>OX596071.1:1455515-2655515 GCA_951394065.1 Venusia cambrica
CCTCCAGTTAAGGACGATTTTGCCTCTGTCTAGAAGTAGACACTAATGGGCTGTTGATGTGTGATGTTTATTGGTAGTATAAGGTGGAAATCCTCACAAATTCTCATTTCTTAGTCGTGTAGCAAAAATAAAAGTTTGTATAAACAACGAGGTTAAGTTTCAAACTAAAGGTGTTTGGAATAGAACCTATAAATAGTACACAAAGGATGCATAGATGCGTTAAATGCATATTAAATCACGTGGAAGCCACCTCGCGTAGAAGGAGAGCTATTTTTACATCTGGAGCACTTGTGGTGTTACTTGTACAGGCAAATAGTTTTTACACTCCAGTTAACATCGCGTTCTAGGTTTCCATTTCTATAGACTGCATTTTACTGCTGGAATTCATTATGGGTTACTTCAATTTCTTTTGACAAATATAAAGCAAATTTTTGTATGTTAAGTGATTGCACTTGGTAAAAACATTTACAAATGTTATAATGACACAAAAGATCATAACGCTACGACCCGCGACGAGACTCGGAATCTGCGTCAGGACCCTCAGTTGGTGAGAAGATTTCCGGCTCTAGCAAAAGATGCTGGTTCGAGTCTCATCGCGGGTTGTGAATTTTTGAGTCATTATAACATTTGTAAATCTAAAGCATTATTACACGCAGGCATCGGAAAAATATCAAATATATTTCCTCGCGTCCGCTTGCATTCATGCTAATTCAGGCAATTGGCATCATTTAAATTTTGACATACTGCAAACTGCACCCTTATTCTGTACGACCAATCGTGTTTTAACGCTCCCGTAATATGTAAATACGATGATTCCATGCAGATATCGTAACGCGGGCGCGTCAAGACACGATTGGTCATACAGAATAAGGGCTCTGGTAGAGTAACTAGGTAGTTAAAAATAAAACATGTAAAAAGGTTTTAAAATGGTTATTGAAATAGGTTTTTAATAACCTAAAACGAAATAGTAACCTTTAAATTTATATTGATTTATAAAAAAAACATAAATCTATACCGACGATGGCAATAAATCTAACTTAACATCTCACAGCTTAGTCGGTTTAGCTCAACTTGTTGCGCTGTAGGTGGTTGGTTCGATTCCCACCTGGGACAAACATTTGTAGGAATTTACATAGACTTATGTATATATCTCAGCTTGTTTAGGTATCGAGGTCAAAAGATAGTCGAAGTTAAAATTAATAAAAAAATGTGTTTGTGTATTTTATTGCTTGATAATAATTTAAAAAGTATTATATCTATAATCTAATACCAATATTACAAGCTATGCTTACATTGGGGCTAGATGGAATTAAAAATCCCGTATAATCTTGTAGTGGAGAAATTACCTTTGTTATGAGTTTCGCAATGACCCAGTAACCTTTCGAAATTAACTTGTTTCTTCAGTTAATGGTGTAATAATCGAAAACTTGCTTCAACTTCTTGGCTTTGCTTTATCCCTAGAGGTAGTGAATACTGCCTCTGTACATAATAATATAATAAGTTTTGCGTTTCAGCTGTACACTGGGTGCAATATAAGTTAGGGGAGCAGTAAGCAATGCGAACTCCATGCATGCTCTTTTTCGAGGTTATGTAAAGATAAATTAGTTTTGATGTAAATAGTATTTATTGGTTACTTTTGAATTTTCGAGTTTTTTTAATTTCTCCTTGTGTGCTAGTCGCGATTCCGAACAGGCGGTAGAAATGACGTTTCAAAATGATCCTTAATTTTTTTTATGAATAGAAAAAAAATAACTTTGACTTGACTTTGACTTTGATGACCCAGACCTAGACTATAAGATGTAATTTAAACATATGAGTTTTGCAGTAAAGCGTGAACTAAATTCTAGTTTCACACCCATAACACGTGTAACAAGTAACGATAGTTACAATCATCTGTCCTTCTTTAACAGCTCATATTACTGAACAGAGCCCCATCTAAAATAATAAAAATGTGTCTTAATAACCACAATTGACAGGTGTATGGGTGATCATAGATTTATTTTTTATGTAATACGCAGAAGAAGCTTCTGCTGTAAAAAAAGCTTACTTAAAGTTTTTTTTTTATTGCACGACGGGGAAGCGCTTGGCCTTCATCAGGTTACAAGTTGAGATAAAACCGAAGGTGGAGGCGCACTTCACCCGGAATCCTCAACAAACTGAGGAACTGGTTATCTTACCTCTAAATGCCGGAACACAACAATTTTGGAATAAAGCACAATATATTGTACTCCCTCTGGGGATCGAACCCGGGACCTCTGGATCTGAAATCGGTGGGTTGAACCACCAGATCACAGAGGCGGTTTAAGATCCTGTAGTTGGCTTGTATGAGATCCACGGGCTGAGTTGGAGGCGTCGATTCTATGTCACGACCACTGCGGCAAGATTTGTTTACGAAAGAGTAGCGAGCCCCTTGTGAAAGTGCTCGTCCGGGGAAGTACTATCACCATACCTATTTCAGCCGCCAAGCAGCATTGCTGTGTTCTGGTTTGAAGGGTATGTTGCCGGTGAAATTACGGGCACGCGAGTCTTAACACCTTTATGCCTCAAGTTGACGAGCGCAAGTCGAGTAGGCTATGTTCTTTGTGGATGTGACCTATGCAGTAAGGCATTGTTATAGACAAGATATGTATCAGGTGGGCTACTTGCTTGTTCCGTCTCCTAGTTGTAAAAAAAGACCACGATTTAATATTTTTCTCTTGGTGTTACCAAGTGCGAAGAGTCAGGAAATGGGGCACACTAAATTAGGAGCGCACAAGCGGCGAAATTAAAATCTGTGGTTACATTCACGAGTATTACCAGCGTTAATAAAGTTATGTGAATAACCTTTAGAACTGGAAATAAGTGCAAAATCCTGGGAAACATTCTTGCATATAATTCCTCGGATTTTGTAAAGTATTCAAGCAATGAGCATTCTGTTCAACCAACCGAAACAACGCCAGCTACTGTTGTAGATAAATAAATAATCAATATTACAGAACATTAATTTTACACAGTGCCATCGATTCCCTAAACAAAGCTTGTAACAAGGGAACTAGTTTTTTTTTATAAATTTTATAGTGACACAAAAATTCACAACCCGCGATGGGACTCAAAACCGCATCATTTCCTAAAGCTGGAAACGCTCTAACCAACTGTACCCAACTTTTTTTTGTTGTAAAAACAAAAAACAAAGTTATTATAGGATATGTTTATGAAAATGAATAAAGCTAAATCCCTCATCTTCCTGACATTACACAACATGTCTTCTTCAAGGCCATGTTGTTACAATTTTTCCTGAAATTTATAGACATGCCGATTCCTGTGAAAGGTCTCGTCCGGGAAAGTACTATCACCATACCTATTGCGGCTGCCAAGCAGCATTACTGTCTTTCAGTTTGAAGGGAAGGTTGCTGTTCAACTTGCGGGTTTGCGAGGTTTAACATCTATATGCGTTAAGTTGACGGGCGCAATGCCGTGAACCGTATGCCACGTTCTTCTTGTAATTCTTTATTGCACACATAAATATGATTCAAACATGTCATAGGAAAACATATGCACAGTGGCGAGCTTAACCCTTAAATCATTTTCTACCAGCAAACCTTTAAGAGAGAGAGAGAGAGAGGTGATACACTTAATGGATATTACCTACGCAGTAAGGCTTTGTTGCTGCTTGCTTGCCTTTATAATATTAGTATGATACATCAAAGCAAGCGTAGTGTAGGACGCCCTTCAGCTAAATGGAGTGACGACCTCCGTATACAGTGGCGGGCAGAAAGTGGAAAAGAAAGACCGAAGACCAGCTCGCGTAGCACCTTAGGAGAAGCCAACTTTCATTAGTGGACTGCAATTGGTAGATGATGATCATTTTAAATAAATATTAATAAATATTTCAGGACATTATTTTTACACAGCGCCATCTTGCCCCATACTAAGGCATAGCTTGTAATATGGGAACAAGATTACGGATAGAATACTTAAACACCCAAACACAGAACAAATATCTACATTCATCACACAAATGTTTGTCTTTCAAATGTTTGATTCCCATCCGAATCGAACCCACAGCCTACAGCGCAGAAGGCAGACTACCAACTGAGCTATGAGGCTTGTTACTAAGATAATGTATATACATTCTATAATTGAGCAATGCAATACAGCACGGGTCGGATAATAATTGGCTCATCGAGATAACAAATGTGAAAACTACGGAGTGCTGCTTTGCAATGCGAACCAATTTATTGGACACCTACGTTCTCCAAATGATCATTTTCAATTATTGGTAAACTTAGGATCATATACTGCAATATCTATGATGAAACGGAGTTAAGACACGTTCACATTGGTTAAGAACTTGGTCGATACTCAGCAATTTCATGCGTTATAAGATTTAATCTAACGCTGTTGCTGCGTCTGCTGTGTATCAATCAAGTTATCGATCAATAAAAATGTGCCTTTTTTATGCTGACTGCGTATGCACTAGCATCCTTAAGTCACAGTAAAAGTATTTTTTTAATAAATCAAGAGATTTTAGGGTCACTTTGAAACGTCAAATCTACCGCTTGGCCGAATATTTCTCCTCGTGTTCTGGTCCCTTGTTATGTTTCTCGAAACCTTTTCCTCGAATGAACCTCGGGCTAGTAATTTTTTAGTGAATCATTCAATTTTTGGTTTACAGTTTTGAATAACATTATGAGTAGGTATATCATAATCCTAAATACCTAATACTATCATGATTTATCCCATATATACGTAGTTATTCTGTAGCACCAATATTTTGATATAGGTACCTATATCAATATTTTGATATAGGTACCTATATCAAAATACTTGTGTCACCTGACGCATAATAAATATTTCGCTGCATTTCTTACCGGCATCGTCGTCACGAGTTTCAGAGGCACGTGTGACACAAAGAGCACGTTCTAAGCACGTGAATTTTATTTCACGCATCCGATACCAGCGTAGAATTGAAAAAGGCATCGCCTGTCGGCTGAGTCGAATATGGTTTACCGTATCAAAAGCCTGCTTTTCTTATTGGTGTTTGGAATAGAGTTATTGAACTTCTTCGGTGTTCTTTTCACCAATTTACTTTTTCCCGACACTTCGCAGAGTGGTAACAGGTGCACTCATTTGCAGTCAACGGGTTCATTAACCAGTTTTTTTTACTGCCATTTTCACCCGACTTCCTTGGACGGAGTGTTATGTTTTTTGAGAGCATGTATGTTGATAGTATTTTATTGAAACGCTTTACAGCCTAAACGGCTAAATATATTTTGACGTGTCGTTTGGTATGTCTGAATTGTGAAAGTGATATGGGTATACAAAACAAAATAATTACGTTTTAAAGACTAAAAAGAATTCAATGAAGAATATCATACAATTTCGTTTGCCTGGATGACGTAATTTTTCAAACAAAAAAATAATTTTCGAAATCGGTCTTTGCGTAATCGGGGAATATGCATAAAAAAAATAAAAAGATTCCGACGAATTGAGAACCTTCTTTTTTTTTTAATCGGTTAATGAATAGTGTTGGATCACATTTTTTTTTATTTCTTCAGTACATATCAAATGAAAGGCAATACATGCTGATTCTAAATATAAGAACCTCTAAAATGATTGTAATACAATAAAGGCAATGTTTTCGGTATATCGTTTAACCACGCCTGACTGTCTGTGGCGAGAAGCCACAGACAGTCAGGCGTGAGAAAGGCAAGAAGCCTTTCTCCTTGTGTGCTGGTCGCGATTCCGAACAGGCTAGATTTGACGTTTCAAAATGATCCTAAAAATCTTGATGAATAAAAATATTTGACTTTGACTTTGCCTTCATTGATCTTACTAAAAGAGGTATTGACATATTAAAAACAATTATTTATTGCGTTCCAGCCAATCAACTCGGCGATTTATTTAAATTTCAAACAGAGATATTTATGCTTAAAATGTAAGCTTTGCATAAGCAAGATTAAATTAATGGAACAATTAGGTAGATGCCTGCCATAACCCGCTTGTCTCCAGCACCTCCCAAAACAAACTGGGTTTGTTCTGTTGAGTAATCCTTTAATCTTGGATTAAATCTGGCTGCATGCTGCATTTCGCCACTGGGCCATGTGGGATTGAGTCGGAATATTTTAATTTAGAAGCTTACATTGTGTTCTTTCATGCATTTTCGATTACATTACGATTGAAAAATTTAACTGAGGACTCTTAGGTTTCTCTTAGCTTGCTGGATGCACCCAAGAATATTGTATCTGTTATTATTGGTGATAGCCATCACTTGGTTTGTTGATTTGGCCGACAACTAACTTGAACCACAAGTAAAGATGTGGCCTAAGATGGAGCACTCTTGTCACAAAGAAACCTGTTCTTTCTTGACATGAAGACTCTAAGATTGTATAAATACGGAATAACAGACGAGAGCAAGTTTCATTCATTACTAGTATTCATGATAAGAAGTGGCAAATCGATGTATTCAGCACAATGAAACATCTACGTATTGTAACCTGCGATACGTCTACTAGTCCCGTGGTGGAAAGTGGAAGGAATTACATAGATATGGAGTGTTATTAAGTAATGATAGTTACACCCTTTTTTTTTTTTAAAGCTTTTGCTGCATAGGTCACATCTACAAAGAACATAGCCTACACGGCACTGCATTCCGCCCGTCAACTTGAGGCATAAAGGTGGTTGAGGCGTAAATTGTGGTGTTCCGGCATTTTTGAGCTAAGATAGCCAGTTCTTGAGTTGTGTTGTCAGTGTTGGGGATTCCGGGTGAAGGGCGCTTCCACTTTCGGCCTTATCATTAGTTGAAAAATCAGGTGGGATGAAGGCCCAGTCATACAATAAAAAAAAAAGTATCAGATGTAGTTAAATCCTAATAAAATAGAACCATCCCAAAAGTACTGCGAAACCGTACAATCACCGGAGGCAGACAAAGTTGCAAAACATGGAATGTGCATTGAAGAGCGCGCGACAAACCTATAAAACTGCCGTATTTTATGCAAACATTCAAGAAATTTCAAAGTAGGATTCGAGATCCAATCCGTTACTCTAACCACAAGATTAGAGCTGAGGCTTTGAAGACAGTATCAACGTACCACAAAAGATAAAGTTTCAAACTATTGGCTAACTTGCGGTTGGTAGATTAGTTACTCACAAAGTTGCAGCAAAAAGTTGCGGTTGCTATCTCAAGTCCGACTTCGTCAAGTGGCTTTGACAAGTGCCTACCTTGTAGTTCGCAAGTATGATTTATTGGAGTATAATGAAACTAATTTCGTACAGTGGCTTTACGTGAGAAGCACGTAAAGCCACTGTACGAAATTAGTCATCGTCAAATTCTACTTTACTTGATTTACATTGATCTTTTTACTTGAAATAAGTAGACTGAAAACTTTTCACCTCTGAGCACTACTCAGAGCGTGGATCTTGTGTGGATCACCTACTTGGGTCAGAGGCACGTCCAAACTTACGTTCGGCACATGCCCACGGTTTTTCAAGTAGCTAGTATTCAATACGTGACAGGTTGCAAGCTCATCACCGCTTAGGAATACCAGCCATTGACACATGGCATTCGGACTTTTGGTCCTTGGGACATGCCGGTTTCCAACGTGACCTTCACCGTTAGAGCATGTGCGTATATTAAAGAGCGCACAAGCTCTAACGGAACGAAAACGAAAAAAGTCGATCGGTGCACAACTGGATTTTGGATTTGAGCCCTAGCTTATATAGCTCTGGGCTAGATCAGGGGTAAGGTCTCACACAGTGGCAAGTACTGTCGCGGACCGCGAGCAGATGGAGCGGCTAAAATGCTGCCCCAGGGATGTGCTATGGCAATATACGGGGAGGCACTGGAAGAAGTTTTAACAAACATCCCAGGGCCTTCCTTATCATCGAGGCCACCGGGGGTTTCAGTGAGTCACACCCGTAAACCTCACATAACCTCATCGCACCGTCAATGCGGTGGAGTATCTTGTCAAAGATTTCCCCCAAGAGATAAACAAAATAAGGTCTACGTTGGAGCTTGCTTTCCCAGAAGGGAATTAAAATAATACCACTTGCACAAGACTGTAAATAATTGTTATTGGAGTATATAAGTAGTGCAGTAGGTAAAGTAACCAGTGCTTCATCCAGATGTAGAACCTAGGTGAAGCATGGGCTCACCTAAGGCCCATATGACTTCCAAATGTTAATGACTGACCTGTGTAATGGGCGCATTCAAAATCAATCTTATCTTCGCTAGACTGATAAACTTTACCCATTACTTTTCAAGTCGCAGTGCAAATTGCAGTTTGACTTGAGACAAATCACTCTTTGTCGTCTCTTTTTCTCAAGCAAACGTGTATCTTGAAAAATGACTTCTTTCAACCGTAGCGCAGGGAATGCACTAATGTAGCACAATTTGTATTTTTCTCTGCAATCTAATGTTCGAACAAGTTATTTGAGCTTTCGCTCTTTGTTGCTTGTTCTGTTTCGCTTTGTAAGTAGTTAAGGTTTTTATAAGAACGAATAACGTAACAGATATGTTATGACATTGCAGATATTAATTATCAGATACCAATTAGGGTAAAACCTCAGGGTAAAATACGCATGAGACATTTTATGATATATAGTAGGTTTAATGAAAACATGGCGGATAAAAAAATGAAATTCATCTACCTACATACCTACAGGAACATAGAACTAATCAACATTTTTAAAGATTCCTTTTATTTTTGTCCCTAATTAAATGTTTACAGGCAAATTTTACTTAGTAATTAATTAAATTTAAATTATTTGTAATTACTTTATTGCATAAATTCAAAACTGGTTAACTAAAAAAGATAAACATATGATAATCGATTTTTAACGCTTAGAAGTGATTTCTTCTTCCCGAAAACTTTTGGATGATTTTAGTAATACGTAACCTGTGCGTAGTGGCGAAATACACGATTTTTAATCCTGGATGTGTTTTCATGTTTCAACTATCCGAAACCATATTGAGCAAACATAAGCCAACGGAACAACCTAAAGCGTCTAGTGTCTGTCGAAAATATGGCTTTTAGATATTTGACAGCTGTCACATTTTAAAGAGATCTCTTGTCTTTGTATGACACAGAACATTATATCTTACTGTTGCCACGCTAGATTGCGCCCGTCAAGTTGAGGCATAAAGGTGTTAGCATCACGTGCCCGTAATTTCACCGGCAACCATACCCTTCAAACCAGACCACAACAATTCTGCTCGGCGGCCGAAATAGGTATTGTGGTAGTACTTCCCCAGACATTTACAAGGGGCTCTACTACACTTATAAATGTTTGATATGTATGTCAAAAGAAATGTATGACAGTTTTCTATCCGTAATCTACATCATATATTACAAGCTTAGCTAAGTTTGGGGCTATATGGATATTATGTCATGTAGTTTTTATTTTTTTGTTGTACGACGGGTAAGCTAGGGGAGATGAAAGATGAAAGATCTCCCCTGGTTACAAGTTAAGATAAGGCTGAAGATAGAGGCGCTCATCACCCTGATTCCTAATCAGCCTGGGGCAGGCTAGGAGGACCTGGCTCTTTCACATCATACTGTCTGAACACAAATATTTTGAATTGTGTTATGGCGACTTACACTAAATAATACAGTTTGTATGAATTAGAGCCTTGAAAATATATTCCGTGCATTGATAGTCTATACCTACATTACTCGGGTCTAATGGCTCATTAGTATCGAGTTTAATGAAACAAGCCTATCATATCCCTAATTTCAACTTGCATATAAATGAAACGATAACAGTAATCTGTTTACGTATCTTTTTAGCGAAATTATTATTATTGTATACTTTTATCCGCTACGTAGCGGCACATGCCGTTAAGATACCTACATTCATAAGACAGGCTGCTCGTTCGTGCCCCCATAGGACTGTTTACCTTTGAAATTGGGTATAACGAAGCATTATACAGGATACCCGGGACGAAAATTTAATTATATCAACACTGTTTTCTATCTTGCTACCGTACGTTAGTCACCCCAAATTTATTTGTAAGTTTTTATGTGTTTATTTTGTTTGAATATGTTTTTTCTCATTACCATTTTTATTAGTTCCGAAATTGTTTTCTTTATGTTTGCGATTAGCAATTTAAAACGGTTGTCTATCTTGAGCTTATATCTAAAAACAAGGTTTTTGAAGTGAAAATTTCTTAAGGCGCCTTGGACATTTTTTGAGATAGGAAAAAACCATTGAAATAGAACACCATACACTATACACCTTACCGACACCACATTTGACACGTTTGACTTTAAAAACCTTGTCACGTTATCTTTACGATACTCTACGATAAGAGTAGTTATTTTTATACGAAAAATTGGTATTTATCGCGTATTTTAATATAATTAATATACATTTTTTTACTGATATAATTAATATAGAATTTATATTATCGTCTAGATGCTTACATATTTATGTCTTTAACTATAATTTGACATCAAAAGCTGACATTGACAAAGCAATGGTACTTTGTCAAATGTAAATCTAGGTAGTAAATACACCTTTGCAGCTCCAAATACTTTCCCAAGCTGTTGTGTGACAGTGTTGACAATAGAATCGCATATTACGATCACGTCATCGTTGACTTCCTCTGATGGTATTTACAACACTAGTTTACGACGTCCTCACTATAAAGTTATGGGCAACTCTGAACATGACGTAGAGCCCATAAACACACGGTTATAAAGGCTGGCGTGTCCGGTCTGATTTTTCATTGCTCTACGTGCTTTTATGTGAATATTGGATATTTATCAATTGATTTGAGTTGCTTTTGCGGCATTTGGTTTTAAAAAATATGAAAAATAGCATGTACATTTTAGGAAAAGCGACATAACTCTCAAAAATATTACAGGACGTTACTGGACGTTAATTTCACACAGCGCCATCTAGTCCCAAATTATGCATAAATTACACATATAGACTAATTAAATACTTTTTAAGTTCTAAATTCCGGGTTCGGGTAAGATGGTGGTCTCTAAACCAGGTGGACTGTAAACAAGTACTATAGCAAAACTAACCACAAATTTGTGCTCCCTCGAACCCGGTATCTCTGAGTCTGATACCGGTGGTACCACCAGTACCACTAGATCACAGAGGTGGTTACAGGCACTGGCACTTCCGTGAATCGACGGAACTCAGAGAACCGCTTCAGGCCTGATTTCGGTCGAAAAGTAAGTAGGCCTTTACATGTCCGATAGGATCATTCAGCTATAATAATTGACAAAAGGTCAACGATGACTAAAGGTCAACGTTGAATTAAGGCCAAGGTCAACTTTGACCTTAAGTCAACGCTAATTAAACAAATGAACAATATCAAACCACAAATGTTGGTAAGCGGCCCGAGGTATGACTCTTGTCCGTTGGGAAATGGGTAGGCCTTTGGTGTGGGACGCTACCTACGACGACACCCTAGTGCCATCTCATCTGCCTGGGACATCAGTTAGGGTTGGTGCGGCGGCTGATTCGGCCGAGGATCACAAAAGGCGCAAATATAGTGGTCTCGACAGAGCTTACCTATGGCTCCGTGTTTTCAAAAATCTTGTAGGCCTTTGATTGAGGTGATACGTGACCCAAGAGCTGGCTCTTATTTAGGCCAGCGAATTAGCATAGCTTCCGTCTGGTACTGGTCTGGAACAGTTGAGTTACCTATAGGCCGTTTGTAACAGTCCTTAGGTAATCTGCCTGATTCCTTTGTACATAGTTAGTGTAATTATACTTTTTATTCAGAAAAAAAAAATACAAATTAAGTACCTAGATTCAGGAGTTATGAATAAGATTTGGAGTCCTTACAGCTTAGTCAGTAGTTTGTAGGTGATGATTAATGACATAAATGTTTTCACGACGGCGGTCTATCATACAGGCTCAAGAACATAAATCACCAGGGAAAGGTTGTAACCATATAGCAAACGAGAGTTCTGAGCTCCCTTACCGTGCAAATACATTTTGCGTGCGAAGTTCTATTGAATTCGATTATACAAGTTAATTTGTTTTTACTAATGAAAATACGAAATCGTACGGAGAAGGTCTTTGTGCTTAATTAAAATTGTTTAAAACTGAGCAATTGATTTGTAGTTAAATTTGCTTGTTGGCTTTCTGGAGTTTTCAAAGAATATAAAGTGTATCGAGTAATTGTGTCTAGTAAACAAACGTTGTTTTGATGAAAATACTTATAAAATTCTATATGCTACGCGCTTCCGTATACGGAAAGGAAAGTCCAAGTTAAAGGTATATATAAATATATACATTTTAGGCCCGAACTTCAACATACAAACAGTGTATGGAGTAATTGTATTTTTTATACAAACGTTGTGCTAATGGAAATACTATTGTAATACATGTAACGCTAAAACCCCCCATCGCATCGCAAAGCGAAGTCCTAGTTTAAGGTAATCATACATTTTACAAGTTTGTTTGTTATATATTGGTGAAGAATAAATAATTTTCTATCTATTCATCTAAAACATTTTATTGTAAATTTAGAAAATCTCAATCATAAGTCACAGCCATTTATTTCCAAATAACCATCGATATCTTTACCAGTGATGGAGGCACACTGACCCCTATCGAATATCTCAAGGGGATGAACACACAATACTACAGCGCTCTCTCTGTGAGTCTCAATGGGCCCAGATTGTTAGGTATTGTGGTGCCTCGCATTATGCTCTATGTATGTAGATGGGTGGATGGATGGCATTGTATAAATAAACCAGCCATGTGTCGCATACCAAGAGTTCCGTCCCACCTTTCAAGGAAAAAAAAAACAGGCTGTATCGTGAAGGCACATGATAGAAGTGTTTTTTTTGTGCAGGGTAACATTTATATCTCCCACTCTAACCGACACGGTGCCCCATTACTGTCCATCACACAGATAGGTTGCGGATCTGATTTTTTACGGGGGCCTACTTGCCTTTTTATTATTTGCTGTTATAGCGGCAATAGAAATACACATTGTGATTATTGTCTATCTATCACGATTACAGAGGGCTGTACCGCTGAGAGACAGATTGACGGACGGACGAACAGCAAAGTCTTATACAAATGTTATGATGACACAAAAATTCACAACCCGCAACGGTACTTGAACCCTTATTTTTATAAGACAAAAAAAATCGCAATCTGCGTCAGCACCCTCGTAGTTCAGTTGGTTAAGCGTTTCCGGCTTTAAGAAAAGATGCGGGTTCGAGTCCCGTCACGGGTTGTGAATTTTTATGTCATCATAACATTTGTAAATATTGTGACCAATGTTGTGACCAAAAAAATAATTATTTATCAAAGACTTAGTCATAGGCTCCCGTATGCACTCTTTGGGTACGGAACCCGAAAAAAAATAAGTAGCTGAAATGTGTGTATTAAAAGAACTAATTTTGTAAATCAACCCTTCTGATTGTTGTTATTAAATTTGTAATTTTCCACTGAAAATGTTCGCATCCGATAATATTTATTAAGTTCAATATAAAAGGTAATTGAAGTCTGCAATTTGTAAATTATCTTGATCATATTCAGTGAATTGTGGATAAGTATCCAATTTTCTCTACACGTGGATCTGAGTTACACACTTTAAGCGAGGTGAAGTACACTCGAGAGCAAAAATTTCGGGTCGTGTAAGAAAACCTCAACAAGTATATTGGATATAATGATTTTTTACATTTTGGTAAATCCGTTACATATTTACTGCATCTATTTTTTGCTTCTGTTTCTATGCTGACTATAAATAAACAATCATCATCTTCCGCCTTATCTTAATTTCTAACCAGGTGAGATGAAGGCCGTTGAAGGTTGGTCAAGATTCCTTTTTTTTCCTACTGTGAAGCGCTTGGCCATCATCTCACCTGGTTAAGGCGGCATTTATACATAACAATAGTAATTATATTTTATTTCAGGCAACAATCGAACAATTATAGATCTTATTATAACTAAGTCTACGGCCCGTAGTAATATGTACCTTAAAAACTAACATACATAAGTAAATATAACTATTTAACTATTTATTAACACGAAAAGTCTGCACGTGACTTAATTTAGATAAGGCCAAAGGTGGAAGCGCACATCACCCGTAATCCAATTAATGATTGTTTATTTATAGTCAGCATAGAAACAGAAGCAAACAACAGATGCAGTAAATATGTAATGGATTTACTAAACATTTTTTCCAAATGCCATGACTTTTTTATTATGTAATTTTTCATGTCATAACTTTACAACCATGAAAACATAGACAACAAAAAAAGCACTTTTTTATTTTAAGAAACTAAAAATTGTCTTTTAATTACTATTTATTTCACTAATGTAGCATTCATGGTCTCTAGGATATTCAAGTATTTATAGCTGACCCGAAATTTTTGTTCTCAAGTGTATTTTCGCTAAGCTCGAGTGGATGATTCTATTATTACACAAAATACTTTGATTCAAATGGCCTCTCCAGGGCTCTTGTCACAAAAGAACTGGGCCATTCGGCAAGCAAATAAAACGAGCTCGCTCTTCACGAATTGTGATTTACATAATGTTTTTTTTTCAGCACAATCTCAATAAAATGTTAGGTGTACCTGCTTCCCTACTTCCGGCTTTACGAGTGCACGCTAAACACAGTTTTTGTAGGTTTTTCTCTTATCATAACATTTGTGATAATTTAATTTATGCAAGTACTCAAGAAAACACCTTTTATTCGTTGGTTATTTTTTTCTTCAAGATATTAAATTCCAGAACTGGTAAAAAAGTAAATAAACTTTTTCTATCCGTTTTATATTACTCCGTAGCATCTAGTTTCCTCCGGGTTAACGCTAAACACATATTTTAATAGGATTTTCTCCTATATACATTATTATTATATATCATTTAATTTATGCAAGAATGTGTCGTGATTCCAAACAAAACCACCTTTTATTCGTTGGCAATTTTTTTTCTTCAAGGACACTTCATTACATTAAATTGCAGAACAGACAAAAATTTAAACTATTTATTCTGCACCAAAAACAAATAGGACAATAATTGACTTTAAGATTAAAGGTGTGCACAATGGGTGGTTTTATCAATAAAAAGTGATCTGTTCCGGACAACTTAGGATGGAGAAGAAAGTACAAGTTTGGTTGGTGGTATGAACGGTTTACGGTTTTAGACATTTATTCTCATAAAAATTACGAAAAATCGCTTATCGAGAACATAAGAATTAGGGTTAATATTATTTTTAGTAAGTACCTAAGTAAAGACCGACTTGTCGACTTGTACCTAAGAAGGTACAAGTTAGTAGGTACTACAACAAACTAGAAGTGGTAACAAGATAAGTAAATTAGTAAGTTCATGTACCTAAGTATAAATAGTTAGGTATTACTACCTACTAGCTATTACTACCTAGGTACATGAATAATCTATTGCGCTGTAGGTTGTGGGTTCAATTCCCACCCAGGAGAAACAATTGTGTGATGAATAGATGTTTGATCGAAGAAGTTACACGTAATGTAAAATTATAAATTAGTTAATAAGTGTATATAGGTATCAAAATTTATTTGTACAAATGATTATTTTACACAACAACATAAAAGTAACAGATCTCATTTAACGTATTCTACGTCCCAAAGATATTTATACCTTAAAATGATTATAACCTTTGAAAAATTAAGAATTAGGTAATAAAATAATTATAACTACTAACATCCTAAATTTACATAAATTAACTATAGGTACGAACTTATAAGAAGGTAAATAAAAAAATATCAAATGCATTATCTACAAAATTAATATTTTATCCCAGTCCCAGATAACCCAGTCGATCGTTGTCACCGCCACCTTAAAATTAGCATACATACTAATATTTAAATAAAAATACTCGATAAGATGCGGCAACGTGTGACGCAATCACTTTATACATGAAAAACGAGCCTCCCTCTCTATTTCCTGGTCGGTACTCTCTTCACAGAGTGGTCTTCGTCACTACACCTACTATTTTGGAATGTGTCTCGCCTCACGATATCTCGCCATTTTTCCCTGTTTGTGAACAGTTTGCCATTCAAGCCGGTGATTGCCCACTTCAGATTTAATTCGGTCAGTTCAGTACCAAAGTGACCACTTCGCATTACTTGATGTCAAGTTATTTAATGCCCAAACGCAAAATCAGCTAAAAAGTTATTTTGACATCACATAATTCGAACTGATGACGACGTAAACCTAACGTACTACGTTAGGTTTTTTTCAGCCAGTAACACCCTGCTATTTTAATTCACTATGCTTAAGGCAACTAACATTTTGAATCAGACTAAAACCTCTCTGATCAGCTGGGATAAACAGCTCAAGAAAAGCCAAAATAGCTAACCAGAGTGCGATCAATTAATCTCACAAGACATTGTTGTCATTGTTTTGTCCCGCAAGTCCCGTAAGTTAGTGCAAACGGCAGAGTACTAAGTCCGCGAAACGAACCCACAGAGCCCGCCTGTCCATTTGGACATTCATCAACGTCAGGCAGCTAAACAGATAACTAACGAAGTGATGTATGGAGCGAATCCACTGTGAAACAGGCCTGGACAGCACGTGAGCTAAAAACACAGTTTATTTTAAAAAAATCCGAATGTTTCCGTTTCGTCGCGCGGGTTGCCAAGGGGCTTACTCGGAAATTACAAAGCTTGTGTTGCAATGTGTGCTGCAAATAAACGGATTAAGTTGACACTGGTTTTGTACTCTGTGTTCCCAAGGGTGTCAAAGGGTCCCTTTTTATAGGTCAATGGTAAAGGGTCCTATTACCAAATTCAAATTAAAAATATCGTTTATTCAGTAATCATTTTTAATCGTCAAATCTGCGGTAGATTTGACGTTTGGAATCGCGACTAGGAGGAAGGCAAGAAACTGGGCATTATTAATTTAGCCGATGATACCTACCTACTTAAAAAAAAAAAATATACTCATACATGTACATTCGTCCGTCTGTCAGCAGATTGTATTTTATGATAGGTAGACAGTTGTAGTCATAATGTGTATTTACGCTGTGTAGCTATCAACAAATACATACATGAAGCGTGATGTTTTGCTTTTAAATATTGGTAGGACCTTTGCCGGTTCGTAACACACTTTTTTTATTTTTTTATTGAACGACGTTTATGTGCTTGGCCTTCATCTCACCTGATTTTTTAAGTTATGATAAGGCCGAAGGTGGAAGCGCACTTTACCCAGAATCCTCAAAAAACTGAGGAACTGGCTATCCTACCTCTAAATGCCGGAACACAGCAATATAAGAATTGTTATTACGGTGACAGAATTAGGTTAGATGGTGGTAGCTAGCCAGGCGGACTTAAACAAAATCCTACCACCAACCAAACCAAGCACAATATTGCTCTCCCTGGGGATCGAACCCGGGACCTCTGGATCAGATGAACCACTAGAACACAGAGGCGGTCAAAAATAAACAAGGTAAACTCCCAACCAAGCACAACCGATGATATTGTTAGCGAAAGGAACAATGTGCCTGTTTCACAATGTATCTCATTAACCCCATCCAAATGACCTGTCTTACGAAGAGCTTAAATCCATTGAAAGTTCTGACAGCGCCATACAAACGTGTTTCACAGGAAGTTGTGTCCAAGTTCCCGACGTTCCAATGACATAAGTTGTAGGGTTCCTGCCATGGAACAGCAGTGCGATTTCGTAACTCTAATTGAAATGTGTCTCAATGGATTTCATAATTAAATCCAAGAAAATGACAGTTTTGCGATTACGTAACCACCTTCTCCCTCTATCAAAGCATCATTGAGGGAGAAACCACATTTGAAAGAAACATATCTATCGATTCGTTAATTTTGCGATTACCGATGCTCGGTTTGAATGAAACCACAGAGTACTGACAGCTATCGTTTACTTACATCTATTCAAAATAAGAAACAGCTTGGGTGTTGTATCTGTCCAACAAAATATAAGTATTTTCATGTGTTTTCGTGGCTTAGTTCAGAATTAGATAAAAATGTATGTACCTACCATTTACCTTATCATTTCTATTCACATTATATTACCTATATACTACTTGGAATTGCAATACATATCAATTTTACAAGCCACGCGATAATCATTTTTTCATTGTAGTTTGAGATGTCGCGTCAATATTTATTGTATTTGGCGGAGGAGCAGCGTCGGAAAAATGCGTTGGTCAGCTCTAGGAGACTGATGCAAGACGCCAGCGACCCACTAATGCTCCCGAACAGAGAGTTTGTAGCACAATTCCGGCTCACTAAGGAGGTGTTTGCTACTCTTTGCCAGGAAGTTGTGCCACTTCTTCCCCAAAAAACCCGCTCAACAGCCATTCGAGACGACCTCAAAGTAAGTTATCTATTGTAGTAGTAAAGTTTTTTGAGAGGTCATAAGTAGGCCTAGGTACCTATTTAGAGAGGAACAAGGATCTCTGGGGAATAATAATAACCCAAAAAATAGGCTACCTATTACTCATTGATTCATATCAATCATAGATTTGTGTTGATACCTACCTATTATCTAATTACTTGGCTATTTTTTTTAGGTTCTTGCAGCCTTGACTTTCTACAGCCAAGGTTCTTACCAGCGAGGAGTAGGTGCCTCCTACCTTCATAACCTGTCTCAGACAGCCATGTCCATCAGCTTAGAGGAGGTGACAAATGCCCTCAATTCGCCAACAGCTTTACTCAAATATATTAAATTTACAAACCAGCGTCAAAGAAGGGAAGCAATTATGTCAGAGTAAGTCATCTACAAACTACTTACCTATGCTATGTTGTTTTTATCTAAAATGCTGTCTTGTTGAGTACCAGCTGAATTGAGTTTATTAGCACCCAACAAGTTACCTTTATCAAACCCGTTTACTTAGTTAACCTTCTATTCCAGTTTCATGAGTAAACATGGGATTCCCGGAGTGATTGGCTGCATAGATGTCTCCATAATTCGGCCAACAGAGCATGAGGAGGCTTTTTACAACCGCAAAGGGTACCATTCCCTTAATGTATTAGCTGTAAGTAGGAATTTCCTTCTTTATTTAGGTATATCTACTAATATTATTATTGCTTTAAATTACCTACTTACCACTTTTTTTTTGTTGAAGATATGCGACTCACATCTTAATATTCAATATTTGGATGCATCATTTGGGGGAGCAGCCCACAACAGTTTTGTTTGGGCTACCTATATTGCTCTGAGTGGGGGGCATGGTACTTAATATTTTTATTTTTGTTGCAGATAATCAATTCAAATGAAAGCAGCTAACTCATGAGAAACTGAAGAAAAAAAGGACAGTATAATTTTGATTTTTAAATGTAGGCTACTACATAAATACTGCTCTGAGTGGTACTTATTATTTTTATTTTTGTTGCAGATAGTCATTCCAATGAAACCAGCTAACTCATGAGCTTGAAAAACTGACAGAAAAAAGGACAGTATAATTTTGATTTTTAAATGTAGGTAACCTATATTGCTCTGAGTGGTACTTAATCTTTTTATTTTGGTTGCAGATAATCCATGGCTATACCTACTAGCCAGACATTCCTTATGCAAAATGGATGAATGGACACTAGGTACACACAGTTACCTAAAATGTAGAGCTTCGTTGTTTCAATGAATAAATGTTATTTTCTACTACAAATTATTTTAATTTGGTTGTATTTATTTGAAACCTTTTTTAATATTTGAGGAGCTCCGGATCAAAAACCGATGTTTTTCCTTTAGTCTAAGTGTATTTACATACCCAAGTGCTCATTAAGTGCAGGAAAATTATATTATAATATTATAAACATACTAAAACAGGCTGTAAAAATGTAGAAAAAGGATTTAAAAACGAAGTTGACTAGGTAGGTAGCCACGCATAAGTTGCAATAAATAATTTGAGTAAGTAATAACCTCATACATACCTAGGTAGTCGGTGAGTAGTCACCTACCTTCCAAACCAAAATGTACTACTACTACCTACCTATGACAAAGTAGGTACCTAGAATAGGAACTTGTTGTTTAACAATACATACTATAAATATGAAACTACTTTTAATTAAGATTATGATAAAAGCAATGAGGATCAGTAAAGTTATAACAAATTCAATAGAACTATATCCATGTTATTCTTTATGACATAAAATTTTTGCACTGTATGTTAAGGATTACTTAGCTCTATAAATCTGCATTCTCAACTAAAAACGTTACGGATCCTCATTCTTAACTACAAGTAGGTAGCGGTAATAGGTATGATTAATAAAGTCAAAGTCAACGTCTAAAGGTATTTATTTAATAAAATTACAAGGATCACTTTGAAACGTCTTAAAACTAGGTGAATCGAGGTGCCAGTTCCACGCAACCAAAGCCTAGAAGAACAGGCAAGAAACTTACGGCTTGGTTCCTACTGTTCTTTTGTATGATCCTGGTTACAATGTAATTATAATACAATATTGAAGCTAGAAGCTAGTTACATTTTAAAATCAAAATGATACTGTCCTTTTTTTCCCTCAGTTTTTCAAGCTCATGAGTTAGCTGCTTTCATTGGAATGACTTATCTGCAACAAAAATACAAAGAATAAGTACCACTCAGAGCAATATAGGTAGTAACATTTAAATTAATTAAGTTAGTGATTAGCTTTGGCTTTTATCCGACACTTTAATAAATGCCAGTACTTGTGGGGAAAACATAACATTTTGTTAGCAAGTTTAGTGCACAAAGAAAAACAGTATGTTGTTAGTACGTAGGTTAATGTAATACATACATAGTGCACAGTAACACAGTCAGGCAGATAAACTACCACCACTACTGGCACACTAGAAATATAACATGCCTTGCAGGTAAGAAGATTCTAAGCGTCTGCTTTACTTACTCGCTTCATTTGTCTACCGGCTTATTTAATCCCTCGCCCAGGGAGTTAAGCCTGTTGGACAGAACTTGCCAGGCTTTGTTGGCTTCCTGATGGCCCAGAGGGCCGCCTGACCTCCCGCTGTTTAGAGCAGCATCTCTGTTCGTTTCAGCAAACTCCACAAGCATTTCATACTGTCTGTGCGTCAGTTGTCGCAAGGGTGCCATATCTATAGATAAATATAACCTAGTTTAGTACCATTTGGATATGAAAAGACCAATTAAATTCCATTCAGCAATGTAGATGCACTCACTAGCTTTTCAAATCACTGCACATACATTTACTTTACTTACTTCAAATGAATACAGCTCTGGCTGTTATAATTGTAACAGTCGAAACTAAAATAATTAATCTATCCAACTTTCTTTTCACAAAAAGAAACGATGCACTTGCTTCCCGGCAAAAACAACCTCAAAAAAACATTAAAATTGGATTTCAATAACAGAACCTATAGACCGAGAGTCGTATAATACGACCAAATAAAGGATATTGAGTTTACGCGCGGTCACCACCCTAATAAGTAATATGTGAATTGGTCGGGTTGGCAATCACTCGTCATTCATTCAGTCAATGTGATCACAGGCGAATCGGTAGAAACGGTTTTACGTAATCGCAAATTTTTCATTGAAGTACTTTTCTGTTCCATTGATGTAGCTAAATGATGTCTCAATGAGACAGAGTTACGAAATCGCACTGCAGCAGTGCGATTTCGTAACTCTAATTGATATGTGTCTCAATGGATTTCATAATGAAATCCAAGAAAATGACAGTTTTGCGATTACGTAACCACCTTCTCCCTCTATCAAAGCATCATTGAGGGAGAAACCACATTTGAAAGAAACATATCTATCGATTCGTTAATTTTGCGATTACCGATGCTCGGTTTGAATGAAACCACAGAGCACTGACAGCTATCGTTTACTTACATCTATTCAAAATAAGAAACAGCTTGGGTGTTGTATCTGTCCAACAAAATATAAGTATTTTCATGTGTTTTCGTGGCTTAGTTCAGAATTAGATAAAAATGTATGTACCTACCATTTTACCTTATCATTTCTATTCACATTATATTACCTATATACTACTTGGAATTGCAATACAAATCAATTTTACAAGCCACGCGATAATCATTTTTTCATTGTAGTTTGAGATGTCGCGTCAATATTTATTGTATTTGGCGGAGGAGCAGCGTCGGAAAAATGCGTTGGTCAGCTCTAGGAGACTGATGCGAGACGCCAGCGACCCACTAATGCTCCCGAACAGAGAGTTTGTAGCACAATTCCGGCTCACTAAGGAGGTGTTTGCTACTCTTTGCCAGGAAGTTGTGCCACTTCTTCCCCAAAAAACCCGCTCAACAGCCATTCGAGACGACCTCAAAGTAAGTTATCTATTGTAGTAGTAAAGTTTTTTGAGAGGTTATAAGTAGGCCTAGGTACCTATTTAGAGAGGAACAAGGATCTCTGGGGAATAATAATAACCCAAAAAATAGGCTACCTATTACTCATTGATTCATATCAATCATAGATTTGTGTTGATACCTACCTATTATCTAATTACTTGGCTATTTTTTTTAGGTTCTTGCAGCCTTGACTTTCTACAGCCAAGGTTCTTACCAGCGAGGAGTAGGTGCCTCCTACCTTCATAACCTGTCTCAGACAGCCATGTCCATCAGCTTAGAGGAGGTGACAAATGCCCTCAATTCGCCAACAGCTTTACTCAAATATATTAAATTTACAAACCAGCGTCAAAGAAGGGAAGCAATTATGTCAGAGTAAGTCATCTACAAACTACTTACCTATGCTATGTTGTTTTTATCTAAAATGCTGTCTTGTTGAGTACCAGCTGAATTGAGTTTATTAGCACCCAACAAGTTACCTTTATCAAACCCGTTTACTTAGTTAACCTTCTATTCCAGTTTCATGAGTAAACATGGGATTCCCGGAGTGATTGGCTGCATAGATGTCTCCATAATTCGGCCAACAGAGCATGAGGAGGCTTTTTACAACCGCAAAGGGTACCATTCCCTTAATGTATTAGCTGTAAGTAGGAATTTCCTTCTTTATTTAGGTATATCTACTAATATTATTATTGCTTTAAATTACCTACTTACCACTTTTTTTTTGTTGAAGATATGCGACTCACATCTTAATATTCAATATTTGGATGCATCATTTGGGGGAGCAGCCCACAACAGTTTTGTTTGGGCTACCTATATTGCTCTGAGTGGGGGGCATGGTACTTAATATTTTTATTTTTGTTGCAGATAATCAATTCAAATGAAAGCAGCTAACTCATGAGAAACTGAAGAAAAAAAGGACAGTATAATTTTGATTTTTAAATGTAGGCTACTACATAAATACTGCTCTGAGTGGTACTTATTATTTTTATTTTTGTTGCAGATAGTCATTCCAATGAAACCAGCTAACTCATGAGCTTGAAAAACTGACAGAAAAAAGGACAGTATAATTTTGATTTTTAAATGTAGGTAACCTATATTGCTCTGAGTGGTACTTAATCTTTTTATTTTGGTTGCAGATAATCCATGGCTATACCTACTAGCCAGACATTCCTTATGCAAAATGGATGAATGGACACTAGGTACACACAGTTACCTAAAATGTAGAGCTTCGTTGTTTCAATGAATAAATGTTATTTTCTACTACAAATTATTTTAATTTGGTTGTATTTATTTGAAACCTTTTTTAATATTTGAGGAGCTCCGGATCAAAAACCGATGTTTTTTCTTTAGTCTAAGTGTATTTACATACCCAAGTGCTCATTAAGTGCAGGAAAATTATATTATAATATTATAAACATACTAAAACAGGCTGTAAAAATGTAGAAAAAGGATTTAAAAACGAAGTTGACTAGGTAGGTAGCCACGCATAAGTTGCAATAAATAATTTGAGTAAGTAGGTACCTCATACATACCTAGGTAGTCGGTGAGTAGTCACCTACCTTCCAAACCAAAATGTACTACTACTACCTACCTATGACAAAGTAGGTACCTAGAATAGGAACTTGTTGTTTAACAATACATACTATAAATATGAAACTACTTTTAATTAAGATTATGATAAAAGCAATGAGGATCAGTAAAGTTATAACAAATTCAATAGAACTATATCCATGTTATTCTTTATGACATAAAATTTTTGCACTGTATGTTAAGGATTACTTAGCTCTATAAATCTGCATTCTCAACTAAAAACGTTACGGATCCTCATTCTTAACTACAAGTAGGTAGCGGTAATAGGTATGATTAATAAAGTCAAAGTCAACGTCTAAAGGTATTTATTTAATAAAATTACAAGGATCACTTTGAAACGTCTTAAAACTAGGTGAATCGAGGTGCCAGTTCCACGCAACCAAAGCCTAGAAGAACAGGCAAGAAACTTACGGCTTGGTTCCTACTGTTCTTTTGTATGTCCTGGTTACAATGTAATTATAATACAATATTGAAGCTAGAAGCTAGTTACATTTTAAAATCTGTCCTTTTTTTCCCTCAGTTTTTCAAGCTCATGAGTTAGCTGCTTTCATTGGAATGACTTATCTGCAACAAAAATACAAAGAATAAGTACCACTCAGAGCAATATAGGTAGTAACATTTAAATTAATTAAGTTAGTGATTAGCTTTGGCTTTTATCCGACACTTTAATAAATGCCAGTACTTGTGGGGAAAACATAACATTTTGTTAGCAAGTTTAGTGCACAAAGAAAAACAGTATGTTGTTAGTACGTAGGTTAATGTAATACATACATAGTGCACAGTAACACAGTCAGGCAGATAAACTACCACCACTACTGGCACACTAGAAATATAACATGCCTTGCAGGTAAGAAGATTCTAAGCGTCTGCTTTACTTACTCGCTTCATTTGTCTACCGGCTTATTTAATCCCTCGCCCAGGGAGTTAAGCCTGTTGGACAGAACTTGCCAGGCTTTGTTGGCTTCCTGATGGCCCAGAGGGCCGCCTGACCTCCCGCTGTTTAGAGCAGCATCTCTGTTCGTTTCAGCAAACTCCACAAGCATTTCATACTGTCTGTGCGTCAGTTGTCGCAAGGGTGCCATATCTATAGATAAATATAACCTAGTTTAGTACCATTTGGATATGAAAAGACCAATTAAATTCCATTCAGCAATGTAGATGCACTCACTAGCTTTTCAAATCACTGCACATACATTTACTTTACTTACTTCAAATGAATACAGCTCTGGCTGTTATAATTGTAACAGTCGAAACTAAAATAATTAATCTATCCAACTTTCTTTTCACAAAAAGAATCGATGCACTTGCTTCCCGGCAAAAACAACCTCAAAAAAACATTAAAATTGGATTTCAATAACAGAACCTATAGACCGAGAGTCGTATAATACGACCAAATAAAGGATATTGAGTTTACGCGCGGTCACCACCCTAATAAGTAATATGTGAATTGGTCGGGTTGGCAATCACTCGTCATTCATTCAGTCAATGTGATCACAGGCGAATCGGTAGAAACGGTTTTACGTAATCGCAAATTTTTCATTGAAGTACTTTTCTGTTCCATTGATGTAGCTAAATGATGTCTCAATGAGACAGAGTTACGAAATCGCACTGCAGGTGTTGATATCATTTTATGGTTATTGCGTGAAAAGTTTCCTCAGTAATGTATCAATAATTTCGAATACAACTATGTGGATGACAGTTTTTTTTATATCCTAACTAGTTTGGGCTTCTCCTAGGTGGTCATAAATTATGGAAATTCAGTGATATTATGAAAAACTGACAATATCTATCATTGTGGAGTACTGCAATATAACATGAAGTTATTTTTTTGATTAAAACTAGTTGTGTTTATGTTATATACTCAAAACATATGAAAAATAAAAGCTTACCTTTTCGATTATGAATGCCATGCATAAAGAAAATTGGCATCAGCCAGATAATAAGGCAGGCGGTAGATTTCACGTTTCGAAATAATCTTTTACTGTTACTTTTACTTTGACTTTTAATATATCTGTCGTTCTACTATGATATCAATTGAATCAATTACAACTCAAATTCGTATGTTTACTTGCCAAGACACGGCAATAACAATAATAAGTACCTACTATAGTTTTTAGAGGCACCTAGAGAATGAATTTCTTGTTTTCGTGTAGAAGTACAAAAATCTTTATACACGTATAGTAAAAACTCTTAGGAATCACCATCACTTAGAAGTATTATCAAACGTAAGGTAGCACTGAATAGGTCTTTATACAAGTTTTTGTGTCAGCAAGTGCGCTTTACTGCTTTTCATTTTTGTAGATTTTAATATTTCGACCGTCGCAAAGTTGAACTACCAAGCTGTCGCACAGTTTTTGAGCGACCTTGAGGAATTCGCAATCTCGCCAATGTTAATACGACGTATTCAACTTGAGTATTCTTTATTCTTTCTTTATTCTTTATTGCACACACAAAATACAGCATATGTTACAAACATACTTAAAATTAATGAGCATGGCAAAGGCGAGCTTAACCCTGCAAAGAGTTCTCTTCCAGCAAACCTTCTGAGAGAGTGAAATTTAAAAATAGTGGGTATGTGCAAATATCTGAATATCAAAGTAAATTATAAGTTATACAACAAAATACATAAGATACGGACAGTCATGTTATTACAAGCGTGCATAATACAATATAACACGAATACTTACTAATTAACAAAATATATATAAGTACATAATGACGATACAATAAACTTAATTAATATTTATTATTGTTTATGTATGATTTTTGAATATGATTTTTTTATTCAAATAAATAACTTCATCATCATCAAATTGTTTAGCGTATTCGTTGAATATTCTACAACTAATCAATGACTACGATAACTTGTGTTGGCTACCTTGCGTAGGATTATGAAAAATATGAAATAAATAAAATATTTGCGCGGAGAATTAATGTTGAATCCAATGAATATTGGACAGTAGGGAGATGGTGGATGGAGCTTAAACATTTGTTAGGTAACCGCCTCTGTGGTCTAGTGGTTCAACCCACCGACTTCAGATCAAGAGGTCCCGGGTTCGATCCCCAGGGGGAGTACAATATTGTACTCGGTTTGGTTGGTGGTAGGACTTTGTTTAAGTCTGCCTAATTCTGTCGCCATAATAGCAATTCTAAAATTGTTGTGTTCCGGCATTCAGTTTAGGCCAGTTTCAAAGCATAAAGCTCTAAAACATTTGTAACGTACCTACATACAAGGTTCTACTGAGTTTTATTTCTGCGCTTTGTGTATTTTTGGATGGAAACCCCTTATCGAAAATACCCGTTAAAATATAAGTTATCCAATTCCAAGGCTTCGTATAGAATTAAAAAGTCAGTAAATAATCAAAGACGTCTTTGATAAATCTTCCTGATCACTCAATCCATCTCAAATTACTTGGGCACAAATCTCGACAGTCGTATTATACTCGGTAGGTACATATTGAAGTCCCGGAATCAGCTCCCTTTCCCTCACCAATGGAGTCTGTTGCGGGCTTTGCTTTTAATCTGGCGTCTTTAGTCAAGATTGAAAATATATTTGAAGTAGAATGGTATTTTCTATTTTAACAGGGTTGCAAATGGCAAGGTTTGCTTTGGGTTTGTTGCCTACAATTTAGTAGTTGTTACATTTTTTGTTTTTATATATTTTTTAGGATATATATAGGAATAGTAGATGTTAAGTCAACGAAATAAGTTTATGTGTTTTTCTTTGCCTGTTTGTTTATTTCTGTGTTTTGGTTTACAGTAAAAGTTTATCTATCTATCTATCTATCTATCTACTACTAGTAGTTCGCCCCAAACGGATATCTCGTGATGTCTGGTTTGTGACGGAGATTATTTCTCAAATAGAACGTAATTAACAAACGATATAAGTGTGATTTTATTACACCTTTGTCACCTTACTTAAGCACTTTTTTCGCGAATTCTCTTTATTCATATCAGTATTTAAGGCTCTCTTTTGTTGCTTTCGTAATGTATCCTTACTAAAATGAAACAAAAGTTGATGTCGTTTTGAAAAGTGCTATCAAAACTGTACCTGTGCCTTAGTAGTTGTGGTTTAAAAATGTACCCCTACAGCCCACGGACGTCGTAAAGTTAACCAAAAAGGCAGCATCTTTTTCTTTGTGTACGCAAAACTTTAACTGTGATCACCAAACCGTCTGCATAGCGTGGTGATAATGGCCGTACAGTACCGTATTGAGTAAATAACAATAGATAAAATAGACCAGTTTTAATAAAATTTCGAATAGACTCTCTTATTTTACAAGATACAACATGTCTTCTCTTCTATTTACTTCTCAGCCGGCAGTTTATAATCCACTCCTTTCAAACGCAGCAATCCATTCAACTCTTTTAAGACCTTCCTGTACTCCTAAAGTCTTTGGCATTAACACTCAACATTGTCCTTGCAACTTGACTTTCATCCAGCCGTACCATGCTTGTCTGTTACTCCTTATTACCTAATTATCCTAAAAAAATAGTTTCATTGTAACTTCCCACGATACAAATGTCTGCAATATTGAGGTTCACTTGTGCACATAATCTACAATCCCATGAGGCTACCTTACATGGTACAGCATGTGTTTATTAGCCGTATTCTAAAACGTTTGACCCCTGTCATGGGGCTGTTTGCCCGTAACAAGGGTAGGTACCTGAAAGGCACAGCAAAAGGTTTGCGTAGGGTAAGATGGGTAATTACTTACTCTTGCAGGTACCAAGTTTTTCCTGTGAGGCTCACATATAAAAGCAAAAAAAATATGTTCAACCATATTACTTTTCATAGTCAAATAATATAACATATAGTATAACAATAATTTATTTAATTATTGTTATTTGATTATTTATATCACCACACTAGCTTTTACTCGCGACTTCGTCCGCGTATTGGTTTTTTGAAATAGGTGCAAGTATATGAGTATATTATAAATATAACGAATGCTGGCCTCGGAACGCGTCGGAAGGTAGATCGGACATGGTACAATCAGAAATTAGGCTCTTGAAAGGAAGTCCACACGCTTATTTCAAAATCACAATAACAAATTTTAACAAATAGCACAGGATTGATCTGATTTTAAGCGGTTAAGTGGAAACGCGGTGAGTTCGGCACAAAGTAGACACGTACCACCGTTCGGCTCAACAGTCGGAATAATAGTGTCCCTTCCTTCGCTTTCCAGTCAAAACAAATGACAACGAATGTACGAACGATCGAACGAATGAATGACAGATCCAAAGTAAAATGAACCACAGCTCCGAAGCGCCCTCTGTCTACTTTGCACCGACTTCACCCAAGTGATTCACTTGACGTTTCCAAATCAATAGCCGATAGGCGGCGCTTAAAACTCAATGAAAATAACACCAACAGATGGCGCACAATCATAAAACAAATCAACACACAGTTACAATCGCTTAACACTAGAAGGCCAGCGTCGACCATGCTCCGACATATATATTGTTGGATATCTGGATAAATTTTACCGATTAGTTCCTATATGGTGTGCAGACACGCACACCGAGGGTTCTGACCCACATTCCCAGGCAAAAAATGCAGGCTTTTTGAAGACTTAGTGCCGGTCCGACTCACGTTGGGCCAGATTTTATTATTCATTTATTTATTTACCACAAAGTAAGCACTATAGTATATAGTATAGTATACACACCAACTTTGTTATTATACAGGTTGAAAATAACAATTTATAAAAATGTTTCATGTATGGGAACCCCCATTTTTTTTCGTAATCAGGTTTGAATATTGGACATCCCACACTTCTGAATATTATTAAAAACTGAAAATATGCCATAACTTATTCCTATGGGGCAATCAACATACAAATTTTCAAGTGCCTATCATTTGTGGTTTCAGGGGTATGCAACATTTTACTCAGAACTTTAAACCCCATTTTGAACCCGCGAATCGAGAATCGCGAATTCGAGTGCGAATTTTCCAAATTCCTTTATTACCGGACGCTTACACACCAAGACAAACATAACCTCCAAATTTCAAGTCTGTACACCCAGCGGCTTCAAGGCTTAGGCTGTGCGTTGTATCTAGTTGAATCAGTCAGTCAGTCACTCAGGACTTGTCCTTTTATGCATTTGAAGATGTGTATCTATCTATGACAGTGTATTAAGAGGTAAAGTTAAATTAGTCAAGGGTCGTAAATACAGTCACGTCAACAGCCCATTTATGTAGTGGTTAATTGGATATTGGACAGAGCCGCCTTGAAAAAAGGGAGGGTTTTGCCATAATCACCACACTTGGCAGGCGGGTTGGTGATCACAGTAAAGGTGTTATGTAACATACAGCACGAAGCTGCCGCTTCCTCTGGTGAGATGCCTTAAATCGGCTTTTACGACATCCGCGGGCTGAGTTGGAGGGGGTCGATTCTTAAGCCGCGACTGCTACGACCGGTAAATTAAAAAAAACATTTGTCGTTGAATGCCTCGTTATACCGATTTCAAAAAGTATAAGCACTATTATTATACCATGTATTATTTAGGAATTCCGCTGTCATCATCGTAAGACCCTGCTTTACATGGTTCGTAGAAGAGTATCACACATACGAATTTTCAAAATGCCTTCTTATTACTCATTTTCACATCAAGACAAACATACTCTCCAAATTTAATGTGCCTACGATTAGCCGTTTAGGCTGTGCGTTGTTATCAGTGAGTCAGTTAGCATTTTATATTAGTATAAGATTTAATAGGTTAATTATTTTTCGAATGCAAAAGTTCACATTTGAACTTTTGCCTGAAAAAACTGAATCAAAAGTAAATTATATGGTTAAATGGGTCACCCAAAGGAAGTATAGCGCTTTGTAATTACAATGTCTTAGGAAGTTTCACAACTTGTAGGTCTGAGGTATTTATGTTTTATAAAAACTAAAAGGTGATTGTACTTTTAAAGACAGAGATACAAAAATATAAGACTCAGTTTATATACCTGTAAATTAATAGTGAAATATTCCACATAATATTACACATAGTGGTTATGCAAGGTTGTTGGCGACTAAACGCGAAACAAAGAGTGGTAAGTGGTAAGTGGCGGTGGATGAAGGAGGCTCAGGCTCTTCGCTATATGTGGCGTCGATTAGGGGAGACCTATGTTCATCAGTAGATATCGTAGTAGTTCACCATCAACATGTTAATACACAACATATCGAACAACGCAACACCCAAACATAGAACAAACATCTAAAGTAATCATAAAATATTATTTGTTCCGGGTGAAAACCGAATCCCCAACCTACACAAAGACTATACAGACCTTTATAATTTCCGTTAAACGTTTCCAGAATGAGATTCCTATACAAAAACGTCCATAATGATGTTTGGCTTCAATAAATTAGAAAATACTTGACTGACATAAAAAAAAAAAATATTACTACGCTCTACTCCAAACATAGTGTTATTTATTTAGCTCTAGGACCCAAAATTTGTTCTCAAGCAATAATAAAACGATAAATCACATACCAATTTGTAGCGTCAGCCCAATGTATCGCAGTCACTTCGAACAAATTGTGACAGTTACGGTATTTTACAAAAGACATATTTCAGCTATGTCGGGCAGCCCATCTTGTCTAGACACGTTATCGCAAGATCACCAACATTCAATTAAAAGAAGCATTTCCTTTGTATTTTCTAGATGTTTCAAAAATAAAACACGTAATTGGAATCCTCTGTCAGCGAATTTTCAATTTATTTGTTACAGTCTTGGGGAACGTAAGGAATGGTATCATTTTGGGGGCAATGTTTGTGACGGAAATTATTCACCCTCAAAACTGGGCCGATCGCACCATCTGTAGGCCTTGAAATTTGTATTAGGAACATTTATTTCACAGAACGCCTATTGTTCCTTTGATTTGTCTCCAAATTGAAATACTATTTCTTCGAGATTAAGCTTCGTCTCATCAAGAGTTACGGGTTCATGGTATTTTTGTGTATTGAATACGGTTAAATACATTTCTTGATTATATTTACATAGTTCCATGCTCAAAATGCTTTGATACCCCAAAATTCCGTATTGTTCATCAATGTTATACCATAAAATCCTTATTTTCTCTACTTTTTTCATTAAATTTAAATGTAGAATAAATAAATAATTTAATGATCGCTTACCATGATAAATATTAAGACTATTAGAAGAAGTTTGGTGTTCCAAATCCATTCCTGTAAAAAGTTAAATACAAAAGTTTTCACCCGTTTTCACCCCTGCCAGGGTTGAGGGAGTCAGGGGAATGTTTACATGATCCTCGTCAGTAATATCAGTAATCATTTTGCAAAGTTTCAATCGAATCTTTCGAGTAGTTTCAGCGCGATGTTCAAGGTACAGACAGGCAAACATATATAAATGGAAAACTATGTATCAATAATAGTGTTTCCTCAATCGAAACTTTAAAATATATTTGATTTTGACCCTTTACAGTTTAATTTAAAATTTAATGTTTAAAGATAATACATTTGTGCGATAAAAATATATGTTTGTTCTGTGTTTTGTGTTTTATTGTATGATAACTATGTATTTATAAAATACAAGTATATAAGTATTTTCTATCCGTAATCTAGTTCCCATATTACTTCATACTATGCTTAGTTTGGGGCTAGATGGCGCTGTGTGAAAATAATGTGCTGTTATATTTATTTATTTAATAATCTACAGTTGTTGTTTTTCTTTAATATATATTTACGCATTGTTTTTTTTAGGGTTCCGTACCCAATGGGTACCAACGGGACTCTATTACTAAGCCTCCGCTATCTGTTCGTCCTGCCTGTCAGCGGGCTGTATCTTATAAACCGTTATATGTAGACAATTCAAAACTTTACAGATTGCATACCTATTACATTACAGCAAAAAAAAAAAAAAAAAGGGTTACAAGAAAAGTGATTTGTAATAACGTGAAATGTGGTTTAACCCTCGGTGTCCACAATTGTCTAGTTTATTCTTACTCATATACAGGATAGGAACTTTTCTATAATTTTATATAACTTTAATTTCTATTAAATGTAAATCTATTATCGGTCTTAAGAAAAACATCTATGTTAAGTTTATTTTAGAATAAAGACTGTTGATTCAGTAAATAGATAAAATATAATAAAAAACTGCTGGTGTATTCTCTTCCTTCCCAACCATCTGAAAGTAGTCTGTAAAAGATAGCTGTTAGCAATAGGACCGGTTTCTCTGTGATTAAAATCATTAAGTAATGCAATTACCCAACTGAATCTAATCTGCTGACTGCCTTGGCTTCCTTTAACGAAATGAGTCTTCTATTCACTGCTATCGCAAATTTAATTTTACGCTCATTTGAAATCAACTGTCAAGAATCTTCTCACAAAACCAAGGTACAATTCACCTGGACGAGACAATTACTGTGTGATACTTTGAAGTATAATTTATTGTCTATTCACAAAAAAATATTTGACAAAACATTGGATTTTTTAACGAAGTTAAACTTATTTTAAAAGTAAAAGTTATTATGTAACAAATATATATTTTGTGACAATTATGGTTGGTTTACCTAGTAAATTTGATTATAATATAAGTGCTGTTCTATAGGTACCTATTTTTTGTTTAAAAAAAAAAGAATTCGAACAACCTCCTATTTCGTTTGATTAATCTAGGTGCATTTTTTTATTTTACGACACGGAAGCGTTTTATGACTTTGTTGTAGATGTTACCGTTTTACATGTAAAGAGCTTTATTTGTATTTTTATTGGTGAAAGTCAAGCGTTTTACCTCCAGCTTACATGTAAAAACCAGTAAAGATTTTGCCTAAGATGGAGCACGCTTGCCTAAAAGGAACCTATTTACTCTGGACTTGAAGACTCCAAGATTTTACTTGTGCGGAAAAACAGACGAAGGCAAGGAATTCCATTCTTTACCAGTATTTTGATAATTAATGATAAAAGTAGAGGCGAAACGATGTGTTCGGCACAATGGAACATTTACTAGGTACGGGTTGTAGCTTGCCGTACGTCTGCTAGTCCGGTGGTGGAAAGTGGATGGAGGGATTAGGTCAAAGATATCGTGCGCACACTCTCCGAAGTGAAATTTATTGAACAAAGACAGCCTGGCAACCCACCGTCTATGTTATAGGCTCTGCAAATTGGCCTTAACAAGCGAATCATCACCTATGAGCCTAGCAGCACGATGCTCAATCGAATCCAGAGCTTCGAGCTGATACTTGGCTGAGCCATCCCAGAGATGATAACAAATAATATCATCGTTAAAAAATATCATGCTTGAGTATTTATTTTACCTGACTGCCAGATGAAGGGTTATGTTTTTCGAGAGTAGGTATGTTTACATAAATGTATGTATGTACATATGTCTATTTCACTGTAACGCTGAGATATGACATGTCGTTTGGTTTCTTGAGTGTCTGACAGTAGCAATAAACTCGGTACCAATGAATTTGTCACTGGCTTATTCTCTTTCCAAATTGGTTGAAGACACCTTGTTCTCTAACTCACCCTAGCTCAAGATACATTATTTTCTTACTCACTCTATCTCAAGACACGTTTTTCTCTAACTCACTCTCGATCAAAACATATTGTTCTCTCACTCACTCTAGCCCAAGACACATTTCACCCTCACTTACTCTTGGTCAAAACACATTGTACCCTCACTCACTCTAGCTCAAGACATATCGTTTTCTCACTCGCTCTCACTCAATGTTTCGAAGTTCAGCGACCAGCACTTTCACTGTCCTGAAGTAAAAGTTAATCAAACGTGAATTTCACTTACTGGCGACCGTTCGTTTTGAAGGACCATTACATTGGCAATGGAGTGACCCATCAATTTGGCTTCACGCCGACCGCACGCGGCCAGCGGCTCTGCGGCCGACATGTGAAACGTTTTATTACGGTTCACGAAAAGTCCTAACAATAGCAGCCTAGTAAGAACAGTTATGCTAAGTTGTTTTTTTGCGCCAGGTAATAGTGTGTTTGGTTGCTTTTCAAGTAATTTTTACACGCATGAAGAAGAAACAGGCTTTTGCGCCGTAGGTTGTGAATTCGATTCCAAAACGGGATAAACGTTACTACTCGAATAGGCACCAGCAAACTTGTATGAAATTGAATTGGTCGTGAGTTCTAACTATCAGCAATTTTCTTTAAAAATCCATTATGGTCCAGTTTTGTTTCAAAAATAGCTAGGTCCCAAAATATATTATTCGTTGACCGTAAGTAAAAAAAAAAGTGTGCACCACACAACTACGACTAAAGTAAATAAGTTCAAAGTATAGCTATGGAGAGAGCAATTATACTTGAATTTTCAATACATGATAATATTCGATATGTGGACATCCGTAGAAGAACAAACGTCACTGACATAACTCTCAAAATTAATAATCTGAAGTAGCAGTAGGCTGGAAACATAGCTTGCAAAACAAGCCTCATAGCTCAGTTGGTAGTAACTCTGCCTTCAGCGCTGTAGGCTGTGGGTTCGATTCCCACCCAGGACAAACATTTGTGTGATGAATGTAGATGTTTGTTCTGTGTTTGGGTGTTGTATCATATAGTACGTATGTATCTACAAAAAGTATTTAAGTATTTTATCCGTAATCTAGTTCCCATATTACAAGCTATGCTTAGTTTGGGGCTAGATGGTGCTGTGTAAAAGTAATGTTCTGTAATATTTATATTTATTTTATTTTTTTAATATTTTAAAACCGATAACCGCTGGGGGGTAAAAGTTCCCGCATGATAAACACGATCAAACACGAAACGGAGTATGGGAAACCTCCCCATTAGATGGACCGGCGACATTATGGCGGTCGCAGGAAGTCGATGGATGAAGGACGCTCAGCTCATCACTGGATTGCTCTTGGAAAGCCCTTTCCCACAGTACCTATAGGTACAATTTATATATTAATACTGTTCTCTATTTCTAATTATATACAATTCACTTACCCGGGATAAAAATCATAAACGGGAAAAAAATGTTTTTTTTAAACATCCAATATTTACTTAATATTTTATGAATCAAATTGTTCGTCATTATTACACAATTACAAAATTGAAGCAAAACAAAACGAAATCGATAAAAATGTTTGAAATGTTCGTTCGAATTTCAAAATTGCTTCCCTGCACGGCAAACAATGTTAAACGTTCCATTTTTATTTTTTTTGTCAAAGCGCTCGTGTAAGAAGGAAATGGGCATAGAGTTGATTAACATTAGATGATTTTCATATAACGTGTCTTTTATTTGCTGAAAGGAAACAGTTCTAGGTAATTTTTATTGATTTTAATGATGTCTTGTACGACAAACGAGTGTAAATCCTAATGTTTCTTGGAGTTTTTTTTCTTTATCATTAACTGTATCGACTAGTAGTAGAATGAAATAGCGAGTGTAAATTTTTTGGAATTTTAGCTGGTTCGATTCCCGGGTGAGACAAGCAAATTTTAGAAAATCTTTGAATGCAGTTTTGTATCTTTTTAATAATAAAGGAATGTTTTCTTTTAGTAAAACACTGTATTGTATCGGATTAAAAGTGGTTTCCTTTCTGGGCTCATAATTTTTTTCCACACTAATGTTCCTACAAATTGTTTTATACCGAATCGATAGATCTGTAAGAGAGCTGACGATTGATACTCACCATTGTTTTTCCGAGTCAAATATGAAACGGATATTATTTAACGCAGTGAAACGACCCCAAAATGAGGCTTCGCCCGCCCCCACACGCAATGCCTCACTGTCCTCACAACGTAACGATTCATTTGATCCTTGAGCTATCGAGGAGCGTAATTAAAGTTTGGATGTAGATGATAGGTATGTAGCTGGAACACCAAACTGTGTCCCTCGATTTTGTTATCATTAGTTTTTTGAGTTAGAGAGATAGTGAGGGGCTACGAAAGCAAATTTATAGACTTATTCACGTCAAAAACAAGAGCACTGGAAATACCAAAAGCGCGGCACAGTGAACTCGTTTGATATTTTCCACAATTGGAATCGTGATTCATGGGTTGGCTCTTATTTAGGCCAGCGAATTAGCATAGCTATTCAGCGTGGGAATGCAGCCAGTGTCTTGGGCACGCTTCCGTCTAGTACTGGCCTGGAACAGTTGAGTTACCGTTTGTAACGGTTCTTAGGTACTTAATCCGAATCTGATTCCTTTGTTCATAGTTAGTTTAATTGTACATATTATTTAAGACTATTATTGATACTGAAGGTGGCTTCAGTATCGATAATAGTCTTAAATAATATGTGGAGATTAATGAATAAAAAAAACACTACTAATCTAATTGACATAGTACTAATTATCTCCCTTCTGAAGGGGTAAAAGGGATGAAAACGTTTGTATGTAACTTTTTATTGGAAATAATTTGGAACACAGAAAATACCGTTTTTACTAATGGTAATCGATAATATACCTCGTTATATAATTTTGTTGCTATAAATACAAGTAGAAGTTAAGTAAATTATTAAACATTTGTTTAACGAGTTTATCCAAATCGTTTTAAAGGCTTTAAAAGAAACCAACCCATATAATTATTTAACTTAAATTAGCTCCCTGCACAAAGAGTTAACTACGCGCTAGGGGTCTTGGCTGGATGATTTATTCATACATTCAATTACAATTAAGTACTAATCATCTGAAACGGGTGAGCTCGTGAACTTAGTATAACAATTCTGCAGGCGAATTGTCGGCGACCTCACCGATGATGTGACCGGTCACTTGGAGCTGATGGATATAGGCGGCTCAAGATCAGGGGCGTAGACTGTTTTTATTTAAGTTGGGTCAGCCCTAGAATTCGAGGTTTGTGCGATTCAAATCGGACATTCCATTTAAAATAATTAATGAATGAAAACATATTATCAACAGTTTTAGTATTCACAAAAAACGTCAACGTAGGTTAGAAGCGTCCACCAAAAGAGTGCTAGAATTTATTGCAATTAGCATGTTTGGCAAGCGGATTGGTGATATTTGTATTAATGTTAGAAGCTCGAGTACCCCGGAAATAAATTACGTGTAAATGGTCCTGCCATGGATGTTGTAAGAGGTGACTTAGTCACCTCTTACAACATCTTTGTAAGAGGTCTACTAAGTCACCTCTTACAAATAATATACAATCTCAGGATTGTATAAGTAGATGGGTAACAGCTACTTCTTGATTGGGTACTTATGTAAGAGGTCTACTAAGTCACCTCTTACAAATAATATACAATCTCAGGATTGTATAAGTAGATGGGTAACAGCTACTTCTTGATTGGGTACTTATGTAAGAGGTCTACTAAGTCACCTCTTACAAATAATATACAATCTCAGAATTGTATAAGTAGATGGGTAACAGCTACTTCTTGATTGGCTACTTATGTAAGAGGTGACTTAGTCACCTCTTACAACATCTTTGTAAGAGGTCTACTAAGTCACCTCTTACAAATAATATACAATCTCAGGATTGTATAAGTAGATGGGTAACAGCTACTTCTTGATTGGGTACTTATGTAAGAGGTCTACTAAGTCACCTCTTACAAATAATATACAATCTCAGAATTGTATAAGTAGATGGGCAACAGCTACTTCTTGATTGGGTACTTATTAAGATAAACTTTTTTTTGTCAGACCTGATGTTATATTTCTTAACCTCGGTCTTGGCTTAAATTCCAGCTTTTCCACCTAGGGCTGCGATGCTGACCGCGTTGAGATGACCTGGACCTGCGCCATCACCATCGCTGCCGCCTAAGCAGTCATTACAGACAGCTGGTAATGTACGTGTGCTGTTTATATAGCAATGTATATCATCGATGCAAATTATTTACTCATAATTATGTATGTTATATAGGTGAGATCTAAGGGACCTCACCAGGAGATAGCAGCATCCTTGTGTTTATTATCTACACCTTTACTGCGATCACTAATTTCGAGCGCCTCTGTGGTCTAGTGGTTCAACCCACCGATTTCAGATTCAGTCCCGGGTTTGATCCCCATGGGGAGTACAATAAATTGTGTTAGTTTGGTTGGTGGTAGGACTTTGTTTGGGTTCACCTGGCTAATAGCTACCACCATCTTACCTAATTCTGTCACCATTATAACAATCCTAAAAAAAATTGTGTTCCGGCATTTAGAGGTAAGATAGCCAGTTCCTTAGTTTGTTGAGGATTCCGGGTGAAGTGCGCCTAAACCTCCGACCTTATCTTAACTTGTAACCAGGTGAGATAAAGGCCAAGCGTTTCCCCGTCGTACAATAAAATAAAAAAAAAGTACCCACTTTGGAAGAGGCTCTCTGCATCATATCTCCAGTAGTGTGCACTAATGCGTTGATAAATATTACAGGACATTAATTTCTCACAGCGCCATCTAGCCTCAAACTAAGCATAGCTTTTAATAATGGGAACTAGATTACGGATAGAATACTTAAATATATGTTTTTGTAAATGCATACTTATCATACAATACAACGCCCAAACACAGAACAAACATCTATATTCATCACACAAATGTTTGTCCTGGGTGGGAATCGAACCCACAACCAACAGCGCAGAAGGCAGAATTACTACCAGCTGAGCTATGAGGCTTGTAATGTAATGTGAAATATGGATGTACATAAAAAAAATGCATTGATGATGCTTTCAAACTAAGCGGACAATAGCCAATTGAGTTTGAAATTCATCAACGATCATTAGTGAGTGCTAATCGACAATTATTGATCAAAACATTCATTATGAAGCACTCCCAATTAACTAAGTCAACTCGATTGATATGACTTATTTGTAGATTGTCGATTGGTAGGTATGTACAACATAACCATAAGCTGTGGCGGTCGCTTAAGAATCGACCCCCCAACTCAGCCCGCGGATGTCGTAAGAGTCGACTTAAGGATTTTTTCAGTAGAAGAAAGGCAGCAGCTTCTTTCTGTATACTACATATAGCCTTATATACCTTAACTGCAATCACCAATCCGTATTAACAAGCCTCACAGCTAGATAGTACCTTTGCCTTCTGCGCTGTAGGTTGTGGGTTTGATTCTCACCCGGGACAAACATTTGTGTGATAACATTGATAAATGTTCTGTGTTTGATAAATGTTATGTATTTACAAAAAATAAACTATGTAAGTATTACATCCGTAATCTAGTCCCCATATTACAAGCTTTGCTTAGCTAGGCACTAGGTGGCGCTATGTAAAATTAATGTCCTGTATCCCAATCGTAGTGATTATGGCGAAACCCTCAGATTTTGGAGGAGGCTCTGTCCAGCAGTGGACACTGAGGCTGTAGATGTTGATGATGTACAACATTGAGTTTTAGACAACTTCCAAAAGTAAATACGGAACTGTCTCAAAAATTTGCAATATGAGTACTTACTTAACTATTTCAAGTTAAGTAGAGTCAGTCGGTCGTGCACTTTCTTTTTTGTATGCATGTTGTTCGTACTTTGTGAAATATCGCTTATTCTACAAGAAGTTTTTGCTGTGGATACTTTTTGTCCAGGTGCAACAGAAAATGTATGGTTTACTTTAACTAAAGAACAAGTTTAAAACACGGCAAAAGCATCAATTAAAACGTCAAACAGGAATGGTTCTTAGATAGGTTCCTTTTAAGTAAGCGTGCGGCATCTTAGGCAACATCTTTACTTGTTTTACAAGTAAGTAAAAAAAAAACGTTAGTTTTTTCTATTAGGCGAAAGCCTAATGATGTGAGATGCCATAAGGTTTTTTTTATTGTATGGCGGGGAAGCGCTTAGCCTTCATTTCACGTGTCATGTTGCGATAAGGCCGAAAATGGCGGCACACTTCACCCTGAATCATCAACAGACTACGGAGCTAGGCTTTAGGGCTTTACCAGCCTACATGGTAGACGGGGAAGCGCTTGGCCTTCATCTCACCTCGTAACAAGTTGAAATAAGGTCGAAGGTGGAGGCGCACTTCACCCGGAACCCTCAACAAACTGAGGAACTGGCTATCTTACCTCTGAATGCCGGAACACAACAATTTTAGAATTGTTATTATGGCGACAGAATTAGGTAAGATGGTGGTAGCTAGTCAGGCGGACTTCAACAAAGTCCTACCACCAACCAAACCGAGCACAATATATTTTACTCCCCATGGGATCGAACCCGGGACCTCTGGATCTGAAATCGGTGGGTTGACCACTAGGCCACAGAGGCGGTTACAAAACTGAAGAGAAGCCTTTTGACGGAGGAACACAAATCACGATCAGGTTTAAATAACCTATATATACGGCCATTTATAATATAATATCATAAATAAATATAATATTACAGGACATTATTTTTTACATAGCGCCATCTAGCCCCAAACTAAGCATAGCTTGTAATATGGGAACTAGATTACGGATAGAATACTTAATTACTTTGTAAATACATACGTAATATATGATGCAACACCCAAACACAGAACAAACATCTGAATTCATCACAGAAATGTTTGTCCTGGGTGGGAATCGAACCCACAACCTACAGCGCAGCAGGCAGAGCTACTACCAACTGAGCTATGAGGCTTGTTTATGTGGCTTAGTTAAATCAACCTTTGCTAGTTTTAAGAAATCAGTACCTTAAGTGAAGCCAGCGGAAGGGGATTTAAATGTATTCGTGTAATCCACTCTCCTTGTGTATTCGGAATCAAAGGCTTTTGGTACGTTACAGAAAAGCCAATAATAATCTCGCAGGCCGACGGAAGTTAAATAATTCAATACCGTTTCTTATACACAAACTTTAAGAACCCACTGACAGATATATGACATACCTTTACTTGAAAATGGTAAATAGTTTAATATTAACCTGAAAACAGAAAAATATTTAGTAACAAATCCGCTAAATAAGTAAGAAGTACGAGTAAGAGTAAGAGTAGAAGGTAGCAGGCCAGAACTGGACAAGAAATGCGGAGGATAGAGAGGCATGGCGAAGGTTGGTGGAGGCCTTTGCGAAGAGGGAAACAAACTAATCGGATCTAAAATCGGTGGGTTGAACTAGACCACAGAGGCGGTTACTTAAATTTTGGTTAATTTGCTTTTATTCATATTATTACTAAGAGGAAGAGTAGTAGCTCCTTATGAAAGGGCTCGTCAGGGGAAGAACTACCACCATATTTATTTCGGCCGCCAAGCAGCATTGATGTGTTCCGGTTTGAAGGCTATGTTGCCGGTGATATTACGGGCGCGCGAGGCTCAATACCTTTATGCCTCAAGTTGACGGGCGCAATGCAGTGACCTACAAAGTATGGCTTTGTTATAGGCAAGAGATGGGTTACTACTTTACCATAATATACTTATACCATTGATATTGTTCCTGGTGAAGACCAATTTGTGCTTAATTTCAGATTAATCCGTTTTATTGGTTCAGGGAGTGTACCTTGACCTATTTTAGCATTCTTGTCTTGATATTATTTAACTTTTGTCACTTTCTATCAAGGCTAAAAAAAACTTTTTTTGTTTTCTTTTATTGTACGACGGGGAAGCGCTTGGCCCTTCTTCTTTGGCTCATCTCACCTAGTTACAAGTTGAAATGAGGCCAAAGGTGGAGGCGCACTTCACCCGGAATCCTCAACAAACTTAAGAACTGGCTATCTTACCTCTAAATGCCGGAACACAACAATTTTAGATTTGTTGTTATGGTGACAGAATTAGGTAAGATGGTGGTAGCTAGCCAGGCTGACATACATAATACGTACTCCCCATGGGATTGGAACCCGGAACCTCTGTATCTGAAATCGGTGGGTTGAACCACTAGACCACAGAGGCGGTTAAAACGAGACAAAGGTAATGTAAGATCAAAACCAGAATTCTATAAGGCGTTGTAGATAGGTCCCAGTTTCGAGTTCAGGAGAAAAACAATTCGAACATCCAAACAAGCTTTCACATTTGTAATATTAGTTGGACAAAGATGTAGGACAATTTTATAGGCAAAGCTGTTGTAATAAAATTGAAAACGAGATTAACCCCAATACAATTTATGATGCGACATAAATACAAGACCCTGAAACAGATACAAACAGAGCCCGCAGTCTCTGCGGCAGCCAAATTAATGCAATAATTGCTTATAAAATGTTACGATACGGCCTGTAAACACGATATTATTACTTGGCTTCGAAGACAGTATAATAAGTACCTACATTACATCGCGCAAATGACCGCGTCCTTTTTTATAGCTCAATAAAATACATAGGATTTTATAAAACCAAGAAAGCAACTCTAAAGTATAATAAGTTATTTTTGAAAAAAAAAGAACCAACTTTACCACTAAAAATTTCAAAACAGCTCCAAGAGTAAATTCATATAATTTGAACTAATTTTTAGCTTTTTTCGTAGTTAAACCTACGACCGCGATGTCTACGACACCCTATTTGAGAATCGTGTGAAGGTTGTAAAAATACGGGATTCTGGGAAATATCTACGCAATGATGGGCACTAAAAGTAAATACAGATGACCTAAACAAATGTTAAGAATCTGGGTAAAGAATAATGGGAACGATTTTTCGTTTCCATTATCACAACATTATGACAAAATTTCAAAAAAAATAAATAAAAAATAAATCGGTTGAGAAATGACGGAGGTCTGAGGTTAACATAAAAAAAACATACAACCGAATTGAGAATCTTCTCCTATTTGAGAAGTCGGTTAAAAACATAATTTATTTCTATAAAGCTTCTTATTAAAAAAGCTGTGTGGCCAAGTGGGTATGGGCCCGCCATCCGTTCCGGAGGTTGTGGGTTCACCAATGAATGGTGCATTTCATTGATTGGTGCACGACTGGCTTTGATTCGTTCATTTTGGACTTTTCGATGGTAAATATCCCGTTAATATTAATTAAACCTTTAGTATACAATAACCAGGTGAAACTAAAAATAGTCGGCTGATCGGTACATCATATTAAATTAGCTTTGCAACTACAAAACTTATTAAGAGCATAGTTTCGAGTCGCGGGAACTTGGGAAGTAAATATTAGTGGCAACATCGCGAGCGCAATAATTGACCTGTCTCCCCATGTTCTACGCGGAAGTGGTTTAATAAATTGTCGGGAGTGTAGTAACCGAAGTACCGCTATAACTTTGTTCTTCGTAACAGAATCAACTGAGTGTGTGTTGACGTTTATATTTCTGTATTTATTCGCTAGTTGTATGTTTGTCTGTTAGATAATCAGGATTTTGTTTATGTCCGCCTAGCTAGCTACCACCATCTTACCTAATTTTGTCGTCATAACTACGATTCTTAAATTGTTGTGTTCCGGCGTTTACAGGTAAGAAGAAAGATAGGTAGGGTTTCGGGTGAAATGCGCTACTACCTTCGGCCTTAACATAACTTAACAATCAGGTGAGATGAGGGCCAAGCACCTCCCCCGTGATACAAAAAAGAAAAATGTATATGGCAAACAAAAATAAATTTAAAGTTTTTCAACCAAATATTAATAAATCCATTACTGCTTACCGGCTTACCTCAGTACTGGTAGTATAGGATGTTCAGAAATCGCGAGGTTGATAGAATAAAAATACGTTTTTTTTCGAGTTTATTTATCTGTGCCATCTGTTGGTAGATTTCTTTAAAAAAAATATAATATCAAAGGACATTACTTGTTCTTTGAGGGTAACACTGAACTGAGGGTGACTGACCTTTTGAAAATCATAACAATAAATAAATAATTTATTTCAAAAATGTACAATTATAAAATTATTTGCAAGGGATGCAGTCGGGTTACCTAAATACAAACCATTTATAGGAAACTCAACTGATCTAGAATAGTACCAGACAGAAGTGTGTCCAAGACACTGCATTGACAGACTTAATAGCTATGCATATAATAAAAACAAATTTCAAATAGTAGATATAAACAATACAATGTTTATGTAGGTTTGCAGTTAGTTTGCAGAACACCAACATAATAGAGGTATACCTACGTGAAATAGCTCTTCGATATCATTTGCTACCGGACATCCGGAATCCCTGCAAATCATCAAACCGGAAGCTACCTATATCCAGAGTGTGCTATTTGTATCCTCCTGTTGTTTGTATGTATCGTATATAAATTGATATAAAGAGGATTGGGAAATTTAAGGAGGAAAACAATAAACTTAAAAATAATAACTCGGTAGGGACCCAGTGCCCTCCGTGTTTTCAAAATATTGCGGGCTTTTGCTTTTAAATGAGGCTTCACGCGACCTAATTAGCACAGCTATTCAGCGTGGCAATGCAGCCAGTAGCTTGGGCACGCTTCCATCTGGAACTGGACAGGAACAGTTGAGTTGCCTATAGACCGTTTGTGACAGTCCTCAGGTAACCAGGCTACTTTCCTTGTAGTTACATAGTTAGTGTACTTATGTGAATGATTTGTGGTTTCAAAATAACAATGTGCTTTTTAAACAGTGTGAAATGATTTCAGCTTACCCCAAGACATCGTCAATATAACAGGTGTCATATTATCCCAAATGTTTTCGCTCTAGAGTTTTCATCCACTATGGAAATATATGGATTCCTAAGCAAGTACCTGCGTCCTTGTCGACGATATCAGAAAAATATGGTTCCCATATTTCACACGTTTTGCTGATTCGATGGAAGCAGTGAACCGACAGAATTCACTTGGTGTAACAGATTAAAGACGCCAATAACCAGAGATAGGGACACCACTGTACGTAGAAACTTGGGTAAAGCAGTGTTATTAAAACACCATTATTCAGCTCATAGAATTAAGCTTAACCTACATTTATTAACGTAAAAACGTTCATCCAGTTAACAGGTTAAATTATTATTTAATATTTTTATTAAAGTATGTAATCGTTGTAATTCTATCTTCTGGGTATTATTCCATCTCAATATAATCGTAAAAACCTTTTATTTGGCCTTCTGTTAACTGATTTTATTTCTGTGTTGTGTGTTGAACATTTAAAAAAATAATAAACAATAAATGTTATGTGTAGGCTTACGCAAGTTTTGAGGAACCTACGAAATGAATATTCCTATTTTTGTTGTGAGCGTATCTTTTTAAAAGTGCCAATTGCCTATTTCCATAGTATTGTAGGATTAAGTATATTTTATATCGAGACAGTTATTTTTATATGAAACTTTTATGAAGGTATTGTACACGTCATAACAAATACCCTGTGGGCATAGTTTGTACGCACATGAATATCTTGGGACCAAATTGCCAATAGTGCCTGCTAGATTTATTATCGACGCATGAATGATTTTCGTGGCCTCTGCTCTCAGGGGCCCATTTTGTAACGAACATGATATTTTATTAGCGGATAATGGCTGGCTGGACTAATGGGGTGATAAAAAAAATATCGTCTTTGTTTTCGGGGTCGCTTGGATGCCAGAACCATAAATAAACATTTAAGAACAAACGCAAACTATGTTCGCCAGTTTTTATGAAGAAAATAAATTCTATATAAGCTGGCGAGCACAAAGGTTTAAGAATTATTTTTGGAAATGAAATGACTCGAAAGCATCGATATGGGTCTTGTTTACACAATTTCCGAGTCAGAGCTTGAATCCGCGACTCATAAATAATACATTTTAAACCGCGAAACAGCGCTCTAATGGGCCCATTCGTTCAGTGCCAGTAACTCCCACCCCCCCTTAAGCCCAGGGTCTTGGGAATATAGTATAATTTAGATTTTTCGTCTTTACTGGATGATACGTGAATAGAGACTTACTTAAACTAGCAACAGTGGGCGGCCTTATCTATTATCTAGCTATTAAAAATTAATTATAATTTATATAGCTATGTATTGCCACTTGTCTTCGGTTGGGTGCAAGATGCTGCGCCTCTCACCAGTGCCGGTGCGGTGCGGCCGTAGATCAATTTGGTTTTCACGGACTTTCGTGCACAAGGTCTGCCGGCAGGATTACGCGCGACGCAAGTCTTAATGACATCATCCGTCGAGCTTTTACCAGTGTCAATGCTCCAGCCGTTCTTGAACCAAATGGTCTGTTACGTGATGATGGTAAGCGACCCGACGGTATGACTCTTGTCCCTTGGGAAATGGGTAGGACTTCGGTGTCGGACGCTACCTGCGTGGACCCCCTAGCGCCATCTCATCTGCCTGGGACATCAGTTAGGGCTGGTGCGGCGGCTGATTCGGCCGAGGATCACAAAAGGCGCAAATATTAACCGCCTCTGTGGTCTAGAGGTTCAACCCACCGATTTCAGATCCAGAGGAAATACAATATATTGTGCTTGGTTTGGTTGGTGGTAGGACTTTTTAAAATTTGCGTTCCGGCATTCAGAAGTAAGATAGCCAGTACCTCAGTTTGTTGAGGATTCCGGGTGAAGTGCGCCTCCACCTTCGGCCTTATCTCAACTTGTTACCAGGCGAGATGAAGGCCACGCGCTTCCCCGTCGTACAACAATATAAACAATATATATAATATATAGGGCTCTCGACAGAGCTTACCTATTTGAGCCTTTTGGGGTGGAGACCTTGGGTCCGTGGGGAGCCGCTCCGGGTTTTCAAAAATCTTGCGGGGCTTTTGATTGAGGCGACACGTGACCCAACGGCTGGCTCTTATTTAGGCCAGCGAATTAGCATAGCTATTCAGCGTGGCAATGCAGCCAGTATCTTGGGCACGCTTCCGTCTGGTACTGGTCTGGAACAGTTGAGTTACCTATAGGCCGTTTGTAACGGTCCTTAGGTAATCTGACTGATTTATTTGTACGTAGTTAGTTTAATTGTATTTTTTATTGAATAAATTAATGTTATTATTAATAACAACAAAATATCAAATACATTACAAAATATCTAATCATTACTAAAAAAAAGTAGCAGTAGCGAACGAGACAGTTACAAGTTGGTCGAGGAAAAGTAAGGACTGCGTAAATTATTTTTAAAAATGTGGTTTGTTTTCGACGATCTTACCGAAACAGGGAATTTGAAATCTAGAAATAGTATTTTTTATTGGGCTGGCAATGATATCCATTTTTGATTTTTAAATGTTTGACCTCCAACTTGAAAAACAATTAAAGAAGTGATCTAAGACGGAGCATTTAATTCAAAATACAATACATTTAATAGCGTACAGTGAAATGAGGTTTTATCTGCCTCTGATTTGGATAAATGATAAAACGCAGACAGTTAAATGAGGAAGTCTACATTAACATCCTAAACCTCGGATATAGCAAGTTATCCGACACAGACCACTTGTGTGCGCCTGTTAGTGAACTGTTTGCGTTGGTCATTTGTCGTCCCTATTGGAATTATTCGGCCGTAGTTGCCCCGTTCGGCAATTCAATTTCCTTTCTCTATCCGAATAGTATCCTGCACGGACAAATGCCAGTGCGAGTACGGAAGCCACTTTGCTCTATTGACTTTAGTTAGATTTAATGTTCAGTGTACATTTTGCAAATATCAAGTTATGAATAGGTACAGGTTTTCAAGACAGGTCACTTATTCAGTGTACATTTTTCAATTATCAAGTTATGAACAAAGGGTTTCAAGAAAGGTCATTTATTCAGTGTACATTTTTCAAATGTCATGTTATAAACAAACGTTTTCAAGAAGGGTCACCTATTTAGTATACATTTTTCAATTGTTAAGTTATGAATACAGATTTTCAAGAAGGGTCACTTATTCAGTGAACATTTTTCAATTGTTAAGTTTTGAACACAGGTTTCCAAGAAGGGTAACTTATTCAGTGTACATTTTTCAAATGTCAAGTTATGAATAAGTACAGGTTTTTAAAAGGAGTTACTCAAAGCTTACTAGCGTCGTTAATTACTTTTTATTCTTCATCAACTACTTTGTATATCTTGAGGGTAATTTAACTGCTAAAAAAGCTCCCGTTTGAAGGTAAAAAAAAAGTATTTAAGAGCTCGTTCTATGTCCTCTTTCGATAGCACGATTGCTTAAAATTTTCTCGATAGATAAAAAATCTGAAAATACTGTGTATTGCATATATATCCAAATTTATCTCCGAAACGGCGCGACACATCCGTGTAATTTTTTAATCAATAGGTAGTTTTTATATAGTTCCTCCAATGGTGGACCATTCATGATATGATAACTTAATTAGTTTTCAAGTAAATAGCAAATATCTGATTCGTGTTTTTACCAGCAATGTATAATAATTTACACTAAAACGCAATGAACACCTCATCAAGTTGCTGTCCCACTTGTATCGTCTCAAATAGACTAAGTAAGAGTAAGAGAACATAAGAAGTATTCTACCCGTAATATTGTACCCATATTACAAACTATGCTTAGTTTGGGACTAAATGGCGTTGTGTGAAATGAATGTCCTGTAATATTTTTTTAGTTAAGTTGGAAGGCCGTAAAGGGCCTCACGAGAATAACCAAGGTCCGTGCTTACAGTATGTCAGATTGTATTTTACTGTATTGTTATTATTAGTTAAAAAAAACAATCTCTGTTTTACTGTGTGAAAAATTACACTTGGTCACAACAAAAATGACAAATGAAATATGACACAAAAATCCGGAATCTGCGTCTGGACCCTCGTGGCTCAGTTGGTTAGAGCGTTCTAGCGTCGCGGTTGTGAGTTCGTGTGGCATTATAACAATTGTTAGTATGACAAATAGTTGTTATAATATATTAGATACATAGGATACATGTATAGATGGCTGCCTGAGCTCCCAGGTTCGATCACCAGGGGAGTATAATACTTTGCTTGGCTTGGTTGGTGGTAGGATTTTGTTTAAGTCCACCTAGCTACCACCATCTTACCTAATTCTGTCGCCATAACAACAATTCTAAAATTGTTGTGTTCCGGCATTTAGAGGTAAAATAGCCAGTTCGTCAGTTTGTTGAGGATTCCGGGTGATGTGCAGCTCCACCTTTTGGTCTTATCTTAACTTGTTACTATGTTCACGTATTGCTAACTCACGTATATACTAACCGTGATATGAAAGCCAAGCATTTCCCCGTTGTACAATAAAAAACATACTTATATGATGAGTACATCGTTATACCCATCGGAATGTTTGTTGTGTGTATTTTTTATGAATTTTATCTCCTTCTTGTTGTATATGTCTAACTCATGTACCTTCTCTTTTAATGTTTTTAAGTACCTATTATATTACATTACTACCTATGTATCAAATAAAATATTGATATTTCTTTCTTTGTATTGCTTTTTTGGCAGGGAAGTTATTGCAAATTGAAACATCACTTTCAAACACGATCCAGTACATTACATGTTATTCTAGCATACAGAGAGACTACGACATCGCTATTACAGTTTATAAAAGGTGCTATAAATGGTTACTGCCTTTATGTCCTCCAAAACTTCTAAAAACACATTCTGGGTAGATTTCTTATAACAATCTTGAGATAGGTGCATTCGCTCTACCCTCTATTGTTATTGTTATCTCGGATTCAGACGGTCTAGAAATGAAACGGATTTTGTACAGAAAAAGGTATATCCTAAGGCGACACTTAAGCAGACACTTTGTAGGGTTTTTTGTGCGAGAAAAATAAAATTGGTGCGAAGAAAATCCTATTTCTACAACTATTTTTGTACTGATACAAGGTAGCCAAGGTTAAGCTTACGTAACTGTTGTGTACTATTTTCTAGTTCTTTATGTTATTATAGTAGAAGTACATCATGTATAGATGTAATAAAGCCAGCTAACACTGTTGAGGATTCTGGGTGAAATGAGCTTCAAGCTTCGGCCTTATCATAACAAAAAAAAACCAAGTGAGATGAAGGTCTAAGAGCTTCCCCGTCATACAAAAAAAAAACCGTGCATACTTTTACAAAAATATTCTAATTTATTGAAAGAATATGTCCAAATTAATTTACAATTTACAAGGGAAGTAGTCCAGTTACCTAAAGACCGTTACGAACGGTCTATAGGTTTAATAACTATTCCAGACCAGTATCAGACTCCACGGACTCAAAAAACTGTCTGTATTACAAATACACATGTACATGATACTTGTAATACGATCAAAATGAACCTACAAACAGATATACACTAACTCATGATTATTCTTAATATTCACCGCCTTTGTGGTCCAGTGGTTCAACCCACCGATTTCAGATCCAAAGGTCCCGGGTCCGACCCCAGGGGAAGCAATATTGTGCTTAATTTGGTTGGTGGTAGGATTTTGTTAAATTCCGCCCGGCTAGCTACCACCATCTTACCTAATTCCGTCGCCATAATAACAATTCTTTAAAAAAAATTGTGTTCCGGCATTTAGAGGATAGATAGCCAGTTCCTCAGTTTGTTGAGGATTCCGGGTGAAGTGCGCTTCCACCTTTGGCCTTGAACTTGTAACTAGGTGTAATGAAGGCATGGATCCCGATAGTTTCCGTATTGCTACTTGTCTTCGGTTGGCTGCAAGATGCTGCGCCTCTCCAGTGCTAGTGCGGAGCGCGACTGTAGATCAATTTGATGTACACAGACTTTCTTACACTAGGTCTGCCGTCAGGATTTCAGGCCATAATGTTATTATCCGCAAGCCTAAATGACATTATCCGTCGAGCTTTTACCAGTGTAAATGTTCTAGCGTTATCGAGCTGACTAGTCTGCTAGGTGATGGTGAGCGGCCCGACGACGGTATGACTCTTTTCCCTTGGGAAATGGGTCTACCCTTGGGTGTGGGTGGGACGGTACCTGCGTCCCTTTCGTTATCTTATCTACCTAAGATATCAGTTAGTATCGACAGGGCTTACTATTTGAGCCTTTTGGGGTCGAGACCTTGGGTCCGTAAGGAGCCGGTGCCCTCCGGGTTTTCAAAAATCTTGCGGAACTTTTGGGTGAGGCAACATGTGACTAAGGGCTGGCTCTTATTTAGGCCAGCGAATAAGCATTGCTATTCAGCGCGTCGATTCAAAAAGCAAGCCGATGTCTTGGGCACGTTTCCGTCTGGTACTGGGCTGGAAAAGTTGATTTACTGATAGACTGTCTGTAACGGTACATAACATTTGAAAATGTTTTTTTTTCTGAAACAACTAGGAGTTAGCAAGTAGCCCACCTGATGTTAAGTGCACTCTAGCCTATAGCAATGCCTTACTGCGTAAGCCTCGCATGCCCGTAATTACACCGGCGACCATACGCTTCAAACTGGAACACAGCAATGCTGCTTGGCGGCTGAAATAGGTATGGTGGTAGTACTTCTCCGGTCGAGCCCTTTCACAAGAGGCTCTACTACCTCTTCTTGTTTGTAAATTTAGATGTCAATTGTAATATTATCCAGAGAGAATGGTCAAATGTTACGTAAACGGTGGCTTACAATGTCAAGAACGAAGAGTTATTTCAAAAGTTTAATTCAGAATTAATCAGATTGCACGAAACTGCAGGGTCGGTCGGCCACTGCACACAATTCGTTCCGGAATTACGACCGACAACGGAATACTGATAGCAATCGCCATTTTTAATTCCACCAGATCCAATCAGCTGTTATATTGTGGTTAACAAACACATCAGCGATTAATCATTTATTCTTATATACATTGGTGGACATTCTGACGTTGATCTGGGATTAAGCCACCTGTGTTTGTCAACTGTATTAGCGACGCGCATTTCTTAGTGCTACCTAGCTAGGTACCCTAAAATATCAAGTCTCTATGACCTTTGATATGGGCTTTTCATTGATTGCCAGTCAGTTTCAAGAGTAGAAGAAGTACCATGTGAAAGGGCTCGTCTGGAGAATTACTACCACCATACCTATTTCGGCCGCCAAGCAGCATTGCTGTGTTCCGGTTTGAAGGGTATGCTTGCCGGTGAAATTACGGACACGCGTGGCTTTATGCCTCAAGTTGACGGGCGCAATGCAGTGCCGTGTAGGCTACGGCTAAGAGATGCACTTAACATCAGGTGGACTACTTGCTTGTCCCGTTTTGTATAGTTGTATAAAAAGTTGTATAAAAAGAAAGTCATATCCACGACTTTTTTTCGTACCGGATGTTAATACTTAGTTCGATTTGTTTCTCTCTTGTATAAAATGGCAATACTCTTTTGCTAAATACATAATAATAACGGAAGGAAATACTTGTTATATTTCCGTTATTATTATATGACAAATTTTTCATATCTGTTGAGGAAAATTCCCACGAGACAACATAGAAACTCAAAATAAAAATAAAGTATTCATACCTATTAAAAGTTTTGTGGTAAGATTGGACGGAATCACGATATTGCGTAAGTTATTTACGGGAACTCAACTAATCGCAAGGGAGTTGCCATCGTATCGCGAACAGTGTTGAGTGACATCCGCCTGCGCCATCAGGCACTGCCTGCTGGAAACACTAACATGGCTATTTATTTGAAAACTTCATCTTAAGGTTGCTAAAAAATCCACTAACCGATTAATGGGTATCAGAGTAAAATCAGCAAATTTACAAAATTCTTATCGATCAAAACAACCATTCAAATTATATGGGCAAAATATTGTAGATCTTTCCAGCCCCATATCTTAAAATCTACGCCAATTTTCAAAAAAATCCCGCGACAGTCAATTTAAATGTAAATTATCTCTTTGTATATGAAATTTCATTAAAATCAGTAAATTCGTTTGAGAGTTATGCCGTCAAAAACATTTGCCACATATATACAAACAAACAGTGCCGGATTTCACAACTTTACTTGGAGATATCGTTCGTTTCGCTAACTCGATTCATAAAAAAAACCAGGTGTTTTATTTAACTCACTTGACATTATGAACAGTAAATGTAAAATCATAATAATAAATCAATATTACAGGACATCATCATACATCAATTTTCCACAGTGCCACATAGTACCAAATTAAGTTAATAATAGTTTCGTGTTTAACTAGTTTTAATTTAGCCGCCTCTGTGGAATAGTTGTTTGTCCAAGGTCGTCACACACTTAGATAGTATGGTAATAGTTGGCCAGGCAGACTTAAAACAAGAATTACCGAACCGTGCACAAACTTGAACCTCCCTGGGATCGAACCCGGGACCTCTTGGTCTAATACCGGTGGTCGAAACATGACCACAGAGACGGTTAAAGTTTATTAGACACTGGGAGATGAGTTCAAATCACACAGTACAGTGAATTAATCATTGCCGCGACGCTGTTTCTTGTTCAAGCTCGCGTTTGTGCACAAACAAATTAATATTCAGATATAATTTTGCGGAAAATTTTGCCACAATCATCCTCGGGGGACAATTGATTACGCGCCCTAACATCCGTTCATCAATTGTAGAGAGATAAACGTCAAGCCGAGTTCGCAAATGACAAATGTTTGCTAATGACTCTCGCCGAAAACCGAATAATTTCACGAATATTTAACAGGCGGGCTATTATTACGGACGGCAATAATTATCGCCATCTTTGTGGGCGTTATTTAAATCGAAATACGTCTATTATCTACTCATTGTTGGTTTCACGGTTGTAGAATTCAGCGACGCTTTGAAAAGAAGCAACAGAAAAGTTTCTAGTTTTACGTATACGATGGATCAGGTCTTTATCTTGAGGTTGACCTGGGCGCATTATAAGAGAGTAAATCTTCTCCCCAGAAAATGCACATTTACTCTCTTTTGGAAAATGGCTCTAAGTACAATATTATGCTTGGTTTGGTTGGTGGTAAGACTTTGCTTAAGTCTGACTGCTTAGCTACCGTCTTAATTAATTCTAAATTGTTGCATTCCGGCATTTAGAGAAAAGATAGCCAGTTTTTCAGATTGTTGAGGATTTCGATTCTACCTACTACCTTGTCATAACTTGATATCAGGTGATGAAAGACAAGTCCTACCTCCAGGGGAGTGGTGACAAGAGGATGCCCGCAGGGCGGTGTCTTTGTTACCACTCTTGTGGAATCTAGTTGCAAATGATCTGATCACCAAGCTCAACGCTCAACGCTTCTACACAGTAGGCTACTCTGATGATCTTGCTATTCTAATATCGGGCCACTTTGCGAGTGTGGCTTGTAATGTCATGAAGAATGCTCTCAGAATCGTTGAAGAGTGGTGCACAGCAAATGGACTGACCGTGAATCCAACCAAAACAGTACTAGTCATGTTCACAAACAAGCGAAATTTAGGAACTTACCAGCTTCCTTTCCTTTGGGCTTCCTTTACTGGGCGAAACACCTTGAAAATAAAGTGAAGAAAGCAACGATCTCCTTCTGGCAATGCCGGAAAATTATAGGTAAAACATGGGGTCAACCAGCATCCTGTCATCCCTCTATCATTGAGCCAAGCGCGCTCCTGGATCCACGACTATACTACAAAACTACACCAAAACTACTGGGCAAGTATGCAGGACTGTAGGCAGTCGAAGGAGGCCTTCCCGGCCCGGCAACTGGGCCCACAGGAGGCCCAGTTGCGGGAAATAGTCCGCACACCAAGTATCAAGTACCAAAGTAAGCCCTACCTGATCGTACAAAAAAAAAATTAAAGCTGGCAGTCAATCTTTATTAAGGCTCATTATTAATGTTGTATAGTAGCGCTCAGCCATTAAAAATAGAACATCAACCAAATGTTGATGATAATTGTCTGAAGTCCAGCATTTTCTTTCATAAAACGGTGAAAACAGAATAACGTCATCAATGCTTGATCTTTTATACGAGTCAACTAATATTGGTTCCATTTCCTTGCGCTATAATCCCCAGTTGAATGACAAGAGTAGTTACGCCCTGAACGTCGCCATTAAAAGGGTGCTTAACACCCGCCGGATTGCGCCCTGTGAATAATGGCTAAAGAATGGCTTGAGCACCGTTTTTAACGTTGGCTGAAAAGACTCGTAACTCCGCCGTCGTTCAGGGCTGTAATGTGACCTACGTGCCCCCGCCCGCCGCCGTGTCGTATTGACTCGATCGGTTTGGGTCAGACCGCTGATTACGTGACGCGTGCGTTTTATGATACCATGTAAAAATATATGTACCTACTATATACTGCTTATTTATTTAGTCAGAAGGAAAGAATAGTAGTTTGTTGGTAGTCAATTGTCGTACAGACATTAGCACAGAAGTGTATGTCGATTGTCTCTATAATATCTGTGTATTAAAATTCACAATTATTTTTCAATGTTTTCTTTTAAAGAACGACTTTTCATGGTACGACGGGGAAGCTTGGCCTTCATCTTACCTAATGTAAAGCTATGACAAGGCTGAAAGTTCACTTCGCAGCTTTATTGTGCAACTTGCCGAGGGAAAGAGCAATGCTTACTTCTTTCAGTATTTTCAGACAAATTCAAATTCAAATTCAAATTATTTATTGCACTTATGTTGTTATTAGGTATACAGGTGTTGTGAGGATAAAAGTTTCAAACATAAACCCTGTTAGGGCACAGCAATATCACACTAGGAGGCGCATTAAACTTAATAGCTAAATAAAACTATACATAATACTAAATTCAATAATAAACTACTATTCTTATTCATTATACCTTTACTTTTCTTACATGCTAATTATTTAGTTTATGTATCACCCAGAAACTCATGCAAAGAGTAAAAGCATTTTTCTGTTAAGTAGGATTTTAAACACTTTTTGACTGAGCCTGATTGGTTGACATAACCACATAAATGCATGATATAACCGATCAATTGCTAGATATAAAGAAACATCTTTTAACTATTTTTAAAATCGTTCGAACAAGGTGTTATAAAATATTTGATTATACATTATAATAGTAAACAAATTTTAAAAACGCATTATTTTAATAAACATTTTTTTTATTCCTAAACAAAGCGTGACAAAATTATTCTGAACTAAACTGAGATAAAATGGTTGAAATTTAAAAAAGAGCTGTGGAAATTTGCTCTACCGAGAAACTATTAATATAGTGGTTACATTGATTATGTACGTATTGTGATATATACCCTTAACTACTGTATAGAATTAAGCCAAATAGTGCAACCCTTGCTACTTTTATATTGCGAGAAATCATTCTAGACAATGGACTCTGACACTCCATTACTGGCAGCTAACCTAGATACTTGTCTTTTCTAAATCCATATTTATTTCTAAATCGTTTATTCTAAATCAATTTCTATTTTAAGTTCTACTAAATCCTAAATAAAATAAAATAAGTTCGTGTAAGAAAAACATTCTTTTTTTTAAAAGTGATTCTCAAGACCCCGTATAATGGTTTTTAATAAATGTATGAAAACGGTTTTTAATAAATTCTAGTATATGAATACATTGTGGATTTAAAAATTTTAAACTCATCACTACGCAGGTACCTGTTAAAAATATTTTTCCAAAATGAACCAATATGGAAGATCGGGCTTAAAATTAAGGTTGAGCAAATATATTTTGTAAATGTATAATTTGCATTATATAATAATTTTGCATTATATTTAGCTATTTAGTAGGTATTAAACATACATGTGTTGGTATACTTTTGATATATGTATGTATATTTCATTTGTACATTACAATTTTACTTTAATTCAAGTATGTACTCTTTTCTACCTTTTCAGAATATAACACATCTCTCTCTCCAAGGTTTGCTAGTAGAAAACTCTTTAAAGGTTAAGCTTGCCTTTGTTGATATGTTTTCCTATGACATTTTTAAATCATATTTATTGTTTACAATAAAGAATGACAACAGCATTTAGGAAATATAAGCATTGAACATACAACATATTGTCAGCATTAGTTGTAATTATGTAGCCTACGCAGTGGTGAATTTCACGTTTGAGAATCCTCAATCAGTTTTAAAGCTACAACTGATCATTATTCATAAGTCAGATTACGCGTTATCTGGCTCAAGCTGAAGAATTCCCTTAAGTAAAATAAGGTAAAGAGAGGTCGGATTTAATCATGATTCTTATCACGTGCGTCTATCGAGACATATACAGCGTCAATGCTCTCTCGCAGACAAGAAATTGCCCCTTTTACAGTTCCATGGTGAAGATTTTATGTCTGCCACTTACAATCATTGGCTTCCGAGGTTGTCAATTTCCGGTATTCTAAACATGTTACCTGGATGATTTGAACGTAAAGGGAAAGTCGCCAAGCGTGTTAAAGCACCTGATAATGCTTTCATATACGCAAAGTATTGGCAGTATATTTTAACATTTACGTATATGTTAGTAGGTGAGGGCACAAACTAAAAGACATGAAATGTATAGATAATCATTTTCACGCAAGTTTTTTTAAGAGTAGTAGAGCCCCTTGTGAAAGGGCTCGTCCGTTGAAGTACTACCACCATACCTATTTCAGCCGCCAAGCTGCATTGCTGTGTTCTGATTTGAAGGGTATGGTTGCCGGTGGAATTACTTCGCACGAGGCTTCACACTTTTATCCTTCAAGTTGACGGGTGCAATGCAGTGGCGTGTAAGCCATGTTCTCTAGGGATGTGACTTACGAAGTAAGGCATTGTTATAGACAAGAGATGCACTTAACATCAGGTGAGCTACTTGCTTGTTCCGTCTCTTAGTTGTATAAAAAAAATATATCGATAGTGTAATTTTATTATAGCTGCCTCGGAAGGAGGGTTATGATTTCATTGAATTATGTCAATATGGACGACCAGTGCTATTAAGCACGGCATGAGCTTGAGAAATGAGTCATTTGACCAAAACAGAACAAAAGTTTGATAAAAATGATTGAATTCAGACTCTGTCTGTGCCATATTCAGAAATTACCTTTATATTTGATTGGATATTGCAGTCCAATCAAATATAAAGGTAAAACTTTCGTGCATGATTATCACGTCAATTATAATATTAAATAGATACAATTAAACTAACTCTGTACATAGGAAATAGCCGGATTACCTAAGGACTGTTACAAACGGTCTATAGTCCAGAGGTCCCGGGTTCGATCCCCAAGGGGAGTACAATATATTGTGCTTGGTTTGGTTGGTGGTAGGTTATGAATTTCCGTGATGGTTTTACAATGTATTCGTTATTTATTTACCTATTGGCTTTGTGTTTTCAACACGCATCAAAGCAACAGCTTAAAGGTCATCTGTCGGAAATAAACCTCTCCAATATACTTACCGAAAATATTTAACATATTGTCGAAACTGTTTCATAAGAAATTAATTCTACAGACTATGCATGTAAAGATGTAAACAAGGTTACCTAGTCTTAAAACTATGCACTAAGTTACCTAATATGATAAAAAAATATTTTGGTGGTTTTTTTTGCTTAAAAACACCAGACATTTGCACTAGGTACCTGGATAATTATCTGTTATTAGGTTCAATGATCAAATATTAAGTTCAATGTTTTTTTATGATTTTTGATAATGTTAGATTTAGATTACAAGTGTTAGCACAATACAAAACAAATTATGATTTTTATGGAGCAATATTCTTAAAATGCTGTATTTAACATAAGATATTTAACACGATTTAATTAAATAATTCACAGTAGTTACACCATCACAAATTGAATATATACTCAATAAGTAATTTTAATTTGATGGTGGTAGATACAAACGGTTTACGTTCTATCTTTCATTATTTAATTAAAACTGGAAGGAACTCACCTGGCAGCAGGTGGTAATTTGTTTCAGTAACTATGATTTATATTTATTAAGCTCAGGATAGGACGTTCTGGTAGGAGTGGGGGAGGCTTTTGTCCAGCAATGGGACCCTAATGGCTAATAATATATATATTTTTTATTATTTTTTTTATTGACGGGGAAGCGCTTGGCCTTCATCTCACCAGGTTACAAGTTGAAATAAGCCCGAAGGTGGAGGCGCACTTCACCCGGAATCCTCAACAAACTTAGGAACTGGCTATCTTACCTCTAAATGTCGGAACACAATATTTTTTTTAATAATTAGGTAAGATGGTGGTAGCTAGCCAGGCGGACTAAAACAAAATCCTTCCACGTGGGTTGTACCACTAATAATTTTATATAATATATACTAGTTCATATATTTATTCAGAAACATGAATAAAAAAATGTGTATTAATTTTTACACAGCGCCATCTAGGCCCAAACTAAGCATGGCTTGTAATATGGGACCTAGATTACGGATAGAATACTTAAATACTTTTTTAAATACATACTTACTATATGATACAACACCCAAACACAGAAAAAACATCTATATTCATCACACAAATGTTTTCCTAGGTGGGAATCGAACCCACAGCCTACAGCGCAGAAGGCAGAGTTACTACCAACTGAGCTATGAGGCTTGTTGCATAAGACTCATTAATAAGTCTTCAATTGCCATCAAATCATTATTTTAATCACTTAGTGACCTACAATATAAACCAACTCTTGCTTTTGCTCCATAATTCAGAACTAGACCTGAATTATGGATAATATCGATAACATTATTTGAAGTCCCGTCCGGAACTAACATAGAGCAAACAATCGTTGGATCAGCTCCAATACAATGTCTGGTATTGGGGCCAAAATGAGCAGATAGTTACTTTCTCATAATAAATGGTCGACACCGGATTCTTTACCGACTTCGATACAATACATAAAGAGTAATGAACTTATCATTGATCTTTTTCAGGATGTCATAACACTCAATTTAGATACCGAGACATTGATGGGACATATCATTTTATACAAAAGCCTCATAGCTCATTTAGTTGGCCTTCTGCACTGTAGGTTGTGGGTTCGATTCCAACCCAGGACAAACATTTGTGTGATGAATATAGATGTTTGTTCTGTGTTTGGGTGTTGTATTGTATGATAAGTATGTATTTAAAAAAAAAGTATTCTATCTTTAATCTAGTTCCCATATTACAAGCTTTGCTTACTAAGCAAAATAAAAAAATTGAAATTACGCTACAACAAACTTGCCCTCTATTTTACCCCCAATCAAAAATCGCGATCGACAATTTTTTTTAATATATCAAGAAACATGTGTGCTAGTTTTCATCAAAATCGGTTGAAAAATGCGACCTGTAGGAGAGAACAAACCGACAGACAGGGACAAAAGCATTTTTGGCCAATCTCGAAACTGAGACGCTTCGCCCGCTCGGTCAATGATGCAAGAATCTCTGGCCGATACCTGTACAAGGGATGACGATTGTCTGTTTCCTGCTTCATCCTTTTAATGAAGCAAATATGGATTTCAGGAAAGGCTATGCCAAAAAGGGATTACAGCATTCTAAGTGGAGTCGGTTTTAGACACCCAGTACCTAACGATGCGACAATAAATAATAATAATAATAAATAAATAAATATTACATTCATTTTACACAGCGCCATCTAGCCCCAAACTAAGCAAAACAAACCGTATCCAATCCATCGTGCTGTGTAACAACCCTGGTGTTAGACTTAACAGGCCACCGCCATAGGCGTCTCATATGGCTCTTTAGAGACCATTACCAGTGGCAGTAGGTGCTCGGGACCAATTTCGGTAATTCTAGCCTCCAATGTGCGTACCAAACGGCTCGGCGACGAAACCTCACAAAGAAAAGCCGCACCCGTGAATCGTACCTAGGAATGCTAAAAACACAGATGCGAGTCTCCAATGCCTACTAACAATCTAATAAGCACCAGGTTCTCATTTTTATATTAACTGGACTTTCATACATTATAGTATAATTAATAGGATCAGGATATAAGATTTCAGAATTACCGGGACAGACCGTGTAGAAACTAGGAACCCTGTCGTTTTTTACCATTGTATCCTATGGCTATACCAGGTACAGCAATTCCGTTTTTCTTATTTTACCGTAGCGAAGCACGGGTATTTTCAGCTAGTGTCGTATAAAAATATAGATGAGCTTCTCAGAGTTACGATAGCCGTAAAACATTCATATAGAAACTTCTCGTTTTTGAAACATCATCATCATCATCATCATGTACGATTTCACTCCCATGTATGTCATACACCTACATAGAGAAGCCAGTCTCTATATAGGTGTAACTCTAAAGGATTCTGAGTCAGTCTTATCCAGGTACGGCTTGTGATGTTAATTAACATTGTATTACAAATTAATTAATCAGTGCACTAAGGTGCTTAACCCAGTTAAATTAAAACAAACATAAATAGGTAGTCATGGGAACTGCCGTCAAAAGTCAAGGCTATAACTTAGGAATTATTATTTTACCACCATCTGATAAAATCTTCAATTAATTTTTCACGTAGGATCGAAAATGTATGTATAATGCATGTATCATATAAGGACATTTAGAATCAAAATAATACAATGTTTTTTGTAAACCGTGTAGTAAAATTTAATGATATCATATCTCAGATTTATAATATAACAAATTTATAAATAATAATTTTGCAACAAATAACTCAACACTTTTTCAATAATTAATTGAATTTTGATAAATCATATGTATCATTAAATATGCGAACCTACAGTTTTTACCCCTACCCCTAACCCAATAAATACGTTAGCAACCTACGTATCACGTTTCTTAGAGTTTCTATCTGAGGACACTATATTATTGTTTGAAGTATTTGTATGATTCATAATCAGAATGATACAAAAAAACGGGGCAAAATGGTTTTTATCAAAAATCTAGCTACCATATAATAGTGTATATTATATAGTGTGCGTGCTACCTTTTTTACTCCCAGCAAACAGGTCGCACTTTAGCGCCACGACTTTCAAATTGATTTTATTTTGAAATACGTCCACATTTCATGCTTTCAGCACTTTCCATATCATTACCATTTGTGGTAACTCTCCCATTCGAACGTACGGAGTAGACGAAACTGTAAAATAATAACGAACAAGGTTTCCTTGTGTTTGAACGAATTAAAATACGGTTAAACAGTAAATAAATTACATTTAAAAGATATAGTCTTAATTCTTTATTGCAAACACTCATAGAAGTAATGATACAAGTATAGCAAAGGCAAGCAACAAAACATTTAATATAAAACATTTATAAGGGTTAACCTAATATGAGTTTTTATATTTTTATTATAGTTTTAAGAAAAAAAAATAAGGTTCCTTGTGAAAGAGCTCGTCTAATGAAGTACTATCACCATACCTATTTCAACCGCCAAGCAGCATTGCTGTGTTTCGATTTATAATCTATCGTTGCCGGTGAAATTTGTTCACGGGCGCAATGAAGAGTTTTTTTTTATGGGCAAGAATTTGCTGCTTGCTCTTTTAGTATCCATGTCGTATGAAAAAAAAATAGTCCGGTGAATTGAGCCTTCAAAACACAGGAATTAAAATATGAGGAATTTTGACTTGACATATTTATTTATACATTATTGCACACACAAATATAAATAATGATACAAATTAACTTAAACTTAAAAATTATGGCAAAGGCGAGCTTAACCCTACTAAGAGTTTAACAGAGACAGAAACAAGATTTTTCCCATAAAAGTAAATATCAGCAAAGTGTACAACATTAATATATTACTACAACAGATAATCAATATAATTATGCTTTTGATTGAGGCGACACGTGACCCAAGGGCTGGCTCTTATTTAGGCCAGCGAATTAGCATAGCTATTCAGCGTGGCAATGCAGCCAGTGTCTTGGGCACGCTTTCGTCTGGTACTGGTCTGGAACAGTTGAGTTACCTATAGGCCGTTTGTAACGGTCCTTAGGTAATCTGACTGATTCCCTTGTACATAGTTAGTTTAATTGTACTTTTTATTGAATAAATGATTTGTAAATAATTATGCTGTTAATCTAATATAAGTTCAAGGCTAATTAAACATACATATTTTATATGACACGTAATATTTATTTATTTATTGATTTAATGATACATACGTAATACAAATACCTATATTTATACAATACTTATACACTAAATCTATGTGGAGAGGTTGTGTGGTGCTCTTTAGCTAGAGAGGGACTAGCGCGTCTACCTGTTATTCGTTATGATTTTTTATGAAATATTTATGAAATGTATACTATTTCATTTTGATTTTTTTTTTGTTATTCTATAGACGCGCTAGTCCCTATGTGCCTATAGAACTGTTTTTTTATGAGCAAAGTTCACCCGGCTAGGATAACCAATATCGAAAATGTAAACATTGAATGAATAAAATATACATATATTAATTATTTACATGTAGCTTGCTTATTCAGATCAGAGCATGTATGTTAACCTATTAATCGAACAGCATGCTAGAGTAGAACAACACTTAAAACCGGTTACACATAAAATGAATACCAGAAAATCACGCAACAAAAAACTTATGTACCTAAAACTAACAATTTCTATGGAAGACGCACCACCGATTATCTAATACCAACACTATTAAATGATATCCCTAAGGTAATTACAACATCAATTAATAACAAAAACTACAAAGTAAAATATAAGGAATACTTCCTTAGTCTTAATTCATAAAATCTGGTTCTAGCGAAAAAAAAAAGGAAAAAAAAAACGTAACTTTTATTGCATACATTATAATAACGTATTACTAATAGCCTATCAACTAAAACTCGTATTATTTATCGCCATTCGTATTATCTAACACTAATTATATTGAATGAAATTATAAAATTACAATACATTATTTAAATCAGCCTGTGCAGTAACGTGTTGACAACGAGGTGCTATGAACGTGCAATGTCAATTAAGACCGGTCTGACAACACTCACACACACACACACACGTTACCAGCAGTGCGATTTCGTAACTCTGTCTCATTGAGACATCATTTAGCTACATCAATTGAACAGAAAAGTACTTCAATGAAAAATTTGCGATTACGTAAAACCGTTTCTACCGATTCGCCTGTGATCACATTGACTGAATGAATGACGAGTGATTGCCAACCCGACCAATTCACATATTACTTATTAGGGTGGTGACCGCGCGTAAACTCAATATCCTTTATTTGGTCGTATTATACGACTCTCGGTCTATAGGTTCTGTTATTGAAATCCAATTTTAATGTTTTTTTGAGGTTGTTTTTGCCGGGAAGCAAGTGCATCGTTTCTTTTTGTGAAAAGAAAGTTGGATAGATTAATTATTTTAGTTTCGACTGTTACAATTATAACAGCCAGAGCTGTATTCATTTGAAGTAAGTAAAGTAAATGTATGTGCAGTGATTTGAAAAGCTAGTGAGTGCATCTACATTGCTGAATGGAATTTAATTGGTCTTTTCATATCCAAATGGTACTAAACTAGGTTATATTTATCTATAGATATGGCACCCTTGCGACAACTGACGCACAGACAGTATGAAATGCTTGTGGAGTTTGCTGAAACGAACAGAGATGCTGCTCTAAACAGCGGGAGGTCAGGCGGCCCTCTGGGCCATCAGGAAGCCAACAAAGCCTGGCAAGTTCTGTCCAACAGGCTTAACTCCCTGGGCGAGGGATTAAATAAGCCGGTAGACAAATGAAGCGAGTAAGTAAAGCAGACGCTTAGAATCTTCTTACCTGCAAGGCATGTTATATTTCTAGTGTGCCAGTAGTGGTGGTAGTTTATCTGCCTGAGTGTGTTACTGTGCACTATGTATGTATTACATTAACCTACTTACTAACGACATACTGTTTTTCTTTGTGCACTAAACTTGCTAACAAAATGTTATGTTTTCCCCACAAGTACTGGCATTTATTAAAGTGTCGGATAAAAGCCAAAGCTAATCACTAACTTAATTAATTTAAATGTTACTACCTATATTGCTCTGAGTGGTACTTATTCTTTGTATTTTTGTTGCAGATAAGTCATTCCAATGAAAGCAGCTAACTCATGAGCTTGAAAAACTGAGGGAAAAAAAGGACAGTTTTATATTGATTTTAAAATGTAACTAGCTTCTAGCTTCAATAATAAATAAATAAAATAAAAAGCCTGTTTATTCCTAAAATTCCTAAAATTATCTTGAGTTTTTACAATCTATATCTATTCTATATACTATAACTACAATTTATATTCTGAGTATATATTATTCATATTATTCATATTTATTATTCATGACGTTTTTAGGACCCCTCTCGGGTAAAGGCCTCCTCCAGCTCTTTCCATTGGTTGCGGTCTTCTGCCACCTCTGTCCAATTTGAGGTTTCAGATGCCCTCCTTATCTCGTCCGACCAACGAGCAAACGGTCTCCCTACTCTTCTAACTCCTGGTGGTCCTCTCCAGTTTGTGACTCTATTTGTCCACCTTTCTTTTTCCATCCGTGCTGTGTGTCCCGCCCATTTCCATTTTAATTTTAGAGCATGTTCTAAGGCATCAATAAATCTTGTTTTATTACGTATTTCTGTATGTTTTATTTTATGTATTAATCTTACTCTTAGTATGCTTCGTTCAATTGCTCTCTGGCATCTTACAATTTTATTTTTGATCTCTTTTGTGTATGTCCATGTTTGACTTCCATATGTAAGTGTTGGTAGGAGGCAATAATCTACAACTTTTTTCTTTAAATTTAATGGTAGCGGTCCTTTTAGTACATCTTTTAGGCTCCAAAATTTGTTCCATGTTTTCGTTATTCTCCTTTCTACCTCTTCTACGTTGTTAGTGGATTTGAATGAAACCTGTTTGCCAAGGTAAATGTATTCTTGCACATACTCTAGTTGTATTCCATTTATAAATAACTCTTTCCTTTCGTCGTTAGTCATTACTTGTGTTTTTTGAAGGTTCATTTCTAATCCCGTTGTTGTACTGGCTTCATGTAGAGTCGTTAGCATGTATTGAAGATCTTGTGTGTTGTTTGCTAGTAAAATAATGTCATCTGCAAATGCTAAGTGAGTGAGGTTTTTTCCATTTATATTGATCCCCTTGTTATTCCAGCAGAGGTTTCTCATTATTGAGTGCAGCACTGTTACAAATAGAGTTGGAGAAAGGGGGTCTCCTTGTCTTACGCCCCTTTCAATTGTTATGTATTGACCTGTTGTTTCAAGCTTAACTCTACTCTTGCAGTTATGGTAGATATTTTTTATGATTTCTATGTAAGTGCTATTGACTTGAGCTTCATTTAGGGCTCTCCAGATCGCGCTGTGTTCTATTGAGTCAAAAGCTTTTTGATAATCAATAAATGCAAGGTAGAGTGGTTTTCTGAATTCTTGGTATTTCTCAATTACTTGCTCTACTGTATGAATGTGGTCTATTGTACAGAAACTTCTGCGGAATCCTGCCTGCTCCACGTCAAGATATTCTTCAATCTCAGGTGTTATTCTCGTTTGTAGACCTTGAGAGAAGATTTTGTAGAGGCTTGATATAAGACTTATTGGACGGTAATTTTTAATGTCCGTGGGGTCTCCTTTCTTATACAATATAACAATATCGGACTCTACCCATTGATGTGGAACATTTTTGTCTTGTAAAATTTTATTAAATAGCAGTGTTAGCGGATATAAAAGTGTTGCGCCTGATGATTTTAATAGGTCGTTCGTAATGCCATCCGTACCTGGGCTTTTTCGAGTTTTCAGCTTTTTAATTAATCGGTCAATCTCCATTTCATCAAAACGTACAGGTACTTCAGAATTGTTTGTATGGCTACTGTTGTTCAAAAGTATGGGTTGAGTTTCCTTTTTCTTGTATAACTTTTCATAAAATTCTGTAGCAGTGGATAGGATTTCTTTTCTAGTGTCTATACACACTAAGTCTCGTTTTAGTTTTGGTATCCATTTCTTTTTCGTGTTGAGTTCTTTGTGGGCTCTTCTTAGACTTCCTGAAAGCTGTAAGTTTTTTTCTATAATTTTTGCTCTGTGGTTTTTGTAATCCAACTTTATTTGTTTATTTGTAGTTTTATACAGCTTTGACAGTTCTTGTTTGTCTTCCTTTAGAAGCGGTTTCTTATTTTGTAGTTCGTGTCTTTTCCGGATCAAGTCTTTTGTATGTTCAGTTAATATGCAATTCTTGTTATTGTTATTTTGGTCTTTTTGAGGGATGCTTTTGAAAATGTGTTGTTCTAGTTTATTGTAAATTTGTTGTACCTTTTCGTCTTTATTTTGTATGTATAATTCATTTATATTTTGTTTTAAGTTTTTTATGTAGAGTTTTTTCTCTTCCTCGGTTTCCAATATTTTAGGTAGAGCCGGTTTGTATATTATTCTTTTCTTCTTTTGCGGTTTTATTTGACATGTTCCTCGTACAAGGCGATGATCTGAAGGGTAGATTAAATGGAGTATTTCTATGTTGGTAAATAATTTTGGTTCAGAGGTTAAAATGAAATCTATTTCATTCTTAATTGTTTTATCAGGTGACACCCATGTCCATCTATGTTTGGTTTTCATTTTAAAGAATGTGTTGACAATGTGCATTTTGTTTTCCATGGCAAATTCTACTAGTCTCTGGCCTCTGTTGTTACGTATATCTATTCCAAAAGGTCCTAAGAGGCCATTTATTTGTTCCTCTTTCTTTGGGATTCCTATTTTGGCATTAAAATCCCCTAAAATTATTTGCCGCTTCTCTGAAGTGTTCTGGGCTTCATGAAGTGTTTCATAAAATATCTCTATATCTTCTTCACTTGAGACCGAAGTTGGTGCGTGTACTTGTATAAGAGATATCGTACTTTGGTCAAATTTCAGATTTAACACCGCGACTCTATCCGAAAGTCCCCTGAAGCTCATGAAGTTGGATTTATACTTTTTCTTTATCAGGAAGCCGACTCCAAAGTGACCTTTTGTTTTGCCGTAGCTACAGAATACGTGTTCATTGTCTTCTATTATGTTGTATCCTTCGCGGCGAACTTCCGCAAGCCCTATTATATCGTATTTTATGTTCTCTAGGGCATATTTTAAATATATCAATCGTTCATCACTGGATAGGGTTTTTGCATTGTATGTGCATATATAAAGGTATTTATTTTGTTTTCTAGCTGGAGGGTTGTGGTCTAGCTCTCCCGCGATGACCAGTCGTATTGGGATGCTTTGTGTGTGGTTTTCTAAATTCTGTGTTTTTGTAGAGTCGGTGGCATTTAGAGGATTCTTTTTTAATTGCTATTGGGTGTTGCTTGAAGATGCTTCAGTGTTTTGTGGGTCATTTTGTTTTTGAATAAAGTTTGATATGGAGCTCTGTTTTGCTCGATATATTTTGTTCTTTTTTGCTGTTTGATACTTAGGTTGACCTTCAGTGTTCAGAGATAAATTTCGATGTGGAGGCGTAATTTCTAGCTCTCTTTTTTTTAAATTCGAGGCTTGGACTTCCGTTTGCTTCTTTTGAGATTGATCTCTTACTACTAACTTATCATATTTAATGTAGGCAATTTTTCCATTATTTCTTTCTTTCTGCAATTGTTCGTGTAGTCTTTTGCGTACTTCAAGTATTTGAGGAGAGAAGTCTTCCTTTATGTACATATTTGTTTGCGCGAGATTCTGTTTGTTTTTGAGAATCGATATTTTCTTTCCATATGTTGTGAGTGTGATATTAATAGGCCTAGTATTATTCTCCTTCCATTGGCCCATTCTTCTGATAATTTCCAATTCGCTCTTTTGGCATTCAATGCCCATTTCGTTTATGATATGTAATATTTTTTTCTCCAACTGTTCATAAGACCTCTCACCTTCCTCAACTCCAAAGAAAATCAGATTTCTTGCACGTGCTTGTTTTTCCAGTAAAGTAAGTATTTTTTCATGGTCCTCGTTTGTTTGTTGAATTTTTTGTATCTCGATTTGAATATTGTCGAATTTTTTGTTGATGTTTTCGTTTATATTTTTTGTTATTCGTTCCTCTTGCTCGTTTAAATTTATATTCATATCACTGTGAATTTTGACACGTAGATCGTGCAAAAGTTTTTCCATATTTTCAAGAGACATTACTCCGCGCCGCTATGGGCCTGTTGTAGGTAGATATGAATATAGATGAGTCTTCTTGTGTCTTATATCCGTGCTAATTATTGTTTTCTATTTGACACTAGATGGCGCTAACTTTTTTTTTTGTCTCTGTTGATTTTTTATTAAATTAATCGGAAACCTTTTGCTACTCAGCGCTAGATGTCGTACGTGGTACTCAAATCAACAGTTGATGACTTGTAAAACAAAACTATTTTATAGGTTATGAAGTAAAAGATTTTTTTAAAAAGTACACAGCACTGATTTTTTATAAGTTCACTGTGCCGTATTGTTTACGGTTATGCACTGGGAGCGTATTTCTATACCACTTGCAACCAGATGGCTTATTTATTGTGATTTAACCTTTGCTGGTGCTATATGTTTTGTTGTAATCTCACTTCAAAAAACTGTTTGTTTCACTGTGTCCACACTTAATCACAAGTCCTGCAGGTTATTAACGATCTTCACACTGTTTGTAGCTTCAAACTCTTGTTAATTGATTGAAAAACTTAATTTATTCACGGAGCTCACTCAAAACAATGTTTACTTTGCCGCGCCCTCTATCGGAAATTACTTTTTCTAGCTTCAATATTGTATTATAATTACATTGTAACCAGGATCATACAAAAGAACAGTAGGAACCAAGCCGTAAGTTTCTTGCCTGTTCTTCTAGGCTTTGGTTGCGTGGAACTGGCACCTCGATTCACCTAGTTTTAAGACGTTTCAAAGTGATCCTTGTAATTTTATTAAATAAATACCTTTAGACGTTGACTTTGACTTTATTAATCATACCTATTACCGCTACCTACTTGTAGTTAAGAATGAGGATCCGTAACGTTTTTAGTTGAGAATGCAGATTTATAGAGCTAAGAAATCCTTAACATACAGTGCAAAAATTTTATGTCATAAAGAATAACATGGATATAGTTCTATTGAATTTGTTATAACTTTACTGATCCTCATTGCTTTTATCATAATCTTAATTAAAAGTAGTTTCATATTTATAGTATGTATTGTTAAACAACAAGTTCCTATTCTAGGTACCTACTTTGTCGTAGGTAGGTAGTAGTAGTACATTTTGGTTTGGAAGGTAGGTGACTACTCACCGACTACCTAGGTATGTATGAGGTACCTACTTACTCAAATTACTTATTGCCACTTATGCATGGCTACCTACCTAGTCAACTTCGTTTTTAAATCCTTTTTCTAAATTTTTACAGCCTGTTTTAGTATATTTATAATATAATTTTCCTGCACTTAATGAGCACTTGGGTATGTAAATACACTTAGACTAACGGAAAAACATCAGTTTTTGTTCCGGAGCTCCTCAAATATTAAAAACGGTTTCAAATAAATACAACCAAATTAAAATAATTTGTAGTAGAAAATAACATTTATTCATTGAAACAACGAAGCTCTACATTTTAGGTAACTGTGTGTACCTAGTGTATATCCATTCATCCATTTTGCATAAGGAATGTCTGGCTAGTATAGCCATGGATTATCTGCAACAAAAATAAAAAGAATAAGTACCACTCAGAGCAGTATTTATGTAGTAACCTACATTTAAAAATCAAAATTATACTGTCCTTTTTTTCTTCAGTTTCTCATGAGTTAGCTGCTTTCATTTGAATTGATTATCTGCAACAAAAATAAAAAGATTAAGTACCATGCCCCCCACTCAGAGCAATATAGGTAGCCCAAACAAAACTGTTGTGGGCTGCTCCCCCAAATGATGCATCCAAATATTGAATATTAAGATGTGTCGCATATCTTCAACAAAAAAAAATGTGGTAAGTAGGTAATTTAAGGCAATAATAATATTAGTAGATATACCTAAATAAAGAAGGAAATTCCTACTTACAGCTAATACATTAAGGGAATGGTACCCTTTGCGGTTGTAAAAAGCCTCCTCATGCTCTGTTGGCCGAATTATGGAGACATCTATGCAGCCAATCACTCCGGGCATCCCATGTTTACTCATGAAACTGGAATAGAAGGTTAACTAAGTAAACGGGTTTGATAAAGGTAACTTGTTGGGTGCTAATAAACTCAATTCAGCTGGTACTCAACAAGACAGCATTTTAGATAAAAACAACATAGCATAGGTAAGTAGTTTGTAGATGACTTACTCTGACATAATTGCTTCCCTTCTTTGACGCTGGTTTGTAAATTTAATATATTTGAGTAAAGCTGTTGGCGAATTGAGGGCATTTGTCACCTCCTCTAAGCTGATGGACATGGCTGTCTGAGACAGGTTATGAAGGTAGGAGGCACCTACTCCTCGCTGGTAAGAACCTTGGCTGTAGAAAGTCAAGGCTGCAAGAACCTAAAAAAAATAGCCAAGTAATTAGATAATAGGTAGGTATCAACACAAATCTATGATTGATATGAATCAATGAGTAATAGGTAGCCTATTTTTTGGGTTATTATTATTCCCCAGAGATCCTTGTTCCTCTCTAAATAGGTACCTAGGCCTACTTATAACCTCTCAAAAAACTTTACTACTACAATAGATAACTTACTTTGAGGTCGTCTCGAATGGCTGTTGAGCGGGTTTTTTGGGGAAGAAGTGGCACAACTTCCTGGCAAAGAGTAGCAAACACCTCCTTAGTGAACCGGAATTGTGCTACAAACTCTCTGTTCGGGAGCATTAGTGGGTCGCTGGCGTCTCGCATCAGTCTCCTAGAGCTGACCAACGCATTTTTCCGACGCTGCTCCTCCGCCAAATACAATAAATATTGACGCGACATCTCAAACTACAATGAAAAAATGATTATCGCGTGGCTTGTAAAATTGATATGTATTGCAATTCCAAGTAGTATATAGGTAATATAATGTGAATAGAAATGATAAGGTAAATGGTAGGTACATACATTTTTATCTAATTCTGAACTAAGCCACGAAAACACATGAAAATACTTATATTTTGTTGGACAGATACAACACCCAAGCTGTTTCTTATTTTGAATAGATGTAAGTAAACGATAGCTGTCAGTACTCTGTGGTTTCATTCAAACCGAGCATCGGTAATCGCAAAATTAACGAATCGATAGATATGTTTCTTTCAAATGTGGTTTCTCCCTCAATGATGCTTTGATAGAGGGAGAAGGTGGTTACGTAATCGCAAAACTGTCATTTTCTTGGATTTCATTATGAAATCCATTGAGACACATTTCAATTAGAGTTACGAAATCGCACTGCAGGACCCGCTCGCCGCGCCGCAAGGCTGTGTGGGTGTTGTTTCATTGTGTTTGTGATTGTTAGCTATCTAGCATTTAGCGTATAAAAAATAGTTTAAGTGTTCAGTATCGTAGTAGTAATCTATTTAAGTTTTCTTTTTTATAGTAATAAGACGGATGTGAGTATCTACACAAACCTCCATTGGTTTATAGGATACAATATTTTATTTGAAAAAATGTTGTAAGTAAATATTACCTACTAAATAAAAAAAAAAAACTGGCGAAATATCCGTTAGAGAACCAAAGTTACTGACATAGCTCTCAGAATTAAATTAGAAACAAAATAAAGAAATAAATGTTTTTAATTTTATTATTAGCAAGCTAAAGTGGCAATCGACAAGCTACGATTAAACACGAAACGAAGTGTGGTGGAATGAACCAACGACATTGTGGTGGTTACGGGGAGTCGATGGATAGAGGCGGCTCAGGTCGCTAATTGTGGCGTCAATTTGGAAAGGCTCAGAAGCTTTTTTTACCATATCTTTTTTATCACTTATTTTTTATAATAATAGATTAAAAAACCAGCGCTGGAGTTTGTTACGTACTTGTGAGTAGTGGATCTTTATCCAAAGCTGAATTTATCCCTTTTGCCTATTGTAGTATAGTACTGTACTATTGAGTACCGTGGTCATGTCAGTAACTAGGCAATAAATGTTTTTTTGATTTAATTTGATTTATATGTTCCTGAAATGATTTTCACGTATTTAATTTATGGGTGTTTTGAAAGTACTCACGTATTACTAATTACTAATTATACGTTAAGTACTAATTACCAAATACCGTAAATCGCATACCTTAAGCCGAGAAAACTTAATGTACGTAATGTACGTATTTATGCCTTTGCTTTTGCCAGGATAAGCTCATAAGGAGTCGAAGTGCGACTTAGCACGTAGAATGCTCGTATTAGTTTTACTACGGTATTGTGACCCCATTGCTACGTGTATTACTGCCGTCTTGTGACTACCTACTGCGTTAGCCTGCCGTATTCAATGTTCACGACTTTGCACAGGATTCCAACCAGTCATGGATCTTTGTATAAGTAAGCTTATGAAGGAACCTGAAATTTAAACTCATGACAAATAAATCTGAGAGCAAAAGAAAACGTGCTGGTCGTGATTCCGAACAGGTGGCAGATTTCACTAACAAAGTGATCTTATAAAATCTTACTGAATAAAAATATTTGACCTTGACTTTGACTTTGACTTTGACTTTGACTTTGACTTTGACTTTGACTTTGACTTTGACTTTGAGCTATTTAAAGGGGGGATTTTTTAAAGGGACTGGTAGCCTATATAAAGATATATGTAGTCCTGTCCTGTCCTATATATAGATATATATATATAGTACAGGTTCTCAAAAACCTACTTCAGGCACTAGTTTCTCACAACGTAATAAGGTGCCTTTGACAGTAATTGTTTAAAATTATCCCTTAGCACCCTTGTTTACTACTTTTATTTAATTATTGATGTATAAAGGTACGGGAGCTGTTTTGCCAAGTAGGTTCCTTTCAATCCAGAGGTTTTGGGTTAAAATCCAATCGAGCAACAATAGACTTTTTGGTTTTTCGCAAGTTTCGCACATGCTCTAACGGTAAAAGTTGCATTGTGAAGAAACCAGCATGTCTTGCATGTCTACTTGTAAACTGTGGGCATATGCCGAATGTAAGTTTGGACGTACCTCTGCCAACCTTAGTAGGTTATCGTCAGAACTACGACCGCATAATAATAAGTATACCTACATCTAAATGCTGATATAACAATAACCTAACAACATAATAAATTTGTTTAATTTTTAATAAACAACACTAACTGCCTAACGGTGTCAGTCAAGCCAACAAGTAATATCTACAAAATTGTCATGTAAACAAGAGCCTAAGCAGAGATCCATTGTGTCTAAATACAAGTTTAACTTAGTTAGAACAAAGAATCAAAGTATCGAACCGTTCACAATACATAATGCTACATAGATACATGTTACATAAGTAAGCTGCTAGGTATTCATTTAATAAAAAAAACATACAGTAACAGCAAGATGACTATATACCTATCTCATTTAATTTATTTTGTACGGTAATATGATAATTTTTTTTTTATGAGTTATAAGATCGAATCATACGATGAATTGTGATCAGAGGTAAATCCTCAAAGGGGAAAAAGTTGTGAGTCGGTTTATTTTATATCTAGCTCTGAACAGAACACTGATCTGTGGTAAATTCTCAAGTAGTTTTGACCTCTGTGGTCTAGTTGTTCGCCCATGGGTTTTATCCTCAGAAAAGTACAAATTTGCTTGGTTTGGTGGTAGTACTTGTTCCTGTCGCCATAACAACAACTCTAATTGTTGTGTGTTGAATGCCGGAACATTTAGAGGTAAGATACCTACGATTTTCTGTAGGTATTGAGGATTCCGGGTAAAACGAGCTTCCACCTTCGTCCTCATCATAACTTGACGCCAAATGAGATGAATGCCAAGTGCTTCCCGTTCATTAAAATTATCATAAAATTATTCTTGAAACAAACGTCATATCTACCGCCTGTTCCAAATGGCGACCACCTTACAAGTAGAGGCAAGGAACTCGGTCCAGTTACATCTATGATGATCTTATTCAATACTTAGAGTCTTCGTCTATTCGATGAAAATGGCTTTGTGTATCAACGGCTTAACGCATTGAGGTACTGAAATAATCATTACATTTTCAAAATTATATTTCAACTCAAAAAAACTGGTCCTTGATTCCATTTTCAAAACCTTGACCTATTGTTTGCTTCGTTTGCCAATCAAACATTAATAAACTTGGCAACTTGTAATGTTTTGACTTCAATCGAATTGCAATCCAGGTGCGTTTGAGTATGATTCTTTTGTAAATAACATCAAACTGCAATGTGTACGTATCCATTAACAAGATGACTTTCCTCTTTGCGATCCGAGCAAATACGATGAGCTACAAAGGCCAAATGAATGACAGCTCCCAGAAGCCGATGCTTCAGATACCATAACATGTGCTACGAGAGTGCTGCAAACGTGCTGCCGAGTGTAATACGAGTGTACTACGAGTGTGCTAAGAGTGTGTTGCCAGTGTGCTACGAGTGTGCTACGAGTGTACTACGAGTGTGCTAAGAGTGTAATACGAGTGTGATACGAGTGTACTACGAGTGTGCTAAGAGTGTGTTGCCAGTGTGCTACGAGTGTGCTACGAGTGTAATACGAGTGTACTACGAGTGAGCTAAGAGTGTGTTGCCAGTGTGCTACGAGTGTCTACGCATTTGCTACGAGTGTGCTACGCATTTACTAAGAGTGTGCTACGAATTTACTATGAGTGTGCTACGAGTGTACTACGAGTGTGCTAAGAGTGTGTTGCCAGTGTGCTACGAGTGTCTACGCATTTGCTACGAGTGTGCTACGAGTGTGCTACGAGTGTGCTACGAGTGTACTACGAGTGTGCTAAGAGTGTGTTGCTAGTGTGCTACGAGTGTCTACGCATTTGCTACGAGTGTGCTACGAGTGTGCTACGCATTTACTACGAGTGTGCTACGAATTTACTATGAGTGTGCTACGAGTTTGCTGGCAGTGTGCTATGAGTGAGCTACGAGCTTACCATAAATGGGACCCAACTCCTACCTGGTGCTTGTTAGACTGTCCTTTTTTAATATCAAGTTAAAATGGGTGTGTAGTTGAAAGCTTCAATTGAATAAAAAAGCCGCATACAACATCTTTTCGGTTAACAAAATGTAAGCCCGGTAAGTTTGGTATGCGAAGCCTACTGGAAATCTAGTTTCTACGTAAGTGCGTTTAGTCTGGGAGATGGCTCAAAGAGCGCTTGGATTTCGTGTCTCTTTGATATTTGCAAATGAATTCAACGTCAAGCTTTTCATTCGTAGCGATACGTTTTGCGTTTTCACGATTTACTTCCTGATTTTTACAAACGTTATCCCCAGTAAATGTTGGCTACATATTCGAAATAAAATAAAAAAAAACAACAACCTGACCTCAGCCTCAGCAGGAAAATTATGTGCCATGTGCATGTGTAAGTTTTTATGTATGTATGTCTATTTTCATTGCAGCCTTTACGGTTTGATGCATAAATTACAGGAGTAACATTAGCTTTATTGTTTCTATATTATTTATAGCTAGAAAGATATATAATTCTTTATTGTTCACCATTTACAAATAAAATAACAAAATACAGATAGCAGAAACTTAATCTAAGCGTCACTGTTAAAACAACAAACGGCCTTATCGCTGAAAGCAACCTCTTTCAGGCAACCGTTGGATGGACAGAGGAGATATTGGCTTTCAAGGATGGCGGTGTACAAACTAACACATTCATCGTAATGTAGGTATATAGGTATTTTAAAACAATAATAAAACAACAAAGAAAACTACAAAACTACATGAAAAATACTCAACAATTATCTTATACATACATATAATATGCAAAACATATGGTATTCATGTATATATAATCATGATAATAATAATATTTATTACTGGAGGATAAAATTTTTAATAATATTAGTGATAAGGTTTCGTGTGATTGCGTTGCGATATTCCCTTTTTAATAGTATCAGGCGATACAAATAAGTAATACACAAGACTCAAGGCTGCAATATCACGTTGAATAGTAATCCTAATTGACTCGAAACATAAAAAAAAAGATCCAGCCCTTAGGTAACGCATCACCTCAAAAGCCCGCCACGGGCTCACGAGCTCCCCACGGACCTAAGATCTCAACCCTAAAAGGTTCAAGTAAGCTAGCTTTGTCTAGAGAACTTTATTGGCGCCGAATTAAATATGTTTTTATATTCGACGGGTAAGATCTTGGCCTTCATCTCACCTGGTTAACTCAAAATAAAGCTAAAATGGAAATCTTAACAATTTGAGGAACTGGCTATTTTACTGGAACAGTTAGATGGTGGTAGCTAACCAAGCGGATTAAAACAAAGTCCTACTACCAACCAAACCAAGCAAAATATTGTACCCCATACGGATCAAACTCGCGACCTCTGATTCTAATATCAGAGAGAAAACCACTTGACCATAGAGGCGATACAGAATCATATTTATTAATAGTTTTTCTGAAACTTCTATCCACTCGAGTACAAAAACACATTTCAAAAACGGTTTTATATAACATTCATTAAAATAAATGCAAAAACCATCGTCGTCTCTGCCTTGTTTACATTTTAATGTATACTTAAACATGAAATATGCGGTCACACTGGCTTTGCCGTTATTAATAACGTCCTATTCATTGTTCATAATAAAATATGGTAAAGAAATACTCAGACTTTATTGCTGTTGGTAGCAATTCACTATGATAGCTCGGAGTTTCATACCAAAAATGTTTTTGTACAAGAAGACGCTATTTCTTCTGTTCTATTATTTTTGTTGACAGTTTAATTTATTACTACAACCTTATATCTATCACCCCGAGGCATTTCCACAAACATTTGACACCTACATTGTTAGGAAAACCTTGAAAAAATTGCCTCTAGAACAGTAGGCTTTGTTCCGGCTGTAATGATAGCCAACCTACACAACTTTCACATGATTAAAAGCACGAAATCAAAAACTTGATTAAAGGATCAAATAAGACAAACAAAAATGTTTAATGAGTACTTCTAAATGAACAGTATTTTTTTTTAATTATTTTAAATTAATAAAACATGTTTGTACGGTTACGTAGAAGTACTAAAGTTAGAAATACCTAAGAACGTCACAATTATATGCATAAATCAAAGAGTGCATAGCCTGCCGCCGCGACTAAGACGCTGGCGGCATTTCGCGTGTGATACCTACTTAGTGAACGTCATTTTATCAAACTTCAACTTTCTTTGGTGCACTCCGAAACTGTATGCAAATAACTACTGTACGGCTACCTAATACATTAAAATCGTACAATGTATATGTTAAACATACTTAAATTTTTAATAAAATTATAAATCATAATCTTTTTTTCTCTTGGTAAGATCGGTACGAAATTTCTTCCTCCTCTATCTAACATCATTGTATTGCATACAATACAATACAATAAAACACAATACAATATAGTTTATTGAACACCAAAAGTAAATAAATTATGAATGAAATATTATGAAAATAAATCAAAGACAATGGGATGTCTTATCGCTAAAAGTAATCTCTTCCAGGCATTTTTATTCCTTTATGTGATCTAAACCAGAACGATGTCAATACGTAAATAAAGGGCCATATTATATTGAGTGTATCTTCTAACCAGATGAGATGAAGACCAAGTGATAACGCGTCGTACAAAAAAAAAAAAAAAAAGTATTATTATTTTGATCTGATAAGACTAAGTAAAAAACTTCTGATATAATGAATCCACACCTCTGTAAGGCTTAACCTTGAGGTCTTTTGATTAAAAGTTATATCGCCCTCTGTTTTTATAACACCTGAGATTAGAAAGGACGGGTCGGCAAACAGAAGGGTTTAATTAATTAATGTTTTCTTTGAGTAACGTGCTGCTATAATATTACAGGTGAGGGGATTGCAAATGTTATTTTCTCCACTTCTACAATAACGTGTTAACCTTGTGGCATAAGTTTGCTGTTTTCATAGGTACGGAAAAACTGAAAGAGCCTGTAATAATAGATTTTATTTTTGCTAAAAAGGCAACCGACTTCAATTAACATGAGTAAATATAATTTAACGGGTATTTGTGTTGACTCTCCGGCATCGCCTTTCAAATATATTATTTATATACTGGGAATATATATCATATTATGAACTTGCCTATAATTAATTATATATATTTTAAAGAATATTATTATTATTATATATAATTTGAGCGAAAAAATATTTACTGCGATTTAAAATCTCACCTAGTTGGACTCTTTGTTAAGGATGATATCCTGTGAGCTTTCTCTGGATATGATGATGATGATGACATCATCGACATATTGTGTCGTTTTAGCGGATTACATAAAAAATGGTACGCGGCTGAGAACGAACCTATATTTATATTTAACGACTCCTTAATTGTTCTCTAGCAAATAAAATTTGGAGAGTAGTAGAGCCCGTTGTGAAAGGGCTCATCCGGAGAAGTACTACCACCATACCTATTTCAGCCGCCAAGCAGCATTGCTGAGTTACGGTTTGAAGGGTAATGTAATGTAATGTAATGTAAAAAGACTCCCGTTTCCGCACTTAGACTCCTAAGTGGTCCATTGCACGAGGGTATGAAGGGTATGGTCGCCGGTGAAATTACGGGCACGCGAGGCTTTAGAACTTTATGCCTCAATTTGACGGGCGCAATGCAGTGCCGTGTATGCTATGTTTCTTGTGGATTTGACCTACGCAGTAAGGCATTGTTATAGGCAAGAGTGCACTTAACATCAGGTGGGCTAATTGCTTATTCCGTCTCCTAGTTGTATAAAAATATATGCAAATAGGTCTTTAATTAATAGATACCTAATAATTTGCAAACATTAAACTTTTAAAACACAAAAATAAATAGCTTTATATTACTACTCGATAACCGCATTTACGTAACTACAAAATTTGTAAGCTTTGTCAATTCTTCAGATGTCACAACTTCGTATAGAAGTGACATAAGCCCATTACTCACCTCCAATGTACGAGACATGATATTAGGCTTTACAAGTAGGTATTACACACGGCTTTCCCTCGACCCAGATTCCGATCGGAAAATTGATTTCTCGATGATGGATTTGTGGCGAAAAGTATTTAGAACTTTTCTTGTAATAAAGGATACGCAAGCAAAGTTCTATACTATGATCTGATTTGTGGATTTTCTATATAGGACAAACACACAGTCGCATGTGTTTGATGAGTTGACAATGAGTTGATTTTTCTTATATTGCTTGGAAAGTAACTAAAAGTCATTAAATTGTATTTCAGTAAATGTGCCCAAAAGCTAATTCATAATTCATTAATTACTCATGAACCTAGGTAAAGAAGATATACATTTTTTATTACATGCTGGGGGCTCATGGCCTTCATCTCATCTGGTTACAAGTTAAGATAAGGCCGAAGGTGGAGGCGCACTTCACCAGGAATCCACAACAAACTGAGGAACTGGCTATCTTACCTCTAAAATGCAACAACAATTTGAGAATTGTTATAATGGTGACAGACTTAGATAAGGTGGTAAGACGGACTTAAACTCGCTTTAACGTAGACCTCATGTTTAGCAGACGTACCATTTACAAAAAAAAGTAAAGAACTTATGATATCTAAATAATGAGCTATCTAAACCTTAACTTGCTTTCCCCAAACACATCTAAAACAAACTACTTATATTTTTTTTAACAAAGTCTACGCAACCAGACTCAAACATAAATATTACTGCTCATTTTTGAAAAAAATCAAGCACTTGCAATTGAACACTTAGAGAGAGTCAAAAATAACGAATGCTAAGATGTCATATTATATAATAATAGAATAAGTTTCTAATATAATCAATAAGTTTATGACCCTGCTAATACAGGTTTTCCAAACCTTAAAATAAGGGTTCCCACCCGTAGTTTAAATCATTTAACTGTTAAGAAATAAATAAATGTTTTTCCTAAATAATTTGCCTATTTTTGCTTTTTTACTAATTTATTCTGAAAATAATCCATCAAAAGCTAGATCTGCAAAGATGTTACTTTAAAATAAAGCCCTATTCATGCTGGATGGTTCCCTGTTAGAGGATATCGATCAAAGTCAGGGAGCAGATAACTTAACGGGTGATGTATAGACCGCGGCCGGTGAGACAGGATTGTGTTCTAAAATGCTGAGTATTGTTTGCTCATTAAAGGCATTATTGATGAGCTTCGAGAAGCATTGGACAGTGGACGGACAGTGGCTCGGGGCTTTCCATCCTGACAGCAAGCTAAGCCCCAATTGTATATAATTACGGGTTAAAAATGTGACCTCACTTCCACTGTTTATAAATAACGTTTTAAAACTTAAAAGAAAACCGTATTTAATAATGAATAGACTTGAAAACCAAACAACTGAACCAATTTTGATGACATTTCTATGGACCAATTTAAAGGTAGGTATATAATTATATTCTTTCAAATAAATTTTAACCGCCTTCGTAGTCTAGTTGTTTAACCCACCGATTTCAGATCCAAAAGTCCTGGGTTTGATCCCTAGGGGAGTACAATATTGTGCTTTAGTTTGATTGGTGGTAGTACTATGTTTAAGTTTGCCTCTTGCTACCATCTTGCCTAATTCTGTCGCCATAACAAATTTTCTAAAATTGTTGTTATTCCAGCATTTAGAGGTAAACGTATATCGTTTACCTCGAAATGCCTGCCAGTTCCTCAGTTTGTTGAGAATTCCGGGTAAGTGCGCCTCCATCTTCAGTCTCATTTGAAATCAGTGGGTTGACTACCAGATCACACAGACCCTTAAAATTATATTCATGTGTTCTACACAAGACTACCTCAGTACTCATTGCTTCCTATACGTTGAACGCAGACCATGCCATGCGAGTGCCAGATTCTTTTGGAATCTGTAAGTGAAAGATTTATTTTTGAATCTGGCACTAACCGAGGGATTGAACTGCATGATCCACAAGTAATCTCAACAGAGAGTGCAAACATACTATTCCATGGTAAAAAACTATAAGAGGATACATATTGTAGCTCCCATATTACAAGCTTGCTTAGTTCTGGTCTAGATGATGTGTGAAATAGATAGATAGGTAGACAACTCTATATTGTTTACCACTTACAAAAAACAAATACAGATGGAAGACAACTTAAACTTAGGATAAAATAATGGGCGGCCCTATCACTGAAAACAATCTCATCCAGGTAACCGTTGTTGTTGTAAAGTCATGGAAATGATAAAACAAATACTAGCGCCTTGGCATACGATTCCTATGAAAATAACGGCATAAGATCAGACAATTAAGGTACGAGAATCGGTAAAATTCAAAATAATGGCTTTCTGGAAAAATGATGATAAATAAGGCACGTTGGGGAAAATTACCCGTAAATACGTTCCCGAACAACACAAAGACAAATTGAGATACACAAGTGTGTCAGCACTCCTTTGTCACAAGTAATTTTTACGAACACTTAAAGAATTCCAGCAAGTGTTTTTATATAAACAATATGGAGACGGAATAAGCAAACACCTGATGTTAAGTGCAACTCTCAGCATACAGAGCACATTTTCTTATTTTTTATGCTACTGCTACACTTATAAATGTAAGTAAAACAAAGAGACTTCACTTCACAGATGCCTGCAATGAAGTAGTGCCTATATTTTTTATATCGTAGATCTTTTTTTATTGAAAACTTTTTTCACTTGAAAAAAGTAAAGATGCGGCCTAAGATGGAGCACGATTGTCTAAAAGGAACCTGTTCACTATGGACTTGAAGACTACAAGATTGTACTCGCGCGGAAAAACAGACGCGAGCGAGGAGTTCCATTCCTTACTAATATTAATGATAAAAGTAGAGGCGAAACGATGTGTTCTGCATAATGGAACATGTTGTAGCCTGCCGTATTATGCCGTTGGTGTAAATAGAATAATAAACAAATAAATATTACAGGACATTAATTTCAGCGCAATCTAGCCGTAGCAACTAAGCATAGCTAGTAATATGGGAACTAGATTACGGATAGAATACTCAAATACTTTTTTTTGTAATTACATACTTATCATACAATCACACCCAAACACAGAACAAGCATCTATGTTAATCACACAAATGTTTGAACTGGGTGGGAATCGAACCCGCAACCTACAGCGCATGACTCGTTCATCATCATCTACAGAGTGAAGAGAATGGAGTGATTAGGTCAATGATATCGTCGTATACTCGCATATCTTATATCGCAGATCGCATTAAAAAATCCTCGGTTTGTTGTTAAGGTTAAGGTTTGGGCAATATCGTATCAGTCTTCAAAAAGTTACAATCTTCAAGTTTTTTTTTTACGACGGGAAAGCGCTTGGCCTTCATCTCACCTGGTTACAAGTTGAGATAAGGCCGAAGGTGGAAGCGCACTTCACTCGGAATCCTCAACAAACTGAGGATTAACTATGGCGAATAAGAATTGTTATTATGGCGACAGAATTAGGTAAGAATCCTAACACCAACCAAAATAATGTTGTAACTTTCAACGTTAATAAGGCATTACTTATTAACGTAGGCCCAAATTCAAGATTGTATTTTTCTAATGACTGGTAAAACTAAGTCAAACTGATAAAAATAAATTACACGTTTTTGTTGCGAATATAACCCGCCGATATAACGAAAGCGGAATTATTTGATTATTAGTATTTTAGCGTAAACAGACCAAACTTAAAACGGTCTCAATTCCAATAAATTTACTGCATTAAAAGAAAAAAACATGTCTAATTAGTTTATCACAAACGTCAGCTACTCAACTTTTTAATACGATAGATAATAAATTTAAATAATTTTAAAAGGTGGTGACATAAATCCAAGAATCTGTCAGATCTTGAGTCCTTAATGGATTCTGTAAATCGCTTTACGCAACTAAGCGACTTTGTGACTTTAAACTTGCGCTCCCCTTCTTACCAAAAGTAGATAAGTGGATAAAAATTACTATTTTTTGCCAGTAACATTGAAATTAACGTTCAAGCAAATTGAAGCTTTTACGGGGTAATGTCATAGAATCATATTTTTGCAATAATCTCACTCTAGCAGAGGTTGGTACAACATGTTTTCTTCCACCACTTCTCAGTTATCAAGGGCATAAATATCTCAGCGTTCACTTACTCCATTTTTTATATAATTACAACAGCCCGTTGACCTCGGCTTGCCTGAGCAAGAATGAGGTCTTCAATAGAGCGAGCTTTACCCGAAAATGCCTATTATTTAGTATTAGTGATAATGATGATGAATTTAAATAGAGTTTTACTATCGCAATTGTCATACATATTAATACGAATCGGTTTAATAGGAATAAATGGAGAACAAATAAGGTGGTAAATAGTTGGGGGTGAAAATGGCACCGAGTACTATTTGCACCCCCCACTGCTTTTCACGACTGCTTTAACATAGACAAAGCTATCGGAAATAATAATAGCTACGCGTAATTAAAACCCGTTTTGTTTGAATATGAATGCAATTGAATATATCGCAATTTTGTTTTGTTTCATTTCGAAACAAAACAAAATTACGAGGTAAATAATTGCCACAACATCATAGTTTCCTACATACATACCGACATTACTCAGGTTTCATAAAACAAAGACTAATGACAAACGTATGAAACAGAATAACACCTGTTAAACGATATGCAAGCAGTTTTCTTCCTCATGTAATCACAGCATAAAGCTGATTTTTACATGACAAGTTTAACGTATTTTGTGCGGGAGAGCCAGGTCCTCTGGAAAAGCTTGCTCCATCGTAGACATCATCATTGCCTAGAGCTTAGACAAGCCAAAGTCAAAAGCTGAACCAACCATTTATATACATATAATACCGAGTAATTTTCTAGCAAAATTAATTTTATTTATGTTTTGACTCCAAAGTATTAGCACAAAGGTCAAAATGTCCCCGGTGTTACAATGTCCAGATGCTACGTAGACAACTAGCCAAAAAGTAAAAATTCAGAAATGTACTAGGTGTTTGTCCAGATGCTACGTAGACAACTAGCCAAAAGGTAAAAATTCAGAAATGTCCAAGGTGTTATAATGTCTAGATGCTGCAAAGAGAACTAGAGGTCCCGGGTACGACCCCCAGGGGGAGTACAATATAGCAATATATACAATAAGCTACCATCATCTTTCCTAATTCTGTCGCCATAATAGCAATTCTAAAAATGTTGTGTTCCGGCATTCAGAGGTAAGATAGCCAGTTCCTCAGTTTGTTGAGGATTCCGGGTGAAGTACGCCTGCACCTTTGGCCTTATCTTAACTTGTTACACCAGGTGAGGTGAAGGCCAAGCGCTTCCCCGTCGTACAAAAAAAAAACTGATCAAAATTTCCATATTCTTTAATGACAACTATTAGACGTAACTTTAATCAAAACCAGCTCTAGTATAAACAAATTCGTGAAATGTTTAATGAACCGATCATTAATTAAACGAGTCCCAAACAGGGATTGAGGGACTATATAACTTAACCACTGATGACGGACTGAAAGTATTATGTTATGCTCTGATCAAAGCAATAGGCAATAATAAAACTAGTTTGTTAAATAAATAAATAAATATGAATATTAATTTTGACACAGCGCAATCTAGCCCCAAACTAAGCATAGCTTGTAATATGGGAACTAGATTACGGATAAAATACTTAAATACATACGTACTATATGATACAACACCCAAACACATAACAAACATCTATATTCATCACACAAATGTTTGTCCTGGGTGGGAACCGAACCCACAGCCTACAGCGCAGAAGGCAGAGTTACTACCAACTGAGCAATGAGGCTTGGCTTGAATGGTAATTAGCGTAACAACCTATAAATCGAATAGGCATAATATTTTGAGGGTTCCATATTCGACGGTTGCGTTTTAGGAATCGATCCAGCCCGATTTCAACACTTCTGTTGCACAGCACATTACTTCTGTGTCTTCTGCTAATACCTTTACTGTGATCACAAATCTGCGTCCAAAAGGTGATAAAAATGGTATAGGTGTGTATGGTTTTCTGTCTAGCATTCTGCATTAATGGGTTTTGGATGAAGAACAGAAGCCGAAAAGATAGGATTTAACGCAGACATAAACAGTTCTGTATACGCGGAGCCGGGGGCAGGTCCATGTGTTATAGTATTGTTCAGAAATTAGGAACTTTTGTTGTTGCCAGCGTTTTAAGGCAATGATAACCGCTTTCTATCAGGTGAACTGTTTGCATATTTACCACCAAAAATACCTCAAAGACTTCTATGTGATTATTTCGTTCATAAATAGTATTTTATCAGTCATAATAAAGATTAATTTTAATTTAAGTACATTTTTCTACCTATTCCGTGCATTGCCTCTCTCTCTCAAAGGATTTCTGTTAGAAAACTCTACACATAGCTAAGTGTGCCCATGTAATTATATTCATATATGTCCTTCTTGTATGGTTTTTGTATAATTCGTATGTACAATAAAGAATTTAAGTATAATTTTGATTAGTAACATTATAAGCATAAGTTACTCCTACTATGAAAATAACATTCGATATTCGTATCACTATTCAAATATATTATACACCTGTATTAGTTATTATATAACTGCTAATTTTAAAAATCAGCTCACGGAGGCAAAATAATAACGTAATATAGTTACACAACTATTCATGTTTCATCAATAAAAAAAAACAAATTTGTCATAGCGCCATCTAGCACCAAACAGCACAAAGCTTGTACTAGATTACGGATGGAATTTTTCTTCTACTTTTTTTTAAATACAATGGTACCTACACGTCATACAATACAACACACAAAAACAGTGCAAACACCGATATTCATCACACAAGTATTTGTCCTGGGTGAGAATCAAACCCACGACAGCGCAGAATGCAGATATACTACCAACTGAGCTATTGCCTTGTTGAAACTTTTAATATGGGGATTGGAATACCAGTTGATTTATTAACGCAGTAAATGCGTAATTGATTTTTTTTAATTACTGGTAGGCTTATAATTAAAATTCCATCCACTTGAATGGTATTAAAACAGTGCCCGCCGATATTACGCATCAAATTCATGAACATGAACTACTACAGAATCAATTTTAATGAGTTTGACCACCAGTTGGTAGGTCCCATTTTTTTCAATGAAACATATCGTCATCGACCAAAATAAGACATTTTCTTCCCAATTTTTTTAATCGAACTACATAACAGCTTTTCACCCGATTTTCATGCCATAGAACAATATGCTAATCAGATTTTCTCAAAATCTTCCATGAATCTGCCTGCCTACATGACACTGATAATGACAAATATTCTGTCATACCTAAAAAATAAAAAAGGTACCATTGATCAAACATCTGGGTCAATGAATCCTAAAAATCGAATGAATGGATTTTTGTAGCAAGAAACGGTGGGAGGACTCTCGAGATTATGTACAGGATTCTCAGTCTCAGAGCATTCTAGTACCACCAGTTCACACAATATGTAATCTTTAGGGGTCTTATTTACCTTGTCCTATAGAACAATTTGTAAAATAAAAGTAATACATGTTCCATAGTACAAAATAAGAAAAAAAATATCGAATTTTGTCCAATGAGGTCATGTTCCATGGAACAAATGGGAACTACCCACCAGCTCACTTGAAAATATCAGGTAAAAATGTGGCCCACCATGGAGTGCTCTCGTCTCTCGACTGATTTACTCTCGACTTGAAAATATGAAATATTCACTATGTTGAAAATAGCAGCAAAAGCATAAAGAAACAAAAACTGACAGATTTTTAAAACACCTCTGTAGTCTAGTGGTTCGCCTACTGGTGTCAAATCTAGAGGTCCCGGGTTCTATCCCCAGTATAATATTGTGCATGGTTTAAGTACATTTGGCTAGCTACCACCATCTTACCTAATTATGTAGCCATCACAACGATTCTTAAATTGTTGTGTTCCGACATTTAGAGGTAAGATAGCCAGTTCCTCAGTTTGTTGCGGATTCTGGTTAAAGTGCGCTTCCATCGGCCTTATCATAACTTAAAAACCGGTTGAGATGAAAGATAAGCACTAAACCGTCGTATTCATTATAAGAAAATAAACCACATGTATTTTCACATCACCTGCTCGACAATGTCCATAGCTAGGTTCACACAGGACGATCCAACGCGCTCCAGTCGCGCGCGGCAGGAGCGCGATCCAAAGGCGCGGTTGGTGTGGACGTGCCGCATCCGATCCAAGTGCACGAATTGAAGCACGCGCTCTTTGCCACGGTTGATCCGTTATTGGTCGGTTTTTTTGCATGCCTGTAAGGTGCTTATCATGCGGTGTGGACGGAAATCCAGTAAAGTCGTCTCTTACTTGCTTGACTTAAGATTTCTCGTGATATGGGCAACAAACCAGAAATAAATACCAAATATTTAAGCAAAAGAAAGGTTACTGCTGCCTCAGCAATTCGAAGCCGCCGCTGTACGTGTGACTCGATCTCCAGCAAGAGTTTGACTGAATCACGGATCGCCAATGGATCGCTTGGAACGCAGTTTAGGGTCGCAGTTTCAACAAACTTGGATCGGCCTAGTAAGATCCACGCTCCACGCATCACGATTTTGGATCGCGGAGCGCGCGAATTCTATACCGGAGCCAGCTAATTACATATCATGCAATCTCATCGGCAAGCAATGCATTATCTAACAAGGTAGGTAAAGTTGTATAACACTCCCTAGGGAGTAGAATGATTTGAATTTGGAATGTCGAATTCGTGTACGAGTCGAACTACCACCATCTTACCTGATTTTGTCGCCATAATAACAATTCTAAAATTTTAAAACACGGGTTTTACTCACGAATACGATTATGTTGATGTAAGCACCAACGGTTGAGTCGAAACCGTGTTTTAAAATGTGTAGTGTGTGTAACTCACGCAAGTTCTTAAAGTGATAAATTTTAAAATTGTTGTGTTTCGGAATTTAGAGATAAGGTATTTAGTTCCTCCTTTGTTGAGGATTCCGGGTGGAGTGCGCCTCCATCTTCGGCCTTATCTTTACTTTTTACCAGGTGAGATAAAGTTCAAGCGGTTCACTGCCGTACAATAAAAAAAAAACCTCAGAAGTTATGAGAATGCCGAAGTTGTAAACCTTCCTTACGTTTGCTAGTCTCGTGGTGGAATGGGGCAAGACTCATTACTACGCTATTGGCAGCTATCAGTTTGCTTTTACCGGGAGGTAGGCAGCATCTGAATACTAAACATTGCCACCAATGCTGCAATCAATTCCTTTGACAATTTTGCGTTGCTTTGCTTTTTGCTGCATTACCCTTTTTGGGGCTTTAATTATGATTTGCAGCAAACATTGCCAAATTAACTGCATGCTTGCTTTGAGGTAAATTTCGCCATCTCACTACCTATAAATAAAGCTTTTACTTTGAACTGACAAATTATTTGGTATAAACAATTAGGATATAAGTACTATTTTTTGTCAAATTTAGGACTTATATTTGTGTGAGATTGGGGTCTGAAGTAAGATCACCATGCAGGCCTCGCCATGCATAGTACATAAAAACTGATCATAGTAAAGGTCAAAGTCATAATTTATATAGTCATGTTTATACAGGCTTATTTTGAAATTTGAGATTGTTGAAGATTACGGGTGATGTGCGTTTTCACGTCTTATAATAACTTGAAACCAGGTGAGATAAAAAGCAAGCGCTTTCCTAACGTACAACAAAAAACTAGTACTATAAATACTATAAAACTACCACTAGGAATCGCTAATCCTTATCAAAATTAACTTAAACTTAACCTTGACTTTATCTAATATTTGACACAATTAAAATTTAATTGTCTATCATTACATAATTATGGAGTTTGTGTTACCGTGAAGAAGTGGTAGTGTTGTGTGTGTGTAATTAATAGTGAGGTTGTTGAGTCAAAAAATACGGAAGCTCCTCCTTTAGTACTATTAGACATGTTAAAAGAAGCTGCTTCTCCTAAGAGCTTTTCAAAGGAACTAACTAAGGGACTAACCGCCCGTCCAAACGTGAAAAGGACTCAACTAGGATTACCAAGCAGACATCGTTAATCTAACTTATTCTCTTTAAGTGAAAAGTTGGCGTCTGAGCTTTGACAAGTTCGCTAGTACATAAACGTTGAAAATTGCGAAGACGACAGATTATAAACTTATATTCTGGCTCAATTTCTTTCCGTCAGAACTTTTAAAATTTCTCAAATGACATCACGAACATAAAAATATCTTTCACATTGATATACCTATTCGTAATAGCGATCTGTTCTGAGCTGATATTTCAAGCAATACATCTTATAACACAATAAACATAAATTCCAATTCAGACTTGCTAACAAATTGATAACAAACATTTTAGAACGAACATTATTCACTCAAAATTCCAAGATGGCGTCAATCATTGTAAAAACGTAAATATTGCTAGACATTTCAAGTAATACTATTTTATTTTGACATTCAAAACATTTGAGTATCATAACTCATCAATTATGTTTTTAGTATATTGACTTTCAGTGAGGCTTTCAATAAATATTTACACACTTCATTCTAAAGAAATGTAATTTTAAGTTAAACTAAAACAAACATCATATTCCTGTACTTATCCCACTATAGGCAGTGTCAGCTCCACATACTCTTCTCTTCCATTTACTTCTATTGGTCTAGTGGTTTTCCCACCATTATCAGAACAAAAGATTTCAGGTTCAGTTCCCAGGGGGAAATATTGTGATGGGTTTGGTTGGCAAGACCAAAAGAAATTGTGTTAGAGTTTGCCTGACTAGCTACCACCATTTTACCTAAGTCTGTCGCCATTACAACAATTTTAAATTGTTTTGGTTGGTATTTTAAAGGTAAGATAGCCAGTTCTTCGGACTGTTGAGCATTCCGCGTGAAGTTCGCATCCAATTTCGGCCTTATCATTCAATATGGTACAAGGCAAGGCAAAAATTGTACAAGAGGGCTTATACAGTAAAAAATAAATTAATCCAAATTATTCACACGCATTTTCTCCTGCATGCAGTTCATCCATCTGTTTTTTTTTCTTCTGCTACTATAGCCGTACACTTTCGTACATACGTTTTCCTTGCAACGTGAATTTAATCCTTTCGCTTACCTGACATATATTTCAGCACAGTACTGTACTTGAAAGAAGTAATTAATTTAAGCCAATTATTTTTGGTACAACTTAAAAATAAAATTGATTTAGAAACTTGATAACTTAAAAAAATGCAATTAGTGATCTTATCGTTTTGAAGCGATTTCTTTCTTTTCGTTCGATAACATACAGATAGGGATGATTGTATGACTGAAGTACCTACCAAGAACTCTTACAACATGGCTTTGAAGAAGACAAGCTGTGCCTAGCCCTGCTAGGATAACAGTAAGGAAAATTATGATGATATTATGGGTAAAAAAATATAAATTTAACCATTAATTATAATTGATGGTTAAAGTAGTGGTTGATAGTGCACAAAAGAATAGGAGTCTAGTAAAATTTACTATAGATAGGTACGTAATTATGTATTGTATATGTATACGTAGGTATGTTAATATGTGCTAGTCCCTCGCTTGGCATTTTGAAGCGCAAAGTCTAATATCTCTCTCAAAAAATTACATGTACCTATATTTTTATGCGAGTAGGTATGTTTTATATTTTAGGTTTAGTAAGTAGCTGTTATGTATGTCATTAATATTGTATGTTTAGTTGTAATTAATTAAAACTTTATAATATATATTGTGTGATGTATATGAATCCTGTATTTGCCTTTTTTATTAGCATAACTAATTATTGATCTCCATTGTTACATTTTCTCATTACAATTTCTAAAAAAATCTGAATTTTAAATAGTAAGCTTGCAACTTAAATGATTGTGATTATTCCACCAAAGAGAGAGTTTCAGATAAAACTGTCCCCACTCAAGGAAACCAAGTTCACCCTGTTTAGCTAGATATTAATACATCACTGCGGTTGGACATCAATTTATCAAGTGGACAAGGGGCGAAACGGCCCTGTGAAATTACTCGTAACCTCAAAAGGTCGACCAATCCTTATTAGACCTAATCAAGTACCTGTAATATAATCAAGGAGCTGTCACAACTCACGAAGCTTTTAAAATAGTGTTTTAGGGTCCAAAGGGTGCTAAGAGGACCCTATTACTAATTCTCCACTGTCTATCCGTCCGTTTGTCTGACTGTATCTCACAAACCCTATAAGGTGTATACCTTATAGGGTAATACTTTTATATATTAAATATACTTTTCAGTATATACCCTATAAGGTATACACCTTATAGGGTATATACTGAAAAGGTCAACCGTATGGTTGACCTTTTAAGTTTTTTTTTTTATTTATTATTGTACGACGGGTAAGCACTTGGCCTTCATCACACCTGGTTACAAGATGAGATAAGGCCGAAGATGGAGGTGCACTTCACCCGGAATCCTCAACAAACTGAGGAACTGGCTATCTTACCTCTAAATGCCGGAACACAACAATTTTAGATATATTTTTATGGCGACAGTATTAGGTAAGATGGTGGTAGCTAGCCAGGCGGACTTAAATAAAGTCGTACCACCAACCAAACTAAGCACAATATATAGTACTCCCCACGGGGATCGAACCCGGGACCTCTGGATGAGGCGAAGAGGCGGTCAGTTTTTTTTTGTTTTGACTTTGTTGTTCTCCTGGATGATACCACCATCTTACCTGAGTATGTCGCCATGGCAACAGTTCTCAATTTGTTGTGTTCCGGCAGTTTAGAGGTAAGATAAACAGTTCCCCAGACTGTTGAGTGAAGTGAGGCTTGTGAATGCACAAGCCTCGTCATAACTTGAAGCGTAGTGAGATGAAAGCCAAGCGCTTTCCCGTAATACAATAAAATAAAAAAAAGTGGTAAAAAATCAAACAAGAAACGTATTGCCCTGGGATGTGGGTTGAAATGCTCGGTGGGAGTGTCCGCACTGTGATTTAAATATAAATGATGCAAATACTTCCAAATAGGTGAAAGTAGCTTTTGCCCGCGTGGTAACAGGATATAAGTTATTGATGTCTCTCCCCAGGCCTATCTTCTTGTTAAATTTCATTTATATCCGTATTGCCCGTAATATCGAAAAATAAATAAAAAGATAAATTCGAATTTGAAAACGAAGAATCAAAATTAAACAAGTCGGTACTTGTAATGATTATTCATACTCATTGAAGATACGTGCCATTCATTCGTTTCTAATTTCAGAAGGTATTTTATAACTCTGTGTGAACCAATTAAAAGTTTCAAGCTTAAATCTTGTTAAATTACTATAATAAATATATAAAGTTTTCGAGAGCTGTTCCAAAAATACCGACATATTTTTCTAGAAAGTTCTCATGATACGAATCTGAAATTAATTAGAATTGGCCAGGTTTTTCCTCAAGCTCCCTTTATTGTTGCAATGAGAGGAATCATAAGCAAGTGTACCGTAAGTTCACGTAATTTTCTACTTACGTTTTATTATTTTATTTTATCCGCAAATTTTGGTATCTGCTCTATATGTTTGAGGCGCACATGCTGAGCGTATGCCTTCCCAAATCGACGCTACAAATAGTGGTTATAAGCCACCTCCATTCATCGTTTCAAGATTTTTTTTTAATTATGTAGTAAAAGCTGTTAAACAATTGATGAAGCTATTTCTGTTAAATATTTACTCTGTAAAAATTTTACAACTGTATATGTAACCGTAATTTGTATTCATTTAAAGTGTATCCTTTTTTTATACATTTTTTTACTACCATTGTGTATTATTGTATATTTAATATACTATCTAGTGCTTGTATTTTTTTTTATATGAGATTTATTTATTTATTTTATATCAATTTCCAGTAAAAACTTAAAACATAAAACAATTAGACTTAGTACTAAACATGCTTATGTAGGTAAGACTTATTATTACTTCTATAGATAAATAAAGGTAATAATAAAAGGGGTGGAGACCTTGGGTCCGTGGGGAGCCGGCGCCTTCCGGGTTTTCAAAAATATTGCGGGGCTTTTGATTGAGGCGACACGTGACCCAAGGGCTGGCTCTTATTTAGGCCAGCGAATTAGCATAGCTATTCAGCGTGGCAATGCAGCCAGTGTCTTGGGCACGCTTCCGTCTGGTACTGGTCTGGAACAGTTGAGTTACCTATAGGCCGTTTGTAACGGTCCTTAGGTAATCTGACTGATTCCTTTGTACATAGTTAGTTTAATTGTACTTTTTATTGAATAAATGTTTTCAATCTCAAAAAAATAAATAAATGACTTCGACTTTGACTTTAAAGACATTTTGTTCGTTACTTAGGTTTTGGTGGATGGTCTACGACAGATCTAATATGCGTGAGATTGCTAAAAGGAGTTTAACGGGCATCAATAATGATAAGGTGAATACAAATTATCACAATTACTGAAAACAGCGACCAGAATCATTGAGAACGTGAGTGAGGGCGCCACTGTCTGTGCCAAAAAAAAAAACAAAAAAGGCGTAAGTACCATAGCTGCCACGTTCATGTTCCTGGTAGCGTTGTACGCATGTTGTACTCAAGCCTGTTAATTCTTACTCTCACAAACAAAACAACAAAATTCATGAGCAAGTTAGGAGTTTAATTAGCAGGATGGAAAGTTTCACTTTCTGTAAAACGTTCGAAGGTGCGAAGTTAATGCCAACTTGCAAACGTTTAATTGCGCCTAAACGGTATTAATTCGCGGAAAATGTTTTGTGTTGTGCTTTGTAATCGCATCATCATCACAGTTCAAAATAATCCACTTCAGGGCGAACCTTCCGCGTACAATGTTATTGAACACATTATCACGCAGGCATGATCTAAATAATTATTAATTACATGATATTAATTTCACACTTTTATAACTACATTTTTTTTTCTCTATCTAGCCTCAACCTAACCAGAACTTGGGGGAACTTGATTTCAGATGAAACATTTTTTCACAGAATCAAAATCTACTACTACTACTAGGTGCCTACCTACCTACCCTTGGCCTTATCATAGATTACATCAGAGCCCTTATTCTGTATGACCAATCGTGGCTCAACGCGCCCTCGTTACGATATCTGCTTGGAATCATCGTATTGACGTAACGCGGGGGTGTCAAGACACGATTGGTCATATAGAATAATGGTGCTGATGAGATAAAGGCCGCTTTTTCCCGTCGTAGTATAAAATAAATAAAAACATGTGTGTATTCTGCGCACTAACATGGCACGCAGCGAACTCCTTGGCATGCCAGGGGGACTCTTACAGATTCTACTATATAAATAAATAAATAAAAATAAATAAATATTACAGGACGTTAATTTCACACAGCGCCATCTAGCCCCAAACTAAGCAAAGCTTGTAATATGAGAACTAGATTACGGATAGAATACTTACATACTTTTTTTTTTTAAATACATACGTACTATATACAACATCCAAACACAGAACAAACATTTATATTCATCACACAAATGTTTGTCCTGCGTGGGAATCGAACCCACAGCCTACAGCGCAGAAGGCAGAGTTACTACCAACTAAGCTATGAGGCTTGTTAAATATATATACATTATACAACTAGGAGACGGAACAAGCAAGTAGCCCACCTGATGTTAAGTGCAACTCTTGCCAATAACAATGCCTTACTGCGCAGGTCACATCCACAAACGCCTACACGGCACTGCATTGCGCCCATCAACTTGAAGCATAAAGGTGTTAAGCTTCACGTGCCCGTAACTTTACCGGCAACTATAACCTTCAAGCCGCATCACATCAATGCTGCTTGGCGGCTAAAATAGGTATGGTGGTAGTACTTCCCCAGACGAGCTCTACTACTCTTAAAAATATAATACTGTAAAATATTAATTTGGCAATAATTATCATTACTCTGCCTAGCCATTGGCGGCCCGGCAAAATATATCAGCCCCATACAACCCTTCAATGGAAGCAGTAACCGTTTTTGTAGGTATTACTGCGATCAACAAAACACCAGCCAAGCCTGGTGATTATGGTTAAATTGTCCATTATGCGATTATTACGCTAACAGAGATGGTATGTCTTACACTTTACTTAGCAGGCTGTAATGGAGATGATGATGGTCATATGTATAAACGTTTCATCCAACTACTTGAATTCATTATAGCTTATCTAAATTATAAACACAAAAAGAAAAATCCCGAAAAGTTTTATGGTGAAAAAAAACGAATCAGAAAAAACTACGATATTTCATACTGTACAGCAACGTAGGTAGAACCGAAATCACATAAAAAAAAGGGATTGGAAGGAAAAAAGAAGAAAGAAGCTTCCACACCTATTATTGTTTTATTATTATTCTAAGCCTATTATGGTACTGTCAGTTCCCGTCAGTCAGTGACCCAAAGCGAGTGTTGCGATTAATAATAATACGGAGCAGAAATCTGTGTGAAAGTCCATTTCTCTTCTGTTTCTACATTCAATCTACTAAACTTTTAGTGACCAAAGAGGATGATCAAAATGTTTTCATTTGTATCATTATAAAATGAGTGATCAAGGATGTTTGAAACTATAGCAAGAAGTTGGGGCCTTTGGAAGTCAATTTTTTTTTTAAATAGAACGTATCCTACTCTTTAACGATAAGAAATAGCGCGCGAAAATCTTATCATATAACGTAGTGGTTAGTAAGTTACGTGTTGAGACTTATTTACTTATGCTTGTCACATGTCACTCAGTGTGTGCAAAGGTTTAGGGTAAATCTTAAGAAGTTTCTTCTAGGTCATCAAATAGATCAAGAAGATCTAAAAAATGAGTTGTCTATCTTATACTTTTCTTAATTTTAATTGTTTTTTATTACCTACTGTTTATGTTATTAATTTGATCCTCTAAATTTGTTAGATACTGTTATAATGTGTGTACCGCTTTTATTTCATTAGCATAATAGTATTACTATGTTCCGGAGAGTAGTCCATACTTCTCATTGTGTTTAAATTAGCCTATCATATGTATTTTGTGTTTGACTATAAAACTGTAGTCATTTGTATTTATGTATGTTTGTTAGTGGTTCTCTTTTACCACTTTATGTGGCGCAGACGCTTATGGTGTCTGCTATTGGGGTGGTTGGGATCTACCTCCTAGTGGTCTACCCCGGGCAACGGAATCGCTGACATCTGCTAGCGGTTACGGCTAAATGATCCCATTACTGGTGGTAGGACCCACAATGGTCCGCCTGGCTTGCGACCACCCTCCTGCCGAAGTCCGGCGCCAAGCAGTTCGCTGTGTTCCGTTGGTGTGCGGGAGTGCCAGTGTCTTTGGGGGTTGGATGAGTGTCAGTTGCGACGCGTGAGACCGGAGGCGACTTCTGAGGAAAGCCTAACCTGGTGACTAATATTGGAGACTAGCGGGATCCGAAGCACGGTCCTTGCCGTTGACCGACCGCAGGCAGCAGGGGGCCCAAGTAGCGCGCTAGCCACGTGCCAAAGGCTGCCCCACCACCTCGCGAAAAATCCCGAGATGCTCCACCGTGCCAGTTGGCGACTGGATGGGAGGACCCGGTGGCCATCCTCGGGGGGGTTCGGGCGTCCCCGCAGTCTCCATTATAAGTCTCCCATTGGTGGGCTGAACTTTTGAATGTCGTTTGGTTAACCTCGCGACGCCTCGACATCTATTCTACATCCCCATAACTCTACCTATCAAACATGAAAGCTAAATCAAGGAAGAAATTAAAACAACGGCTGCACTTCCTCCCACTCAAAGTGCATCTCACAAATATCCGAGGACTGCACTCCAATCTCGAGCAAGTCCACCACCATCTTGAGACTGCAAAGCCGCACCTTCTCTTCCTTACGGAGACGCAGATAGCCACCCCGTCGGACGTGGCGTACCTCAACTACCCGGGCTACTCTCTTGAACACAAATTCAAGAAGAAGGCAGGGGTCTGTGTGTACGTCCGCGATGACATTTGCTGTCGGCGTCTTCGTTGCTTTGAAACATCGGGTCTTCCAACAGTTTGGCTACTGGTGGACACCGGCACTGAGAAGACTCTCTATGCCTGTGTCTATCGGTCGCATGATGGCAACCAGGAGACAACGAAACTCTTCGCACACCTCACTGAGGCAGCAGACTTGGCCCAGCAACGATATCCGACTGCGGAGCTTGTATTCTTGGGGGACTTTAATGCCCACCACGCTGAGTGGCTGTTCCCATACCAGGAGACTGACCACGCGGGAAGAGAAGCGCGCAACTTTGCCTTATCGCTAGATCTCACCCAACTGGTCGGTCAAGCTACGCGAATACCGGATCGAGATGGCCAAAGAGAGAACTGTTTGGACCTTTTCCTGACTACGGATCCTGCCAGACACTCAATCGCGGTCTCCGCGCCATTGGGTTCGTCTGATCACTGCATGATAAAATCCATATCTATCTGCTCTCCCCCTGATGACAGCCCAAAGGGCGCGAGGAGAGTTTGGAGATATGAGTCAGCGAATTGGGACGAAATGCGACACTTCTTTGCATCTTACCCTTGGCGGCAGGTATGCTTCTATTCCGAAGATCCGACTTGCTGCGCAGACGCGGTTGCGGACGTGATTCGCCAAGGAATGGAGTATTTTATTCCATTCTCCGACATCCCACTTGGTGGCAAAGCTAAGCCTTGGTTCAGTGCTGATTGCGCTCGTGCCGAGCTGCGTAAACAAGCTGCTTTCCAAGTCTGGGTGAAGGCCCGCGCCTGTAAAGCAAGATCTCGGAAGGTCCGTGAAAAGAAGCGTTTATTTAATACTGCTGCCAAGGCCTGTAAGAGGGTTCTGCGGAGGGCTCGATTTGTCCATATTGGACAAATAGGAGCTAAACTAGCATCATACCCTCCTGGAAGTAAGCAGTTCTGGTCTCTGTCTAAATCAGTTGAAAACAACTTCTGTCGTCCCACATTACCTCCGCTGTTGAAACCGGATGGAACTCTGGCCCATACCGCAGTAGAGAAAGCAAATTTATTTGCTGATCTGTTTGCGAACAATTCCCGTTTGGACTCTTGCTCTTCTAAACCTCCAACTATACCTCAGTGTGGCATCGCTATGCCGATGCCAAGTATACATGCCAAGGAGGTCCGTAGAGCACTTTTCAGTCTAGACGTGAATAAAGCCAGTGGTCCGGATGGTATTCCGGCGCGAGTGTTGAGGCACTGTGCACCTGAGTTGTCGTCTGTGCTGACATGCCTGTTTCGCCTTTCTCTTGAGAAAAAGACCGTACCCAAATCCTGGAAGTTTGCCAACGTGCAGCCAGTTCCCAAAAAGGGAAGTCGAGCCGACCCGGCCAATTACAGACCCATCTCCATCACCTCCATAATCTGCAAGGTTATGGAGAGAGTTCTGAACCATAAATTGCTGACGTACCTTGAAGCTAATGACCTGCTCAGTGACCATCAATATGGCTTTCGCCGAGGAAGGTCCACTGGCGACCTTCTTGTGTACGTCACGCACTTGTGGGGAGAAGCAATTGAGAAACATGGAGAAGCAATTGCTGTTTCTCTTGACGTCTCAAAGGCATTTGACCGGGTCTGGCACGCTAGCCTGCTGAATAAACTTCCTGCGTACGGTTTACCTCCTGAATTCTGTGCCTGGATATCTGACTTTTTGAGTGAACGGTCCATCAGAGTGGTAATTGATGGCTGCTCCTCGGACTATATTGCCATCAACGCCGGTGTTCCTCAAGGGTCTGTTCTCTCTGCAACTCTTTTCCTGCTGCACATTAATGACTTGCTCCAGCTAGGCATTTTTGGGTATGCAGATGACAGTACTGTTACAGAGAGATACATATCTAGTGCACGTTCTACCAATCTGGAGGTGTGTTCTCAGAGAGAGGCCATGATTGAGCGGACGAATCAGACTCTAAGTCTTGTTTCCCAATGGGGAGACGCTAATAGGGTCTGTTTCAATGCCTCCAAAACTCAGGCATGTCTCTTTTCGGCGAAAAAGCGTCAATTTGACCTGACTCCTACCTTTCAAGGTACTTTTGTAAAAATAACTGACAGCCTTGTCCTCCTTGGCATGGAGTTGAAGGCTAGCCTCAACTTTGGCACCTCCATCGAGTCTAAAGCGCAAATTGCGGCCAAAAAGCTGGGCATCCTAAATAAAGTCAAGCGATATTTCACACCTGATCAACTTTTGACTTTATATAAAGCTCAAGTTCGATCCTGTATGGAGTATTGCAGCCACCTTTGGGATGGTTCAGCCAAATATCAACTTGCCGCACTTGACTCGGTGGAGCGCAGAGCCAAGAGGCTCATAGGTGAAGAGTACCTTGCCAAAGCAAGGCTCGACAGCCTGAGCCATCGTCGCAAGGTTGCGTGTTTGTCAGTGTTTTACAGATTGTACTTCGGTGAGTGTGCTCAGGAGCTTCACGACCTTATACCGCCTTCGCCGTTTTTCAACAGAAATTTCAGACGCACAGCCTATTATCATCCTCACCTGGTTGATATCCCACGCATAAGAACTAAGCGCTTTCAAGAATCTTTTATTGTGCGCACTGCAAGAACTTGGAATAAGCTCCCAGCGTCTGTTTTTCCGCTGTGCTACGACCCTAATGTCTTCAAGAAGAGAGTTAATAGGCACTTTCTGGGTAGGCTCGCTCCATCGTAGATCTCATTCTTACCTGTGTAAGTTTCGTGGTCAAGAGCCGACCCATCGTAAATAAAAAAAAAAAAAAAAAAAAAATATTTGACGTGTCGCGGCGCACCTTCTTGGTTCCAACGGAAGATCAGCGTTGTGTTGCATTGTATGTAACACAACAACATGCTGAGTTGGACGCCAGTTTGGCACATGAACAGTTGGTAGGTTTTTTTGTAAAATGTTTCTTATGTGAGAATTTTTATTGTATTTTTTTTCTATTGTTTGTGTTTTCTCACATACTTTTGTACTTTTTCTTACTTTTAAATTCATATCTTATCATGTTTTTATTAGCTGTCTACTTGTTTAAGTGTCAAATAACTGACTTTTCTTTCTTTACTTTCTATTTATTGCAGTTTATTTAAGTTTAAATATCATGAATAGTTTTTGGTAAATTTGACTTTTCGTTATTTTTGATTCATACATACTTATTTCAAATTGCGAACCTCGCTTTGCATGTGACTTCTTCTAGCTCATGCTAAAAGTCTTTGCTGCCACTCTGCCAAACTGCTTCGTGTAAGAAAAAATCACATTGTGTCGGTGCAAAAATATATCTAAAAAAACTAAATCAAATTTGGTGTAATTTCTAGAATTGATGCTAATCTTCTCCTCTTCTTCGAAAAGTCAGGCTCTCGAGATTTTTCTTCTTCAAAGATTCCTCTGATGTTTACTTACTGTATCTTATGAAGATGCTGTACGAGGGGACATTAATAGGCACATCCAATATTACGCTCGGCACATGCCCATAAGTCAAAGTCAAAGGCAAAATGCGATTATTCATTATGATTTTTTAGGATCATTTTGAAACGTCAGATCTAGCGCCTGATGGAATCGCAACCAGCACACAAGGAGAAAAACAGAGCCTCGAGCTCGTTTTGGAAGCTAATTTGATGATCATTCAATATGTAGATGTACAGAGTTTTAAATAATTTAACCTACTACCTTAAAGTTTGGTTTGTTAACATGGTATAGCAAAATCAAGCCCCGTGTACTTATCGTCCTAACTAGTCTTATAACGTAGTCTTAACTAGTCTTAACTTATTTTGCAATCGGCCCTCTAAATTTAATTACTTTATAATTTTATTTACAATTTAATTTCTTAGCAGAAACTTTGGTGGTGCCTATAGCCCATGGTACGTAAGTAGCTGGTATCATTCAAATAGTACTAGTCGAAACGTGACCACAGATTATAATGTGAGTACGTATATCACACAAACACTGTTACACTTCTGGGTTTTAATGACAGCCAAGAGAAGTTCCAAATAGGAAGAACTTTTAATTTGATTAGTTTTTTTCATCAACTAGCAACAAGCGTGAGCGTCGAAGTTTTTTCCGTCTGCAACTAGTTTAGATAAACAACTTTCGCGTAATTAGCTAGTGGATCTTTATTATCTTTTTCTTGGCTTGGTTCAAAATTGCTTAAGTACCTCCTACTTGATCGTAATTGAGATGCTTCGTAGTTGGATCATGTTTTTTTATTATCCTGTCCATTTGGACAGGGTCTCCCTTAAAAACGGTTGGTTGGTGGTAGGACTTTGTTGAAGTCCGCCTGGCACTCTAACACCATCTTACATAATTCTGTTGCCATAATAACAATTCTAAAATTATTTTCTAGCAAAAATGACACAGAAGCTAGCTGCCGCCCTTTTTCTCATCTGCGGGCTTAGTTGATGGGGTCCAATAAGTAGTGAGAGTATTTTTATAAACATTTTATGCATTGAGGTTGTAAATCAATCATCTAATATGTATATGTATTATTTGATCGGAAAACAAGCGATAAACAGACAGATATTTTATCCGTTTTAAATGCTCGTATTTTCAACGAAGTATTTCTGAAAACTTGTAATGGCGTTTCTGTTTCAATACACCGAATTAAAATTAATACCTAATTCAGAATTTTCCTATCAAAATGTGCTATTTTCACTAACAGTGATTATTAATTATGATAATTACCCTAACAAAATAAGGCCTTTAATGACTTTTCAAACTTTGGGAATAATTAAAATTATCAACAAGGGCAAACAAATATAACATTACTTGTATTTCAAACAGATAATTAAGTCAAAAACTGGACAGAGCTTCCGTCAAAAATTCAGGGTCATGCCGTAGTAACGCTTGCCATGTATTGGTAATTGCAGTAAAGGTGTAAGAAGAATTATTAAAGAAGTAAACTGTTGCCTTTCTTTTGAAGATATCACTTTGTCATACATCACACAGTCCGCGGGCGTCGGAGCGGTCGATTTCTAAGCTACGACGTCCACGGCAGCTATTACTAGCAAAGTAAAATGAGGTAATAGGCTTTTTCGGAGAAGGTATTCCAGCCTCTGTCTGCTCAGCCTTCATGATTTTCCAGGGCAAAGAAAATATCAATTCTTTGCCCAGGAAAGTCTCTAAGGCTGAGCTTACTGTTCCATCTTATATTTAGCTTAAAACTGTACGCAGTGAATGCTGAGTCAGTTTTAAACTTTCCTGTGGTCTTGTAACTCGGACCCAGATCACAGAGTAGTACAAAATATAAACATGCTAAAATGTTGCATTTTGTTTACAATTAAACTAAAAGCCCATTCAAATCGTCTGAGTACAGTTATTTCGTAAGTTGCGTAATTTTCATACAATTAAACTGATAAAAGCAATCACATCGTTGGAGTATTTGCTTAAGTTAAACAAGCCTCATAGCTCAGTTGGTAGTAACTCTGCCTTCTGCGCTGTAGGTTGTGGGTTCGATTCCCACGCAGGACAAACATTTGTGTGATGAATATAGATGTTTGTTCTGTGTTTGGATGTTGTATAATATAGTACGTATGTATTTTAAAAAAAAAAGTATATAAGTATTCTATCCGTAATCTAGTTCCCATATTACAAGCTTTGCTTAGTTTGGGGCTAGATGGCGCTGTGTGAAATTAACGTCCTGTAATATTTATTTATTTAAGTAATTTGCAGTTGTTAAACGGAGCCGAGGCAAAAGTTTTTGTTCACTAATAGCGGACGAGTTGCCAGCAATGTAACATTGAGGTATAGTCATAATTTAGACTAGAGAAGATACTTTATCTTGATTTTTTGCAACGCGAGGTTGTGCGCATGCACTATATCTCGGTCCCATGTCACATAATTTTATTTATTCGTACTATGATACACTTAATTTTGACTTTTGACTTCAAAAGAAGTCAGAATTCATGAAATTATGTGGATGAAGTAGGTCAAGAGTTCTTTGTACCCCTTCTGAGAGCATTTTGTCTCCCGATGGTGGATAAAAACAGCGGACAAAAATTTTATCCCCGCCCCGTGCTGAGGGGGCAGGAGTGACTTTCATCAGATTTGTCACTTTTATCATTTTTGAATCGTAGCACAATGTTTTTTGTTCGTAATAACTACTCTAGTACATTATAACTCAATGTAAAAATAACTTCTTAAAAACGAAACAAAGCCTCACGGTTGTTCACGGTTCATTTTGAAGCAATCTCAAATAGTTCATTCTTTCCGGACGCTTTGTTAGAAAGCACTGCTTTTGTACTTACAGATAATGTTTACCTACGTTGGTTTTGCTTTAGCATTTAAAATAAAAAATACTTGCAAATATTTCCACCCTTTGAAGCTCATTCTTTCTGTTGAAATTAACGTTTTCTAGTTTCTCAGGCGAGTTGCTTGGTATAATTATGTTTGCTTAGTTAGCTTGTTGTACTTGTATCCCGAAATGAGTGTAACGTTTTATTTTCTGTTTACTTGACACAGAGCCTTGAGAATTTTACACTCTATATTAAGTTTTTACAAATAATTTTAATTCGAGAAACGGGTATTTATCGCGTATTTTACCTCTATATTTATCCCGACGTTTCGGCAGGGTTGCACCAGCCGTGGTCGCGGGCAGACTCAGTCTGATAAAAATATAGAGAAATATAGAGGTAAAATACGCGATAAATACCCGTTTCTCGAATTAAAATTATGTGTTCTAATCGCGAAAGTTTAAAAAAGTTTTTACAACTTGTGCATTATACTTTATTTTTTGTGTCACTATTATAATATTTGTAAATTTGGCGACCAAGTTAGTGCTTGACACGACATTTACAAATGTTTTCATTGAATTATAAACTTGAAAATGAAAAACCGGCCAAGTGCGAGTCAGACTCGCGCCTATGGTTCCGAACAAACATGCAGGTATATAAATAAAAGTTATCTTATTTTCATTACTATATGAAATCCTGCTGGAGGAATATAAATTTAAGACAAAGGTCTCTTTATCGTTTCTAATTATTAAAAAATATATGTTATGTGATGTAACTAAAAATTTAAGGTTTTTTTCCTAATGTGTAGCACACATAAACGTTGAAAACGTTGCTTCATGCCAAATTCCAAGATCATAGGTCTACTGGATGTATCCCTTATGTTTTGATTACATTGCGAGTTTATAAATATGACACTTATATTTGCTGGTTCATTTGACTGCGTTGACATAGAAGTTTTATTTTGTTACATTTTAAAGGTATTATACACTTGAGTATTTGACATGAATTTCAACATAATACCACTACACGTTCATGAGGAAAGGGGTAGTAAGTTTCAAATAATAAAAAATATTTGTATATGATGTAACTCAAAATGTATGCTTTTCACAATTTTTCCTTTATCTGTGCTATAAAACGTTGCTTTGTACCAAATGTTAAGATTATGAGTTCACGGGAAGTACCCTGTAGGTTTTGATTCCCTTGCGAGTGTCAAGAACTTGCGGCATAAACGGCTGTATCCTTTTATTGCGAAGGCTTATAAGTTTGTTTTTTTCACAGCTCTAAGGAATAGTAGATTTGAGTTTTTGATATGAATTTCAGTTTGATACCTCCACGCGGTACTAAGAAATAAGGTCTTGATAGACAGACAGACAGACGGACAACAAAGGGATCCTATCCGGGTTCCGATTTTTCCTTTTGAAGTACGTAACCATAAAAATTAAACGCCATATATCAGTCAATTTAAAACTGCTTTGATTTTATGCAAGCTCAGACAGCAACATAATATCACATAAGAATCAGAATCGAAATCTGAATCAGAATTAAAAACTTGCGAAAGTTTTGAGAGATCTATGTCTAGCAGTGAACCGCAATAGGTGGGTGATATAAAAAGATCATACGAAATACATATACAAAAAGCTTAAATAATTAGTGTAAATAAAATGGTAAAAAAATAATATCATGTAAAGAAATAATTTTAAAATTAATGAGGTAATTTCTATTACTAACTTATGTCATTTTCAAATTATTTCTTGTACATGTACCACAACAGCAAATCAACACTAATTTTGTAATCGGCACTCAAAATTAATTAACTTTTTTTATTTACAATTTAAATTTACGAACGGAAAGTTTGGTGGCGCCTATAGCCCTACTCAGCGTTAATGAATGCCTCAACACTTGGGAGTAGATTGACTGAATCTATTCTGCCTTGAGAATCACTAGCACGGCATAAACCTGGTCGATTAATTTCTACACTGGATAGATAGTGACAAAAGTAAAAACATGTCGAAACAAGAACATTTTTAAATGTTCTGGACGCCTCCTATATAAATAATACGCCTTAAGGCAAGTACAATTGACTAGTACTATTGATGGCACAAGTTACACAACTTTGTATCCTTAGTTCTACCAATGGTACTAGTGACACTAATTAATGATCTGAAGAACCAGAGTCCATATTGGACTAGAGCAACATATTCAACAAATCTGGGCAGATAATGTTTTAATAGCCGCCTGAAATACTATATCCCCTTGGAGGATTCACCTTTGATCACTACTCCCAGCGTGGATCATATAAGAATCACCTTTACCAGCTTGGCAGAGGCTCACGGTTTGCTAGTAGCTTGAATTCAATACGTGACAGGTTGCAAGCTCATCGCCGCTCAGCGGAATACTAGCCAGTGACACATGCCATTTGAATTTTCCTCACGATGTGCCACAATCAGAGCATTTGCTGCACATTAAATACATGAAGAGTCTATAAGTTCACGACTGGATTTGAATCCACAACCTCTGGATCAGAAGGCCCATGTCCACCTGGAAACAGCACAGCTTAGCGTTTATAAAAATATATAATCCTATTAATGACGTCGGGCAGATTGAAACATTACATTGTCATGTTATTAGCAGTAGCGTAGTAATTAAAGCGTTGATTTATTTGAAGTGCGCGCTTCAATTATATACTAATTAGGTATTGTCAATTACAGATACCATGCTCGACACAAACTATCTGTGCCCTATGAGATCGGAAGCGAGGCGATAATAATGCTTAGTTTGGTTGGTGATAGGACTTTGTTTAAGTCCACCTGGCTAGCTACCACCATCTTACCTAATTTTGTCGCCACAACAACAATTCTAAAAATAGTTGTGTTCTGGCATTTAGAGGTAAGATTTCCTCAGTTTGTTGAGGATTCCGGGTGAAGTGCGCCTTTACCTTCAGCCTTAATGGTGGTTTTGATTTTAAATCGCACTTGGCATTTGGTGTCTCGTTTTTGTCAATGTATGTTATGAACTAATAATATTCAATATTACTGTTGATATTAGTACCCAACTATGTAAGCTATTCAAATTAAGCCTATGATATTATCCAAAACAAATATAAGATTAGGAAGTTGTGTTCAGATAATTTAGGTCCCAATATAAGAAGAGCTTTGGGTGGATCGTATTTTGAACATTTCAACGTCAGACTTAAAACCAATAACTGCAAAATAGTACATAACATTAAACAAAACAAAAAATGTTTGAAGTATTTCAATAGAAGTTATATGACTGGAGAGAAATTAAGGAAAAGGCAAAAAAAAACTGGGTCAAGGGTCAGCTTTTAACCTCAAAACTTTCAGACAAGGATAAGGTCTGCAATAGAGCGAGCTTAAACAAAAAATACATATTATGTTACATATTTTTTTTGGGTTCCGTACCCTTACAGTGACAATAGGACCTTTTTCCAGCCGTCCGTCCTTCTATCTCAGCGATCTGTATCTAATGAACCGTAATCGTAAACAGTTGAAATGATTACAGAGTGTGTATTTCTATTGACGCTATAACAACTCAAAGTCAAAGTCAAAGTCAAATATTTTTATTCATTAAGATTTTTAGGATCATTTTGAAACGTTAAGTCTACCGCCTGTTCGGAATCGCGACCAGCACACAAGAAAGGCAAGAACCTCAAGCTAGTTAATTTTTTGATGATCCATTTAACATTTAGTCATATAGTGCTTAAAATAATTTAATAACATTACAAGTGTTACCTACATCATAAACCTAAATACTTAATATTATTTTAAAACATTTATTATTACATAACTACCTAATGGGCAGTTTCTTAACATTGAGAAATTACCTTTGCACTGTCAACTGGTATAGCAACATCGGGCCACGCGTTCTTATCGTCGATATAGTCACTTATTTTGTAGTAGGCACTTTAAATTAAATTATTATTTATTTACAGTTTGAATTTACGTAATTTTTTGAATACTACTAACAATATAATTCAAAATAAAGGGATACACGTGATGAGTTTGGGTCATCATCCATATCTCTATTGCTTGCCAGCAATAAGTCCACCTATTGTTAATAACTTTTTTACGTTGGGGAAGAGCCCCTTGCGAAAGGGCTCGTCCGGGTAAGTAACATACCTATTTCAGCCGCCAAGCAACGTTTGTGTTCCGGTTAAAAGGGTATGGTTGCCGGTAAAATTACAGACACGCGAGGCTTAACACCTTTATGCCTCATATTGACGGGCGCAATGCAGTGCCGTGTAGGTTATGTTCTTTGTGGATGTGACCTACGCAGTAAGGCATTGTTATAGACAAGAGATGCATTTAACACCTGGTAGGCTACATGCTTGTCCCGTCTCCTACTTCAATAAAAAAAAGCCTTCATGTCACTTGATTTTCATGTTGTGATAAGGCCAAAGGTAGTAGAAAGTACATTTTATAATAATAATGTGTGTAATCAAAAATATATTTTATTTTCGGAACTCAGATGCTCGACTGGTATACATACCGATTATTTAATTCGCGGCGAAGCACGACAAAAAAAGCTATGACAAAACGCATACCTACAACTTCTAAAGCTTATCCTACCGTATAGAAACACAGCCTACATTTATATCGTCTGAAGACGCTTGTATGTAGCCACGGAATCTTAAGATCCGTAGACATTCTGAATTTCTTTCACTCACTTTATTCCCCCGCAAGACTCGGAGCTACCTGCTGAATAAATGACTATAAAATATTACCACATTAGTATCTATTATACAGCACGGCTTTTTTGGAAGACGAAAACTTTGTTTATATCTCAAGAACAAAATTTATTGTTTGAACTCATCGTTTTGTCTCAACCTTTATCATTGATACTGGTAAGGAATGGAACTCTTTACCCTCGTCTGTTTTTACTACAATCTTGTAGTATTTAAGCCCATAGTGAAAAGGTTATTTTTAGAAGCTTGCTCCATTTTAGGTCTTTACTAGTTTTTTCAAGTAAACTGATGGCTACGATTGGCTCTCAAAAAATTAAAAATAAGTTTTACGCAATCGTTTTTAATCATTTGGAAAACTGAACAGAAGCAAATGTTATGTCATAGATTTATCTGAAAGTGTCTCTGTTTGTTTGTTACCTGGATAATAAATACTTAAATGTTATTGTATGTATTCGATTTTGGTTTTATAATTAATGTAAGTATGACTTTGTTATTCCTAATATAATGGAATGTCTAGCTATAATGGAATGTCTGTTATGTTTTTTTCCATCTCTGTTTCTCCTACGGTTGCTTGCAAGAAATCGCTTTCAGGGATTGATTAATTGTTATTGAACACGGTGTTAACTGTTTGTATTGTTCGATTTAATTTTGTGAACAATGAAACGTTATTCAATTCTATTCTATCCTTTATACATTTAAACGATATTCATAAGTATGTATTGACAAAAAAAAATAAGTACTACTTACACTTATCCATAATCTAGTACCCCGATATACTGATAGCTTATAGCTTGGTTTAGTTTGGGGCTTTTGGGGCTATTATGCCAATTTTCTATGAAGTTTATTTAATAAATAACTATTAAAGCATATAAATGGATTACTATATTTTTTTGTGACAGAGATTGTATCCTGGGCTTTTAGTTGCAAATGCACAAAGCCACCAGCAGATGCTAGTGGTTCAGGCTATACGGTAACTCAGTAATACTTTAACTAAGCAATAAGACCCAATATCCCACCAACTCCCAATGACATCAGACAGACCAGTCCATCGTCGGCAGAAGTAGATAACAAAAAATATACACCGAAAAAGAACATCTGAACTTGTGGGAAAGTGTCAAGGCTGCAGAAACATAAAACAAATGCTGCCAAAGCTAGACAGATCCCAAGTGATAGATTACAAAGACTAAGACAATAAAAATTGAAGAAGAAGAAAAAGAGACGCACGACCTTATCTTAACTTGAAACCAGGAGAGATGAACGATCGTCAGCATTCCCAGGACACTGTGAACTTTACCACCAACTCGTCAAGACAGGTGCCACAGACAATTTCTTATATCGCAGATGTTTTCAAAAGGAAAAAAATGGTGAAGCACGTGGTTGTCACCGTACCGCCACAATGGGAGCCATACAGATGAAGAACACACGTATATATGAGTTTATTTTAGTAGCATTCTTAATAAGAATAAAAATAAACCCTGAAAATGTGGCTGTCATAAAATTAACAGCCGTTTTAGAGCGGATCTCTACAGAGGTTGCATTACTTTTTATGATTTTCGAAGTGACAGAAATCTGTCGCCTTATTTATCGTAAAAAACGAGTAAATACTCAGACCACATCAAAACAATAGAGATTGAATTCTGGAAAAACAAATGTAATTGCCGCAAAACTGCGTACGGTCAAGATAAAATTTCCTCCGGTGAACGCTAAAGTTGTGGAATAGTCACTGCCCAGGTTTTCCCATGAAGAAATGGCAATAGCTTATAAAAAAACCGTTTTTAACGAAGGGGGTCGACAACGCGCAAGTGGTCCCACAGAATAACTAATAGTACTATCGTACAGAAGGAACACTCTAACAAAAGCCATGTTTAGGTATAAAGCTTGTACCTACTCTTACCACTTGCACGCGAAATTGAATCTTATAATGTGGCACTAGCGTTCATATTCTGTTTGGCACCGCTGACTTAGAACCGGTTTCGCGGTCAGAGCATAGGGTTCCCACTCGCCGATATGAATATAGGTAAACTTATGTTCAAATAAATCAATCAAGTTAACATTGTATGTTAAGTCAATAAACAACCTATAATAAGCATGTGAAGTGAAAACACTTCAACATACATGGTAGGTACCTACTACAGATTTTTTATTGGCAAAACATTATCTGTCTGTATAGTTTCTCACAGATGATTTTTTTCGCTGGCTAGATAACTACCATCATACGCAACTATTGTGTACTGGATATATTCCAGGACATCAATTTTACACAGCACCATCTAGCCCTAAACTAAGCATAGCTTGTAATATGGGAACTAGATTACGGACAGAATACTTAAATACTTTTTGTAAATACACAGTACAAATACGTATCAAGTACTATATTATACAATACCCAAACACAGAAGAAACATCTACATTAATCACACAAATGTTTGTCCTGGGTGGGAATCGAACCCACAGCATGTACCTGCCTATCGACCTGTTTAGTTGTTCCGCACGGTTTAAGACGGAGGTACTTAAATGAGGTGGTGGTAGGCATGTAAAGCCTACCACGGTTTCATCCACCGCATAATAAGCCTGTAAAGGTTTATTAGGTATGTTATATTATTAAGTAAGTATAAATTTTATACATACAAATAATAATAATAAAATTTAATAATGTTTCTTTAAAAGAATCAATGCAAGAACTTTCTCACTTGCAGCGGATTAGCTAACGTCTCATGAAGTCCAACCTTTGCGGAGATCCATTTATTAATATAAATTTCAATATTTATTTTAAAAAATCAACGCTAAAACTTTTATACTTATATTATATTTTATTTTGTGACACTTGTTTCATTGTTATTTTTTAAATTTAACCTGCTACTACATAACCTACAATTAATTTTATAAGTTTTAATTTTTATTTTAAAAAAAAAAACATTGTTATGTAATTAGTGTAAGTGGCACTGGCCGTTCTATTAATAAATAAATAAATAAATAAATAAAAATAAATAAATACTTGTCTCAAGAAGTCGTAGTCATAATTTTCCAGCACTAATGTTCCTGAGCACGTGTTTAGGTGAAACTAATTTCTGCCTTCAGGCGAACGCCTTTTAGTTTGACAAGTCACGTGGTTACGCGCCATTAGCGAAATTTTCGCAGTTTCACTCCGTCTCAATTCCACGCACCAAGGTACTATTAAAAGAGGAATTTCATGATTCGAGTTATACTGAGCGATACACTGAGGTGTGCGTTTTAACGGCTTTGGCTGATTAAAGATTACGCATGCGGCGTCTAAGATGACTTTAAATTTAATTTGTCTCGGCGTGCTCTTTTTCAAGTTGATTACTGTTTATAATTTTCCAGTGAAATTTGAAAGTACATAACAATTTACCGTCATCTAAAGAGAGGGTACAACGTATCTATTGAAGGTATCTTTCATCATTATATACTATGAAATCTGTCACGATCTAGATATTTATGGTGCATCATATATGGCAATTATTATGTACCACCTATCTGTCTTTTTTACCATGATGCTAGTTTAATTTTATTTTACTGTTAATTTTTTTTTTAATATATTTTTTTGTTTACATGTATTTTAGGTGTTTATTTTTGCATATAGGTCTACGTACCATGAAGTGTGCGATCTAGTTTATTTAGTTACAAACAATGTACTATAGTTCAAGCAAAGTAAATGATTTCCATTTCTATTTCTATCAGTAGACAGCATTCATGAAATTTTCTTTTCCGATATTTAATTTTATTTATTACCAATATGTAAGATAGCACTTCTCACATATTATACTTACAAATCATATTAGAAAGTGTGCATGCTGTGTTTACAAAGACGCCCGATGGACTGTTTTTATGTTTAATGACGGGGAAGCGCTTGCCCTTTATCTCATCTGGTAACAAATTTAGATAAGGCCGATGGTGGAGGAAAACTTCACCCGGAATCCTCAAGAAACTATGGAACTGGCTATCCTACGTCTAAATGCCGGAACATAACAATAAAAAAATAAGAAGTGTATAATGTGTACCATATCGAGCAGTTTTTAAAATGATACCTGTTATTAACATAAAACAAAATCTATTTTAAGCATCAGAGCAGCGTACAGTTTTTCACATACTGCTGGTAGAATAATATAATTGAATGGCATAAATCTTTACAGAGTGGATGCTGTTATGTAATATTCCACGTCAATTTCAAAAATAATATAACCTGACTCTGAAAGGCTTGTCGAAATATACAACGTCGTATCTTATTTGTAAAATGTGTGTCCAAATTGTCCAAACAAGCCTGATTCAATATAGCAAATGGATAAATCTGTTTTGTTTCACGCACTGTGCACTAGTATTTTTAGTGCTCTCTGTGTTAAAAATAGAGATTAGTAAAAGTTTTCTGAAAAGCCCGCATCGGCGTTTTGTCTGATAGAACGGTATAGCTTTTTGCTGGAGTGTGGTGATATCACTTTGTTTGAAGCTTTCGGGTATAGCAAACATATTAATAAAAATTGCTCTATTTTTGAAGTACAAGCCTATATGGTAGATATATTTTCAAGATTGAGAACCCCAAGGGCTTAAGCTGGACCTGGAAGCTAAGCCTCTGTTGTTTATCCGCCTGTCAGCGGGCTATATCTCATGAAATAGAAATACCTAGTATTTAATTTAAAATGTAATGGGATACAATAAACGCGTATTAAATACAATTTTATTGTTGATATTTGCGTGTCCACTCTAGACCAGTTTGAATATTAAAATGACAAAGCTTAATGTGATATAATATGGCAAGAGTGAGTCTACTAGGCTTTACTGTATTTAGGTGTTGTATTGTATGATAAGTATTTATTTACATTTAAAAAGAGGGGTATTTAACCCGTAATGTAGTTTCCATTTTATAAGCTACTAAAATAATCTTACTGAATAAACGATTATTGAATTTTTGTGCTAGTCTGGAGGCTAGATATTCTAAAAATAATTGCTTCGCCTGATACGCTTTAGCTTACGCTTACAAATCCACACACAACTTAACACGTCTGACGCTATGTCCTATCTATGAATAGGCATAAGCGCAATAACAGTTTTGTATAAGCATGTTTGCATAATTTGTAGTTTCCTTCCTCTATCCGCATGTAATTAGGAAACGGCTCATATAATTAGCATAAACGATTAGTGACGTCACTTTAAGCCTATCTTTTCTGTGGCCAAGTGCCAAACCATATTTACTAGTTACATAATTAGGAAAGAAACAAAAGATTACCTTTTTATATTTTTACGAACACACCATACCATATTTAAAGAGAATTAGAGCCCCTTGTATAAGGGCTCGTCCGGGGAAGTACTACCACCATACATATTTCGGCCGCGAAGCAGCATTGCTGTTTCGGTTAGAGCGGTTTGGTGACTGGTGAAATTACGGACATCTTTAAGCCTTAAGTTAACGGGCGTTGCATTGCGCTACAGTGAAACGTTCTTTGTGGATATGACCTACGCAGTAAGGCTTTTTTATAGGCAAACATGCACTTAATATCAGGTGGGCAGCTTGCTTCTTAAGAAACCTGGTTAGTGTACCGCACATTCAGACCAACCGATCAAATCCATCAAATCCTCAGTTTGTTGAGGATTCTGGGTGAAGTGCGCCTCCACATTCGGCCTTACTTTAATAAAATAATTTAGTATATACATCAAATTTTCTCTGTAAAAAAAAAAGATTGACTAATTTGTACCAAAAACCCTTCAATAAACACAAAATATAGAAGATGCTCTGCGTTTTATATTTTCAAAATAAGTATTTGTTTTACGGTAAAAAAAATATATGTAGAAATTGTGCGTGGTTCTGTCATATGGATGTCATAAAGTCGTGCACGCGCACAGCAATGTCACCTTTTTTTTAACTACATGTCGGTTAGCGTCAAGTTGCTAAGCTGAGGTACCTAGTTTGTCGGATAGGTACTTCGATCAAAAAAAATAAGATTGAACTCGTCTAACGTCGATATTTCAATTATGAAAAAATCGGGTACCAAGGGTACGTAAACCAAGATCTGAGGTAATTTTAACTTCCGAAACTCCTTGTTGTATTATTACACTAAATAAATATATTTATTAAATAAAATGAACAATTTACCTAACTATGTACAAAGGAATTAGTCCGATTACCTATGGAGCGTTACAAACGGCCTATAGGTAACTCAACTGTTCCAGACCAGCACCAGACGGAAGCGTGCCAAAGACACTAGCTTACACAAAATACTCATGTTTTTTTTTATTATTTTTTGACAACTAAATGCATGGCATGGATAAAAATCTTTTGGCACAAATCTCTGCTTGATTGTCTAGATCCGTTTTATCTCATAGTTTGTTGGCTTTGTTTTTTTTATCTTTCATCTTTTTAGTTACCCATTACGGAAAGGCTAAAGTTATACAACCATATCACCTATTGTTGACTTTGATATTTTTTTAGACTGACATGATATATTTAATAATTTTATATTCTCTATGGTCAAATCACCAGCCAGCTGGCGTCACCGTTTTAAGCTACAGTTACCATAGGTTAGTAGGTACCGATGATATAAATTTGGTGTAGTTTACTTGCGTGTGCGACATGGTGTAAAATAGGATCGATCGATTGCGCGGAAGTACCTACGAGAAGGGTGACATGTTAACATGAGCTGCACGTCAACACATGATCATCAACGTTGGACGTCTTGCTAGATTTCCTTGACCTTGCATAGGGATCAAGCAAGGGATCTGCTAAGGGCATCTGGCCGCACTAGGGCAAGGAGGTTATTGCAAGATTTGACACAACTTCTTAGCTCCCTAATCGGCAGTGTTAATACTGTCAAGCAGAAGCAAAAAGTAGGTTGTATGTTACTTACCTATACCTACCGTCTACCTACCTACCTAAGTAGTTTTCATATGATAGAAAACATTGTCTGAAACCAATTTCATTTACATTGTGATTAGATTCAATAAACTCACCACCATTATTAACTTTTGGAGTTGTATGTAACCCAAAGCAATGTAGGTAGGTACCTAAGTAGTTAACATAAACGCTGTACCTAGGTACCTCCTACAGAAATAATTTGACTGGACTATTTGATCGGATTGGAAGTGCTAAGCAACCCAAAGTTTATTAGGCTAAGTTGACATAAACATTGTAGGTACACATTATACCTACTACTTAAATAATTTGATTTAAGTCTCTTCTTTCATGTTCTATATGTATAGGTACATTCTTGTTTTAGGTAGAATCACTGTTAAAAATAGAAACGATAACGTGCACGATAGCAAACTATGTGTCGTTACAAAGTTCGTCGAGTTCGGTCGAATTGACGGCTGTTATTTATCTAATTCAAATCATCGTATCGTTTTTGGTGCTAGAGTAAAAACGATACGATCTATCGTTCAAACGATACTCAAAACGATGTCGGTTTGTAGGGTAAGGGCCCAGATCTCTGAGTTTAGTTGGGAACTCCGGTACTGTATGTATGTATGTATGTGGCAATGTTTGTGACGGCATAACTCTCGAACGGATTATCCGATTTTCATGAAATGCTAAATGAATTGAGATAACGTAAACAGAATTTGATTGTCGCGGGCAATTTTCGATAAATGGGGTAGTTTTTGAGATATTAGGGTGAAATGAAATACAAATTTTCGCTTTCTTTTGAATGGCTGATCCGATCAATTAAAAATTTTAAGAATGCAGAGATTGTGTGGTGACACAGATAATCTAACAGTAGCTGTAGATTTTACGTTTGCCGATCTAAGCTGGTTTGGGTTTAGACCAGCAGTCACTCTGAAACCTTTGTCCGCGGTCCACACCTACTAATTGTATTTAGTACTTAACTTGTGTAACTTTCAGTCATTCAGCTAAATATACGTATTGACTTTATTCAGTGTTTTAACATATCCACACCTATACTCACAAAGGCTAGCTAGAACTGTTATTTAGTACCACACGCACTAAATTGGTGACCCCGACGTGATCTTACCCGACGTGATCTTACCCGACGTGATCTTACCCGACGTGATCTTACCCGACGTGATTTATTGAGCTAGCCACCGTGAACTTTTTCGTCTGAGTATAGCGTTTGTGGTATGTTATGTGACGTTGACTATAGTGCGCAGTTTTTATAAACGGGGTGACTCAACATTACGGATCGCGGAGGAGTTCTACTGCGCAGTCACGATCAAGTTAAGTTCAGTTTTATATAAATCCAATTACAATGGCGTTTCCGGCAGAACAACCAGAGGCAGTGGAGAATATTCTCATCGCTGAGGAATCTCTGAATGCCATCGCAGTGACAGCAAGGATCCCAGAATTTTGGCGGGATCAGCCTAGGCTGTGGTTTATTCAAGCGGAAGCGGTTTTAAGCCAGCAACGAACAAATGACGAGGCCAAATACCACCTTATTATAGCAAAATTGGGAAAAGAGGTGATTACGCAGGTCACCGATATCTTGTTAGCACCGCCTGAGACCGGGAAATACGAGGCATTGAAGGCCAGACTGTTAGCGATTTACGAAGAGTCTCAGAGTCGTCAGATACAAAAGCTTATTGGCGAAATGGATCTGGGGGATCAAAAGCCATCACAACTCCTAAGGCGGATGCGAGAATTAGCAAGGGAAGGTAAGCGATGATACGCTAACTATATTATGGCGCAACCACCTACCTACAACGGTGCGTGGCGTGTTGGCAGTAGCAGATGCGAAAGATTTAAATACGTTGGCGAATATCGCAGATAAGGTGATGGAAACAGCGAAACCTGTGAGTACAATTGCTCAGGTAGATAGCAAGCCAGCGGTAGGAGAGATGAGCGAGATAGTCGCTGAGATAAGGAATCTGAGCCACAGACTAAGTAGGATGGAATCCGCTCGCGGTGGAAATAGAAGATTTAACCACCATGGTAGAGACCGATCATCATCATCATCATCAAGTGTCCGACGTAGTTCCAGTCGTCGACGTACGCCAGAGGATCCGGATTGGTTGTGTAAATATCATTTCCGTTATAGGCACAAGGCACGTACGTGCGTAGAACCGTGCAACTGGAGAAAACGAAATGATAATCCGGCACCACAGAAACCCAACAATAGTTTTTCGGAAAACTAGGTACGGTGCAGTCTACGGCGGAAAACTGTACCCCATGTGTTAATTACCGCTTAAATGTTTTGGATAGGACTACCGGTTTACAATTTTTAATAGACAGTGGAGCTAATGTTTCGGTTTTTCCTCGTGCGTTTGTGAAGAATAAAAAAACTTTCAGTGAAAATGGACACTATAAACTTTTTGCGGCCAACGGAACAGAAATAAAGACTTACGGTGTACAAGTGTTGGATTTGGACTTAAAACTAAGACGATGTTTTAGGTGGATGTTTATTGTAGCCGATGTTAAGCAACCCATAATTGGAGCAGACTTTTTAGTTAAATATAAACTGTTAATAGATTTAAGCGGTCGTAAGTTAATTGATCAGACGACAAATATGAATGTGATTGCGAGTGTTTCAAACTCTAGTGAGCCCACTTTAAAAACAGTCGATAGTTCTCACCCATACTACGATTTACTGCAAAAATACCCTGAAATAACCAAACCTTTTTCAGTTAAGGAGACTACAAGACATAACGTGTTTCATGTCATTGAAACCACAGGCCCACCCGTGTATGCGAAAGCCAGACCGTTACCACCGGATAGGTATGTTAAAGCAAAAAAAGAGTTTCAGATAATGCAAGAATTAGGGATATGTAGACCAGGTAAAGGGGCATGGGCAAGTCCTCTGCATATCGTTCCCAAAAAGGATGGAAATATTAGGCCATGCGGTGACTATAGGATGCTGAACAACATAACTAAACCAGATAGGTACCCGGTACCTAGACTTCAAGACTTTACTTATGTACTGGCAGGTAAAAAAGTTTACTCACGGTTGGATGTAAATAGAGCTTATAATTGTATTCCAATGCGGGAAGAAGACATAGAGAAAACAGCCGTGATCTGTCCTTTCGGTTTGGTAGAGTTCACGAAGATGCCTTTCGGATTGCGTAATAGTGCGCAAACCTTTCAAAGATTCATGGATAATTGCGTATTACAGGGTTTAGACTATATTTTTACATATATTGATGATGTAATTGTAGCAAGCGATGACATATCATCCCATCGACAGCACTTGGAGGAGATATTTAGACGTTTCGACGAGTACGGACTAACTATTAATATTGCTAAATGTTCTTTTGGTCAGGCTAAGCTCGAGTTTCTAGGATTCGAAGTCTCAACGGAAGGAATCAAGCCTTTAGACCATAAAGTGAAAGCCATAGCGGATTTCCCGAGGCCCACTACGGTCGAAGAGCTTCGAAGATATTTGGGTATGTTAAATTTTTATAGATCTCATATACCCCACGCAGCCGACGAACAAGCAGAGTTAAATGCATATTTACATAATTCGAAACGTAAAGACAAGACCAAGATAATATGGACTCCAACGGCGGAGGAAGCTTTCAGAAAATCTAAGGTAAGTTTAGAAAATGCCGTCTTATTGACACATCCGTCACAGAATGGTCAACTAACTCTTATGACAGACGCCAGCGATACCAGTGTAGGAGCATCTTTACAACAGAAAGAAGGTGAGTCATGGAAGCCCTTAGGATTTTTTTCAAAAAGGTTATCGGGAGCGCAAAAGAAATACAGTACATACGATAGGGAACTCTTAGCGATTTATTTAGCGATAGTTCATTTTCGTTCTCTGATGGAAGGTAGAGAGTTAGTAATATTGACAGATCATAAACCATTAACGCATGTGTTTAGTAAAATCAATACGAATAAAGAAACGCCACGGCGAACCCGGCAGATAATGTTTATTAGCGAATTTACGACGCAAATTTGTCATATTTCGGGCGAATCAAACGTAGTAGCAGATTGTCTTTCTAGAATAGAAACCATTTCATGTCCCACGGTTATAGATTTCGCGGAGCTAGCGATAGCACAGGAAATGGACAAAGAGTTAGTTGAATTAATAAAAGGATCGGGTGACAATAATAAGTTCCAGTTAAAGCGTGTTCCAATACCAGGTTCTGAGAACGCTATTGTTTGTGAAATGTCAGCAGAGAGAGCGAGACCGTACCTGACACACAAGTTCAGACGTATTGCATTCGACGCAGTACATAATTTATGCCACCCAGGCATTCGTGCTACTCGGCGATTAGTAGCTGATAGGTATTTTTGGGTAGGTATGAATAAAGAGATTAATTTATGGGCAAAGTCATGCGCATGTTGCCAGAGATCGAAAGTAATGAAACATACGGTATCGGATTTAGGCCAGTTTCAAACTGTAGAGAGGTTTCAACATGTCCACATTGATATTGTAGGCCCCCTTCCAACAACATCGGACGGTTATAGGTATTGCGTAACCATGATTGACAGATTCACTAAATGGCCAGAAGCCATACCAACTAAGGACATAACCGCAGAGACCGTAGCAAAAGCTTTCTATGAAAATTGGGTTTCGCGTTTTGGTTGTCCAGAGAAGATAACTACTGATCAAGGTAGACAATTTGAAAGTGATCTGTTCAAACAATTAATATCTTTATTAGCAATAACCAGGATCAGGAGTAGTCCATATCATCCGCAAAGTAACGGTGTCGTAGAGCGTTGGCACCGTACCTTAAAGTCAGCCTTAATGGCCCGCCTCAATAATACTTCATGGATAGATGAGTTAGCAACCGTTTTGTTTGGCTTACGTGCTGCAACACGGGTTGACACAGGAGTGAGTGCGGCAGAGTTAACGTTAGGGACTACAATTAAATTACCTGGAGATTTTTATGATACAAAGAGTAAGAACGTTTATTCAGACACGGAAGGTTATGTACATAGATTGCGAGAAATAATAAGCAATTACAAACCAGTTATACGTGTAAACAAAGACTCGCGTAAAATTTTCATTAATAAAGATTTAAAAGATTGTAAAAGCGTTTTTGTTAGAAGCGATATGGTTAGAAAATCTTTACAGCCTCCTTACGACGGACCCTACCGCGTACTTAGAAGGATGGACAAGGTATATAAAATACAAATTAAAGATAGGCAGGCTAACATTTCTATAGATCGTCTTAAACCAGCGTATATGTTAGACGAAAGTGGTGAAACCGTCGGGAATCGAACCAGGGACCTTCGGATTTTGCCAACCGATAGCCCGCCACCGCGAACCACTCGAGCTGGTCGCGTAGTTAAATTGCCCGTACGTTTTAATTTATGAAATGCTTTGTTTTGATATTGGTACACTTTAGTAAATGCTTATTGAGGAAAAATAATTAGGTACATGTGTCGTAACTTTTAATGAGGTGAACACACGGCGTACATTTATTGCGAAAACGTTGACTTTGGAAATAGTTAATCGGTGAAAGCAGTGTACATTTTTTTATTTCATTTCATATCGAGAGTTTGTTATGATCATAACGATGGGCAAGAATCAAAGTAAAGAACAGAAAGATCAAATCGTGATCGCACAGTCAGGTTCAAATTCGGCAAGTGTCGAGACCCAGTTAAGTCAGTTCAGTATAACGATTACAGTGATGTTGCTAATATTAGTGGTGATAATATTTTTTATGTTTTGCACAAGATGTCATAAACATACTAAACGATGGGTACGACGACAAGTGACGATAGCAGGTGTGATACAACCTGATGGCATACAAACAGTTACACCGTCTAGCGTTCATTCTAGCGAATCGGTGTCAGCTCAGAAACAGCCTAAGTATAAAATCGTTACAGTGTAATTAAGGTGAAAACCCGTTGTTTTCCCAGTTAATCGAAGATAGAAGGAAATGTTACTAAGCGAAGGTACATTTTGTTTTTCATAATCGGCGTTGTTACATAAGCAGGCGAAATAAGAATTAAATATAGCAGGTGACAACTACCCTTAACGTAGGATTGTTATAATAAGGCTATATTTTTAAAATATAAAATTGCGGTAATAATTATGTGTGTTACCTATTAGACTAGCATAAGAGAATTTTGGGTTTATGAAAAATATACTTTTATATATACTTATTAGGTATAACGATTTATTTGTGTTTGGTTTATATAAATATACAAAATATAAATGTTTTCGTGTGAAAATGAATATTCTTGTACCTACTTACTTATTTTTTATTTTTTTTTTGTGTTTAGGTATAAAATAACTACGAAATAACTGAAAAGATTTATTAAAGAAATTGTGTGTTTAATATTTTGGATATTTAAAATGTATAAAAGTTTGGAGTTACAAAAATAACTCAACAATTGTGTAGCTTACTGTACTAAAGCGGACGAAGTTTTGCGTAGGTATCATTTTCGGCTTGTCAGCACATACCGGCACGTAGCGACGTTCAGTGCCACTTTTATGAATTGTTTTATATAAAGAGTTTTAACCTTGAATGATGTTTGATAATGTAATAAATTTTTTTCAAAATTTTGAAAAAAGGGGAGGATTGATGTGGTGACACAGATAATCTAACAGTAGCTGTAGATTTTACGTTTGCCGATCTAAGCTGGTTTGGGTTTAGACCAGCAGTCACTCTGAAACCTTTGTCCGCGGTCCACACCTACTAATTGTATTTAGTACTTAACTTGTGTAACTTTCAGTCATTCAGCTAAATATACGTATTGACTTTATTCAGTGTTTTAACATATCCACACCTATACTCACAAAGGCTAGCTAGAACTGTTATTTAGTACCACACGCACTAAAATTGTAATAACACTTATTAACCGTTACGGGGATTTTTTAAGCAATAGGGTAGTTTTTGAGAAATAGGGGTGTTAAGTGAGGCAAGAAGATTTTTGGCTTGTGGGGTGTCATTTGAAAGAGCACATTCATAAAATATACATTTCTCTTTTAAATAGGGGTGGTTTTCGTAACAAAGGGGTGTATTAGGATTTAAACGCTTGGTATATCTTGAAGGATAGACTGTTAAAGAGGGTTGACTTTACAATTAACTTACTTTTGATTTGCTTAAACCACCCCTGTATTTAAATTAAGGGTTGCAAAGGGGGTAAATTAGAGATTAAAGTTTTGATAATGTGTGAAAATATGAAATTTTATATGTAATAGGGGCTTAGACTGCAGATTTCAAAATAAGTTTATTTTTGCCATTATTTAGGGTGGTTTTTAAGATAAAGGGGGCAAAGGATGATCATCAGGTCTTCTGAGATAAGAAAGGGTATTTGGAATCTCAGTAAAACTGGTCTATTTTTTTTTTGTTAATCACTCAATAGGGAAGGATTTCGATAAAATTCAAGAATTACTTTTGGGGTGTCATGCAAGTATTTTGACTGCGCATATTCCATATCAATAGTAAATTATTGTCCACTGCAATGTGAAAATAACTTCCTCTATATCTGTAAGGCTTCGCCATAATCATCACGCTTGGCAGACATATTGGTGCTCACAGTAATTTTTTTGTTAACACACAGAAAGCAACTTTTTAATTGACTTTACGACATCCGTAGGCTGGAGGGGTAGAATTTTAAACCACGACTACTAAGGCAACGTTTTCGAGAGCACCTTCAAAACATCATCAACCTTTGTTTCATTTAAGTAAGGATATTATAAAAAGCTAGCAACAAAAGAGAGCCTTGAACACTTAAGGTAAGTAGGTGTGTATTTAAAGCATACTTTTATCGTTTGTTAATTACGTTCTACTCGTATGTGAGAAATAATCTCCGTCACAATCCAGACATCACGAGATCTTAGTTCTGGGCAAACTACTAGTATAAGGCCGAAATTGGAAGCTCACTTCATCCGGAATCCTCGATAAACTGAGGATTTAGCTACCATACCTTTAGAGGTATGGTAGCTAATTCCTCAGTTGTGTTCCGGCATTTAGATGCCGGAACACAACAATTTAAGAATTGTTGTTATGATCAAATATGAATATATATCTGACACCGTTAGGCGGACCACTAGACCGCAGAGGCGGTTAAAACTCATGTATTTAAAACCAGTTGTTTTTTGGTATCGAGAGCTCTTATTACAATATTATAATATTTGCCACAAAGGGAGAACTTCATAACGAACTTTGGACGAAAGAAATTTTACGGTTGAGAGGCTTTTTCATTTTCTTGCTTAGCGGGCAAATGGAATGTGCACAACATTTACAAAATGGATGTTGAAAGCGAAAAAAGTGAAAGTGGTGAAACTCAATGGGCTCACTGCAAAAGAAAAAATAGTTCTTTCTTACCTTTTAAATTGTGAATGTATGATGTAAATTAATGATTATAGGTTAGACTGGTGTCAGATCCAGAGGTCCCGGGTTCGATCCCCAGGGGAGTACAATATTGTGCTTGGTTTATTTGGTGGTAGGACTTTGTTTAAATCAGCCTGGCTAGCTACCACCATCTTACATAATTCTGTCGCCATAACAACAATTCTGAAACTGTTATGTTCTGGCATTCAGAGGTAATATACCCAGTTAATCAGTTTGTTGATGAATCCGGTTGAAGTGCGCCGCTACCTTCGGCCTTATCTCAACTTGTAACCAGGTGAGATGAAGGACAAGCACTTCCGCGTCGTATAAAAAAAAAAAGTTGTAGGTCTTTGGTTAAATCCGCCTGGCTGATACGTGGGGGCAGATAGCCATAAGTGTTACCGTCTGCCCCCACGTGGGGGTCGTTCGTGGGGGCAGACGGTAACAATTCGCTAGCTACCACCATCTTACCTAATTCTGTCGCCATAACAACAGTTCTTGAATTGTTGTGTTCTGGCATTTAGAGGTAACACAGCATTCAGTTCAGTTTAGATCTTCAGTTTGTTGAGGATTCCGGATGAAGTGCGATTTTATCTGCGGCCTTATCATAGCTTGAAAATCTGGTGTCACAGAGACCAAGGACCTCCCTGTCATACAATAATATATTTTTTAAACCGGAGCAGCCGTAAAATTGCACACCGAGAAATTCTCTCTCAGCTAAATCGAAATCATTACAAATTGCCGGTGCGGTGCGGCCGTAGATCAATTTGGTTTTCACGGACTTTCGTGCGCAAGGTCTGCCGGCAGGATTTCGCGCCACGCAAGTCTTAATGACATTATCCGTCGAGCGTTTACCAGTGTCAATGTGCCAGCCGTTCTTGAACCGAATGGTCTGTTACGTGATGATGGTAAGCGGCCCGACGGTATGACTCTTGTCCCTTGGGAAATGGGTAGGCCTTTGGTGTGGGACGCTACCTGCGTCGACACCCTAGCGCCATCTCATCTGCCTGGGACATCAGTTAGGGCTGGTGCGGCGGCTGATTCGGCCGAGGATCACAAAAGGCGCAAATATAGTGGTCTCGACAGAGCTTACCTATTTGAGCCTTTTGGGGTGGAGACCTTGGGTCCGTGGGGAGCCGGTGCCCTCCGGGTTTTCAAAAATATTGCGGGGCTTTTGATTGAGGCGACACGTGACCCAAGGGCTGGCTCTTATTTAGGCCAGCGAATTAGCATAGCTATTCAGCGTGGCAATGCAGCCAGTGTCTTGGGCACGCTTCCGTCTGGTACTGGTCTGGAACAGTTGAGTTACCTATAGGCCGTTTGTAACGGTCCTTAGGTAATCTGACTGATTCCTTTGTACTTAGTTAGTTTAATTTATTGAATAAATGTACTGATAAAAAAAAAAAAAAATTACAAATTAAGTCCCCAATAGATCTATTAGGCATTCTATTCATCTAAGCATTCCTTTTAGTCTCACAAATTATAGGCAAAACTTCTTTTTTATTAGAGCAGTTACTACATTCAACGGTTTGGTCGAAGTCCCCGACCTCGATTTATTTGACTCAAAAGCTCATAGAGTTAACGTGAAGTTAACAAACTCCTGAGAAAGCTGGTTTGATGCGCTAGCATCTTAACTCAATAAATTTGTTATTAGTTAATATTATTTTTCTCTTTTTTTGTATAGTATGTTTATTTTCTCCTTATCTATCAGTTCCTGTCTTGATTTAGTTTTGTTAATTGTTAGTAATTTCATAAGTCCTATTAATTGTTAGTACCTAGTTCTTTGTTTATTTCTTTGTAACAAAAAGATGGAACTGTATATACACTTCCCCTCTGCAAGCAAGCAGTCTTTCTTAGCTTTTTATATACGAGAAAACTTAAATGGTCATAAGTTATTGTGTAAGTTTATTTATAATGTGTGTAAAACTGTTTGTTCTCCGAATACAATAAAATAAATAAATAAATATGCGATCAATCGAACTTTCCCAAAAAATATAGGTTTTCTCTCCCATCGACAGAACACGGAAAACCGTTTCGCATCGGACTTCAGCTGCAGGGGAGTTTCTGCCTTCTGGGAACGCTTCTTCCATCGTAGACCTCATCCTTGCTGCAATGTTTTTGCTGTCTGTTTTTCTACTTAGGTTACCTGGAAGTAACATCGCTTTTAGCGATAAGGTCGCTCATTGTTATTATACACTGTGCTTCTTATGTTTACATTATTGGATGTTATTTTGTTAATACTAAAGCGTTATTCAATTCAATTCAATGCTTGCTCTGGCCAAGATCAATTCTAGCTCTGGTCTAGATCTTGAGTTAGGTCAAGAACAAAGCATCATTTATATTACAACAGCAAAATGAAAATGGTATAAATCCATACTCTGGTAGTAAAGCATTTTCGTCCTCCGTACGTCACAAACACAATTTAAAAGCTTGATTTGAGTAATCGCTTCCTTTTGCTGAAGGCGTTGAATGTTGAAACGTAAACCTTTTGATTTTTTTTTGTTATGGTTTTACTTTTTTGATTTCAAAAGATGTCAGTCGTCAGTAAAAACGAGGTCTTGTTTTTAATTTGTAGTTAATGGTTGAAGGGAGCCAAATAAATATTTGTAAATCGTTTGTACACGACTGAATTAGAAGGTAGGTTTTTCGATTGCATTGTATATCGATTTTATTGTATCGCTTTGCGGCCTAGTCAGTTTGATGGATTTCCTTGTGGGATATTGAAAACCCCGTGTTTTCTAAAATATTGCGGGGCTTTTGATTAAGACGACACGTGACCCAAAGGCAGGCTCTTATTTACACCAGTGAATTAGCATATCTATTCAGCGCGGCCAAGAGTCTCCACGTCATACAACAAAAAAAAGACATTTGCGTCTGATACGGGGCGGGGCGCAAACCGCAAAACATGGTGGTTAAATATATGAATGTAATCTGTAATCTAGTTCCCATATAACAAGCTATGCTTAGTTTGGGACTAGATGGCGCTGTGTAAAATTAATATCCTGTAATATTTATTTATTTTTATGTATTGTATCAGAGCTTATTTCTCAACATAATATTTCATATCAAGTTATTATACAGGCTTCTGACCGTCAAAGCGAAAATCCTTCGTTAAGCCCCACACCGTCTGTTGGGTATTTATAAGGAATTCCAGATATTATTTGCTTTCTCGAGACCTCTTGAGGTGTGGGCGACAGATAAAAACATAATTATGTAAATCATCTCCAACTTTTTAGCCTCCGTCTGAACCAAGCAAAATGTGGGTTAAAATCCACTCTGAAGATTTTTTCATTTCGAAGTAAAGTACATGAATGATTGTTTTAGTTAATCTAAGGCACCTTTTTAAATGATAACAATAATTTATCTAAAAAACACTTTATCGAGGTTATACAATTTAAAGGTACCTATATCTATTTAGAATTAGAGTGATACAATAATTATAATAATAAAATAATTTTACACAGCGCCATCTAGTCCCAAACTAAGCAAAAACTGTGACAAGTTCCTAGTTCGATACTATGTATAATATACAGTCACTATACAATATAATATACGTAGTTAATATGGAATGACACAAAATTTCTAGTGGTAATAAAATAGGTAGGTGCTCAAACAAGCCTCATAGCTCAGTTGGTAGTAATTCTGCCTTCTGATTCTTCTTTCTGATTCCCACAAAGGAAAAACATTTGTGTGATGAATAGGTACAGAGTTTTGTTCTCTGCTTGAGTGTTGTATTATATAGAATGGAAGTATTTACACAAAAAAATATGTATTTAAGTATTCTATCCGTAATCTAGTTCTCATATTACGAGCTATTCTTTTCGGGGCCAGATGGCGTTGTGTGAAATGCATGTCCTGTATTATTTATGTTTACAAAATAATAAATTAACATAGCTATTCAACGTCGCAATGCAGCTAGTGTCTTGGACTCGCTTCCGTCTGGTACTGGTCTGGAACAGTTGCATTACATATAGACCTTTTGTATCGGTCTATAAGTAATCTGACAATTGAACTGTTTTTTTTTTGTTTGTGTAAAAATAAATAATTTCTGCTTTGGTGTATTTCAGCTTTGACTGACTCTGTGACGAAGAGCAAAAAACAAAGAATGGTAAAATAGGGGAGAGGAGGAAATACAGGTGTCGGGGTTTTGCTCTGGAAAGTCGAATCTATCATGTGAACTAATTAGATTTTTTATCGAAACAAAATGTTTGGGATCCTTTTTCTATTTCTGATGGGTTAGCTCTAGACCTCAAGGCTTACCTAGACATGGATGAGGTCTACAAAGGAGCGAGTTTTCAAAAAAACCTTCATAATCTCCTATTAGTCCCAAGAAAATGATTATTATGAACCTAGATAGAACATACTAGACCAACACCACCCTAAGTCTCCTTTTCATGTTCTCATATCTCGGATCGGCTTATACCCGTTCGCAAATAGCGAGAGTAATTGGTCCTTAATCCACCACCAATTGGGATTATTGGATTAGAAAATAGATTATAGCTAATACCATAACAATCCAGACCAATGCGAGAACACGACCACATTAGTGCGTGTTATTGTAATTGATTTGTTACATCTGTCTGGTGGAGTCAGGATGTTGATTGTAAATTAATGATGGGACTGTACCTTTATTCTGTATGACCAATCGTGTCTTAATGCGCCCGCGTTACGATATGTCGACACGATGATTTCGTGCATAAGATATCGTAACGCGGGCGTGTTAAGACACGACAGGTCTTACAGAATAAAGGTACAGTCCAATCATTAATTGAGTATATAAGGGGAAGTTTGAAAGTGGCACCAGTTGTAGAAAAGATGAGGAGTGCTAGGTTGGCATGGTATGGGCATGTAATGAGGAGGGATAATAGTCATTTGACCAAAAGGGTTATGAATTAGAGCGTGGATGGACATGCGAGCAAGGGAAGGCCGAAAAAGAGATGGATGGATTGTGTGAAAGAGGACATGGGTATGAAAGGTGTAGATGCAGAGTTGACGGTTGATAGGAGCGAGTGGAAGAAGAGAACATGTTGTGCCGACCCCACCTAGCGTGGGATAAGGGCGGGAAAATGATGATTTCTTCTTATTTTTGTGCACTATTTATGTTATTTTTTACTGTTTACATTTCTACTTACAAGGTTGCCTGAAAGAAATTGATTTTAGCGATAAGGCCGCCTTACTTACTATTGGTGTTGTTCTATAGTATTATTTCTGTGTACAATAAAGTGTTCATTATTCATTCATTAATTGACATATCACTGCCATATTTTACAATAAGAAGTAGGTAAGTTCTTAAACGAAAACTTGACTGCGGAAAAATACACGCCATATAAAGTTCGAAGCAACAAAATATTCTTATCTTATCTGAAACTATTCTATATTTTATACTGAAGGAAGCTGCTGCCCATCTTTTGTCCCTTCCTTTGAGATCCCTTAGTCGGATTATACGTATATTATCCATGGGCTGAGTTGGAGGGGTCGATTCTTAAACCGCGACCCCCATGGCAAACGGCCACGACCACAGGGGTAGCAATTAGCAGCCTTATTGTGTAGTGTCTGACGTTTTTGAAAATCCCTCGAGATTGATATTTTTATCTGATATACCTACTTAGCAATGTTTGGTTTAGTTTTGCAAAAGAACCCTTTGTACCACATAGCATGTGTGCCTTGCTTTTTAATTTAAAATATCCAAATAAAAGCTAAGGTATCGAATTTGTTTAGTGTCAGTTTTGTTACTCGTATAAAGAGATGTGTGGCCAAGTATGGTATGGTATGGTAGGTATGGGCCACCTTCTGATTCGGAGGATGTCCACAAATCCAGCCGTGCACTTTTTATCAAAAGTTTATGTTGGTTTTTGATAAATGCACATGCTCTGACGGTGAAAGTCACATCGTGAGGCAATATTATTTACATACTTGCAAACCATGGCTGTGTGCCTAACTTAAGTTTGGACGTGCCCCTGACTACCCCCTAGTAGGTGGTTCTTAAAAGCATGCTCTGAGTATTGATAAGATTCACCTTGAAGGGGAAAAAGTCGTGAGTCTGTTTCTCTTTTATTTTTCTAACTTAATCCATTTAAAATACGATAAACTAGTAGCCCATAGATTATATAATGGATAAAGTTAAAAGGGACTGAGAAATACGCTATTTGCGTATGTGACGAATAAAGGATGCAAAGAGATCCCTTTTTTGTGAACATGGGTTTAACTTTTGTGTTTTGGACAAAGGAGTTCAATTCAAATGAAAGAATTCAGAGTTTTACAATTTCAATACCTTCTCTTCTGTTTGTTGGTTTTAGGTTCAACGTGCCGTGAATATAATATTACTTTTTATCTGAATTTTATTTTATTCTTTGTTCATTATTAAACCTACATTTTTATGATAACTAAATGTAGACCTTTTATTAATCATCTCACTGTGGTATAATTTAATCACAAGTAAATCGTTGCATTGAAAAATGAAATTGCCTTTTAGAAAATGTAGAATAACCCTTGAGGTAAACGGAAATGTCTAGCAAGGTTTCGCCCTTATTACTTTGACTTCACCAAAGTTGTGAAATTTTCAGGTCAACAAGTAGCTTAAAAGGTTATCAAAGAGATAAGGAAGAAAATTACATTTTATGGATCTCTAATCCCGCTATCTTAAATAAGATCTGAGGCAAATTTTAGTTGTTTATTGTTTCTGTAAAGAGAAAATTAGAAAAACAGGGAAATATTTATTTATCGACCGCTAATTACACTGAAAGTACTACTAGTATTTTATTAGTAAATGAATTGTAATTAGTATTAAATTATTTCAGCTTGTTTGAATGGATCATCAATACCATCAAGATTATCAAATGTTGCGAATTTAACTCCTAACACTTGAATCTCTTCGCCATAGGCACTTTTTAGAGTTCTTATTCCAAATTGTGCCAATGGGACCCTATACCAACGTGGTTCCTGATTTTCCCTTTGTTCACACAAATACTTGAATGAATATGGTTGCGTACCGGACGGGCGGTAGATTAAACGTCTCAAAAAGAACTCTTATTAAAAGTCAAATATTCATATTCATATTAATTTGACTTGACTGTATTTACTTTCTGATATCCCACATTTAAACTAAAACACGGGTTACGCGTACTTATATTTTTTTATTTGACACTATATTGTGCAAAACGTTAAAATAATGCACAATTAATAGAGAATAATGCTAAAGCATTTTTAACTGATAAATATTGCATTTTAACTCCTATATTATATCGTAGTAGTTACGTAGTTTTATTTTTAAGGTGTGCAAGAAAGTATTTCCATTCTATAATTCATTCATTCATACGCCAATATCGTGTTTGAAGTTAGCATAAGCACTAATGTAAAAAAAATGTAAAACCATTCCCATATAGATTATGTAATCCATTACGGGTTGAATCGCAACCTGGGTCGAACATTTTACGATTTGTTTGACATGAATAAATATCGACACGAATTATTACTTGCCATATATCTACGTCGCGTCGGTGGCACAACGTTTTTATGACGAGAGGTTGAAAGACCGAGCTCCCGCTGTGGAATATAAATACCTAATATATAATGTTTCTCACAAAAAGATTGATGTTACAAATAGTCAAAGTTAAAGTCAAGTCAAAGTTAAAATGTATTTATTCTGACAGATTTTTTAGGAATAATAATCATCAAATCTACCGTCTCTGTTTGGTATGGCACCAGCGCAAAAGGAAGAAATAAAGATAAAAGAAAAAAGAGAAACGCAAGAATAATTACCTACTTGATTACTTATGAAATCACCATTAGCTGTAAAATCATCAGGAATTAATATGTGAACTGACTCAATGCAGTGCCGCGTAGGCCATCTTCTTTGCAACAAGCTCTATATAACAAACATTGGTGAAACAGACGAGGTGTATATATTCGAATATATGATAATAACTGGGTAATTATTCTCATTCTATTAATATATCTACGCTAAAGTATGTAATCTAGCTAATCAACACCACTAAGCCAGAGCCAACTCTTTCAACTATATGTTTTTTCATTGTTTGTTTCCGTGGCCGTTCTTCACAAACCAACGTTTTGTCACAAACTTGTAACAATTCAGTTTGCCATAATCTTTGAAACAGAAGCGCTTAAAGTACTCAGAACTGTATTGAAGATCCACAACGTAGAAGTTTTAAGACACACCGCAGCTTCAACATTACAAGACAATTAAAACAAGGAAATAAGGAACACAATTCTTAAAGAGATCACTGGGCGCGAACATTTTACCGAGGAGTACTTAAAACTTTGCGGGCCCTTCCGTTGTCGCTTTGAGCGATTCACCAAAGATCATGGAAAGCTTTGAGTTTATTTACATAAGATCTACGAGTCATGTTCGCGCCTGACGCGAATAAGAACCTTGGAATCACTTCGCTTCCGATACCAACCAATGGATGTCACCATAATACCAAGTCTATGCTGACCGTTCGTTTTTCTGTCTATCAGCGGGTTGTATCTCACGAATCGTAATAAATAGTTTTTTTTTTTATATATGGATAAGTGCCGCGGCAGACCGAGATAAAGATGGCGAGATGAGATTGATAGGTTTGACGACGCGTGGGTTGAACGAGCTTAGGATTGTGACAAATGGAACACATCGGGCGAGCTAGTAATAAAAAAAAACTTCTACTCCTGTGATAGCAGGAATTTTTTTTCTCGCTGGGAAAAATGCGTTACGTTTACCCTCCCATCGGAGGTGGGAGGGTTATGTAGGACTCCGCGGTTGCCCGGTATACCTACCAAATAACCCAGCAACACTCGCATCGTCTGGGGAGGACTGGGAAACCGGCAAAACCATTACATCCAGTCCCAGTAGTTTAACTTGGTGTAACATGGTCTTTACCCTAAATAATAACAGATATGTACTAAAAATCGGCCAAGCATTTATCAGATCCACACGTATGCTACAGAATGAAATGCAAAAAGCCAGTCTTGAACTGTGGGTCAAAACCCTCGGTGTGTGAATCAAACTCGCATTGGCATTAAACTAATATTTGTTTATTTTGCACGAATACAAAATGGGGATGAATGTAAAAGCTGTAGCAAAAAACGCCTCTAGGATACAAACATTCAAAACTCCGTGAATTCTTGTTTCTCGCGTTGCGGACGAGGCGTTAACCACCTCAGAGATTTATGGAAGTATCTTGTCTTTTGGGCACTCGGGGCCAAAGGGGAGTCATTATCTGTGTTCACTGGCGTAATTTTGTTTCGCCTTTTTCAGGCCGTTCCTTTTAATTTCGGGGGTTGAAAAGTGCTACAACTTTCCGGGAAGCTTCATAAAGTATATAAAGGCTATTACGGGCCTTACAGGAAGCAATTGCATAATTCACGCATTTGGGTAAATAGCAGACATCTGAATGTTCTCAAAGCCAATATCATGGTGTTTTCAGGAAACCATAAAGTCCTATCTTCTCCTCATACAAAACCATATCAACACCCAAATAATATACAATTTTATGCTAATAATGCTAATGTTGAAACGAAAGAAGGCTGAAAACCAGCGCATTATCGTTGCATCATGCTCAATGCTGCATTAAATCAGAGTCAGAGTACCTTTTTACACAAATTTACTTGTGTTCGTCATAGTGTAGCTTAGAATAAGTTATTTAAAGCTAAATATAGTTGTATTTATTTATTTTTTATTTATTTATTTACCACATCAATACATCTATCCTTACAGGCTAATAACCTAATACAATAGAGTAGTCATCAAATTAGTAATCCACATGTCAAAAATAATAATAATAATTAATCACAATACAAAACAAACAAAAACAAAGTTAGTCCATAATAAATCATAGTCAAAATCACATATCTAATAATAACAAATTCATAATCAAAATCAAATACAGTATCACAGTAATTATTTATCGTAACATAAATAATACGTTGTAGCCCCTACGAACTCGCTCTGGGAACAGTGGAACACGTCGATAATCTCCGCCACTCGATTCAGTGTTTGTATGGTGCGTGTTAGTGGCGCTCTGCTAAGCAGGTTCGTCCTTCCTCGAGGCACTACAAACAGAGGCGGCTGCCTTCTCCGCCCTACGTACTCGTCTGGCATATTATTTTTGATTGGGTAAATAAATATCTTTTCTTTATTTCTTTCTTTCATATACCATCAAACTAAACACTAGAATAAACATATTGTTTCCAACAGTATTATATGTACCTATATTATGATTTAAATCTGCGCAGTGTGGGCACTGGTGTACTGTTGTTTGACCGCCTCTGGGGTCTAGTGGTTCAACCCACCGATTTCAGATACAGAGGTCCTTGGTTCGATCCTAAGGGGTGTACAATATTGTGCTTGGCATGGTAGGTGGTAGGACTTTGTTTAAGTCCGTCAGCTAGCTACCACCATCTTACCTAATTCTATCGCCATAACAACAATTCTAAAATTGTTGGGTTCCGGCATTTAGAGGTAAGATATCCAGTTCTTCAGTTTGATGAGGATTCCGGGTGAAGTGCGCCTCCATCGACCTTATCTTAACTTGTAACCAGATGAGATGAAGGTCAAGCGCTTCCCCGTCGTACAATAAAAAAAAAATACAGGTACTGAACCTATTTCAGGCATCAGTCACTTCCAAAACAGGTATGCTCACTACCAGCCAACATTAATATCTTTATGATAAGGTTATACCTCAAATGTGTTCCTGTATTTTTAACCTACTTCTAAAAAATGACAAGAAAAATTAGGAGCAGGTTCTCAATACGTCTGAATCTTTTTTTTTATGTATGTTCCCCGATTACCCAAAGACGCCTGGACCGATTTCGATATTTCTTTTCTTGTTTGGAAGGGTATACTTTACAGGTAGTCCCATAGTCGCCTCGTTAGAGCCTAACCTGATCAGGCTCTGATGATGGAATCCTGGAGAAATCGAGGGAACTCTACAAATATTATGTGCACACATGAAGTGATTTGGGTATTTTTAGGGTCGGTATACTTCCCAGGTGATCCCATCGTCATCAGGTAAGGTTCTGATGGTGGGATCCTGGAAAAATAAAGGGAACTCTTCAAATATTATAGGCACACTTGAAGTGATTTGGGTGTATTACCTCAAAAGTAAAGAAAACACGGTCCCCTTATAGGATCACATGTCTGTGTGTCCGTCCGTCCATCTATCATCAAAATAATTGGAAAAAATATGTTATCCAGGTAAACGAAATTGTATCATATTCTTCATTGAAATCGGTTTTCTTTTTAGTTTTTAAAACGTAATTATTGTTATTTTTTCTATTTTAGTAACATACAAATTATCTAGTTAATTAGTTATCTCTCTATGTCAGTTAATCTTATATTGTTTTTGTTTTGAGAGACAAATAAATTAAATTTTCTTGTTATTATTACTATACAACAAGATCAGGCTTACATCCCACAAATTGTCGCTCTATTCAGCTACCTCAGGTTTTCCTTTAGAACAATTTCCTTAATTACCAACCGTCATTTTGTAATGAAGGAAGGTAATTAGGGAAGTTGTTCTATAGCGGGCTAAATATATCATGCTATATACATAAGTCACAAGTACAATTCGTGGATCTAAACGAACCATGCAGACAATATGTTATCCCTAAATTATTGACAAGTGCTAATCATCGGCCGTTTTTTAATATTAAACCATTTTAATAAAAAAAATAAAGGCTAGCATTAAATTTGGTAGTGTGTTCTTACTGAGAACATTATTTTTGCTAGTTCTTAGTGCAGCTACCTTTGTATGAATAATTGACCTTTTAGGCTTATTAGCTCTAGACAAAAGCAGGGATGAGGTCTTTGATGGAGCAAGCTTTCCCAGAAGGCACTGGCTCTTCCACGCACGAACGGAACACGGCAAACTGTTTGGCGCCTGACTTTGGCAGGATAGTGTTCACTAGTCTTCACAGTCCTACCACTAATGTTGTGATTATTCAGTCGCCTAAAGCCAACGATTCCGTTGCCAGGGGTAGACCGCTTCGTTGAAGCTTTTAGGGATAGGTACTTTTATAGATAGGTACTTTTGGGGATAAGTACTTTTATGGATAGGTACTTTTAGGGATTGGTAGTATTAAGTATAGGTACATTAAGGGATAGGTAATGTTAGGGTTTTTTTTATTGCGCGACGAGGAAGCGCTTGGCCTTCATCTCACCTAGCAACAAGTTGAGATAAGGCCGAAGATGGAGGCGCACTTTACCCGGAATCCTCAACTAACTGAGGAACTGGCTATCTTACCTTTGAATGCCGGAACACAACATTTTTTTTAAGAATTAATGCGACAGAATTAGGTAAGATGGTGGTAGCGGATATAGCTATATTTAGGTGTTTACCTAGGTAGGTAGCTGCCAAATAAAGTACTCCAACTCAGGTGCATACGAATCACGTTATTCCAGTGGTAAACAATAGGCACTGGTCTCGTAACAAGACGATAAAGTGAGAATTCGGTAAGTACCGGCACAAACACTACAGTTATGATAGAAAAGTAAGATAATAAACAACACTGGATATACACTAATAAAAAAGGTATGTAGTTCATAAGATTGCACCGTAAAACTATGAATTGCTTTTAGTTTATCTGGTCAACAAGAATGTTATCGAACGAATGAATGAAGTAAGCGCGGCCCGCACTCGACCGGTCCTCTAGAACAATAGCCACCACATACTACGGGTTTCACCCGACTATGCTTGCGGATTTAATGTTTAAAATTTACGTGTAATATATAGTGTGTAAATGTGTAACACGTAGATGAGGATAGTGTAGTAGGGTTATTTAATGGTAGCTAATGTAGGTTCCCTACAGCGGACTTAAACAAAATCCTACCACCAACCAAACCTAGCACAATATATTGTACTCCCCAAGGGGATCGAACCCGGGACCTCTGGATCTGAAATCGGTGGGTTGAACCACTAGACCACAGAGGCGGTTAAAAGGATTAGGTTTAAAGGATAGGTACTTTTAGTGATAGATACTTTAAGGGATAGTTACTTTAAGGGATAGTTACTTTAAGGGATAGTTACTTTTAAGGATAGGTACTTTTAGGCATAGCTACTTTAAAGGATAGGTAGGTACTTATAAAGGATAGGTACTTTTAATGGTAGGTTCTTTTAGGGATAGGTACTTGTTCAATTGTAAATCTCTTCTTTGCCCCGGTCAAGAGGGTCAACACTTGAGCGTCAAGTCTTACTCATTTTAAATAAAAATAACGTACTGTAATTCACGTTGGTGTTTTGAAAAAAAGCGGAATTCAATAGAAATGTAGTCATGGTATTCGATTTTGTGGTAACAATAATAAACAGTCTTTATCGCTGGTAATCTGATATTTTATTTTAAGCCGCCTTTACAAAGTGAGCTTATACTCGAACGTTTCAAAAAGCAATTTCAAATTTTCACGCTCCGACTAGGCGGGCGGCCGCAGTCAGTTTCAGTTCACTTCTTTGACTTTTGACGCGAACTGTTGTGCGACAATCAATGTGCGCTAGCTAGTAGCTATTTACATTTCACAAATTAGCTGTTTTTTTTTTATTGTTCGACTGGGGATGTGCTTCATCTCATCTGATTTTCAAATTATGATAAGGCCGAAGGTGGATACGATGTCTTAGAAACTGGCTATCTTACCTCTAAATACTGGAGCACAACAACTTTAGAATTGTTGTTATGGTGACAGAATTAGTTGAGTGGTGGTAGCTAGCCAGGTGGACGTAAACAAAGTCCTACCACCAACCAACCCAAGCACAATATGGTTCGCCCACTGAGGATCGAACCCGGGACATCTGGATCTGTCAAGAACCACACTGTGAACCACTAGGCCATAGAGACGGTTGACGTAGACTGTATTCATCCTATTCACGCTTTAAACCTATGGTCTGCTATATTTTATTAGGGCTCCGTCCCCAAAGGGTTCCAATGGGTACTTATTAATAAGCATCTATGCTACCTGTCCGACAGTACCTACCTACATCATAGGTTTCAGCAGGCTGTAACCTATGAACCGTAGTAAATATTACCGGATAAAATAAATAAATATTACTAATAAATAAATAATTGACTAATATATAAATAAATAAATACTACCGGACATTTCACACAGCGACATTTAGTACCAAACTAACGAAACCTCGTTAGTACTAAATACCCTCGTTACTATAATAATCGAGTTAAATGACGTAATACTCTAATAGTTACTTTTTTTTGTAAATATATACTTATCAAACAGTACACTACCCAAACACAGAACAAACATCTATATTCATCACACAAATGTTTGACCTTGGTGGGAATTGAACCCACAACCTATAGCTCAGAAGGCAGAGCTATTACCAACTGAGCTGTGAGACTTGTCCAAATAAGTAGACACTTGAAATTTTCATTAAGTGTGTATTTCTATATCCGATATAACAACATACAATACAAATAAAACTAAAGGGACTACCAAGAAACGTAATGTTTTGCCTTGATACCTAAGTGGGTCGAATACTCGATATGCGTAGATGGGCTTGGATAAATGCTTTAAGAAAGTATTATGTATTTAGGTTTATGATGTACCTACTTAGAATGTTATTTAAATCTGTTTATCTTGATGTTGAATGTATCATTAAATATATACATAAAGTAATAGGCAATACATTTAAGTATGTATTAATTAGATAAGATATACTTAACTACCAACAGATAAATAACGTAATATATATTTGCATGTCATATTACATTTGTGAAACTGTTAAATCACGCTTAGTTCGGCGGATGGTATAGGTATACCATAAATAAATAAATTAATTAATAAATAAATATTATAGGACATTAATTTCACACACCGCCATCTTAGGCCCAAACTAAGCATAGCTTGTAATATGGGAACTAGATTACGGATAGAATACTTAAATACTTTTTTTTTGGAAATAAATACTTATCATACAATAACAACAAACATATATATTCATCACACAAATGTTTGTCCTGGGTGGGAATCGAACCCACAGCCTACAGCGCAGAAGGCAGAGCTACTACCAACTGAGCTATGAGGCTTGTGTAACCATCGCACAGGTTTATCCAAGTTTGGGTACCTATGTTTTCTCTGTGAAATGCTTACTTAGTCTATGAGAATTTTTTGTTCGAGACGTGTGTAGATAGGAAAATAAATTATCTTATCTTATCTAAAACATTTATTCAATAAAAGTACAATTAAAATAACTATGTACAAAGGAATTAGTCAGATTACCTAAGGACGTTACAAACGGCCTATATTATCTTATCTTATCATTAAAAAAATAGCCAGCCTTCTTGCTTTGCTCTTTGTGTGCCGGTCGCGAAAATTCCGAACAGGCGGTAGATTTGAAGTTTCAAAAAGATCCAAAAAAATCTGGATGAATAAAAAAAATACTTTGAATTTGAGTTTAGAAGTCAGTTCAGTAAGAATCAAATCAGATTGCACACCCCAGGATCACATTATTTAGTTTGTTATATATACGTGATGTAAAACAGTTTATTTCACTGACTATGTACCCACTGCCTTGGATATTTTTTTTTATTTTTATGAAATACACGGCTTGTTCCCAGAGGTACGTAGGTACGTACCCCAAACTGAAACAAACATGTTCTGCAAACTATTGGACAAACGCTAGAGCAAGAAGCTACTCTATCGTAGCTTTAGAATATTATTAGCAATTAGATATACAAAGCTATTGGCGTGTATATCGGAAGTTGGCGCTATCTGGAATTAATTTAAACTTTAGCTGTGTATTGCATATTAATAAGATACAATTTAAGCCAACGATAGCTTAAATTAATTGATATTAGTCAATTGATGAGTAGGTGTGACCCACCCCGTACCCCGGGTAACGTAATGGCTGGGTTTTTGCTAGCTTTTGTTTTGGATGAATGTCCATAAACTGTAAAGGTCCACCTGACTAGCGACCACCCATGATTTCATTTATACCATCAAAATTTTTTTTTTCAATCGTATCGAAAAAATTACTCAAACTACTTATATTATTATTGAAAGTTACAATTATGGTTAGTGCAAGACAACACAGGAGTATTAATACAACTCATAATCATTTGAAGTAAGTTTAGTGTATTTAAAAAAGGATAGTGATAATTGAATAGGAATAATAAACATATGTAATTTCAGTCGTACGTAAAAAACGGTTTAAATGCCAAATTCAAAAGATTCTTCATTTTATATGTGAATAGTATGTGTCAAAAAATAATTTACAATGTAAAAGCCATCCTTTAAGCAGCAGCTCTCTGAGTTTGCTTTTAAATTTGAACGGACTATCAATAGATTTTAATTAAACAGGCAACAAGTTGAACAGTTCGACAGCCTAAGAGTGCGAGCCATATTTTTATCATTTATAAATTGAGGTAATAAATCCGTATATCCTGTAATTCTTGCAAATTACTCCAAGGCAGCAATGTCGATCATGATAGAACCTAAAGCCCACAAACGCGCTTCGTTTCTTCTCAAATACCGCTGGTTTTACCCACACCTTCTGCGGGTGGCTAAGAAAATGGCCCAACATCCTTTGAAAAATACGTTCGCATCAATCCGACGCGCCCATACGGGTAGATATCTTTTACAAGTCTCGCAATTTCAGGAAGGTATTTATATTCACTCATCCCTTGTTTGCTAGGTTTGAAAATGTTGAGCCGGCTTTAGCGTATCGTCATCCGGCATTTTCAAATTATATATATATAAATATATATATATATATATATATATTACAAGACATTCATTTCACACAGCGCCATCTAACCCCAAACTAAGCAAAGCTTGTAATATGGGAACTAGATTACGGAGAGAAAAAAGTTTTTTAGTAAATACATTGTGTTTTATAAATACGTAGATACTTCATGAAACAACACCTAAACACAGAACAAACATCTATATTCATTATACACAAATATTTGTCCTGAGTGGGAATCGAACCCACAACCTACTGTGCTGAAAACAGAGGTAGTGGCTCTGGCAACTGAGCTAATAGGCTTGTTCTCTTGTACTCAGTATTCCAGTACACCACAAAATACAATGTCATCTGAATTTTGTGTAGATAGCAGATATAACGTTGTCTTATGTTGCGAGTTTTTCAAGCTTTTGTTACTTCAATTTACTGTCGCATCTCATTATTATTATTCTTTTTATCACAAGTTTATTATATAGGTAATGATAACTTTACGAAGTTTTTTAACCAGTAAATATGTATTTTTTTGACAGAATGGTCGGCTTTGACAGGCAAAGATCTACGAAAGACTGAACCTACGTAGAATATACCTTTTAAATTAACTATTGGTAGAATTTCAACAGTTAATGAATATCCACAGCTGGACAGCATCACCATGCTTGGCAGGCAGATTGTTGATTGCAGTTAAACAACGTTACGGTTATGGTAGCTCTTAGGTTCCAGTCACAATACAGGTAATAGTTATACCCATTTTTTCATAGATAAATACGCAGTATGGAGTAAGATGATTCACAGAAGCAGGCTGCTGCCTTTATCCTGGAGAGATCCCACGGTTGGTTTTACGATACACGCGGTCTAAAATTACCGTTTAAATCGTAAAAATACAATATTGTGCTTGGTTTGGTTGGTGGTAGGACTTTGTCTAAGTCCGTCTGTTTAACTACCACCATCTCAAACAAAACAACAATAATTCTACACTGTTATGTTCCGGTATTTAAGATAGCTAATTCCTCAGACTGTTGAGGATTCCGGGTAAAATGCGCTTCCACCTTTTTACAGCCATTGTTTACTTTTTGTTTTATATTTATGTACCTAAATTTGTTGAATATGTCGACGAAACTAAGTGTTTCTTGTGTTTCTACGGTTTAAATAAATGAATTGAGTTGAATTTAACTGCATTGGCCTTAAGAGTCTACGATATGTGAAATGGCTTAGCTTCAGCGATCATCTATACCACAATACTGTACCATTTACTTTGAAGTTAATATTATGTTATAGTTCAGAATAGATACTAGAACGCTTGTGTTTCGAAAACAAAATTACATAAAATGTTCTCGATAGAAAAAAAATCCAATGTTGACTCTTATTTGTACCAAAAATGTTCGTCATTGCTTGAAACTTTGTACAGTAAATAAACACAGTATACAGCAGACGGTCTGTGTTTTCTATTTTCAAAAATCACATTTGTTTTACTGTAAAAAAACAAAACGTAGAAATACGCGCATATTTCTGTCATCTGGTGGTCATAAGGTTGAGCGCACAGGAATGTCACCTTTATTATTACTTAATCTTAGTTCTAAACTAGAATAAAGTTGCGTTGAGTTGCTAATCTGAGGAACTATAGCCCGTTAATGAGATGAAGACCAACCCTTACCCAATGTATAATAAAAAAACTGAGTTATAATAAACACCATAATGGAGTACTTTAATAACTGGTGAGGTATAACAAAATCCGACCTTTGCAATTCAGTCTATACAATATGTAAATAGGTTTATTTTACGGCCACAGACGGTTTCCTATCTGTCGACCCTACTTACCTGCATTTGCCGAGCCACTTTCAAAGATCCGAAGCAAACTTATTCATTACCCTCCCCTTCATTCATGAGATCTTACGAAAATATTATCGTGTTGGGAGTTTGTGTCACGTTTGTGTAAGTGGATTTATTTAGGTGGGGTTTTATGTTACCGATTATTAGTAAATAATTGTTATTATTGTGTTGGGCTTATGAGCACAAATTTCACGAACATCTATTATATAGCAATAATAGACAACATATAATAGACAAGCTCATAGCTCAGTTGGTAGTAACTCTGCCTTCTGCGCTGTAGGATGTTTCTGTGGTGAATGTAGATATGTAGATGTTTGTTCTGTGTAGGGTATTGTATCGTTGATATGTATGTATTTACAAACAGTATTTAAGTATACTATCCGCAATCTAGTTCCAATATTAAGCTTTAGGCTTTAGGTAGGTACGCGTTTTTTTGATGCTTCAAAATACACTATGCTCTAGCTACAACAAACAAATTACAAAAATATTCTTGAATTTGAACGATAAGATTTTCTAAATTGGCTCCCTAAATAGTAAACAAAATAGACTCATGAATTTTTCCCCTTCGAGGATTCACCTCAGATCACTACTCAGAGCGTGAATAATAATACTATGAGGTTTACCTACTAGGAGTTAGTTAGAGGCACGTCCAAACTTACGTTCGGCACATGCCCGCACGGTTTCCAAGTCACTTTTAGTGACTTGAAAACCGTGTCACGCATTAAATACGTGACAGGTTGCAAACCCTTCGCTGCTGAGCGGAATATTTGCCTGTGACACATGCCATTAGCACTTTTGGCACTAGGGGCATGCCGGTTTCCTCACGATGAGACCTTCACCGCCCATAGGTGCACGACTGGATTTAAACCCACAACTTCCGGATTGGAAGGCGGGCAAATAACCACTAGGCCACACAGCTGTTCCCTTACTAACTGAAGGAACTGCTACCTTTTATACTTTCCTTTTAGAGCATCGGTTATTGCATGGATATAAGGGCTCGCGAAGTCTACTGTTCTTACAGAACCACTAGTATTATAAACGGTTGAAAATCTGATAAAAACTGGTGTTCAAAGCATGTCGTTTACATTAGCTAAAAGAAACTGAGTTGACTTGCATTAGTTGTTTTGGCACCTAGCCAAATAGAAAGGGGTTTGCGACGCTCTTTTGTTTTCGGATGGCCTTTGTCAATATTGCCCGAGCTTTAAGCGGCTGCTTCAAAAAGGTTGACTTGCTTGTGCGCTGTCTATAGCTTTCCTTGAGGCTGCTCTAACGCCTGCAAATTTGACATTTAGGTAAATTAACATTCCTTGAATGGGGTTTCTAAGAAACTGGTAGTTTTTCTTAGGAAGCAGATATTTTTAGTACTTTATATCGAACCCACAACCTACAGCGCAAAGGCAGAGTTACTACCAACTGAGCTATGAGGCTGGTTATTTATGTTCCCAAAAGCTCGTGTGGATGAGATTTAAGCGATCATGCGTAAAATAATGTTTTTTTTTTGTTTGATTTATATCTATGTATAATTTTTTTTTATGATAATTCAATTTATTTCGTCAATTTGTCATATGAGTCCAATGGTTTTAAATAAACGATTCCATTATCAATATTTATGTTTCTGTATGCGACCATGATTGCGCGCAAAACGGAGTGTACGAAGACTAATGGGCCAACTATATTGTGAGAGTGGAGGCGGCTCAGGTCATCAATTGAGATAGCTTATACCTGGATAAGACACAGTTGACTGATGAATTAGACAAAATAAAGCATTAAAATATTGAATAAACGGGCCAGGAGCGGTTTCGAGTGTTTTCACCGAGCAACATTTCAATTAATTTAATACTATTTGTTGTTTCAGCGGCTTAAAAAAAGGGTACCGTAGGCAGCTTCTGTGTGCGGAACTCTAAAAAGCTAACACAAAATCATATCAGATACAATTTCACTGCCATCATTTCACTGGCATGAACTCATTGTCTTGGTACGCAGTTACAATACATTCGAAATGGTTTGGATAAAAAAGCAACACCAGGCTCCACTCAATTCGTTCAACAACGTTTTACAATTGCCTTGATTTTTCACAAATTGCTTCTGCTGGGAGAGACAAACATCGTGTTGCGAGGCAGGTCACGTGCCCGCAGACCGATAGCCCAGTGCACTGTTTGATCGTGTGTAATATGCTTTTATTTGTAGACCTATCGACTGTAAAATCACTTCTGTGGTGAGCCTGAAACCTTCTTGCATTATTATTTCAAGCCTCTGAGGTATAGTGGTTTTCCTTCCGGTGTCAGATCCAGAGATCCCGGGTTTGATCCCCTGAGGGAGTACAATATTGTGCTTGGTTTGGTGGTTAGACTCTGTTGAAGTCCGCTTGACGCCTACCACCATCAAACCTAATTATGTCGCCATAACAACAATTAAAAAATTGTAGTATTCCGGCATATGTAAGATAGTCCTCAGTTTGTTAAGGATTGCGAATGAAGTGTGCCTCCACCTTCGACCTTATCTTAACATGTAAACAGGTGAGATGAAGGCCAAGCGCTTACCCAGTCGTACAAAAAGAAATTTGGTATGTTTGTGGTCCACAAAGACAAAAACGAGTGACCACATGTTTTTTTGTAGTTTTCGTATGTAGATATTTAGAAAAACTCCAAATAATTTGTAATACGAATATTGGAGTTTGTTAGGAATTTTATTAAAAGTGTACCTAATTATTAAATATACCATCAAAACTGACAATCTTGAGTATCTTGCCATTCTCCTTATGTGCTGGTCGAGATATTGAACAGGCGGTAGATTTTAAGTTTCAAAATGATCCTTAAAATGTTAAAAATTAAGTATCTCATCTAATGTACTGCCTTTTAAACTAACTAACGTATCTAGGTGGTGTTGGGAGCTTGACTAACCTTCATTAGTACATTAGACACTCAAAGCTCAAGCCTTTGGTATGAAAGTGCCTACTTGAGCTTTATAAACGCTTTTATAGACTACTTGTTAGTAACACTAACATGGACTTACTTTCAGAGCCTGATAAACGTAGTAACTTAGCATATCTTTCAGCAGATACATGTCAAGTTAACTAAATGAAACGGATGAACTTTAAAGACCCTTTTTAAACAATACCATTTTTTTTAATGAATATAATGTAACATTATTGCAGTACGATTTGATGTAATAAGTATTTTTTCATGAAACAGTGAAACATGAGGCTAAATAGTTATACACAGTTTACGTTTAAATTCTGAAATAAATACATATATAGGTTGATATGTATGTAAAATTAAAAAGAATTGAATTTGAATTGAAAATGAATAATGCTATGTTGTTCACAAAATGGAATCAAACAATACAAAGATCAGGTAGGTAGGTCATTGTGATCATATCGTTTTCTCATTATCACCATAATATCCAATATCCATCCTGTGCACAGACCAAGCTATGATACATTTGGAACAGCCATCTGATTGAAACTGGGGGCTGACGCGATTAAGAATCTGCCCTGGAACAGGAATCCTTACCTTTAACATACATACGTTTGTCCAGCTGATGAGGACGCCGAGAGGAGATGAGGAGCTTCTTGAACTGCAAGCGCTTGCAAAGTTAAGTAGGTATTCGTCATACACTTGATAGGTAGCTACACTTCACCACAGTTAATGATTTCACGAGTAGTTTTTTATCTTATCCAACAGGGTTACACTGCACACGCGAAGTCTAGCAGGTTAGAATTATACATAGATACTTTTATTAGGATGAGCGTCCTGGTGGCTATATCAGCTGTGTGAATTCACCGGTGTTTTTCTTCGTACTAACGATGACGACTGACGATGACGACTGTCAAATGTTTTTACGCGGTGAAGTGCGATAAAATGAAGGCTCGTAATTCGGCAGAACGTACGAGCTTTTGAAATACCGCTCTACTATTGGTTCAAATTCCAAGATCAGAACAGACATCAATCGAGACAAGACCAGTTTGAACTCAGATGGGACGGTTATCCAATCCATCCAATATCCATAGTATTGTTTTATTTTGTAAGCCTTTGTTTGTACTGCTTGATTTATATCAATCCGTAAAAACAGGGGTATTCATAGAAGTTTCTCAATTGTAGGATAATTCTTTAGGTAAGTCTATCAAATGCAACTAAGTATAAATAAAGTTCATACACATATTGCAATATTATCTGCATATCACACAATCATAGTTTTCTTACCTTATAAAAAATGCGTTAAAAAGTCAGTTTGTTACTATTTCACGACTATACAGCTAAACTGGTTTTAATGAAATTTTGCATGGGCATCAAATTTGCCATCGTAGTGATGACTATGTGAAATATAGGCTTAACATACATTGCTGTTCACTTTTACCTAGTTTGTATTATTTACTTGTATGTACAAGTTCGATATTTTTTGTTCTTGGTTTGCTTATAATTGCTGTTGCCTCTATAATTATCCGTGGAGCGAAAGCACTGATGACCTTTAATCCGGGTTTTTTTTACCTATCACAGGCACCAGCCTCTCACAAAGCAGGTATTATAAATTTAAATAAATCAATATTACAAGACAATAATTTCACACAGTGCCATCTAGCCCCAAACTAAGCATAGCTTGTAATCTGGGAACCAGCATACGGAGAAAATACTTGAATATTTTTTTTTACTTTTTTATTTGTAAATACATGCGTACTATTTGATAACACACCTTAACACATAAATAACATGTATATTCATCACACAAATGTTTGTCCTGGGTGGGATTCAAACACATAGCCTACAGTGCAGAAGGCAGAGTTACTACCATCAGAGCTATGAGGCTTGTCATATGAAGTTTAAATCTCAATAACTATCATTCTAACACCTGTGTGAGAGAAATGTATGCCTTTTATTATTATTATTATTATCTGCGCACGCTAAACTGCTAAGATAGTTATTTAGGAAATACTCAGACAAATGTAACTCAAAAATATATTTGAATATTTAGCAGCGATTTTACAAGTTACGTAAAGGCATTCAAACCTTAATATTCATTAATAACTGACTTTACCGTCTGTGATTTCACAAGTTCTTTAAACTCATTACTAACTTCATCTCACCTCGCAATGGATATGCAAATGCCTTTATGATGTTTAAACTTTGTTAGTACGCTGGAATAACTTATACCATTTTACTAGGATAGGATAGCTTCAGTTTTATTTTTTGGATATGGGGTAAGCTCTTGACCTCATCTTGCCTGGGCTTAACCTGGGCGAGGATTGTCTACAACGGAGCTAGCTTTCCCAGAAGCTGCTTTTAGACTGGCATTCTTCAACCAGGTGGTATGCACCAACATGTCCACGTTTTCGTTTCTTAAATAGAGTACGTGAGTTCTAACTAAACAATGAAAAAGACAATTGCTTGAAACCGAAGCTCTCTCAACAACATATTAGAAAAACGTGTGCACACATTGAATAGAAAGAAATACTGTTTGGACTGTAGTAATCGAATAACGCTCGTCCCACGTACTGTGCACGATGCTTCTGCCTGCGCTGGGACCCTTGACCCGACTTGCTTTTGTTGAGCTAGTTTAGTTACATAGGGATGAGGTAATATTGTAAGCCCAATTAAGATTGGTAATGAATTAAACGGTATTGTTTTCTAATGCGTGAAATGTTATAGTCATAAATAAAAACAGCATATAATTTGAGGTTATGGCGAAGTACAGTAGGCTGCTATATTAATTTTGCATCTAGAAACACCTTGTATTATTAAATTACTTTGTTTGCTGACACAATACATTTGGAGCAAACCTCTTTCTCTTCAATAATCTGACTGCTAATTGAATTAGCTTATTATTCAAACTATTGATTAATCAAAACAATTCTGCACTTAGCAGTCAAAATAACATTTAAGCTGAAAAAAGAATTGGCATCTATGCTGATAAATTGGCGTTTGTTTTTATAGTAACGTACGACCGCAACAACTTCAAAAGGAGAGTTAATGTTGGCATCTGGGAAAGATTGCACCATTGTAGACGTGATCCTTGCTCAGGCAAGCCCCGAGGTCAAGAGCTTACCTATCGTGAAATGAAAAAGCCGAATATCTCACAAACCGTTTTCAAAAGTAGCCTAAATGTGAGGACAGATAAAATGTAATCGGATTTTCGTAGTCTGAAAGTAAGTATTGCTCCAACCTTAGTTACAGCTCTCCAACCACATTTTTACGGACGAAACGTAACAGTTCTCTTTCCCTCTTCCCGGACCTTTTTGCGTCATTTCCAGCGTAACGTAATTTCGGTAACATTTGTTTGGATTAGCGTTTCGTATTTGGTACACCTTGAGGCTGAAATCTTTAGAAAGCGGTTTTAAATAAAAGTCATTAATCAAGGTGATTAAGGCTAGCTCTTGTTTCTTTGATGGATTCAGCGACATTATTTAATTAATTAGAAACTATACTCATTAGCATGTAAATGTTATTATTCGTATTCTTTTTATTTGGAAAGAAGCTAGGTGTAGATGTACCAGCCTAAAGACGGTGTATAGATGCAATATACGTAAATGTGTTTTGTTCCTTTTGAATGTTAGCGAAACAGTGAAGTGGCGTTCAATTTTAGGCAGTCCATCTTAAATCGACGGCTTTTACGTTACGTCCCCTATTAAAACATTAAAAAAAAATGAAAATAAACAACAAGGCCAGACCGAAGAGGTTTTATTCTAAATCTGTGTGCATGTCAAGAGTAGTAGAAGCCCCTTGTGAAAGGGCTCGTCCGGAGAATTACTACCACCATACTTATTTCAGCCACCAAGCAGCATTGCTGTGTTTCGGTTTGAAGGGTATGGTTGCCGGTGAAATTACGGGTACGTGAGGCTTAGCACCTTTATGCCTCAAGTTGACGGGCGCAATGCAGTGCCGTGTAGGCTATGTTCTTTGTGGATGTGACCTATGCAGTAAGGCTTTGTCATAGGCAAGAGTACACTTAACACCAGGTGCGCTACTTGCTTGTCCCGTCTCCTAGTAGTATATAAAAAAAATGTCTGCACTTGCACACAGATTTAGATTTAGATTTTGCGGTAGTATTAACGGCTCCATATGTAGCTACATCATTTTTCAAATAATAATAATAATAACAATAATTTCTTTCAATCACAATTTTAAACTTAATTATTTCAATAATATTTATATAAATCAATTTAAAATTTAAACAATACATTCAAGTAGTTAAGTACGTAATCTCATAGATTATGTATACTATATTATTTAAGGAGGATTCATGTTAGTTTTCAAATAATTATAATGGTTAATGACATAATTTCAATTAATTTATATTATAGTAAACAATGCACAAATTTTAATATTTAATATTTATTTAATATTTTTTGCTAGCTCTTGCGGTAGGATACCCTGAGTTTGCAAAAGCTAGTTCTCTTCCTAGTGTTGCATTTAAAAGGTAAGTTCTGATCCCAAATGCATTATGTTACGCAGTTTTTCACTATAAATTGGACAGATACACAAATTAATTTAGAGAATAAATCTAACACTTTTTCTTCTTCTTCTTGCTCTAATCCCAGTCTAGTAATTCAAAACCGCATTTGTCGTCTAATGGCCCACCCACCGGTATGAAATTCAGAGGTCCCAGGTTCGATCCCCAAGGGGAGTACATTATTGCACTTGGTTTGGTTGGTGGTAGGACTTTGTTTAAGTCAGCCTGGCTATAAACCCATTCTTAAATAGTTGTGTTCCGCCATAAAGAGGTAAATTAGCCAGTTCCTCAGTTTATTGAGGATTTCGGATGAACTGCGCTTCCACATTCAGCCTTATCATAATTTGTAAATCAGGAGAGATGAAGGCCAAGCACATCCCAATCGTAAAAACATCTTAGGCAGGGTTGGCACAGTACGATCTCCCTTAACCACTCTACCCTGCCTCCCATCAACTCAGCATCTACTCCACACATACATAATACATCTACTCCACTCACACAATACATCCAACACTTCCTTGGTCCACCCCTACACCTAAGTCCGTCCACATTCATACACATTTTTATAGTTGTACCTATACAGAAACGTCTTTTTTTATTGAGAAATGTTTATTTTGTCACGTTGTAAGAATGCCGTTATGCCTTCTGTTTACACGCCAATCGCCGCCCAAATTACATTATCGGAAAAGCTGGTTAGGGACTTGTGGTAATAGAACGACCCACTTAAAATGTTCCCCGGACACTATTTTGCTGCTAATAGCGCTGCTTTAAGGATACTAAACGTTTGAATCGTGGTACTAGAAGGCTTAAGAGCCAACGGTGGCCCCTTTATCCAATGGAACTACGGGTTCAGTTACAACCGCTACAGACAAATTGACATGTACTAACTTTAATTTGGCTAAATCCACGTATAATGTGAAGTAAGTGCTATGATAATGAGGTTTCACTTACACTATGATGTTACGACGAATTATTTTTTTTTCACATTTTTTTTTTATCATACTACGGGGAGGTTCTTCACCTACACAACACCTGGTTTATAAGTTATGATAAAGCCAAAGAAGAAGCGCACTTCACCCGGAATCCTCAACGCTTTGAGGAACCGGCTATCTTACTTGTTTTCCGGCATTTAGATGCAGCAACACAACAATTTAAGAATTGTTGTTATGGCGACAGAATTAGGAAGCTATAGGCGGACAAATAAAAATTTTAAACAAAATCATACCACCAACCAAACCAAGCACAATATTGTACTACCTCTGGTGATCGAACCCAGAACCTCTGGATCGGACACCAGTATGCAAACCACTAGACCACGGAGGCGGTTTGTAGTATTTTTCATAAGTAATTGGCTGGCTCTTAATATAGGCTTGTCTAGCACAAGGCTATCCCAAGAATGTATTTTTTTTTTATGTACGGCGTAAAAGCACTTGGCCTTCATCTCACCTGGTGGCAAGTTGATATAATGCCGAAAGTGGAGGCGCACTTCACCCGGAATCCTCAACTGAGGAACTGGCTATCTTACCTATAAATGCTGGAACACAACAATTTAAGAATTGTTATTATGGCGATATAACTAAGTAAGATGGTGGTAGCTGGCCAAACAAAGTCCTACCACCATCCAAACCTAGCGCAATATATTGTACTCCCCATGGAGATCGAACCTGGAACCCACAGAGGCGGTGGTTTAGGATGGTGAGCTTGCTCAGAAGCATCGGCCTTCGAATGCAGTGACAGGACACTGCAAGCCATTGGGCGCCGGTCTTCAGCTGGGGGGTGGTCGCTAGACAGGTAGAACTTCACAGAAACTTCTTACCACCAGTGTTGTGATCGTGCAGCAGTACTACCGATAACCACCGATTCTGTTGCCCGGTTCCATGAACACAGAACGGTGTTCTTCCCATTATTTGCGTACAATATTAGGCATGATAAAAAGCTACTTATAAATTAAAAAGCTACTTATACCCTAATGTCTTCAAGAAGAGAGTTAATAGGCACTTTCTGGGTAGGCTTGCTCCATCGTAGATCTCATTCTTACCTGTGTAAGTTTCGTGGTCAAGAGCCGACCCATCGTAAAAAAAAAAAAAGATTAAAAATCCAATTCAATTCTGCGAGATTTAATCTCTCTTCTTTCTCTTCATTCTAGGCAATCTGAAAATTTATAAGTAGCTTTTTATCATCATGTAATAAATTTACTACATGATGATGATGAGTTTTTAATTACCCTGTAGTATGTATAACTTTTCAGTATATCAGAACTCTATCGTAGTGGATAAATGGATCAAACAATGGCATGTATCCCCCCTGGTAGGAAAGGTAATATAAAGGAGGTAGATGGAATATGACATTATATCATTCCACGTTATTCACAGGTTAAAGACCTGAGTGCTCCATCTAAGACATCATCTTTACAGGTTTTCAGAGTTGGTGGTCAAACGCTTGGCTATCATCAATATAAAACTAATTAAAAAATGTGTTTTTTTATGTTTTAAGCTCTTGACTTTGAATCTCGCCTGGACATCGCCTGTAGATTAGGATGAATATATGGATAAACGCTTAAAAAACTCAAGCAATATTTATTAGCCTGTTAGCATTCATTTTATCTACTGTAAGTATTTATTCATTTATTCAATATTCATTGAAGAAAATAAAGTAAGAAAATTTTCACTGGGTTCTTGACCTCTTCAGGCGGTTCAAAGCCGCTTTCTAAGAAACGCCTTTTTGAAACGGCCGTATTTAGATAGCCTCGGGTTAATCGACCCGCGAAATTTTGGGCTCTTGGTCGTTTTATTCCGTGCGTGATGTAATAAGGTTTTTTGTTATGTGTCATTTAACCACACGTTATAAGTGGTGGATGAAAATTGTACGAAAGTAAATAAAAAAGCTACTGATTTGAATATTATTTATATAAACTCGACTGGCAAAAAACAAAGGAGGTATATGTTGATTGCCAATATCATAATTAACAAAATAAATAATTGTCTGACCAATATGCTATACCTACCTATCCTAATTATTTCGAAAAAAATGGCTAATTACGGGCATGCACGATGAGCCGTCATCGTGCATGTCCGTAATTGGCCACATTTCCAGACAAAAAATCACAATCTTGTATATGATTATTAATTTCTTATTATATACACTATTATTTTCTTATTATATATAACAAGCCTCATAGCTCAGTTGGTAGTAGCTCTGCTTCTGCGCAGTAGGCTGTGGGTTCGATTCCCACCCAGGACAAACATTTGTGTGATGAATATGTTCTGTATTTGGGTTTGTACCATATAGTACGTATGTATTTACAAAAAGTATTTAAGTATTCTATCCGTAATCTAGTTCCCATATAACAAGCTATGCTTAGTTTGGGGCTAGATGGTGCTGTGTCAAATTAATGTCCTGTAATATTTATTTATTTATTTAATTTGCGGCTATAGAATTCAATTCAAACTATGTGAAAATTTCAACTGTTTCTCTTTTTACAGTTCATGAGATATAACTCATTGACAGACAGATGGAAGGATGGACGGAAAAACAGCTAAGTCTCTTAGTAATAGGGTCCCGTTGACACCCTTTGAGTACCCTGAAAACAGTTTTTGAGTTTGAGTTTGAATGAGTGTGACCGAGCGGTGTAGTAAGAGTTGCTTTATTTCATTTCATTATCATCATCATCATCATCAATATTTTCAACAGTCCATTTATGTCCACTGTTAGATAGGACCCTCCAAAACATCTGAAACCCTAATCACAACGCATGGCAGGCAGATAAAAGTTAATTTAAAATGTACATTTTTAAATTTGATATATGGGATGAGGACTTGAAATGATGCTTATTACGATAAAACACTTCTCAGAGATAAATTAACTTTGCGCAAACCAGGTTAATCCGCCTGGTTACAGATGAATATTACGGGACAAATATTACGTGACATTCGTTTCACACAGCGCTATCTAGTCCCAAACTAAGCAGAGCTTGTGTAATACGGGATCTAAATTACGGATATAATACCTAGCATACAATACAACACCCAAACATGGAACAAACATCTATATTTATCAAACAAGAGATAAAACATACCATCTTATATCTTACATTCATCTAGGTCTTAGATGATAAAATATGAATATAATATGACTTTATGAGTTAGGCTTATACAATACAATTAACGGGGATGGTTTCATCCACGGCATTGTAGAATACCTTTATGCTTAAAAGTCTCTGTAAAAGTCTAAGAATCTCTGTCAATGACGAGCGGTGTGATGCTAAAAAGATGTAGAGGCAAGTAAAGAACCTCTTGTCTAAGTCAATTCTCAAAAATATGTATTTAGGAGTATTAAGTGAACCATCTCTAAAGTTTAACCAAAATGTAAAATCAAATTTGAAATTTAGAAGTGGACTTAGAAGGCGCAGTCTGGGTGGAAAGACCTTCGTAATTGGCATTCGGTCGGTAGCTAGAAAATACACAGAATAAACATAGCTGGCACACAGTACAACCAGAAGTCAAAACATGCAATTTAAACGTATGTAAACATATGGAGAATATTATTATTATGTATATTTTATTTATTTTATAACAGTTATGTTGTTCTTCTTACAATAAATAATACAATACATTCTTATTACATAACAATCCAGTTAAGTGGTGGTAGTAGTAAGATATTAATTGAGCTAGATTAATACATCGTGCTATGACTGAGAATGTGTCCTTTGCAATTTTCTTACTGTCTCTATTTAGGGTTTTTCCCAGGGATAAGTGGTTTAATAAAGATGTAGCACTTTTGCAGTTACACTACAACACTTTAAATTACATTATTTGTTTATTGTTATTTGAACAATGTTCTTTTTTGAAATCTTTTAAATATTATTTTTATAAGTATTATTATTTGTATCAAATTTTGTTAATATTAAAATTTATCTTTGCCTCTTATAGCATAACACAGAACTGTCTTGTATTTTTTCGTAATTATGCTGTGTACACATTATTAGATAAACGATCTAGTTCTATTATTGTACTTGTCTATTTTATTTTTGTAGGGTTGTATTTTGTTTTGTGTCCGTTACTAATAAATAATTAAATCATGAATTATACAGTTAACCTCTTCAAACGAATCATTGCAGTATCAGAATAGATTAAAAAGTGCTAGTTGAAAATATTTAATGCAATTATCATGGTAGTACCACAAATGCAATAGGCATTAAATATTTTAATAATGCTGATTAAATATATTTATGAACAAAATATTTATCTAGCTCTTTGTACTGATCGAGTGGATGAGATGAGAAAACGGTTGCCCAACCCTAAAATACGCGTATCTACAATTCAATCAAGGGTTAATTAAATCTGCCAATATGATGATACGGATGTTAAACATTGTAAAACATTATTAATGGCCTATATATATATCCACTGTTGGACTAAACCTTCTGACACTGAAGCCTTATACACTGCGTTTTACAAGCGGATTTGTGATCGCAGTAATCTAGATAAATATACAAACAGAAGTCGCTGCCTTTCTGCTGGTGAATTCGTTTTGTCGACTGTTTTGACACCGGCGGGGTGAATTTGAGGGTACTTAATTTTGTGTGAGCTTTTGTGTGTACTTTTTTTTATAAATTATCAAAATAGTTATAGTACAGTCCTCAAAAAAATAATTGAAAATCGTTTATTGAACATAAAGCGTAATGGATAGGGTACAAAAGTTATATAAAACCGAGTTGCAGCACGTCCACCTCACCGATACACAATTTTATAGTGGGATATCAAAGTTAATTAGTAGTAAGTTTTCTGCAAAATGCCTTGTGACCTTACTGTGTATGAATTTTGTATACTCAGTGGAAGCTATATAAAATTTGAAACTGCTGCAGAGGCAAGCGGGTGTTGAGTTCACAAATTTGTATTCTAAGCTCACAATAAAGTTCATTTAAATATAAATGCGACAAGACCTTTACGCCGGTAAGCGCTGTAACTTAGTCGTAATTTTTTATGACTATCCCAGAACACTTTGGACGGTTAGACAAGCTTAGTTGGTACGTTATAATGAGGCCGGTTGTACTTCAATGATACGCGTTCACGATGATATTATTTTAAAACTATGTTTGACACAATTTGATACAAAATTATGGTAACCAAATTTTTTTAAAGTTAGAGCAGTAACTAAATCAAATGTTATTTAATTGTTTTAGTGTACGACGGGAAAGCGCTTGACCTTCATCTCACCTAGTTACAAGTTGAGATAAGGCCGAAGGTAGAAGTGCATTTCACCCGGAATCCTCAACTAACTGAGGAACTGGCTATCTTATCTCTAAATGCCATGTAAAATTATTGTTATGGCGATATAATTAGCAAAGCGGACTTAAAATTTTACCACCAACCAAACCAAGAATGATATTGTACTCCCCCTGGGGATGAAACCCGGGACCTCTGGATCTGAAATCGGTGAGTTGAACCATTAGACCACAGACGTGGTCAAAAATTCTTCATGAAGTAATCTTAGTCGAGTAGAGGTTATATAATCGACTCACCAACTCAGCCTCAGGTCACAGCACAGCTGACAGACTTTTTCTATTATGTCAACTAAAAGATTCAATTGGTTACTATTTTGACTGCAATAATCAATCCGCCTGATAATTTTATATGGTTTTTGTTCAGATGAAGAAGTCAATGTATAATTACAATGCTGGATGCATATGACGACTCTCGAAACTCACTCAGAATCGTGTTCCGCCTTGATTTATGTAGGTACTTAGTGGACCAGCAACCAAAAGTGTGTGGAGTGCATTTAATCGATGTGTAGAGCTTCAAAAAACAACAATTGGCCTAATTCCATAGTAACGTGTGTTGTGGTATTAAGCCAATTCAATTCAATTTCAAAGGTTCTTTATTTAGCACAAACAGTAGTGGTGATACAGATCCAGTGGTAATTATATCCTAGAACCTAAGGAAAAAACACGTTTACAAAGCCGTTTCACATTCAAAAACTTATAAAACTTATTAACAAAACTTGAATTGACACTAGTACTAAAGAAATATAATTTTGATTAAACTATGAGGTAAATTTCCTCGAAACTATGCAATCTTTAGATAAGATTTGCATTTATTGACAAACGTAGGTTAAAAATTGGGCATAATCTACATTATATACAATTCAAAGTCCTGACTGACTGACATATTATTATCAACGCACAGCTTTAACCGCTGGTCCTAGAGACATGAAATTTGGAGGGTGTGTTCTTTGTGACGTATAGGTATCCACTAAGAAAAGGTTTTACAAAATTCTAAACATAAGGGGTTAAATCGGAAGTGAAAATTTTGAGTGAAATGTTGCATATATCCGAAACTGTAAATGATAGACATTTGAAAATTCGTATGTAGAGTGCCCTAAAATAAGCTATGGCATAGTTTCGAGTTTTTAAGAATTTCAAAATTACAGGGTAAGGCGTCAAATATTTAAGGAAACAACCTTTAAAATGCTGTATATTTTGAACTGTAACAGGTAGCAGGTTAAACATTTCAGAGAATATGTATTATTACACCGATTAACTTGAAAAATAATAAGAACGACTAAATTATTAATTAAAGGGGTTTCCAAACAAGAAACGTTTTTATAAATTGGTATTTTAGCTCTGTCGTAAAAATGGTATTGTGTTGAATACAACACATATACACACGCACTGATAACAAAATAGTGGTCAGCAAGCGAGCACAATAGGAGTATTCCCCGCACACGCGGCGCACGCGCATCGCCTCTATATCACTAGATAATATTATCGTGGGTCTTATTATCTAGTGATGTAGTAATAGGCCGTTTCATTCTTTTAGCTTCTAAATAAACGAGCCAAATGCGAGTTAGACTCGCACATGTGGGTTCCAACCCACATTTCAAGGCAAAATCTTCTGTTTTATTGCATCTGGATCATTCGCGCTTTGTCAATTTATACATCAATCAAGTTGTAAATTATTACACCAAGTTTTAATTATTAAGGCAATACTGCTTTTACGATAGAGCTAAAATAAATATTGTTTATAATTCACGTTTTTTTTGTAGCATGTATCCCTTTTCAGTAATAATTTTACTTTTTGTAGTTATAGTGACAAAGAAATACACTATAAAAATGTCAACCGTCAACCTATTATGGTTCATGAGATACAGCCTGATGACAGACAGATGGGTATACAGATAGCGCAGGCTTAGTTATAGGGTTCTGTGGGCACATTATGTGATATCTAAAATACTGAACGTCGGTGCTAACACAATAAAAAACATATTGACCATCCCGAGTAACACTGTATCTCAGTGTTTAGTGCGCTATAACTTTATCAGGACGTCAATTTATGTAATTCCAATAGGTTACAGCGAAACAAGGAGATGCTGTACATTATGTGCAGCGACGACGCCGCAATAAATCACAGCGTTTTAAAATTTCAAACAACTTTCCGAGGATGTTTAAACTTGAGAAGAATAAATTCATGTTACCATAATGTCATTTTTTCGTTTAAAAATCTGACGCTTGCATTTTATTTAAAGTGTGTTTTTTAAGTGTATTTTTTTCACAGCAGCTAGTTGTATTTACTGATCATTCCTAAACATTGGAGGATCATGGCATTATCCCTACGCTTGGCATGCCAGTTGATTAATATAATAAAGGATCGTAACAATAATAATCATTGGTCTCATTATTTTTGGAGAAGTGCATACAACAATACAGTTTGAAAATGCCAAAGGATTAAAACGTACTTAGCTTTTGAAGGAATATTAAATAAAATTAATTTAGTATCTATCGTACATGATACTATAGCATTTAGGACGATATGCCCATTTGTAGTAAAATCCATAAAAAACTACACAACCCGCGGGTTGAATTGAGGATTTCTGAGATCACCAAAGCCAGAATTTAGCTTTAAAAGCAAAATTATTTTCTATAGTTAAGTACTTACTCCTTTAGGAAGCATTCTATTACTATATTGGAAATCACTATCTTTATTTTAGTGCGTTAGTGGAACTCAATTTTATTGAGATGCTATCGGCAAACAATTACTAGTCAAGTGGCAGAACAGACTCTCATTTCGTTCAAGGAAACTTCCAACTTTTAATGACTGTTTGCTTTCTGTTCAAAGAACAAAATCCAGCTTAAATGAGCTTGGTAGATCTTTATGGTAAGTTAAGATTTTAATTATTGAAAACTTTTTTACACACGTTACTAAACGTCACGCAATAAATATCATACATTATAAAAATACCTATTTATTAACCAACTTCCCAAAAATGCAGGCGGTTCTCAATCCGGACGGTATTTTTTTTCTATGTATGTCCACAGATTTCCCCACGAATTCGTACTACTGATTACAAAAATATTTTTTTGATCGATTGAGGTAGGTCTGAATTTGGTCCAAAGTGATGAAGTCACTAAATTAAAATGGGACCAAATTCAAGGATCCAAGGATCTTGAGGTTTTTTTTTTTGTATTATTTTACGACGAGGAAGTGCTTGGCCTTCATCTTACCTGGTAACAAGTTGATATAAGGCCGAAGATGGAGGCGCACTTCACCCGGAATCCTCAACAAACGGAGGAACTGGCTATCTTACGTCTGAATGCCGGAACACAACATTTTTTTTTAAGAGTTGTTGTTATGGCGACAGAATTAGGTAAGATGGTGGTAGCTAGCCAGGCGGACCTAAACAAAATCCTACCACCAACCAAAAATCAAGGAGGTGCAAAGAACTGGGGACCAAAACTCCTCAAAGGACAACAGCAAATCATAGATACATCTCAGCTAAATGAGGTCCGATTTGCATGATTCTCTTTTTATTTGATTGGGTACATGGGTTGACAGGTTAATGAGTTTTAAATACGAGTATATTTGGTAGTCGGGGGTTTTAATTACGGCCGGACCAATGAATTTTTGGTGGTAAATAGTACTAGTAATTAAATCGTGTTATAATAATCATAACACTTATTACAGAATATAGTAAAACAATATATTTTACTATACTAAGTCAAACAACGAACCCGTTGTTTGACTTAGCCAGTTGGCACCAAATGAAAAAAATGTTAGAACTTACCCATATATTTATGATCAAGTGTGAAGTTTGCTAGTCGAAGAGATTTAATTTTTAAGTAACCTATTATAAATCACTGATAAAATGCAATAATAAAAACATTCATAGAGTTAATAATAATAGAAAAAATATATGTTACGAAAGATATCATGTATTTCAAGAGTTAACTTCAAGGATATACCCAGCCAATTATAGGTATTGCTGGAAAAAGAAAAGCGATCATTTGTCACAGGATAAAACCACGAGCTGTGCCCGCCCGCCCGTCAGTCCATCTGTCCGTGAACCTACATCAAAAACGCGACTGACACATCGTATTTATAACGCCTGTCTGCTGCAACGAGATGAAAGAAACCCAAGCCCCAGCCTAAACAATTAAGAAGCGATATTTTATTCCCCAAGCCACGCCTAAAGGCTAGGCCAACTCATTATTGGGTTGATAAGAAATCGAATGCTTAGTCGCTGTATATTCGTTGAATCGAATTTTAACCGCCTCTGTGGTCTGGTCATTTGCCCACCGGGTTCAATCCCAGGGGAGTACAATATTATGCTAGGTTTGGTTCGTGGAACCTAAATCTGTCGCTATAAAAACAATTCAATAATTGTTGTGTTCCGCTATTTAGAGGTAAAATAGACAGTTCCACGGACCGTTAAGGATTTCGGGTGAAGTGCGCTTCCAGCTTTGGCCTTATCATAACTTATAAGCCAGGTGAGATGAAGGCCAAGTGGAAGGCCGGACAATAAAACAAAAACATTTTTATTTAAAATCAGTAAATAAACCTCGTAAACAAACGTAGCTGAACGTACAACAACGCTGCAAACTCCTTACAGCTGCAGTGCTCTCCTATGAAACGAAAACATATTATTAATTAAACAATACGTGAATATTAAAGGGCCAATCATAAAATGGCCGGTTTCCAATTATCCGTTGTGTGCTCTGGGGTTATTATCATGTTTAGTTTATGTAAGTTGTGTGGACATCAAGTTGTCAATTATTCACTATGCTCACAAATGGCCTTGCGCTTAATATAAACAGATGATTAATTAACTCGTCGATCATTTTTTTTGTTTTGTAGGACGGAGAAGCACTTACATTTTGACTAGCAGATATTGTATTAATGTTCATAAATCGGTACAACGATTTTTTTGACACAAGAGTAGTTTTTAAGAAATAGGGTGTTAAGTAACACACAAGTAACTTAAGTACTATACTGTAACTTAACTTAAGTAACAGTATCGTCATATAATCGTCGCTCAAAATATATTATATAACTTTATACTAGGAATGGTTTCTGTAACTAAGAGGTGCTCTAAGAGGGTAAAACGCTTGGTATGCCTTGTAGTATTTTATATTATTTTAACAACAGCTCTTATAAAACATACATTAAACTTATATAATTAACCTACAGCCAATAATGGATTTACATTTTATGGGTAGAAATACAAGGTACGACAGTCACTAAGTATGATGTGCAAGTATGTGTGATGGTGTAAATATGTATGATGTGTGTGTGTGCTCTTTGCTCCCGAAGAAAATGTCTGCAGAATAAAATTGTTTATTATAGTTCCTATTAAGCCTACTGACAAGAGAGTTTTGAGCATAATTAGTGCCCGTATGTTTAACGGCAAAAAGGTTTGTGTGTCTAGTCCTTTTACCCGGTGTACTTAAACTTAACATTCTGTGTAGTAATTCTTGACAATCAATATATTCATTACAAATACCGTGCAGATAAGCCATATCTGCAAGACTCCCTCGATCTTTAAAAGTTGCCAGGTGATGATGGGGGCTTTCCGATAGTTATCAAAATGTGTATAGCACCAGTGTATAGTTGTAGTAGAGATGTTTGATGTGTAACTTATTTGTATGCTCTCCAGGTTTTGTACATAGTTTATGTAGAGTGGGTTCCAAGTGGTTGAACAATATTCAAGTATGCTTCTTACATATGAATAGTACAAAATCTTCAAACAGCCGATGTCGGAAAAAGGACGACTTACACGAAGAATTAAACCTAAACTCTTGTATACCTTATTGACAATAGCGTCAAAAACAGAAAATAATAACTTTGAGTCCATTATTACGCCGAGGTCCCAGAATGAATTTAATTTAGATATCGTTACATTATTGATTTGATACTGAAATTTGATTGGTTGAGTTTTTCGAGTAAAAGAAACAAATGAACGTTTACTTATGTTTATACCGATACGGTTTTCAGCTAAATATTGGCTCAAATAATCAAGTTCTTTCTGTAGTTTCATACAATCACTGTGATTACTCACTTTTAAGTATATTTTAGTGTCATCGGCATACATAAGATATTTCGCATGTTGAAAACATTTACCCACATCATATAAATAGGCAGAGTACAGGAGTGTTCCCAAAATAAGCCTTGTGGAACTCCGGGTGGAATTTCAACAAAGTCTGAGCAATGTCCAAGGACGACAACAGCCTGAGATCGATTGCAAAGGTAGGATTCTATTCATCTCAATAATCTACCACGGGTTCCCAATATAAACAATTTACACAGAAGTATAATGTGATATACGCGATCAAACGCTTTTTAAAAATCCGTATAGATCACATCCACCTGAGAACCCCCCCATCCATGCTATTAGCAATATGATTAACAAATACTCCTAAACTTGTAGCAGTTGACCTTCCTTTCATAAACCCATGTTATTCTGCAGGAATTGTCATGACTATGGAATCTCTCAAATAGTTTGCTTATGACATTTAAATCGATATTGGCCAGTAGTTTTCTACTGGTGTTTTAAGACCTTTTTTGTGTATAGGAACAATATGTGCCCTTTTCCAAATATTAGGAAAATAACCTTGGCTTAAGCATCTATTGAATATCAATGCAATAGGTTCAAATATTGATTCAGCACATTTGACAAAAAAATGGGTGGTATTTTATCACTACCAGCCCCTTTATTTACTTTAAAAATATCATTTTTACATACTTTAACTTCGTGGATTGTATCAATGTTCTGAGTATCATGCAAACGATCAAATGAGTAATTCATAGCGGGTCTGGTAAAATTGTGTTGAAAGAAGTTATTAAATGCGCAACAAATATCAATTGGAGTAGTCAATGTTGAGTTACTATAAGTCATTTGTTGGGGATAACTAGTACAATTTTGCCGTTTTGATTTGGTAAATGTCCAAAACAATTTTGTTTGCGTTTTAATCTTTATTTGTGAAAAACTTACATCTGAGTTAAAACATTCCGTCTGTAGTATTTTCTGCATCTGTTTTATATCTGAAAAATCGACATAATCGATCGGATTATTAAAAAAGCTTCAATTTTTTATGAATTTAGTTTTTTCTATAATAAGATTATTGAGGGCCTTACTGTACCATATTGTATAAGTGTAAGAACCAGAACAGCGCACTTCTGGGACATAAGTATTTATCAATTCATTAATAATTCTGTAGAATTCTAAGTATTGTTATTTTTTCTGTTTATAAATGACCGATCACAATAAGGATTCTTTAATTCCATCGTAGTCTGCTCTAATAAATTGATGTTTAATTTGAGAGGCTAAAATATCACTGATCAAGACAGTAAAGGCAGGATGTGGGGAATCTAATTTGACAAGTGGGTTCACTGATTTTAAAATAGAAACCGGCGAGCACGAAAAAATCTAATCGAATGTATCATTACATTTATTTCATATATTATTATACTGAACCAGACCTAAGAAACCTGTTTAAACTGTATAAACTGTTGAATGGGGGTTGTTTTCACAGCTATTTTTTATTTGCTGAAATCACCCCTGTAATAAGGATCGCAAAAGGGGTAAACAAAATTGAAGTCTCGAAAATTTGTGTAATTGTGAAATATCGTATGAAACGGGGGTTCCGAAGGCAGACTTAAAAATAAGTTAATTATTGCCCTTATTAGAAGTGGTTTTTAAGATAAAGGGGCAAAGGATGATCATCAAATCTTGCAAGATAAGGAGAAGAATACGAAGAAATGTTTCGAACCTCATTAAAACTGGTTGATTTATTTGTTGTTCTTCACTCAAAAGGGTTGCGAAACCAAGGGTGTCGATAAAATCCAATAATATATTTTGGGATGTCATGCTAGGGGTTTGACTGCCCATATTGGAGTATGCATTATCAACAACACATTGCTATCCAACAGATTTTTTTTTTTTTGTACGACGGGGAAGCGCTTGGCCTTCATCTCACCTCGTAACAAGTTAAGATAAGACCGAAGGTGGAGACGCACTTCACCCGGAATCCTCACCCAACTGAGGAACTGGCTATTGTACCTCTGAATGCCGGAACACAACAATTTTAGAATTGTTATTATGGCGACAGAATTAGGTAAGATGGTGTTAGCTAGCCAGGCGTACTAATAAAAGTCCTACCACCAACCAAACCAAGCACAATATATTGTACACCCCCCGGGGATCGAACCCGGGACCTCTGGATCTGAAATCGGTGGGTTGAACCACTAAACCACAGAGGCGGTTAAAAGTGGAAAGAACTTCCTGCAAAATTGTAAGGTTTGACCGTAATGAGCACGCTTGGCAGACAGATTGGTACTCACAGTTAACGTTTTGTATACACACAGAAAAAAGCTGCTGCCTTTTTGGTGTAGCCCCTTGGTTGACTTTACAACATTCGTGGGCTGGAGGGGTACATTTTAAAACATGACTTCTAAGACAACGGTTTTGAGAGCGCTTTTTACAAAGAAATCATCACTTTTTCATGTTAAATACAAACCAGACATTACGAAATCCCAGTTTGGGGCGAACTACTAGTAGATATTTAATGACAACCAATTAGTATTAATTTATAATTTAATTGAATCTATGAAAAAAATACCGTAAGTATGTAAATTGTTGTATGTATGTACTTATACTAAATTGTTTCTTGTAAGGTTCCACCTAGGAATCAGATTTTATTACAAATTCAATACATTGGTTGCTAAGCAAATGCTACGCTACGCTAAATACTGCACAAAGTAAAAGACGAAACGCTAGTTTTACAAGTCTATGATAATCATCGCATAAAATCATTAATTTAATAATTTTAAAAATAATTGCTTAACCAACAAACCATATTTTTGTATTACCGGAAAGCGCTAGGCCTTCATTTCACCTGGTTAGAAGTTATAAAGCCGAAGGTGAAAGCGCACTTCACCCAGAAACTTCAACAGTCTGAGGAACTCTGGCTATCTTACCTCTGAATGCCGGAACACAGCAATTTTGAATTGTTGCTATAACGACAGACTTAAACAGAGTCCTACCACCAACTAAACCAAGCACAATATTGTACCCGCCTGGTGATTGAACCCGTTACATCGGTGGTCGAACCACTAAAGATAAAGATAATTTCTTTGCATAAACATGTACATTGAGGTGACAGGTACCTATTTTATTAGGCTAGTGCGGAACACAACATGTTTACCGATATCAGTGTGCAAAAAATTATGAGTAATAGGAATAAGAAACATTGAATTAAATTAAATTGCTAAAATATTTGATGACAAAAATAATCAAATAAATAATAGGTAAGTCAAACACTGTGATATTTAAAAGTCAACTAAGGGTGACAGTAGGCAAAGTGCAATCAAATCATCTCGAGAGAGGTTTTGAAATGTTATTAGCCCCCGAATAGTCAAATTGAGCACAACGCAATATTTTTCCAATCCTCATCCAGCAATCTTTTTCGTGACTGAAATCTCAAAGGCCCTTGAATTGACACAAAAAAACACGTTCGTGCTCAACACTCGAGTGCCTTACAATTTGTTTTTTTCGTGAAATAATATTAACAAGTAATTGGAGATTGTACGAAATAAGCTTTGATGAGCTTCGTGAAAAACATGACTAAATTCCAGAGTTCGTTACCTGTTTTTTTTTTTCATTGACTTTGCTCTATTTTTTGTTTCAAAACATTCTTGTCAATATCCAAATACAAACAGATAATACTTTTAAAATGTAACTAATAATAAAGAGTAAATGATACGTGCCTATTTCACAATGACTCAGTAGCGCTACTTGTCAAAAATAAGTATTTTTAGAGGACATATTTCCGGGTGAAGTGCGCCTCCACCTTCGGCCATATCTCAACTTGTAACCAGGTGAGATGAAGGTCAAGTACTTCCCCGTCGTACAGATGAAAAATGTAAAATGTAATAATATTTTATTGTACACCTTATTAATATAATTGATGTTCTTATTATATTAAACCGTCAGTATCCCACAGCTAGGCAAAGGCTCTACCCACTCCCTCCAGAATGATCTATCTTGGGTATCAATCCGCCTGTCTTCTCGCCTCCTTGCCCGGTCCAGGCGCTACGTAGGTGATCTCATCAAAAAATAGCAGCTTTCTTCGTTCCGTTGGGCAAAAGCCAAATCCCCCAAACATCTTCTTAACAATATATAACACAATTCTTAACAAGCTTCATAGCTCAGTTGGTAGTAACACTGCCTTCTGCGCTGTTGGTTGTGGGTTCAATTCCCACCTAGGACAAACATTTGTGTTATGAATATAGATGTTTATTCTGTGTTTGGGTGCAGTAACATTTAGTACGTATGTATTTACAAAAAGTATTTCAGTATTCAATCGTAATCTAGTTCCCATATTACAAGCTTTGCTTAGTTTGAGGCTAGATGGTGCTGTGTAAAATTAATATCTTGAAATATTTATTTTTTATTTATCTCGATCCTTTGCAGCCTCTTTGATGGAATCTATGGAGTTGCTGTATTTTCTGGATGCAGGGCACTGATGTGGCCTGCTCATGCCTACCCACTTGGTCCTGGCAGTTGTGATTCCGACATCTGTGATTCCGGTCGGGAAGCGCAGCATGATGTGGCAAAATGTACACGTTTGAAACCAATAATGCATCGCTCCATGGCCCTTTGGCTTTAGCATTATTTTGTCATACAACATCAATATTACAATACATTGCATCGAAATGGTTGTATCGAATAACTTTGAAAGTTACACGCAAATAAAAATTAGTTTTTTGAAACGGCGTACCGTAGAAACAAAACAATAACCCTCCCCAATAGTCCCTGTTTCACTATTCAATGTTACCTATTCAGTCAGTATATCTCCTATTAACAGTAACTTTTTATTTCTATGTTTTCATGAATAAAAAATGTTATCCACGGGAAATCTCAAAAAGAGCAGGTAATTTGCATCACGAAATCGTACTGGAAAATCTATTCAACCTTTTTTCTCTGTTCCTATCTAACAGATAAAGAAACAATGAACAAACTCATTAACTTCCGTTATTCGGTCCCAAAGTAAACGAACGAAACTCAGCAATTGCTTAGATATACTTGATTATCGCATTTTATAGGGTGATTCAATTTTAATAAGTCTGTAAAGCTGAAGGTTACAATATCAATATCACTCAGTCCTCTTGCCTCTTATTGTCTGATCGATGTTCTCACGAAGAGCGCTTATTTGCAATGTTAAAAAGAAATATTACGTTTAAACTTTCATAACCTTTCGTTCTGTTTCAGGAAGATAATAATAGCCAATTTACTGTTTTAAAGTATACTTGTGTTTAACAGACTGTTTCCTGCAATATACTTTTTAGGGTTCCGTACCTCAAAAGGAAAAGACGGAACCCTTATAGGATTACTTTGCTGTCCGTCTGGCTGTCGGTCTGTCAAGACCCTTTTCTCAGGAATGCGTGGAGGTATCAAGCTGAAATTCATATTCAATACTCAAGTCTACTGTTCCTTGGAGCTATGAAAAATATCTAACTTTTAAGCCAACGCAATCAAAAAATACAGCCGTTAATGCCGCAAATTTTTGACTCTCCCAAGGGAATCAAATCCTACGGGAAACTTCCCGTGAACTTAGAATCTTGCAATTTGGTACGAAGCAACGTCTTCTAGCACAGTCATTACGAGTAGTAGATCCCACTGTGAAAGGGCTCGTCCGGGGAAGTACTACCACCATACTCATTTCAGCCGACACGCAGCATAGCTGTGTTCCGGTTTGAAGGGTATGGTTGCCGGTAAAATTATGGGCCACGAGGCTTAACACCTTTATGCCTTAAGTTGACGGGCGCAATGCAGTGCCGTGTAGGCTATGTCCTTAGTGGATGTGACCAATGCCGTAAGGCATTGTTATAGAAAAAAGATGCACTTAACATCAGGTCGGCTGCTTGCTTGTTCCGTCTCATAGTTGTATGATAAAAACCGATGAAGGAAAAATTGCGAAAAGAATACATTTTTAGTTACTTCATTATAATAAAAATATTCTTAATCATTTTGAACTTACTACCCCTTTACTCATGAACACGTAGTGGTTTTATATTAAAATTCATATCAAATACTTAGGCTTATAATACCCTTAAGCTGAAACAAATCCAAACTTTTATGACAACGAAATCAAAAGAAACAGCAATAAAAGCCGCATATTTTGACAGTCGCAACTTCTCGCAAGGGAATCAAAACCTAAAGGACAGTACTGGAAGTACTGTCCTTTAGGTTTTCTAGGTCTATTAGGTCGCCCTAAAATCATGAAATATGGCATGAACCTTTGTCTGAAATTTATGCTCCAGCTGTCCGCATTGTAATTAAAGTATATTTAGCAATAAAAATACCACATAACTTTTGCTTATATACCTACAAGTTTGCACAGAACCCTTGGTACGCGAGTCCGTCTCGCAATTGGCCGGTTTTTTTTATTACGACGGGGAGTTGCTTGGCCTTCTTCTCACTGAAGGCCTCAAGGCCGAAGGTGGAAGCGTACTTCACCCGGAATCCACAACAAACTAAAGATCAAAATGTTGTAATACAACCGTTAAATAATTATTGTTATGGCGACATAATCAGGTAAGACGGTGGTAGCTATCCAGGCGGACTTAAAGGCCCTACTACCAACCAAACCAAACACAATATCGTACTCCCCTGAGGATCGAACCAGGGACCTTTGGATCTGGTACCGGTAGGTGAACCACTAGACCACAGAGGCGGATAAAGGAGTTCAAATGCAATGTGTATCAACGGGGCTTTGCAGGTAAATAAATATACTCATGACAGTTCCACACATTAGAATACCAACATGCTGTTCCGTATTTTGTATATGTGCGAAAATGTTGCAGCATCAATCTTTTGTGTTTTCACTCAGTCAAATTGATTAATGGTGACAGAGCGACGCTTTGCTTACAAAAATTATGTCTGTATAGGGTTAGGGACGATAACAAAAACAGAACCTTTGCCATGTTTTAATTATTGTTTGGTTAAATTTTAAATATGAGGTGTATTTGCATCTATTGTGAAAAATAATAACATAAAAACATACCCTGAAATTGTTCTCAATCTCTCTCTCTTAACTCATTTCACAGAGAAATTTCAGGCGCAATGCTAATAATCGTTTTCACATGGTTGGATAATCGATTTATTACGTCGAAGTTCAAGTCTTAAAAATATTTTTCTAAGCGCACTGAAAATCTCGTAAATTAACTTCTAGCGTCTGCATTTTCGCTGTGTAACGCTCCAATATCTTCAAAAGAGTTAATATGCAACTACTGGAAAAGCTAGCTCCATAGCTTTTCCAGTAGTAACCCTGCAAAAAATTTCACACAGCGCCATCTAACCCTAAACTAAGTATAGTTTGTTACCTAGGATATTACGGATACAACACTTACATACTTTTTTTGTAAGTACGTACGGACTATTTATTTATTATTTATTTATATTACAAGACATTAAATTTACACAGCGCCATCTAGTCTATGATACAACACCCAAACACAAGATAAACATCTATATTCATCACACAAATGTTTGTCTTAGATGGGAATCGAACCCAAAACCTACAGCAGAAGGTAGAGCTACCAAATAAACTATGAGGCTTTTCAAAGCGTCGCACGTCACTGCCACTAATTGTGTACCTAGTATTTTTTTATATGATTATGTAGGTATGCTAATTTTAAGGTATATATTTCTATGGGCTGTAGAATACATTAAATAAGGTCTGTTTCTTTTTTAATGATGTCCGAAATTAAATAGTTTAACTATTATTAGAGCAAAACTCGTACTTGCCTGTACAAATTTCAAAGTCAAGACCCAACTAATTAAAAAAAAAAGAGTTTATAGTCTACCATTTTTTTTGGTATAATTATGCAACCATTTACATGTCTCATAGCACCATATCCGACGTATGAATATATTTAAATATATTCGCATATGCTTTTACCCGACGCTTTGGGCTAACCTAACGAGCCATGAACAAAAATAACCACCGATGATTAATTATTATTATACACAGTTTCGCTTTTTTGTTGCTGTGAACTGTTTAAGCTCTAGATTTGGCTTCTGTTTGACAAACAATATGCAATATTAGTAGTTTTTTACAATACAAACCAATGTTTTAAAGAACACTTTATTGTGCGCAGAATTTACATTGTAATTTATATTAGGTAATTACAGAAATGTGCGGCTGGAGAGGGAAGGAATGGAATTTCCCATACAAAAAGGAGTAAGGCAAGGGGATCACTGAAAATATTTTCAGCCGTACTGGAATTCGTTTTCAGGGGCTTAAACTGGGAAACGAAAAGAGTAAAAGTAGACGGAGAGCTATTAAGCCATCTACGGTTTTACGGTTACGGACGATATTATAGTGTTTGCCGAAACTGCTCCAGACCTAAAAATTATGATTACGGAATTAGTACAAGAAAGCAAAAAGGTTGGTTTATTACTTAACAAATCAAAGACTAAATAATCACGAATGGAGAGATGCTTGACGTCGTCATTGAAGGAGAAAATATACAGTACGTTTCTAAATATGTCTACTTAGGACAACTAGTTTCCTTCGAAAATTGTACAGAGAAAGAAATACAGAGGAGAATTGCATTGGCATGGAAGAAATATTGGGCATCAAAAGAAATTATGAAAAATAAAGACATCAAAATACACCTGAAAAAGAAAGTTTATGATACAACAATTTTACCATGTCTAACATACGGCTGCCAAACATGGTCGCTATGAAAAGATGATGAAGAAAAGATAGCTATATGTCAACGTAAAATGGAGAGAAGTATGCTTGGTGTAAAACATTCAGATAAAATAAAAAATACAATTATTCGAGGGAAAACTAAATTACTAGATATAAAAGAAAGAATTCAATTACTAAAATGGAACTGGGCGGGTCATATATCTAGACTCGATAACGAGAGATGGACCAAGAGAGCAACGGATTGGATCCCACTTGACGGAAAGAGAAAGCCAGGAAGGCAGAAAAAAAGATGGAGGGATATCTTCAACAAACGATGTGGACCAGACTGGATGGGAAAAGCGCGTGAGAGGGACCATTGGAGGGAATTAGGGGAGGCCTACCTCGCTGAGGCGACAACCACAGAAATCCTAGAAATGTAAGATTAGTTAGTAATAAAACATAGGTTAAAATTAGTTTTAAAGTATTAGTTAAGTATTTCTTGTGGCTGAAATAAATGGCTTTTTTTTTATTAATTACAGAAATTTCGAAAATTGACAGCTTTATCACTAAAAGCTATATATATAGCACATCAATTCAACTAAAAATCAATGTACTACATATATATAATGAAAAAACCTACACTAATACACACAGTTAAGTGATTACATTACCAGGTATATTTTACAATACGCTAATCAAAAAATCTATTAGCAATTTATGTCCAATCATGCTTCATATTCCTGAATAGACAGCTTCGAGAGATGAACACACAATATCAATAATGGGAAAAAGCAGAAGTCAATTTGTTCAGACGTTGTGTATTTTGCGCTGGTGTTATATGGTGGCTATATGGCTGCTTATTCACCTATCTACTGAGATTATTGAGTAGGTTTAGCGTACTATCACTCTGAGACAAGCTGTGTACTTTTAAGCATGTATGAAGAGGCTAATGAATTTAGGTGTGCCTTGAATCAGTTGAGCGTAGGTACACAGCTAGTTGGCCTTTAGTTAGCTGCGAAACTTTGCATAAAATTTACATCAGATTAACCTAGGTTATTTCTTAATTAAATCTGATGTTTTGTTTTTAAAATGTGAAAAGGTTAAATCCACACCTACTTTTTGGGTCGTTCATGTACCTTGCCGGGCTGTAATGATGATGTTAACTGAATATCTCATCATCAACATTCCAACAAATACCAATGTTGGACAGAATCTTTTTCAAAGCAAGAGGGGTTTGCAGTAATCACTACGCTTGGCAGTCGAAATGGCGGCCCTTCTTTGATCACTGAAACGACTTTTACTATATCCGCAGGCTGTGTTAAAGGGGTTGAGTCCTAAGCCGCGATCGCCATAGCGTACTGAATATAAATGTTTAATTGCAATTCTATCTTTTATCTATTCAAACCTTATCAAGTAAGTAGCTATAGATACTATGTTTTTAATTGACTCATTAAAATCGTGGAGCGACTACAGAACAGCAATAAACATTTTATCTTCTTTTTATAATCACGCCACAAGCTATAACTGAGTTTGAAACCGCGGAGTATTCAAAACAAGATTAACAGCAACTCAACTAAAAACTTTAAGCCCTTAGTAAAATAAAGTTAAAGCGTTACAGTATTGCTCGAGTGTTTTGTTATCTTAAGTAAACTACAAGCAGACGGCGAGCCATTCGAATGGCGTAAATGAATCTTCCAATCGTCGCCTTTCTGTGGCCTCACCACGAGTTTCTTTGGTAAAATTGTATCACGTGACTATAGTAGTTACGATTCAGTAAAGCCACATTAGGTAGCATGCCTATTTGGCGGTATTAGTAGTCTCAGTAGTACCATTTATGGTACTAGCGATACAATAATAGAGTAACTGGCGAACAAAGGATACAGTTTTTACAGGAGTGGGCACAAACCAAAATAAGCAAAAGTAAGATAGCTAGAATTTATGCTTCATACTTAATAAATATTATTGTGAAATGTTAGCCTGAATCTGGTGTCGGCTTATAAAAAAAACAAACCATTAGTTTTTTTTCTTTTTTGTACAGTCTGGTTGTATTTGATAACAGATCATGAATATCATATTCATAATGGTACTACAGCGGGTAACTATGACCTTTAATAGCATTCTTGTTTTGATATTACTTTACTTTTGTCATTATATCTCCAGTGTAGAAAAAACGAAACAAAAGTAATGTAATATCAAAACTATAAAGCTCAAAGAGGGGTGGTTCGACCTCAGGTCCTAAATTAGTGTCACTAGTACCATTAGCAGTACTAAGGATATAAAGTTGTGTCACTAGTGTGTCATCAATAGTACAAGTTAATGGTACTACTGACATAAAGGCGAATATTCATTTATGGTCATCTGTACAAACATTTTCTTTTGTCAATTCTTTGCATTTTCGCTCCTAACTATTCAATTGTGTCACAGTACAAGTTTTTCACATATTTGACTATATACGCTAGCGAAAATAGTTTATAAAATCTTATTGTAAAGTCACTGGGTGCAATAATCTCGTTTTGTGTTGACTCGTTAAACGCAATTGCCGCGCTAAATTGCATCTCAAAGTCGCAGCGGACAAAAGAATTGTGTCGCCTTACTGTACAAGTATTCACAGAGGGAGTAGGTCAGCAAGAGTAGAAGAGCCTGACTTTTGATTATAATAACATTAAGGTACTTACTTTTTACGTTATTACTGCGACTTTTCTCTGCTAGCAGTGGAGACTTAGACAAGACATAATAGTCTGAGAAGAAATATATACCCTGAATCCTCAATAGTTTGAGGTACTAGCTTACAATTAAATGCCTGAACACAACAATTTTGAATTGTTGGTATGGCGACAGACTTAAGTAAGATGGTGGTAGCTAGCCAGGCGGACTTAAACAAAGTCCTATTCATCCAATACTACCCAAAAAAAGAAAAATATTGTACTCTCCTAGGATCGAACCCGGGACCTCTGGATCTGAAATCGGTGGGTTAAACCACTAGACGACAGAAGCGATTAACGAACATGCGCGCCATTATAACAAGACACGATCTGGGTCAAGCTTCGTACGAGCGACAATATCGGGAATGTATTATTTGTTCCCATTGTGTGGATATCTCATGTCGCTTCGTTGTCACAATATGACGAGAACGTGACTAGAGAGGTCTTGATCTCCTATTCTCTGAGCCACGCTTGACTCAAACAATCTCAAATACCGCTTTTGTATTCAGGTACCTACATCTACATGTATCCTCGAAGGTAAAGCTTGGTAATTAACATAATTTCGGGGAACCCTAAATCTCGATCTTCCTTCGCTGGGGTCAATCTCATCTTGAACATTTTGGTGCACCCTGTTTCTGTGCATCATTTCCGTCGTAGTTTTGATCATAACCTTACGAAATTACGTAAAAAAAGTACAACATGTATAAAATGGAACTCACTTTTATCGGTCACAGCTCACCCGGTACTGTAGGCCTACTTCTTAAAACGTAACATGATTCGATGGCCGGCTACACATTTTTCGATACTTAAATGACAATAGTTTTTTCCGAAACAAGCAACGTTATGTTTTCGTAGTGGGCCTCAGTTCCCGATATAACCAGTCATTGTTAGTTTCAAGGGATGTTTAAGCTTGTGTTATTTAGAAACGTATTTTTTTTAAAAGGGGCTGCTTGGAGAACCCTCTTATTAATTATCTGCATGACATTTATTTAAACAGCTCAACAACACATGTAACAAGCTTCAAAAATCAAGTATAAAGTACCTGCAAAAAAAGTACCGCCTCTGTGGTCTAGTGGTTTGCCGATATCAATCCAGAGGTTTCAGGGACATCCCCAGGGAGGGATAATATTAGTTTGTTTGGTGGATGGACTTTATTTAAGTCCGCCTTGCTATCTACTACCTATATAGCTAAGCTCTGTCGCCATAACAACGTTCTAAATTGCTGTGACCCGGCATTTATAGGTAAGAAAGCAGTACCTCAGTTTGTTGTGGATTCCGGGTGAAGTGCGCTTCCACCTTCGGCCTTATTTTAACTTGTTACTAAATTAGATGAAGGCCAATCTGATAATCGAAGCACAGCTCAAATCAGAGGTCTTGGATACTTGCAGTTTTTAGGGTACCTTCCTTTTGTATGGGCCTAAAAAAGGATTTGAAGAAGTTCTCACGAGGTAGCAGACGAAGTCTCGATAGTTTCACTAGTAAGTACATAAATGCATAAAAGTGCAATATGCAAGGGTAGCGTTGACCTACTTTATATCTTCGGGCCGTCTGTTTTGGTAACCTTGTGCTTGTGTACCAATTCATAGAGTGATTGTTGTCTGAGCGGCGTGTTTTCACGTTTCTCCCATTTTTCCAATTGCATGTACAAATATTGACGAACAATGGTTAAAGTTCTCTAGTAACTACAGATCTGCGAAATTCTACGTATAAGTAATTTTATGCTGAGAGAATTTTCCCTTTGGTCCATTTCGTTACTGAGATTTCGTAACCAGTGCTATCATCAACAGTAAATTATGAAATTAGATAACAAGGTGGCTTCGAAACCTAGCAACGAAAATGGAATTTTACTTTTCCTGTCATAACCGGTTATATGTTGGGAAAATATTATTTTGTTCGTATCTCGTTACTAAGCTCAGCTACGAGAGTGGAAAATTATTTCTTATTCAATAACCGGTTACCAAAGGAAGAGTTATGAAATCTCGGTTACGAAAATGAACTAAAGGGAATTTTCACATGGTAAATACAGTTTTTTTATTTTTTTTTATTGTACAACGGGGAGATGCTTGGCCTTTGTCACACCTGATTTTTCAAGTTATGATGATATGGCTGAAGGTGAAACCGTACCAATGTCTGTCCGATCCTTAAAACGCGAAAAAAATACATTCACAAAAAAGCCTTCTCATTTCGAAAGCAACCCTAAATTGTATACTTTTTAAAATCTGTAGCGAGTAAAAACGGGGTCCCAAATGAACATCGTTCTAACCACTAAGTCCCACAACTTCAGGCACTCAGACTTTGGTTCAATACACACAATAAACTTTTATCACACAAAAGAAGTTATGGAATGAGAACTGGAAAGTAACGATCCAATTTCGGTACACAAGTGAAATACTCGGTGACTAGAAGGCCTATTCCTGGATCAGGGTTGCTACTTAAATCTCGAGGAGCTGAGAGGCCGTTGAGAGTCTTTACTTTGGCTTCCATATAAGATGTGTTTATTGTTCCTGGGAGATTTAAATAGATTTAAAAATGCAATGGTGTAAGAATTTCTGAATTATGTGTCTGTTTCTTTTTGTATCAGTGCAGTTTAGAAGTGTTTTTTTTTTTTTTTCAAAATTCAGAAAAGGCAATTAAATAATTTCTATGACTATGACATTATGGTAAATGGAAACTTATGCGCAGACAAGATTTCTCGTTCTTTAGTAAGAATTTTAACAATAGTGCAAATCGTTAGTAATAATTATCATCATCACCTGGTTGATTCTCCATTTGTTATGACATGCGCTTTGAGTACTGCAAAAACGTTGATAAGCTTCCAGCGCATGTATGTCCGCTGTGTTACGACCCTAATGTCGTCAAAAAGAGAGTCGAAAGGCACTTTCTGGCTTTCTGGGTAGGCTTGCTCCATTTTAGACCTAATCCTTGCCTGTGTATTTTACGAGGTCAGCCCTTCTAAATAAAAAAGAAGCAAAACCCGAACCTTACCAAATCTAGACATTATTCACAGAAAAGATAAAGCAGTAGAGAAAGTATTCACGATACGGGTCGTAAATTGCAAATGAATTGAAGTACTTTAAAAAGATCGTTCTACCTTAAACTAGGTCACTGGAATCATAAGTTATTGGATCTAAGAACTTTCACAACTCTAACTCAGAACAGTTATAATGAAACGGAGGTTCTACTTTTTTATGAAATTTTAAGCGAATGAAATACCTAGGGATTATGCTAAATAACGATTATTCTGCCAACCAGTTGAGTAGAGCACAATGTATTTGGTTCTTCCTCAGCTTTAGGTACGTTATATGATTTTTACGCTACACATTATCAAAAACCATAACCATATTTTTATTAAATGTTAAGCGAATTAAATACCCAGGGATTATGTCAAATAACGATTATTCTGCTAACCAGTTAAATAGGATAACACAATTTATTAGGTTCTTCCTCAGGATTGTTGCTTCAAAACACATAATGGATACAAAAACGCGAAATTTGCTATCACAAAGGCCATATACATCTAATAACAATAGATATTTTAGGTATTCTATGTTAAGATTTTTCGTATTCCATATTTTAGATATTCAATGTTTAAATTAAATAGGTAGTTAAATAGGTGGCAAAATTTCACGTATTTTGAATCCATAATGTGTTACTGAAGCTACAATTTAACAAAAACCGTCTCATGATATGATACCCTGAGGAATCTTAATGCATCATCTTGGACCTCAGTAAGCCAAAAAATATCCATTTACCTACATGAAAAAGCCATATATAATTTGTTTTGCATATTAAATAATTACCTACCTATGGAGTTACTTAAACATTTTTAAGGACACGACTTGTCAGAATTTATATTTATATGCTCGTAAAAAAGTAGTCTCAGTACATTTTTTTAGCCGCTGGCTGAAAAAAAATGTTCCCTAATTAGGCGGAGAGCTTTTTGTGTTTTCGTAAGGACGGTGCAACTTTGATGCGAGATAACAGGCACGGTAGCGTTGACAAACTTGCTGCTCCAGTAGATTATTCAAGTATGCAGGATATGTAACTTTTTTACGTAGAACCCTGTAGAGCATCTACAAAGCGTACATTCAAGTGGACACATCCTTTTAGTATGTTTAAGTGAAATGTACGACAAGACTCCCGTTTCCGCACTTAGACTTTTAAGTGGTCTATTGTGAACGAGGAATGTCCTGTTAGTAAAGCCTAGGTCCGACCAGAAGCGCTAAATTATCACCGAGACCTCGCAGTTTCTTGGGCTCAAAATAAAATATCGTATGTTCAGTAAAAAATCTATATTTATAAAAATCAATTGCTGTTTGTTCGTATCACTAAAAATTGAGAACGGCCATCTTAGCTGATTTTGGTTATAAATAAAATAAATAATAAATAAAAATTAAAATCGTTTATTTCGAGCAATTTTAAGCTCATATAGAGATAATGTACATACAAGAAAATACACAACACACAAAATTAAAATCAAAAATCAATGAACTAAAATACAAACAATAAAATAAAATTACAGCTATGAAACTTTTTTTAGGAGATAATTCTGTTTATCCGCAATTTTGTCTTATCCCCAGATTGGTTCACGAAATTATTATTTTTTGCTCTACCTTTTATGCTGGGGTGCTATTTTTTTAATGCACATAGTTATATAGTAATCCTATCGAATAAAGTTATAATTTTGTTACTTTAAATTACATACAATCTCAACAAAAAAAAAGAAAACTTCTTACCCCTATTTTAAATAGCGGTATTAATACTGTTAACACCGTTTTTGTGTTTTGATTTTTTACAGGCCGTCGACGTTCACAGCGCTTCATTCCTCTTTTAGTCATATAGCATACCACAACCCCACACACTTACAAACTGCTAGTTATTTTTTATTTGACTACCAAAATTTTAACTAGAATTCATTTATATGGCAAAAAAACGTGTTACCGTCTGCCTCCGCGTAGAAGTTGTTCGTGGGAGCAGACGATAACAATTCATGTTTGCCGGGTCAGCTAGTTTAGGATAACTTTGAAACGTCAAATCTACCGCTTGTTTGGAATCACGACCGCGCAAGGAGGGAGGAACCTCGGGCCAGTTATTTTATTATGCTTATATAATGAGCTTAAAATAAACTAACACTAATTACAATGGAGCAAATTCTTTTTGAATGCCAGGCTTCTTATTTTCTAAGTAATGTGAAATATTATAATAAGCTTTCCTAGATAGCATTTGTTTAACAAAATGTTGTTATTATTTGACGAAGTTAGCACATCAATAGGCTATTTATTATAAAAGCGTACAGTTTGTCCTATACGATTTATTAAGATCATTCATGACCCTACGTCTTTTTTTTTGACATCAATTTCACTCAGCGCACTCTAGTCCCAAAGTAAGCAACGCTTGTATTAAGCGAACTAAATTACAATTATAATACAAATATACCTTTTTTGTTGCAAATACATACTTATCATATACAACACCCAAAAACAGAACAAACAGCACTATTTATGATATAACATTTTGTATGATAAATAGTGATGTTTGTTCTGTGATGGTTGTCCTGGGTGGGAATCGAACCTACAGCGCAGAAAGCACCTGATCTGTGAGGCTTTTTTCATGAAGCAGGTTCACCTGTATTCCCAATCCAAACGATCTCAGTATTACTAAGCAGTAGTGTTCGGTTTGTGAATTCACCGCTCTACTACGACAGTACACAGATTGGCAATTTACTGCGCTTGTTGGGAAATGGTCAGACTTGCCGACCACTTGTGTGAAAGTGGTCCAGGATGTCGTTTGTAAAAGCCACCTGAGAGCCGTGAGAAGTTATTCATTTATGAAAATAATATAATATTTAACAATGGACTTGATTTATAGTTTGACGTAACAATATCGAACGCAAAAAATATTTAAGATACGTTAAAAACTTATCAACTGTTAGTTCTGTTTGTCTGTAATTAAAGTCGCCAGCTAATTAATTGTTAGGTCAACTCTAAAATGTGATTTGTCAGCTAACAAGTTAATTAAATTGCAAGGTGTTGCTGGTTACAAAAAACCTATCAACCTTAAGCAGCTTATTGTTTACTCCGCCATAGTTTGCTTTGGCTCTCAAAATAACTCTTTAGAAGATTTTAAGTAGTTCTTACTTCCGTTTGATCAAACATCTTAGTATCCACTGCTGGACAAAGCCTCTTCCAAAACTGGAGACTTTTTCCATAATCACCACGCTTGACAGGCGGATTATTGATATCAGTAAAGAGTAGATAATAAACAGAAGGAAGTTTGACTATCCGTTCACTATCCATCATCATCATCATCATCCACCATCCGTTTGACCATCTTCAAAAATTCTGACATTAGATTTTACTTAGCTAGGCACTAAATTACTAAAATAGACTTGAATTAGGAAGTAAACTAGAAGTTGTTGCGAAAGTCAAAGTCAAAATCTAAATGTTTTTATTCATAATATTTTTTTAGGATTACTTTGAAACGTCCAATCTACCACCTGCTCTGCCTTCGCGCTGTAGGTTGTAGGTTCGATTCCCACCCAGTTGTGTGATAAATACTGATGTTTGTTCTGTGCTTGGGTGTTGCATTGTATAAGAAGTGTGAATTTACAAAAAAAAATATTGAATACTAGCTTTCACTCGCGACTTCGTCCGCGTATTGGTTTTTTGAAATAGTTGCAAGTATTATATTATAAATATATATATTTGTTGGATAAATATATAAATTTGACTGATTATCTTTTACATGGTGTGCAGACACGTACACCGAGGGTTTTGACCCACATTCCCTGACAAAAAATGCAGACTTTTTGAAGTCTTAGTGCCGGTCCGACTCACGTTTGGACAGATTTTATTATTCACTTAATTATTTACCACAAAGTAAGCACTATAAATGTATACACCAACTTTGTTATTATACAGGTTGAAAATAACAAGTTATAGAAACGTTCATGTATAGGAACCCCTTATTTTTTTTGGTTTATTATTAGTCAGGTCTGAATATTGGACACCCCACCCTTTATTTCTGAAAATTATTAAAAACCGAAAATATGCTATAATTTATTCCTATGGGCAATCAACATACTAATTTTTAAGTGTCTGTCAATTTGTAGTTTCAGGAATAGATAACATTTTACACCGAACTTTGAACCCCATTTTGAACCCTAAGGGTGCGAATTTTCAAAATTCCTTTTTTAGCAAGCGTTTACACACCAAGACAAACATGCCTTTGAAATTTCAAATCTGTACGCCCAGCGGCTTAGGCTGTGCGTTATATCTAGTTGAATCAGTCAGTCAGTCACTCAGGACTTGTCCTTTTATGCATTAGAAGATTACTGTGTATCTAGTAGTCAAGTTACATTAGTCAAGAGTCGTAAATACACTTACGTCAACAGCCAATTTATGTAGTGGTTAATTGGATACTGTACAAAACCTCCGCCAAAAACGGGAGGATTTTTGCCATAATCACCACACTTGGCAGGCGGGTTGGTGATCACAGTAAAGGTGTTACGTAACATACAGTTACTGAAAAACCCCTTAATATTGATTCCACTACATCATCAGACCTTGGTAGTTTTGACATTAATCCCAATGGATATGCAATCATAAAGAGCACTCAAACTATACCAGTTTATTATAAAAGTTAAACAACAATGTTTTTTGATTTTTTTTTAATAAAAGGACCCCCTGCCCTTGAATTATTTAAAAATCAAAAAAACATTAATCAAGTTCCTATCTATTTTATATGAGGAATCTACAATGATAATTTTGACCTTTTATCATGCACGGTTTCAGAGTTAGGGCATACTTTGATTGAAAACTTTCAACCCCTTTTTGAACCCCTTAGGGTACGAATTTTCAAAATCCCCTTCTTAGCACTCATTTTCGCATCAAGACAAATATACCCTCTAAATTTCATGTTTTTACGATTAGCCGTTTAGGCTGTGTTTTTTAGGCAGTTAGCATTTTATATTAGAATAAGATAAGATAAGATTTCCGAAATCTAGTTCTCATATTAAAAGCTTTGCTTAGTTTAGGACTAGTTGACGCTGTGTGAAATTAAAATCCAGTATTATTGTCATCTGGTGTATTTTCATCAATATTATACGCATGTCTCAGTGAAAAATGTGATTACAATGAGTCATGAGATATAGAACGAAGGAATCTACAAAAAAATACGCTGCCGTAATAACTACCCTACAGTACTGCCATATATTCCGAGCAGCACACGCGCAGTCACTAAGATGGTCATTAGAATACGTCGTGTAATCAAGGAAATGGCCTCAATTGTACGTAAAAGTGCCATTTTGTAATGCCATAATGCTGTGTAAACGCATAAAGACGCTCTTGCGTGAGTGGAGAGCTGGCGATGGCTTGTATACCTAATTTTATGGAAGAGACAAATATGTGATGCGGGTATTTTATTTGTGCCTATACGTGCTTTTGTTCACAGCTCCAACTCATGGATCGTTTTTAAGATTCCGTACCTGAAGGATGCCAACGGGTCCCTACAAATCCTCGGTCCATCCGCTTGTCTGTCAGTAGTCTCATGAACTGTAATAGGTAAACATTTAAAAATTCCATATAAGTATTTCCCTTTCAAATCGGTAGACTTCATCTGTTATTCGGTTTTTGACAATTTTTTTTTGTTAGCTTTTTGGCTATTACGGTGTTAGTCTATTTATCAGGTTTCGTGAATGTGTCTCCTGAGAATATCGATTCCTTACTTGTCTTTAACTACTGTGTGCAATAAAATTAAATAAACAAAATTTGCCTTGATTTCCTGACTAAATAATATATAATATGGGTTACCTACACTATAATTTCTAAACAAATCTAATTGTTAAATCTTATTTCCTAACTAGGTACTATTCTGCTATATTGGTCAGGCTGTTTATCAACATGGCCTCTGGTTCTTGCCATATTTTTCTGTTTCTGCTAATCATTTCTTTGCTTTCAGAAAATCATCCTCACATCTTTTTATTTTTCCCTCTGTGTCTCTTTCAACAAGCCTCATAGCTCAGTTGGTAGTAACTCTGCCTTCTGCGCTGTAGGTTGTGGGTTCGATTCCCACCCAGGACAAACATTTGTGTGATAAATATAGATGTTTGTTCTGTGTTTGGGCGTGTATTGTATGTATTTACAAAAAAAAAATGTATTTAAGTATTCTATCCGTAATCTAGTTCCCATATTACAAGCTATGCTTAGTTTGGGGCTAGATGGCGCTGTGTGAAATTAATGTTCTGTAATATTTCTTTCCATTTCTGGGGTAAACTGGTCTGGGGTCCAACTGTTATATTCTTTATCCACTTTTTATCTATTGTCCTCATCATATGACCAGTTTATTTCCATTTTTGTTTTCGTACTCCTCTTGTGACATCTCCAACTTTGGCTACATTCCCAATTTGGATTATGATGAATGGATCATCAAAAAATTAACCAGCCGAGTTTTTTGCCTTTCTCTTTGTGTGCTGGTCGCGATTCTGAACAGGCTGTAGATTTGACGTTTCAAAATGACATACATACGACAAAAAGGTTGATAAACTATTTTAATTAATAAGTCAGTTTATCATGCTACCAATATCTGAGAAATCGAATGAAGCACTCCAGTGACGCAACATTAAACGAGGCTTTGCCGCGTTTGGGACTGCAGTCCGTAACCTAAACCAATTGCCGTAGATCTACAGCAAGGAGCGAGGAGAAGTAATCTAACTCATCACCGGAAAGGCAAATTGAAGCTTCGTTACCTTGGCATGATCCCAGCGAAATTAATTCCTAAATTAAGTTATTACGGTCTCACATACAAAAATTATACGACGTTATTATTTGAGCTCTGCCACAGAACATACATCGGTTTCAAGTTCAGAAAGGATTCACTGCCAATCAGCCGCTGATTCAATTTAAACTTGTCATGTAACACTAGTCCCCTATGTAAATCAAACGTCGTCGGATCCAAAAGATCTTCTGTCATTTATTTATTGAAAATCATGCAATACGTCGGACATGTTTTGTTTTTTATTGTAGAGGCTTCAGTCTCGCGCGGCCTGCGGTGGCAGCCATGACTCCAGCCGCGATGTGAGCGTGTGAGAACACGCTCGATACCAAAGCAACAATTCGATGACTCCAAGTATTTCAGCAATATTAACACATATTTTGTTGAAGTGATTTTTTTTATCGGAGGGTTTTTTTTAATAGTACAATACGTTTAGAACCAGGCCAGGTGCTAAATAGGGTGACAGATTTGCGCGGAAATGAGGGGTTTTGAAATTCTGATCTGCAACCTTTTTGTGTGATGAAAAGTCGTGGGGCACTGTGTCGGATAGTGTGGGAGATGATTCAAATGATACAAGGTAGCTAAAAAGTTTCACTTCTATCGTGTCATTTCTAGACAGTTTTGCACTGTTACTATGAAGCGGTCTGTAAACCGCCACTTGCCATGCGGTACACGCAGCTTGTTGTAAAAATTTTCAACTACCTTGCGGCTGGCTCTACGTTCCACGCTCGCTCACAACAAGAACTCCCATCTAACTACTTCTTTTTGTCTTTATAATCTTTATACAATAGTTTACAAACTGACGGGCATCATGAACTTATCTTTGAATTTCCTCGTCACTCGTAAGTGTGTTGTGATTCTTCATACTCTTTTATTTTTATATTTTATTATTATACGATGGGGAAGCGCTTGGCCTTCATCTCACCTTGTTACAAGTTGAGATAAGGCCGAAGGTGGAGGCGCACTTCACCCGGAATCCTCAACAAACTGAGGAACTGCCTATCATACCTCTAAATGCCGGAACACAGTTATTTATAATTGTTGTTATGGCGACACATTTAGGTAAGATGGTGGTACCTAGCCAGGTGGACTTAAACAAAGTCCTACTACCAACCAAAACAAGCACAATATTGTACCCGCCTGAGGATCGAACCCGTGAACTCTAAATCTGATATCGATGGGCAAACCCTTAGACCACAGAGGCGGTGTACTCATAATGTGATATTGGTATGCCATGCCTATAGCTTGCATGCCGTTGTGCAAGGTACTGTCATGGTATATTTCCGCATCTAGTTGTAATGACCTGCGCGCTCCAAATTAGGTGCCAAATAGCATATTTTACTGCTGCAATAAATACTAATACAAAGTACTTACAGCGCCATTTTAAGCAAACAGTAACAGCAGTTATTACTTCTCACATAATACGAGACTTAAATACATTACACTCCGAGCATAATCCATTAAGCGGACAAAGTAGGTGACTGTACGTACTGTATCACTACTTTAATGTTACTTTATGTAATCACAAACTAATGGACTTTGTGTGAACTTAGTTTCCTACAGTTGAGAAATTAGAGGTAGAAATTATTTAATTCACGGTAGGTATCTGCCGTAAAGAGTACAGCGAAGTAGAAAAGAAGGCTGGAATCTTCTACTCATGGGTGTAATAGGTCTATAACATTTATAAGCCGACACTATATACGAGTACATACTGTAACTTTTTTTGTACTGCTTACGCTTGACCTTTATCTCTCACCTGATTACAAGTTGTGATAATGCCTGTTTGATGGGGAAGCAAAGATGAAGGCCAAACTTTATCTCACCTGGTTTTCAAGTTATGATATTGCACTTCACCCGGAACCCTCAACAGACTGAGGAAATATATATCTCACCTTTAAATGCTGGAACCAAATAATTTAGAATTACTGCTTTGGCGACAGACTTAGGTAAGCCAGTTGTAGCTATCCATGCAGGCGGACTTGAACAAAGTCCTCCCACTTAGAAGATCTCCCACTTACTCCATCTTGAATAATTTCTTGATTCCGGTGATAATTGCAACGTTTTCGATCCTTAATAAACAGTTTAGTAGTTTGGATATCATTGAAATTTTAACTATCAAAATATTTCAATCTTTTAGTATTTTAACACATACATAATATACAGTATTTATCAACTTAATCCGGAAATTATCAAAAGATAAAGTTACGAATAGTTCAGAACCACGTTAGTATGCTGATATCTGTAGTTCAAGTATATCAAATAGCAATTTTTATTTCTGATAAAGTTTTATTGTGAAAAGGCATTTAAACTTTATTTTATATTATTTCTTGTCGTGATGGTATATAGATAGGCAACCGTACCTATTTTATGTGGGTAGAGTGTTGGTTAACGACATGCATTAAAAAAACAAATTTTGATCGTTCTTTTGAAAGCCTCTTCATTCTAGTTGTATTACGCCGACCATTTTCATTCACCATTCAATAATTATATTATAGACTAGAAACTCAGAAATTAACGACTGCTGATTTCAGCTAGCGGTATGATGATGATGATGGTGGATTTTCCTATTCTGTATTATGTTAAGACATTACATCTCATCAGTAATTCTAAGCAGGGATAGATGGACAAAAAAATCTAACATAATTCTCATCCCAAGATCAAATGAGATAAAAGCGTTTTGCCAGACCAAAATATATCAATAGTCAATACCTGACTGGAACTATATAGTCCAGATTATTGATGTTCTAGAAGTAGTATAATGTAATAAGTTCTTTATTACTATAATTATGGTATTACATAGTGGTAAATAAAACGAAAGTTAGTATCACATCTAACCTGGACATACAATAGATTTAGGTAGACCGTACATAAAATATTAATCTTACTTATTAATAATTCTGTAATTAAATTGATATATCAAGTATAATTGTTCGACAGAATAAAAACATTGGTCAATTAATAAGTCAAATATAGAGAGGAAGTGATGGTTGAGAAGTCTGTCCTTTATAAAATTAAATTCCTTGATAATTATCCTTTAGGATCAGAAAGTTGAATTCCTAAAATGTTGAGTTTATGGTATTTTTTAGTAGGTTTTTTGACTTATCTGCTAACTGAACTCTAGGTTAAGTCATTACAGATTTTATGCTGAAAGAAAATTCAAACTACTCCCTATCTTAGGCGGTTCTCACAGTTTCTTCAAAGACTTAAAGAGAAGTAGGTTCTCGAATCAGCTAAATGGCAATTCTTGAATACTAAAAGCTAATGGTTATGTCCTTAGCCTCATTGCTGGAAACAATGTGGAAACGTCTCTAGATCGTCCAAATTGCCTCAACGACTATTGTCAGCTTTACAAGTTTGGGAAGGCTCTTGTAAATGCGGGATGCCTCGTTTTGACAAGGTAGGCACTCAAAGAGCCTTCCAATAAATATACCTGACAAATTAACAACAACTTGCATCGAAAAAATTATATTTTATTTTACAATATGTTTCCTATATATAAAAGATTTCCTTGAATCAAAAATGGTTGTGAGATAGGTGGGTAATGTTTGGGGGATAGCGGTTTCATATCCAGTTGTACATATATGAACAAGCTTTTATAGAATATTTTTGTGAAATTACGGGCACTCGAGGTTTAACACATTTATGCCTCAAGTTGACGGGCGCAATGCAGTGCCGTGTAGGCTATGCTCTTTGTGAATGTGACCTATGCAGTGAGGCATTGTTATAGGCAAGAGATGCACTTAACATCAGGTGGGCTACTTGCTTGTCCCGTCTCCTAGTTGAAGAAAAAAAAATGTCTCACATTGAAGGTCACATCTGCTAGCTACTTGCAAACCGTTGGCATATGCTATATATATATAATGGAGAGAAAATGTTGCCTGGCAGAGATTGATTTTAGCGATAAGGCCGTCTATTGTACAAAGCTGAAGTGTTTTTATTTGCTAATTACATTAAAGTTGATCTATCTATAATTGTAATTCACATACTACGAACCATCGGATTTGAAAGGGCCAAAGTATACAATAAACTGCCTAAAGATTAAAGGGATGTTACCTATTGTTGTGTTCAACTCAAGCTTACATTTTTGCACTTCGTGTGCAATTATTACAATATCAACGTCTTATAATACTACCTGCACCAACAATCTTTATTTATTTCTAAGAAATAGTATAACTGAGTTCTAACTAACGTAATCGGCACAACCATTATAGCTTATAAAAACTTTTGGTAAATCGATATTATGTTTAACAAATACATCTCTACCAATAGTCAGGTGAATTTATAAAGTACAACTGGCACAGGTAATTAGCTATTTACCTTGAATTTTGGTAGTTACTAATAAACAAACTCACAACCTCTGATCACTCTGACTTTGGCCACTCAGAGCGTGGATGTTATGAGGAGTTATAACTAGAGTATAGTCAGAGGCACATCCAAACTTAAGTTAAGCACATGCACACGGTTTACAAATGGTTAGTGACCAGAGGCGGTTCTACCAACTTGCCATAACATTTATGCATACATGAGTTTCTGTAACTACTTACACCACTCAGCGTTTAAAGCTAGCATCTAAAATTTTGCTAGTGCACCTTTACGTTACTTGGATGATAAACAGGTCGTTATCTGATGCGTTCAAGTGATAGAGTTTTACTACTGATGCTTCTTGATCACGAAGGTTTGCTCAAAACGTTCAAGTCGAGTCCCTCTATTTAGTAGCTTTGAAATGATAGTCTGCCGGCAAGCAACGCTAAGGGCCTTGTCATTAAAGAATCATGGATTATTATAAGATAATCCTACATAAGGCATACTCTTTCTTGAAAATCTTATTAGTTTGCCAAAGGCTACGACTTGATGTAAAAAATCAAGCAACATACAATGGTGTAGGATGGTTTAAAATCAGATTAGGTTGGTAAATTTTGTAAGCCACTACGGGTCTGGCATATTTGGACAACGAAAAATGTCCCAAAAATATAGATCCTAAAAAAATGAATAAGGGTTTATGTTTTTGTGGCAATTTTATAAAAAAATAAAATGGATAAGCTGCGTTTTTTTTATTAAACTACGGGTAAACGTTTGGCCTTATTCTCAGGTTTCAAATTATGGTAAATTCGAAGGGTCACTTCAACCGTAATCCTCAACAGTCTGAGAAACTGGCTATTTTACAGAAATGCCGGAACACAACATTTTGGAATTGTTTTTATGACGACAAACTTAAGTTAGATGACGGAAACTAGTCAGGTGGTCTTTAGCAAAGTCCTAAAACCAACCAAGCAACAATATTATAATCACCTGGGGATCGAACCAGAGACCTCGGGATCCGGTGGGCCGAACCACAAAACCAAAGTGGTTTTCCAGAACTATGATAGAACTAATTTGAAATCTAGTTTAGCAGTTACCAAATAGCGGTGAAATTAATCTTTAAATGTGTCAACTCATCCAGGAAAGCCTGCACCAGCATCAGCGAACTTCTGGCTTTATTGGAAGACATCGGGTGGCTGGAATAAGAAGAAGGAGTGGAATCACGCAAAAAGGGCCTACAGAAGACCCACTTACAAAATATGGCCCGCGCACCAAGTACCAAGCGCCAAGTATGTGTCAACTCAAAATTCTACCAAATGTGATGAAACAAAAAAAACCAGCCAACTTTGGTTAAGCTTACACCTTGGTCGGAAGCCAACCCAAACTTCAAGTAAAAAAAGCCGTTTTTTGGCACCACTGAAATATTATTTTTAGTTGTTGTTAAAGCGACAAATCAAATACGCACTGTGAAAATTTCATCTATCTACGAGTACCTATTACGTTTCATGAGATACAGCCTGCTGACAGACAGCCCAACGGACGAACAGCGGAGGCTCAGTAATAGGTTCCCGTTAGCACCGTTTGGAAACGGAACCTTAAAGATAATGCTGCTATTTTCGAGCTCAGTTTTAATAGACCGTAGTATTAGCTGTTGTCGTGGCTACGAAGTGTTACGTGGCAGAGCGATACGTTGCTATATTCTGATACCGATTTCTGTGAGCTGTGGCCAAGTGGGTATGGACCCGTCTTCTGATCTGGAGATTGTGGGATTAAGTCGTTGACTAGTGGACTTTTCGTTGATACGTGCATTTGAAACATGTTAAGGTCTCATCGTGAGAAAAACCGGCAAATCTCTGACCAAAAATCCGAATGACATGTTTATATGGCTTAACAGCAAGGGGCTTGTAGCTTGTCACGTATTCAAAGTCAAAGTCAAAGTCGATCTTTGGTTTAAAATTTGTCATAGATATAAAAAATATAAATCAAAACATAAAAAAAGTTAGTGCCAAGAATCTATGATAACCTATTAACTTATTATGTACGGGATTATAATCAAGAGCGGGGAGCGTGACGTATATTCAATCTTAAATTTAATCTGCATAATGTATAGCACAATATACAGGTTTATAATGGAAAGATCAGTCACGGTTGTGAAGGAATCGCTGTCATGAACGAATGGCGCCGCAGGGGTGATGGATGAATAGCTAAAACATTAATTTTAAACTTACACGACCCTTCCAGTTGAAATTTTGATATGCAAAGGAAGTTGGGGCGTGTACCTCACTTTGTATGCAAAAGATTAGACACTTATGAATGTTTCAAAGTATTTAGGGGACGAAAGTAGGACGGTGCTTATGATAACCTCATTAGCTAAGGACGGTGGCTTGTCTAAAACACTTGATTTCTATCGAGTTCCATTGTTTATACTTCTTGAACTATAACAGTGATATACACGAATATGAGCACGTAGTTTTGGGATATGAGAGAATTCTTGTTAGCCTGACAAGAATTTGTTTCCTGATGTATCTATGGCTATCTGAGATTAAAAAAACAAGGATTACACCTTGCGCCCGAGTGTGTCTCATCTATAACTTTTTTTTATCATACGACGCGGAAGCGCATGGCCTTGGCTCACCTGGTAACAATTTAAGATAAGCCTCCAACTTCGAGGCGCAATTCACTCGGAATACTCAACAAACTGAGGAACTGGCTATCTTACCTCTGAATGCCGGAACACAATAATTTTTGAATTGTAATTATGGCGACAGAATTAGGTAAGATGGTGGTAGCTAGTCAAGCGGACCTAAACAAAGTCCTATCACCAACCAAACCAAGCACAATATATTGTACTCCCCATGGAGATCGAACCCGGGACCTCTGGATCTAAAATCGGTGGGTTGAACCTCTAGACCACAGAGGCGGTCTACTATCATCGCATGACAATTTCCTTGTCCAAAGTGTGCAATATCCTTTTATTTTTGATGTAAGACCGCTTCACATAAACAGGTATTTTATTCAGCAAAAAACAAACGTTTACTAAAATGTATACTACAAAATTGAGTTGTGCACTACACCCACACTAAGATTGGAGTCTGGTGCTGTAGATTGTGCTACTGTTTATTGCTAGGATTTCAAGTATTGAGGGTGGGCCAGTCAAATAGCAGAGTCAAAGATACGCCAGACTCCTATATAGGAGATACGTGTATGGAGGAATTGATAATATCGAAACGGGATACAGGTATCCAAATAGAATGGAGAGCACGTCTATTGAAATCAGACGCGCGGCTAAAAATTGAATTCGTATTTTGTTATTGTACCGAGTTTGCATATACAATTGAGAGAGTTCATCTATTTACATTGATATGTATCTGATACAAATCCAAGGGCGCTTTTAGCATAGTGTTAAATTATTTCACTCCATAAAGTGTATAAGACCAAATACAGAATATCCAAGGTATCATAAAGTCCAGATAGTATAACGATGTGTTTTTGTTTTTAAATTTATCAGCAGCCTTGCGTCGGTCAAAAAAGAACCCTATGTAAAATTATACAGAATACATTTTTTTGCTCTCCGTATTAATTATCTCAAATCTCATTTTCCTCAAGATTATCTCTGAGCGTATTATTTAGAAGGATGGTCTTCTCAAAGTATGGTTGATATAAAAAATATACCGCCTTTGTGGTCTCTTTGTGTCTTTGTGTCTGGTGGTTTGCCTACGATATCAGATCCAAAGATCTCGAATTCGACCCCCCCAATATTGTGTTTGGTCTGGGACTTTGTTGAAGTCCGCCTGGCTAGCTATCACCATACATACGTCTGTCACCATAAAAACTCTTCTTAAATTGTTGTGCTCCGGGGCTTAGAGGTAATATGAAGGTTTCTATAATGTTACATTGCATTATTTCTATGCGAGTTTTCCTACTTTCAACCAAGAATGTTTGCAGAAGGAAGGTACTAATCTACCAGCCAACTAATAGCTTAGCCTCTAGCCTCTTCTGTAATAGTATTTAACATTGTTGGCATAACGCTCATGGTCACGTTTCCCCTATCATTCACGCCTACCGCTGTCTAACGCTATGACGAGAAGCTTGTTTACAGTATCTGTGCTGCTTCCTAGAAGAAAATATGTACAGAGCTTATAGTGCACACTAATGGTAGCTTCCAACCACTTTAGTAACCCGCCTTTAGCAAAAAACCTCTCTCTTAAAACTTTTATCGGTATCAGCCATCCAGTTGAGTTCATTAAGCTCGTATATTTCGTATTAAACAGGGTGGACTTAACCATAGTAGCTGCAGGAAAACGGTTTTTGGAAACAATACTTAACTTTTAATAAATGGTCTTTGCCTTAAACATTTTTTTTTTTTTTTAATAAAATTATATATTTATCTGCTTTCAGGTTAATATTGAATATTATGGTCTGCATTCACAGATTTAATTAACAGATTTTTCATTGAACAAGTAGAATGCACGGCAAAGTGCCGTGGCGTTTGTCATCCCTTGTTTAGTTCAAATGTAAAGCTGATACATCACTCATACACACACAAAAAATGTAATTTAAAAGAATTACAAATGCAAAGATAGGTCATCAATAAATAACCGTCGCGATACCGAACAGCTGGTAGATTTGACTTGTTTCAAAATTAGTAATATTTAGAATTTTTAGGTGTCATTTTTGAATCCGAGACGCGAGTATGGATGTTGTTCCCTTACTTCGGTGGACAACAACCCTACTTGCCTGGCACATCTCTATTTTTTTTTTATTGTACGACGAGGAAGCACTTGGCCTTTATCTCACCTTGTAACAAGTTGAGATAAGGCCGAAGATGGAGGCGCACTTCACCCGGAATCCTCAATTAACTGAGGAACTGGCTATCTTACCTCTGAATGCCGGAACACAGCATTTTTCTTAAGAATTGTTATTATGGCGACAGAATCAGGTATGGTGGTAGCTAGCCAGGCGGACTTGAACAAAATCCTACCACCAACCAAACCAAGCACATTATATTGTACTCCCATGGGGATCGAACCCGGGACCTCTGGATCTGAAATCGGTGGGTTGAACCACTAGACCACAGAGGCGGTTTAAATTTCCGATAGAGCCTTGCAAGTTAGTATATCATCGCCTTAGCTCGTGGTTATTAATTATATTATTAGTCTATTTTAAAACAATATCTTCAATAAGGTTTGATGTAACCGCCTCAGTAGTCAGTGGTTCTCAGTGGTTCACCTACCAGTGTCAGATTTCAGGGCTTCGACCGCGTTTTACCGGCATTTTAGAGGTCAGATATCAGAAATAAAAATAAATTGTTTAAGAATGCTATGACGCAACATAGTATGGAGTAAAAACAACGAAATTTATTTGGAATTCTCATGTAAACAAAACACTTGAAATATCTAAACGTAAATACCCTGGGTACTTACAGAGGCTTGTCTATTAATTTACCTTAACCCTCTTTCGCTAAGCCTCATAACGAGAGAAGCAATTTTAACATTATAATTAACTACTCGACGAAACTATGCAAAATCTTCAATTAGGACTATACATGCTACAACCACTCGTAAGACTTTTGCTCATGTTTGGCGCTTTTACGAATATTAATTGTAATTTAGTGCTTTCAGTCAGAACTTTCATTATTTTCCATCAATTACAAATTCCATAAATTACATTTTCTTAAATTACAGCTACTATTACATAACTATGATATGTCTGGAACATCAGATAGGGCTAGTGCAACGGCTCAAAAAGCGCAAATATAGAGCTAACTTATTTATGACCCGTTATTTATATTATATGACGGGGAATCGTTCGCTCTTCATCTCACTTTGTATTAAGTTATGATAAGACATAGTGGATGCGCACTTCACCCGGAAATTTCAACAGGCTGAGTAACTGGCCTCTAAACGCGCACACGACAAATAAGAATTGGTGCTATGGTCAGGATGACTTTAAACAGGCCCTACCACAGACCTAACTTAGTACCCTCGTGGTATCAAACGCGGCACTTCTGGTTTTGATACGTGTTGGCAAGCCGCTAGACTATAGACGTGGTTAAAAATCCCACCAAGCGAACAACAGAACAATTTCATAAACTCCACAAAACAGGAACTATTTGCATTTGAAATTTAAAGCGAGTAATGGCGATGAACACTGTGACATCTGCCTTATATAAAGCCGAGTTCCCGCTGTAAAGCAGTTTGCATAGCTTACCGTTACTGAGTTGAGATAAAAATGCGGCTTCTCCCGGCTTTCTTCCCTTCGTTTTAGATTTCTCGTTCTCGTTTGGATTCTGTAAACAAAGAATCCATTTCCATAGCTTCGGATAATTTAAGCGATTGTGGTAAAAGTGAGGACATATTTGTAAACGAGGTTCCAGTTTCTGGATCGCAGAAGTTTAGGGCAGATTACTTCACTTAGTACCTGCCCTCTGTTTTGCGATAGAGGCACTTTATTCGTTGCTATACTGTTTCTCTACAGTCCTGGATAATGACTGTAGCTTTAGCCTGTTATAGCCACACTAGTCCACACTAAGACACGAGTCCAAATAGGCCGTAGATTGTCGTTTCAAGATTATTCTGATTGAATTAATCAAAGAGCTGCGTGGCTGAGTGGGTAATGGGCGCCTTTCGATCCGGGGGTACCTATTGGGTACGAATCCAATAGTGCACCTATAGATTTTTATGTTTTTTTGGTATTTATGTGCGCATTTGACACATGCGTATGCTCTGACGGTGAAGGCGACATCGTCAGGTAACCGGCATGTTCCTAGGACCAACAACCTCTATGGCATGTATCACTGGCTAGTATTCCGCTAAGCAGCGGTGAGCCCCTACGTATATCAATGGTGCAGATGAAACTTATCAGTTGCATTTGCACCATTGATGGTGCAAACGCAACTATCTTTTGCACCATTGATAGAGAAAACAAAAAAAACATAGGTACCTACAAACAGATCGTATGAAAAAAATAGAAATTAAATGAAAGAATCATTTTTTTTGTATTTCAAGTGATTGCACTTGGTGACACGAACCCGAATCGTTTCCTTAAGCCGAAAACGCTCTAACCAACTGCGCTACGGGGGTACCGACGCAGATTCAGTGTTTGAAATTACACTCAAAATCACTAGTGAGAAATGCGCCATATCTTTTCAAATAATGTTTGTGAGGGATAGACTGGCTATATTAATAACCGTTGTAGTCTGTAGTAGTTCTTACACTAGCTAGATACACACACTTCATGATTTTTCATACGGTTTGTTTGTAGGTATGTTTTTTGTTTTTTTTATCTATGGCGAGGAAAGCAAGGTGAAGTATTTGTATTAATTTGAATGGTGCAGATGCAACTAATTAGTTGCTTCTGCACATTAGTATTCCAGTTTTATTAGTAAGGTGTGCAATCAAGTATTTTCATTCATTCATTCATTCATGCATTACACAACAAAAATAGATGCCGGCAGCGACATCTAGTTATATAGAACAAAGATATGTTGTGCTGACCCCACTTAATATGAGATAAAATATAAGTAAATAAAAAAAAAGAAATACATTTACACAATAAATAGTACAAATTAAACTTACTATGTACAAAGGAATCAGCCAGATTACCTGAGGACCGTTACAAACAGACTATAGGTAACTAAACTGTTCCAGACCAGTATCAGATGGAAGCGTGCACAAGACAATGGCTGCATTGTCACGCTGAATAGCTATGCTAATTCGCTGACCTAAGAGCCAGCTCTTGGGTCACGTGTCACCTCAATCAAAAGCTCCGCAAGAGTTTTGAAAACCGGCGGGCACCGGCTCCCCACGGACCCAAGGTCTCCACCCCAAAAGGCTCAAATGGCTCTGTGGAGTGGAGACCTCTATATTTGCGCGTTTTTTGATCCTCAGCCGAATCAACCGCCGCACCAGCCCTAACTGATGTCCCAGGCAGATAGGGTGTCTACGCAGGTAGCGTCCCACACCAAAGGCCTACCCATTTCCCAAGGGACAAGAGTCATACCGTCGGGCCGCTTGTCATCATCACGTAACAGACAATTCGGTTCAAGAACGGCTGGAACATTGACACTGGTAAAAGCTTGACGGATAATGTAATTAAGACGAAATCCTGCCGGCAGACCTTGTGCACGAAAGTCCGTGAAAACCAAGTTGAATATTAAATATAAATATTACACGACATTAATTTTCCACCACCATCTAGTCCCAAACAAAGAAAAGCTTGTAATATTTGTACTAGATTACAGATATAATACTGATATATATATTTTATTTTTAAATACATACTCATCATACAAAACACACAACAAACATCAATCACCACAAAAATGTTTGTCAGAGCTACTACCAACTGAGCTGTGAGTTGTTAAAAGCAGATCATAATGATGATGAATCATATAATTATACAAATATGAAACAGCTAACCGTAAAACCATTTAAGTTTTCATAAAAAATTACCCACGATCAAAATAGCATCGAGCGAGATCAAACGTGAATTATACATTTTTGCAGCGAACGACCCTGTCGCTGTTCCATTAGGAAAAAGAAGAAAAATTAGTCCCCCGACCTTATCGTGTGTTAAATCGACGATCCGCTGCACGGTTGCCGACGGATTAATCCGACTTGCATTTAGAGGCGCCAGATGAAAAATGTAATAGTCGGGAAATGCCGCCTTTGTTGTGACTGAATTATTTTATCCAAACATGTTTTCGTATCTCTTTAGGCTTCCTGTGTCTACAAATTGGATGACCTACTGTAAAAAAGTTATTTCTATCTGCGAATCAAAGGACGGTGTAGAGGCAAACCTTTATCAATAGTACTGGTGAGGAATGGAACTCGTCGCCCTCGTCTGTTTTCCGCACCAGAACAGGACATTAATTTTACACAGCGCCATTTAGCCCGAAACTACGCATAGCTTGTTATATGGGAACTTGATTACGGATATAATACTTAAATACTTTTTCTATACAATACTATAATGATACAACACCTGAACACAGAACAAACGTCTGTATTCATTACACAAATGTTTGACCTGCGTGGGCATCGAACCCACAGCCTACAGCGCAGAAGGCAGAGTTACTACCAACTGAGCTATGAGGCTTGTTGTGTCTTCAAGACCGAAAAGAGTAGACCTTTTAGTCAAGCGTGCTCCATCTTAGGGCACATATTACCGTGAGCCCCCACCGTTCTTACGTGGGGGCAGATAGCCATAAATGTTACCGTCTGCCCCCACGTGGGGGTCCTTCATGGGGACAGAAGGTAACAATTCATTTTAACATGTTAGCAAGAGATGGTCAGGCGCTTGGTTATCCACAGCTACTTAATAATATTCCATATTAATTCTAACGGTCCATTCCATCGAATAGTCTGGTAGTGATCGCTCATTTAGCGTTAAGGGGCGCCATTGTTAACTGTTTCATTTTTCTCCTTGTTTGTTTATGTGTAATGAGTCAACAATAAAAAGTTGTATTGAGTTATAACTCAACCGCCTCTGTGGTGTAGTGGTTTGCCCACTGGTGCCAGATCCACAGGTCCCGGGTTCGATTCCGGAGTACGAACTTTGGTCCACCTGGCTTACTAGCATCTTACATAATGTTATCACCATAACCACAACGTTCCTCCAGTAGCCAGTTCCTCAGACTCTTGAGGATTCCAGGTGAGGTGCGCTTCCATCTTCGGCCTCATGATAATTTGAAACCTGATGAGATGAAGGCCAAGCGCTTCCCCGTCGTCCTGTTAAATACTTTAAGCTGTGTTAGATGGACTTAAAATCTACCTACCAAACTTATCTAACATTTCCCAGATATCTGAACAAATAAAATAAGAAAACCAAGTCAATAGTCAAATATTTCACCAACACTTCTATCTTGATTTCAGCTTCGTAGATGAAGTTCATATTGGCCGGATCGTAGCGTAGAATAGCCGTACAAGAAAACCTTGCTTGCGTAAGAGGAAAGGATTTCTATCTATATTTCGTTGAAATCATGCCGGGTTTATCCGATAACGTGAGAAAGGAAAAATAAGTTTTATTACAAAAGCTCTCCGTAAATGCACGGTGAGATAAAAAGGTTGCTTGATGTCAGCGTACTTTTTTGACGTAGCATTAGAGATTATAGATAGCGTAAAATTGACGGATAAATGTTTTACCCAACAGCATCATAGGGAGGAATATGTTTTGCGAGAGTAATGAATAATTATTTATTTCATTGTAATGCGTTCCAGCCTAGACGGTTTGATGTTTCGACATGCAAGGTAACGTTTGGTAGATAAAATATTTTATTATAACCACGAGTATCGAATAGGTTATTTGTTACTTGTAAAGCGGACCATTTTTCGCAACTAGGCCTCTTGTGGGCCATTTTTGTTCAACTCATAGGTTATTAGCCTATTCTGTTTGTGTGTTGTTCTTTACGATCAGTATTTACAAAAAAAGTCTTCATTCCATTATCTTGTTTACATATTGCAAACTTTTATTTATTACTTTAAAAACTTACGTGAGTGGTAAAATACATTTTAAAACACAGGTTTTACTCACGTATACGATTATGTTCAAGGCACCAACGGTTTCGATTCAACAGGTGACTCATCATCGGGGTGAATGTGGCTCACCGGAAAGGTGCGTTCGCAGTGCACGTGATATTTAATAGGTATTTATTCAATTGCCAATTGTCATCGTCACAACAAATGTCAATTGAATAAATATAGTGAGTTTCCTTCAAGTGAAATATATATTATAACATAAACAAAAAGGAATGGTGACTAGTTCGATGTATTTTATCTAATTTAAATTATAATCTATCATTTAAAATATCTCTGCAATTTGATTAATATTACAAAGTCTTACTAATTCGATCTTTCTTAAAAACTAATTTATGAGTTTTACTATTTTTGCTGTCATTAAATGAAGTTCTTATCATTACACAGTGAATCAATGGAATATCAAGGCATCAAATAATTATTCATTACATAAACTTAGAGAAGATGGGCCTTAGAGAATAATTGGCACCAGCTTGGAGCAAGCATCATCCCCCACAACACGAGGGTAATTTTCACTGTCGCTGTTGCGAACTCAGGCCCTAAATAAGTGTCACCAACAACCGAAAGTCCTGTTGATACAGTTCTACAGGGGTAGACTGAAAACACTCTGTGTATAATAACGAGTTTAATTAACAAAGCAAAAGAACAGAGTAGAAGAATTTACAAAAAATAGATACAGGGTCGGGTCGAGTTATTCGTATCCGTATACGTTGAGAACCAAGGAAATAGTATGCCACTAGCCTTAGAATGAGCGGGAGTCGGTGAATGCAGCGGCCGAGGTAGTAGGGATAGATCGGGTTCTGCCGATGATGATGATGATTCGTGAGGAGGTGCGCAGCAAATCTCTAAATCGGTGGAGTCTCGACGGTGGAATGAACCCCAAATTGGGGTTTCACAAGTTCTTAGACTTTTAAATTTTTAAGAAGTTTGTAAGAAATAGTATTTTAAAATTGTTTTATAAAGTCAATCACCAAGTAGTTATCGAGTCGCTATTCAGTGTTCCACGTCCCTTTCTCCTTCCACCAATCACAGATCGCTTCCCCGTAACTGACATGCAATATGACAGTAAGTTGTAGCCACACTACAGATAACCACGGTATCGCGCATACACAAGCGATGCGCGCGAGTATTTAAAATTAGGTATTATACGTTGCGTATCTACTTAATTGTTGATTAATTAAATTGGTAAAGTAAGTAAGTGATTAAATGCATATATTAAGTAAGTCAGAAACGATACCGTTACACTGTATTATAAGGAGCTGGGCTGGCTGGGGTAGGGTTAGTTAAACCCATGGGGGACAATGCACAATACACCCCACAGCGGGACGTCAGTGCAGGCCTTGGTCACCCCCACTCCGAACAAGAATAAGAAACACGTAGCTATTCCACTAGTCCTTGATGAATAAGCCCACATCTGTCTGAGTTTACTACTACTCTCCCAATTTAAGCACATAAAAAACTAATAAAGCTTGCGGTCCCTCGAATTTGAAATGTAAATTCCGCCTGCGCCCCGAAGACGCTTACACATTTATTTATTCGGGTCAACTATAAAACAAACATGATTTGAACACGATTTATTAGATAGCCATTATTTATTATGCATTATTTAATTTAATAAGGTCTTACAAGACCTTAAGTGTGATCAACAAAATCTATCAAACCTATAATAAACAATATTTACTAAGTAAATCTTATTTTTAAATATAAATTAAGTAAGTACATAAGTAATTTTATATGCATGTTTTTTTTTTTTTGTACGACGGGGAAGCGCTTGGCTTTCATCTCACCTGGTAACAAGTTAAGATAAGGCCGAAGATGGAGGCGCACTTCACCCGGAATCCTCAACAAACTGAGGAACTGGCTATCTTACCTCTGAATGTCGGAACACAACAATTTTAGAATGTTGTTCTTTTTTATTGTACAACAGGGAAACATAATTCAAATTGATTTCTTAGTAAGACAATACATTTATTAAAATTAAATCAATTACATCATGTTTTGTGAACTTAGCTGTAAGTTACCTGTAATTTTCATTATTATGGTTCAAAACAAATCAAAAAATATATTCGATACTGAAAAAAATAATATTTGCTATTTGGGAACTAAACTATAAATACAAAATACAAGCTTTGCCGTTTTTTTGGTTTATTTTGAAATCTCTGAGAAGCGTGACCTGAACAAAAATATACCCTTGTTTTATTATTTTCAAACGAATTTAGCGGATTTGTTACTAAATATCTTTCAGTTTTCAGGTTATATATAGTGAACAATGGAATTCCGCAAAGTAAGGACTTTTTTATATTGTACGACGGGTAAACACTTGGCCTTCATCTCACCTGGTTACAAGTTTTTTTTTTTTAATCAATAAATATTACAGGACACTAATTTCACACAGCGCCATCTAGTCCCAAACTAAGCACAGCTTGTAATATGGGAACTAGATTACGGATAGAATACATAGATACTTTTTTTTGTAAATACATACTTATCATACAATACAACACCCAAACACAGAACAAACACCTATATTAATCACATAAATGTTTATCCTGGGTGGGAATCGAACCCACAACCTACAGCGCAGAAGGCAGAGCTACTACCAACTGAGCTGTGAGGCTTGTTAAAATAAGTTAAAAAAAGGCTGAAGGTAGAAACGCACTTCACCCGGAATCATGAACATTCTGATGAACAGGTTCCTCTAAATACCGGAACACAACAATTTAGTTTTGTGGTTTTGGCGATAGACTTAGTTAAGATGGTGGTAGCTAGCTTAAGATGGTGGACTTAAACAAAGTCCACCATCAACCAAATCAAGCACAATATTGTACTCCCCTGGGGATCGAACCTGGGACCTCTTGATCTGACACCAGTGATCGAACCACAGAGGCGGACAAAACCCTACCTAGGGCGAGAAGGAAACACATTATTTTTAAAAGATACAAAAGAAGATCTCTTATTAGCTTTTATATAATTTATGCTACGATTTTACACACTTTGAGGGAAAAGAAAATAATGGAGAAAAACAATTTGAGAACTCCCATTAGTAAGAAACTTGGTCTATAATTTCATATCTAATTCGGTGAACTCCATGTATTAATTTTGCTTCTGTTGAAAGGTTTATAACATTAAACTTTTTGAAAACTTATGAGAGCATGTAATTTTAAAATTATGGAGCTTTCTCGTTCAATCCAACAAATGAAATATATTATTTGGATATAATTGGATATTTAAAAACACATAAAGGACTCACTTTTTCGACATTCTTTTTTTGCTTCAGCGCGTGGATCTTATGAGGATCACAAAGTGAGTGATTTTACAACCTTACTGCACAAACCGGTGGAGTATTAATGTGATTGTAAATAAATATTATGTTTCTAGACATTTTATACAACGCTATTTAACTCCAAACAAAACAAGGCTTGAATGGGAACTGTATTACGATGAATATGAGTTGCTTTTTATATTTTTTTGTTACACAGCAGTTAAAATTGTTATTCATTTTAAAAAAGCAGAAGGCAAAGTTGTGAGGCCTAATAATATCAATAAAAAAAAAGACTCACGACTTTTTCTCCTTCAAGGATTTACCTCCGATCATTACTATATATTTTTTAAACTTACTAACCCTTTCCTCGTGAACGCGTAGTGGTATTATATTTAAATTCATATCAAATACTCAAGTCTATTTACCTTAAAGCTATAACAAAATCAAACTTCTGTATCCACGCAATCAAAAGAAACAGCAATTTAAACCACATATTTTGAAACTCGCAACTACTTGCAAAGGAATCAAAACCTTAAGGTGAAATTTGGCATGAAATAACGTTTTATAGCACATATATACGAAAAAATCCGAAAACCCAAATGACATCCCTTTTTTTTATAATTAGAAACGATAAAGAGACTTAATTTTGAGCTCCTCCAGCTTTCGAAATTGCAATGTTTTGGATTTCATTTAGCAATACAAATAACTTTTTCAACACTTTTGCTCATAAAGTGGCACTATGGTCACCGCAATTAGGCACAGAATGACACCCATAATCAAACTGTGACTTTTTCATTGCTATAACTCACTAGTGAGTTATACAGTATACACTAGTGAGTTCGGCCACAGACTAAAGGGTAGTCTGTGGCCGAACGCAATGCGCGCGCATAGGAAAACTGATTAATTTTTCCCACCTTAGCGAAACATTTTTCACAACTCGTTTTCACTGTTGAAATGTTTTAATTGTTATTTTATTCACAAGTGTGTTGAAAAACGTCGTATGATACACGTGTGTATTGATGATTACCGTCCTCGGCTCTCTTAAGACCCGAGCCGTAGGCGAGGGCCGAGGACGGTATGGCTCAATGGCGCCTCGGCGGTAATCACCAATGTTACATACTAGTACCTAAATGTTCTATTACTTTGTTACCTGTAGGTTTATGCGGAACCCTCGTTGCGCGAGTCCTACTCGCACTAAGCCGGTTTTTTTAAATAATAAGGTTCATTAAATTTAGTTTTATGGACCCTGATGGGTAAAAACAATAGGCCTAAACAGTTACAGTTACAAACGTTTTCCATTTCAAACCAGTCACCTTTCTTCATTTGCCTTCAAGTCTAGAGTCTATTCACTCCAAGTTATTAATTTAAAACCAATTTGAACACCAATTTTCTGGACTTGGCGTTTCAAATTTATCTCTAATAAAGTCATTTAGAACGAATTCCATTTAAATTGGCGATTGGAAGCGCTCGTTATAATATGAGAAGTGGAAATAAAACTGAAAGAGCTATACTGTAATTTGAATTCATCTGATTGTCCCAACCATTTAAATAGTTTTAGTATAATTAATTATGTATGTAAGTATTTTAAGGTATAAATTACTATAGGCCCTAGACTAAGTTAAAATAAGACCTGAAATTTTGCTAATGGTGACTGAAATAAAATATATTAATATTGATTATAATTAATTTGCAACAACCCATTAAAAACCATGTAATAATAATAATAGTACTCTCTTATTATCTAGTAGTAGCTTCTTGCACCTTTGGAATTAAAGTAAATCCTCCCTTTGCACTCTTTGTTATAATTTCCCTGTTTTTATAATGAAGTTTTAAGGTTGTAATAATGACACTGTATTTGTTGACAATTAATGAATGAAAAAATGAATGAATGAAAATACTTTATTGCACACCTTAAAAATAGAACTGGATTAGATTGGAACTAAAAACAAAACTTTCAGTACTTATCGCTAAGAAGCGATTTATCTAGACAACCTTTGGATGGAGAGGTTTTAATGGCTACAGAGGTGGTTGGTGGTGCACATATTAATTAGAGGTCTAGCTAAATTAACTGTATATTATACATTATAAGTAAAGCAATGCTACAAATATACACACTACTAATATAATATAAATACCTACATATTATACACTATATACTCAATGAAATATACTATAGAGACAATGTGTCATCATAACATGATACTACATATATATAGAATGCTGGAATACAGTTAGAACAATTTTATGTTCTCGTAGAGTATAATTTAGTTTGGGAAATAATATCGGAGTACTTTGGGAAGAACCCTCTTTCAATACCTACTCCACAACCTTGATCATCATCGAAGATATATTTTTTTTTATAAATCGTGGGTTAGCTCTCGATCTTGGGTTATCTAGCTCTAGGTCAGAGTATGAGGTCAGACGATGCAGCCAGCTTTCCCAGAAGGCACTAGCTCTTCTGCGCACAGACGAAACACCTATCAGCCACCACCAATGCGCTTTGGTTCCACCTTCATCACGCAAACGGCTAAAGAGGAACCAGAATAAGCAGATGTCTCCAAGACCAGTGTGCTATCTAAATAAAAATCACAGTAAACCGTTTGGAGTCTGACTTCTACAGGCACGACCACTCTCCTGTAAAGGTCCACCTATAAAGTTTCTTCCACCAATGTAGTGATCAGTCAGCTGTAATTCTGACCGCCTCAGTGGTCTAGTGGTCTCGATCAGATCCAGAGGTCCCGGGTTGGATCCCCAGGGTAAGTACAAATATTGTGCTTGGTTTGGTTGTATGTAGGACTTTAAGTCCGCCTGGCTAGCTACCACCATCTTTCCTAATTCTGTCGCCATAGCAACGATTCTAAAAATGTTGTATTCTAGTTTGTTGAGGATTCTGGGTATAGTGCGCGTCCACTTTCGGCCTTATCTTAACTTGTAACCAGGTGAGATGAAGGCCAAGCGTTTCCCAGCATTACAATAAAAACAATTTTTCAACAAAAGATAGTAGTTCCATTGCCCGGGGAAGACCACATGGAGGAAGAACACTTTCACCCCAAATAAGGCCGAAGACGATGCTCGATATATCTTGTAAAGTGGTACATTCATCATGAAACATCTAAGGGTAGACGCAACGTGCAACGCTCAATATTTTGATAGACCTGTTATATCCTATTTTGATCTCATCATCTACGGGAAGTTGATCCTGAATGTAAAAGCTAATGATAAATAATTTATTTGCAGGCATACGATATCGAGGTAAAAACAAGTACATCGTAAAAACATAGTATAGCACAAACATAAAGCTTTTAATAAACACATGATATATAAATGACAGTTTTCGCTAAAATGTGAAGCAGTGTGATGGTGGTATTACATCGAGGTTATGACCAAACGTGAAAGGTGATGGTGCTATTTCATTGGCTGCTGTTGGGGTATTTCATATACCACGGAGATATGATTAAGTGTTATATGTAGCGCTTGCAATCCATTATTCATGCAACCTCTTTGACCATTTATAGCCTTTTTCAGGTTGTAGTTGAGAATTTAGCCTTTTTTACTGTCTTCGCCATGACAGGTCTTGGTGAAGTTCGCGCGGTGATGGGAGCCAGTGACTTAGGGAGCCCTATAGACGATGAGGCTGTCCTACTCAATCCAATCACTGTTGATTGGATTGAGTTCAGTGTTGGTATCGCATTGTAATTGTTAGTAGACGGGGATGGTAAAACCTCTAAAAACGTGGTATTTCATCGAGGTAATAATCAGAAGCGGCATGTGTTGGTAGTATTTCATCAAGGCTATTTGATTTGGAATGTGATTAATATCGCTATTCAGTAGGTCAGGTCGTTCGTATGAGGAGTCTAAAGAGCTAGAGCTGAACTAAGACGCTGAACGTGGGATGAAACATCAGATTGCTCCACATCAGAATCGGAACCATCATCGGTGCTTGCATTTTCAGTCGGAATCAAAGCCAAAATTCTATGCGATCTTGTTATATTCAAACACTGCAGAAAATTAAAAAAAAAAACAAGCTGTATGCAAACAAACTACACCCGTTGGACTATCAAAATAAATTAAAAGTGTGGATATCTATTCGTTACGTAGTTGGCAGTGTACTGCGAGTATACCGGAGCCTGTTTTGACTATTTTACAATGCACTTGGCAACGGTATTCACAAAGTACACACATCATTTTCATTCTTTAAAACAGTGAATATGAAACTTGGAAATGAAGTTATTACTGAGTAGTGTGATTTATAATATTTCATTGCAAATAAAGATACACAAGCAATGATCCCGATAAAAATAAACATGAAAAACCAGTAACAAACTTTCCACGCAGGAGCAACCGGCCGTTACCGTGTCATTTGGATTTTGACATATATTTGTCAATGTGGCCACCTTCAGTATTTTTGTTACCAAATAAGATGATGTATGTTAACCTATTTTAATGCCAAGTGGGAGAAATTGTAAATTTTTTCGGCCCTATAATTTAACAAAGTGAATGTCTTTCGTGGAGTACACTGTCAATTAAAGGGTGCAATATCCTCATATCCATGCATATTTATACATATCGCAGAAACAAATCTCACACTTGGTAATTTCGAGATGTTATAAAGAAAACAAAAAGACAAGTAAGCAATCCAGAGATTATGGGTTCAAATCCAGTCCTGCACCATTAAACTTATCGGGTTTACGGTAGTTTATGTGAACCTCAACATTTGACACGTGCACAAGCTTTGATGATGAAGGTACCAAGGACCAAAATCATCATGGCATGTGTCACTGGCTAGTATTCCGCTAAGCAGCAGTGCGCTTGCAGCCTGTCAAGTTTTGTATACTAGTTACAGACAAACCGTAGACATGTGGCGAACGTAAGTTTGGACTTGCTTCTGACTACCTCTTAGTAGTTGATTCTCATATGATCCACACACAAGTACCTAATCAGAGGTGAATCCTCGCAGGGAAAAAAGTCGTTAGACTGCGAAAACTATTTATCGTACTAAAATATTCGTACGTAACAACACCCATACGTATGTAAAAAATATTTCAAAAATTTTGCAGAAGCATTCCTTTACTTTGTGTCATTATGCCTTTCTATCAAAGTGCATTTCTACTTCAGACAGACAAATGGAAAATTGCAAAACGTGCTTGGTTTTAAGATGATTTGACTGCTGTTCAAATATAATACGAAACATACGAGATTTCACTGTGTGTTTATTTTTTACGTTAACTTTCCTCCACATATTCACGATGTTTTTTAAAGCTTACAGTTTACTAGGCATCAATTTTTTCGAGGTGGAACTGGGTACAAAAAATGCGTGCACAATGCAGTTACTTACAATCACGTTAAAATGATTATAAATTAACAAGTCTCAGCTCAGTTGGTAGTCTCTGCTTTCTGCACTGAAGGTTGTGGGTTCGATTCCCACCCAGGACAAACATTTGTGTGATGAATATGGATGTTTGTTCTGTGTTTGGGTGTTGTATCACACAGTACGTATGTATTTACAAAAAATAAGTATTCAAGTATTCTATCCGTAATCTAATTCCTATATTACTAGCTATGCTTAGTTTGGCGCTAGATGGCGCTGTGGGAAATTAAAGTCCCATAATATTTATTTATTATATATACATTTTAGATATGTTTTATTATTTATTGAGTTACATAATGTGCATCCTCCTACCATCAACCAAACGTGTCGTCCTTCCATCTGAAAGTTGTCTGGAACACCCGCTCTCAAATGATAAACCCGCACAGGACACTTTATGCTTTTCAGTTATCAATTGTTTTTTTAAATGTGAGATTAAGATTCTTCATTAATTCTTTCATTTAGTCAATAACACCTATCAAATGATTTAGAAAAAACTACGAAATACAATTTTGACAATGGCAAAACGATTTAACCTGTTTGGCCTATCGCCGATTCAATGCAAATCAACTAGTGGACCGCGCGTTTGAATATGCATGGTGGCGAAACGGAGTTTTCAGGAATTTGATTGCTTCAACAATTATCTAAACTAAGGGGCGTTTGGAAACAACTAATTGCAGCGGATTAATAGAAGAAGTTTTAACAGGTAAACAATGCCCAATGCGCGTCTAACACGCTTAAGAATATATATATGGACAGACGAACAATAAAAGTTAGTAAAGGAAAAGGTTACAAATACAAGGGTTTCTTTTTTTTATATTATTTATAGGTAAGAATTCCTAAAATTCTCCTAATTATAAGTGTTAGTTGTTAGCCCAAATTTCAAATACGATTCTATAATTGTTTATGAAATAAATTAAACGAAATGAAAAAAACCGGTCAAGGGTGGACCGCTAATATATATTACACATTTTTGCGCGTTTTTTGTATGGAGGGACCCTTAAATTACACGTATACCTACTTTACGGGATGTTAAGAAGCACAAGAAAAAAGTAATTTTACATATATTAGTTTAAAAGTAAAGGATAAACACGTAAAATTCAGCTATAACGGTTTTACACACACACGTAGGTAAGCCTTTAATTTAATTAAAAGCTTACCTACGTGTTTTAATAAAAGAGACAAACAACATCACCACATTGAATATGATGGATGGGCAGCGAGAAGTATCACCAGTAAAACTATTTTGACAGTTTTAATTCAAACTTATGGCGGAGTACGTCAGTAGGTTGTTAGTATTTTTTGCGTCCAGTAAAAAATGTTTTGTTAATTCACTTTATTTGATGATAAAATACATTTAACAAGTAACCAAACTCTTTTATAAAATAAGCTGACCATTTAGAAGAATATAAAAAAAACAAACAATAATTATCACTGTGCTATTAATTTTGAAAGTATTCGTGTTTTTTTTGTACGACGGAGAAACGCTTAGCCTTCATCTCACCAGGTTACAAGATAAGATAAGGCCGACGGTGTAGGCGCACTTCACCCGGAATCCTCAACAAAGTGGGAAACTAGCTATCTTACATCTAAATGCCGGTACACTACCATTTTAGAATCGTTGTTATGGTGACAGAATTAGGTAAGATGGTAGCCAGGTGGACTTAAAGAAAGTCCTGCCACCAACCAAATCAAAGCACAATATTGTACGCTGGAGATCGAACCCGGGACCTCTGGATCTAAAATCGATGGGTTGAACTACTAGACCACAGAAGCGTTTATTTTTGAAATTAAAATAACGAACACGTATTTATGTACGTATTTATGATAATTTTGACGTCTCATACACCTGAATAGTATACGTACAAGAGTAGTGAGTTAAAGGGGTTGGTGATATTATACCAAGTCAGACACCGTATCATTAAATGATTTTACGTTAGCCTAAGTTTAGCTACATACGTTAATAAAAGGTAGAAATCGTTGTCCAGTATCAAAGTTAATCTTTGAAGTAATAAAATGTCTGGCAGTAAAATAGTTACAAATTGCGCTTCTTTATTGCAACATCGAATCGATGCGGCCATTTTACAAACCGCTGATTCTCCTCACAGAGGTTAAAACCTCGATAAATTCACTGATTAAGCTAGTTCAATATAATTTTATAATTAATAATTCATTTAATGCGTAATATCCTGCTTAAATCAATACATGTTATAGCTTAGATGTAAGGCAGCTTAAAGTGATAGGAGATACATTGACCTGGCCAGGGCGTTGCAAGCTACACGTAAGTATGTAAATTTGAATAAATTGAACTTCATAACAAAACTATCAGTATTAAAGGAATCTGACCGGTTTATTTAATAATAGTAATACAATTTTATTTTAGGCAACAATAGATAAATTACAGATCTTATTCTTACTTACTCCACGGCCCATAGTAATATATACCTTAAAAAACTAACATACATAAGTAACTATATCTACTCTAACTATTTAATGGCACGTAAAGTCTGGACCTGACTTACTAGTGTTGTGTTTTATAACCGTCCGCGATACTTTCTTAACACAACACCTTTCGGCCAAAGTTTTTCTTTCATGAATATCGATAGATGTTTAGTTGGGACTCGCAACACAAGCGATTTAAAATCGTTGTGGCGAGATTCCAACTGCTCGATCACAATAAATCGCTACACTGGTAAGTTTCTTAGCAATAGCTCATCAAATTTTCGTAGTGATTTATTCAATGGCCATACGCTATCTCTTAAACCAATACCATGATTATGCTAGTTCGCAATTAAATCTGGGACCCGGCCCATTCGTAACTCATACTGATTTATGGCAGGTCGCTGTTACTGTCGCAATAACTTCTAAATAACCATTAGGTTTTGATAAGAGATACCGATATTAAATGGGTTGTTCAGGGATAAATGCCTTGGGTTGATTAGTTTATCCTGCTTATCAGGTTCTGTCTGAACAAACTTTCATAGGTATATCGTAGCTAGTGTATCTGAGTGATTGACAATTCACGCATAGCCCCGATAAGTTTAAATCGGAGATCCAAGAGTCAAATTTTCAAGTTGGCCTTTGTAACACATGTGTCTTTTAATTATAATGGTTGTGAAGATGGAAAGTAAATAAAAATCCAAATTCTCAAATTAAAAGATATTGAAAAAGGGTAAAGTGTTAAATTATGGTTTCACTAATTTCGGCAAGCGATAGGTTAAGATTGAAAATGATCCAATGGCTAGTGTCGTCAAAAAAAAAAAAAAAGGATTCGGATGCCAGACGAGCACATAAAAACACCTTAATCTTAAACAAATCTCCAAGCTGTAAGTTGTGAGTTGAAAGTTAAAAGTTACCACGGATATTTGAACTTTTAATCTCAAGGCCTGAGGACTTAATTTATAAGTCCTAGAGACTGATATTTAAATCTAAATTATTATGTTGTTAGTACTTATAATTTGTTGGTGAGATGCAGACAAGTTGCACCTCGTTCAATGGACTAATTTGAAACAAGGTTTCTTTTTTAATATATCAAATATATTGCCTATAAAGTTTTTTTTTCCAATATAAGATATTATAAATTTATCTATACTTGTTGTTTTTTATTAATGAATATCAAAGTTGGCTAATTTATGGTGTTGTGATTTGTGAATTACGAATTTGCGAATTGCGAATGCATCTGTTTTTAGAATGAAAATTACAAACTACATATACGATGCGGCTGCTAAATTATACCGTTCGTGCTCCGTTTACGAGTCGTGAAGAGTTTCACGAAAAATATCTATGGAAGAAACCGGGTGTGTCCCAAGTGTCAAACGCTTGAAATACGAGATAAAATCTTCGTAAGTGTTGGTCCATGATAAAGAATGGGTAATCTGGGCCAAAGGTTGTAATCCTAGCAAAAAAAGCGATTATTTAACTGAAAAGAAGAATACTAGGTTAGAATCTCGAAAACACCCTTGTGTCCAGACTGAAATTTCGAGGTCAAACTCTTGCCCTCCGCAAATCCGGGATAAAGAAACGTGGACCGACAAAACGATTTCCAACACGATCAAAACAATAACAAAACACAATTTCTTATGAAAACCAAATTTCAGGACAACCTGTGCAAGAAACACAAGGTGACAAATCGCCCAATTTACCTGTAGTTCCAACGAAATAGGCATCTCCACTACATGGGGAGTTCAAAAAAAGACGCCGAGCCACCAAAAGCTAGTCATAACTAAAAATCATAAATTTCGACTTGCAGCTTCCATTAATAAAGGAGCCATTTTGAATTCAATCTGTCAAAAACGAATGATTGAAAAAACAAATCAGTCGAAAGCAATTCACAGAGTAAGTATATTTTTAATATAGGGTTTTACAACACTACACCTTCTATAGTACTGTTAGGGACCATGAAAAGAATATCTCACCGAATGACAGACACGATGAGAGATATTTTTTATTGTACGATGGGGATGTTCTCGGCCTGCATCTTACTTGATTCAAGTAATGGTAGGGCCGAAGATGGAAGTGCACTTCACCTAGAATCCTCAGTAAACGGAGGAACTGGCTTTCTTATCTCAGAATGCCGGAACACAACAATTTAAGAATTGTTTTATGGCGACAGAATAAGGTAAGAGTGGTAGCTAGCCCGGCGGACTTAAACAAAGTCCTACCACCAACTAAACCGAGTACACCATTGTTCTCCCGTTGGGGATCAAACGCGGGACCTCTAGTTTTTTATTGTTGTACGACGTGGAAACGCTTGCCCTTCATCTCACTTGGTTATATCTGCCACCAGTGGATGAACCACTAGACCACGGAGGCGGTCTAAATATATTTTTGTCATGGCATAACCCTCTATCCCTCACCAACATGTGTTTTAATGCGACTAAGGGTTTATTCCATGAGATAGGCAATATCACATAAACTAACAAAAATCGATCGAATGATCTCCCGCTGATCAGTCCGCCTGCCAAGCGTGGATAGACGTATTAATATATAGATGTATTAAAATCTTAAATATTTATTTATTTTTTCTTCTCACAGAAGTAACTAAAATATATTAAGGTCTATGGGGTACAGACATATTTTATAGGTTTGTATTGTGAGAGACCTGGTGCCTAGGTTCTTACCTTCTTCTATTATTATCTTCTTGTGATAGCAGGCCCCCCTTTAGCTTAAGAACAATCGGGGGATTGGCGCTCTTTGTTATGTCATGAAACTTGATACAATTGAAGCACCAAAGAAACCATGAGAAATTCAATCCAAAAAAGAAAGGTGTGAATTTATTCAACCCACCTGTTCTTTGTTTTTGCTGATTATTTTCTTGGAACCGCCGCCGTCGAAGATAACGAGCTCTCTTCCGAGGCGCCTCTCATTTCCCAAGAGATTTGTTGTTTTTAATTTTATCCGTTCCATCTAAAGGTACTTTTACACGCGTATGTTTCACGAACAGAGTAAAGTAAACATTATTTCTTGAAATACATTGAGTGAATAACAAAGTGTGTAGGTACTACTTACGGCGTGCAATATTTATCAAAAGCATTGATAAGAAAAACATCAAATTTAATTATAATGAATTTAATGTTTTTTTTATCAATGTTTTTGATAAATATTGCAACAATTTTGTTGTGATTAACTGTCTATACTCGCAAAACCCAAACCAATGAGGATTCTAGAGACTTGAAATTTTCAGGGTTCCATTTGTAGTAATAATCAACTGAAAGAGCTCACCAGAGAAGCTTCATTGCATTAGTAAAAAACACATCAAATTAAGTTATTTCCATATCTTAATATGTAATAACACGTCAAATTCAGGAGTAGTTTTTTTTATACATTTCTACTACTAAACATTTATTCAATAAATCTTATGATTTTTACAAGCTATGCTTAGTTTGGGGCTAGATGGCACTGTGCAAAATTAATGTCCTGTAATATTTATTTATTTATTATATATTCAGATATGGAAATGTATGAAATGTTAGAAATGTTTTTTTTCTCCCAATATTTTTGATAAATATTGCAACAATTTCTATAAAATTATCGTGTGCTGACTGATAAACTGACTATCCTCGCAAAACCCAAACCAGAGACGGTTCTAGAGACTTTAAATGTTAAGGGTTGGTTCCATTTGAAGTGTAAATCGACTAAAAGAGCTCACTAGAGAAGGACAGCAGTTTCCTTTTAAAGCTATCACTATCACTGAGATCACGAATCTGTCTATTAAGCGTAACTAGAATAAAACTTCCAGGTTTTTAGTAAGACTAAGCCTTCCACAGATCTAGAAGTGGAAAATTGTAAACTCTCGATTTTAATGAGTAATTAGATTTTGGCGTTGGATTTCGGTTATTTCCACTACCGGACAAGCAGACGTACGACGTCTTCAAGTCCAGAGTAAATAGGTTCCTTTTCGGCAAGCTTGCTCAATCTTAGCCCACATCTTTACTTGTTATATATGTAAAGCTTGTGGTCAAACGCTTGACTATCACCAATAATAAAAAAATAAAAGGTCCACTGCCTATTGATCCCCCGTCTTTTTGGTAGGGAAAGCCATCAATCAGCCGTCTGTTTAAATAATGTGTTATAATAAATGTTGTAAAAGGAAAAGGTTTGGATGTGAAAGCTCTATTACAAGCACTTACCACGTTGGCTAATGAATTATGTTTTAGCTTATTCTACCTGTTACGTAACATTTTTAAGGGTAATTGGATTTTGCAGATCGTTAGCTTTTACGAATAATTTATAAAATGTATTATTTTTCAAAATAATTTTATAAATTGAACTTTCTTATTATGCAATCGCTATTAATTATTTTTCATTCTGATTCAAATAAAACATATGTTTTTTTCTGTGTTTGTGTGTTGTATCACATTTTAGCTTAGTTACTTAGTATTACTTAGTTACTATGTTATACCTATATATTTTGTGGTAATCAATAAAGTGTTACTTACTTACTTACTTACTTACTTAGTATGCATGATTTAAATAAAATGTGTATTTTAGTATTATATCCGTAATCTAGTTCCCATATTACAGGTTATTATTTTGGGACTAGATGAGGCGCTGTGTAAAATTAATGTCATGTTTTTTTTTAAATACCTATCGGCTCTCAATTTTTTTTTGTTTGTTTTTACTGTCCCACGCATCGACAGATCACGGTGAGCCGCTATTTGGCAGCCTTCGGGTTCAAGAGGTGGATCGCTAGCCAGGTAGGTGGACTTAAACAAAGTCCTACAACTTACCAAATGGCTTACCTCAACAGACTGATCTCTTTAGGAATCCGAGTGAAGTGCGCTTCCACTTTTCGGCCTTATCATAGCTTGGCCAAGTGCTTCCCAGACGTATAATAAAATAAAAAAACTTATATAAAGAAGATAACAAGTCCTAAGGTATCCCGAATCATGAATATTAAAAATTTACACCACAAATTAATTTAAGTTAGGCAAAAATGGAGAAACGAGGATAAATAGATTAAAAAAAAAAAACGCACAAAGTTAGAATACTTAATTAACATTTTATACATATTTAAAAAGTTTTGTAAGTTTAACAAATTTTACAACACTGTAAAGAAATCAACATATACGTGAGGTAAACCAGTGTTTTCAAACATTGACTACGGACTGAAATAATTGCTGAGAATTGTTTTTATCGATCAATCTTTGCTATGAAAGTGGCCATAGAAATGCCAGGATATTATTAATTCACAGACAATAGCGGTTCAATTCGAGGAGAGAAGATACAATAGTGTATTCTGTGGCTCTAGTCTCGAATCTGGGGCGAGTCGTGATGCCAGGAATTCCGTTACAATGCCAATGGAATGTTAATGGGTCAACTCATTTAGAACAAAGGAAGGAACTATTTGTGGCATACTCGAATATTTATAATAAATTAGATTAGTTTTAGATTAAATAAATTGATTCTCATAAGCGCTCATAAGGGCAAGAAAATATATAATTTACATAAGAACAACGATTCACTAATATTAATAAAAAAAAACTGTTGTTTTTGACTAAATCTTATTTAACGATTATAAATTATTTTGTAGATAATGATATTTTTTCATTCATATGCATGATCATGCATAGTACTCGTAAATTACAAATAACTAATATTATAGGACATAAATTACACACAGCGCCATCAAGCCCCAGTTTACGAACTATAACAAAACGAAAAAACAAAAGAAAAACCTCAAAGGTTTATTATAACATAAAAAAAAACATTGATTTAACGCACTTCGATGAAAACTTGAAAAACTTACTCGTAACTCTGCCTTCCACGCTGTAGGCTGTGGGTTCGATGATGAATATAGATGTTTATTCTGTGTAAGAGTTTGTATCATATAGTATGTACGTATGTATTTAAAAAAAAAGTATGTAAGTATTCCATCCACTAACAAGTTCCCATATTACGAGCTATGCTTAGTTTGGAGCTAGATGTCGCTGTTTGAAATTAATGTCCTGTTATATTAGTTGTTTGTAGTCAACTATGCAAGATCATTATCTACAAAATAAATGAAATACGTTATTCAAACAATTTTTTTTCATATGAAATTGGTGGGCTCTTGAACCGGGTATAATATTGGCCATTAACTCTACACTTAGTAGACAAATTAGCCGCGACATTACCGAGGTCTGTGAAGGGACCGGCGGTCACGTGGAGATGATGAGTCAGCTCATCGGATCAGTAGCGAGGCCTGTTTTTATATACGTAGGATGAACCTTTGATTTCGAGGGTTGCCTGGGCATTTTTTTCACCACAAGAATACTATTGTATCACTGAGTAAAGTAGGCTATATTTGTTAATAATAAAGGACTACATACCATAACTCTTATCAAATAACCCAAGGTAGGGGACAAATACCTGAATAGTATAAAGATAGAACCAAATTATGTTATACAGTTTTAGAAAACACATAGATATCTACAAAAAAAATCGGAAATACCATATGTATATCTATACATTACAGTTTATGCAATACTTTACTTTTTTTATTAAAGAATTTCTGGTAGAAACTACAACACATTATTTGTTCAATGGTACTCACCCTTATCTTAATTACTCACTGAGTATTCCAGGATGTTCAAAGTACCTGTAAATTACTTTTTGAATTCAAATCAGACAGATTTGAATAATTCATTCCATTTAAAAGGTATCATGAATGATAAATATTATCAAAAGTCTAAATGTTAATGAAAACGTCCACTTTATGAATTTGAGCCAAATAATTAGAATTAAATATAATTATCATGCTTGGCAAGCGGATCAGTGATCTTTTTATTGTTGGTACTCGGATACCTCGAAAATTAATATGGTCCTGCCGTGGATATTGTAAGAGGCGACCAATGGGTTATACCGGGAGATGGGTAACCTAATTCTTTTTTTATTGTACTACGGGAAAGTGCTTGGGCTTTATCTCACCTGTTTTTTTTAATTTATGATAAGGCTGAAGGTGGAAACGCACTTTACCCGGAATCCTCAATAAACTGTGGAATTGGCTATCTTACCTCTAAATGCCGGAACACAACCATTTTAGAATTGTTGTTATGGTGACAGAATTAGGTAAGATGGCGGTAGCTGTCAGGCGGACTTAAACAAAGTCCTACCACCAACCATAATATAATAACCATAATTCCTAGTAAATGTAGGTACGGGCGGGTATTAATTGACCGTGCGAGCGAAGTGTCTCAGTTTCGAGATTGGCCAAAAATGCTTTTGTCCTCTGCCGGTTTGTTCTCGACTACAGGTCGCATTTTTCAACCGATTTTAAGAAAATTGGGTTCTTTGATTTATAAAAAAAAAATATTTTGATCTCGATTTTTGATTGAGGGTAAAAGGAGGGAATAGGAGGGAAGTTTGCTCTAGCCTTATTTATCAAAAGAGTAGAGGGGGAAAAGGTGAAAAGTTTACTGCAGGATTTTTTTTTTTTTTCGGAAAATGTTTACCTACGTTTTTTAATCATACTACGCAGTCCTCTCCGCCTTTGCAATACAAATCCATAGGCAGCAGATTCGATCTCCTCAGACCAAGGGAACGCGAGTAATCGCTAGAGCTTGTAGGTTCTATTTGCTCAAAAGTTTAAAAGGAAAAGTAATAGAGGAAAGCATCGGTTATTGCATGGTTATAAGGGCTCGTGAGGCCTACTGTTCTTACAGAAACCACTAGTGTTTCGTGAGTGAGGTATGTGATCACCTACATAATAGACCAAAGTGTAACATAGATTTTGCTACATCATTTTGCATTCTTGGGTGGGGATGGCTTCTGGACTTCACATGATACACACTCACACAGCGATGGCATTGTACCATCGCACTATATTCTTCTCATTCAATTGTTTTCCCATTAGTTGAAAACTTTAGCCAAACCATTCACTATCATATGACCTGCCCTATGTAGACTAGGCTGGGCTTTAATAGTAGTTTATGCAACTGTCATATAAGAAGGGGTATTAAAACACGAGAGTCTGTTTATCATGACTCGAGTGTTTTAATACCTAAGTTATATGCAGTTTCATACACTACTTTATCTTCACTCATAGGAAAAATTGAAGAGGAAGTAATTTTCAATCTATAAATTCTTGGTACATTTTGTCGTAAAATTTTTTTGATTTTTCTGGCAGGAGACTTTCAGTTAACGCCAATGCCGCGTCTAGAATATCTGGCGGAGTGAAAATCTCGCCGTCACTACTCTCTTCTCCAATCATATATTAATCACTTACTTATTTTAGTAAACTTAATTGGAATCCCGAATACAAAAACACGATCGGCAAAAAATGTATGGGAAGCGCGGGAAATTAAGTTCAAACTACGCATGCGTGCGCTATTTTTTTCATATTCAGCCTAAAACCATAGACTACTTTAATGAAATAATAAAAAAAAAAGATAGCGGTACTATAATGAGTTTTATTCTTAATTTTATGTATTATGCGTTTATAAAGTGCGTCTGTATAGAACCGTCTTTGAATTCGTAATTCGAATTTTTCGATTTGAGTGTATATAAAATTATTTGCGCTACCGTAACTGCACGGGGTCAGCTAGTATATACTATAATACAAAAAAGTCATTCTATCAATTGTTTTTCCACCTTTTTTCTACGCCTTCGAGCATGATTTTCTCTCATCTGCAGGGCATATGCCTACACTATAGTGACAGAGTCATAGTATCTAAAGGACATTTTATTTGTGTCAAGATTTTTTTCCCTCTACGACCACCAAGGGATTTTTATGTACAAATCAGCATACTTGGTAGGCCTTGTGAGTACTTTACAAATTAAGTACCTACTCATAAGGATACTTCTGCCCTGGTATTTCCTTAATCCTCTTTTACGTTATCCACTGTAATGTCAGTCCATGTTCATTGTAAAATGCTGCGGCGGTATAAACAATTATATGAATATTAATATCATATTAATAAAAAAAGCTTAAAGATTAAATAAGCTAACATGATATAAATTTGTTTTCTCATTCACGTCACAGTAAATTGACCTGCAAGTGCAAGGAAAATAAGGTTCTGAAGCGCTCGCACCGTTGATTTCCCACGAGAGTGGCTAACATTTTTGTCAGTCTTTTCGCTTCCTTCTCGTTAACCGGCGATATTTTGTCAAGACGGCTCAATTGTGTTAGCAAGCGAAAAACGTATTTGCTATCATTTACTTTTAAGAAGCAAAAACTTTATGTTAGCAGCTGTTACAATGCATGTGTTTGAATCTATCTATAGCACAATTATTTGATTAAATAATTATGAATACCGAAATAATACATTAATACACATCTAAAACCAATACGTTTTTAATCATTTGATTAAGTATATGGACCTTTTTGAAATCGTCATTCAAGGTAAATTTCAATTGAATTATAAATTAAGAGAAATGAAATTTGTGTAATCTACACAAAAGAGTTCTTTATTCATTTTTATCCGTTTATGTTAAAATTCCTAATATTTAAACTGGAAATGTATACAGCAATAATCAGGGGTTTGTATACCGTTCAAAGAGAACGGCTGGCAGGAACGCGGAACAACCCTTTTCTAAACATATTTTACCATCCTACCTAATTTTCACCGCTAGGAAAGACTAGCTCTCACTAAGTGGTATTCAAGTAGAAACACAACAAGATAAGAGGTTTCTAGTATCTATGAGTCTCATCATAGAATAATAAAAGTAAGGCAATTTTTGTTTTGGCGACAGAATAAGATAAGATGGTAGTAGCTAGCCAGGCGAACCCAAACAAAGTCCTACTAACCAAACCAAGCACAATATATTGTACTCCCCATGGGGATTGAACGCAGGACCTCTGGATCTGAAATCGGTGGGTTGAACCACTAGACCACAGCGTATTAATATAGGTATAGATTGTTCGGATACACGTAACATATTTTATTTGCGAAATAAAATCCATTCCGTCCGGAACATCTGCAGAAGCAGAAGCATCGTCAGAAAACTGTTTTGCATTAATATTGCTGAAGTTTAAATTCTTATTTTTCAGCGCCGCAAACGCTGTGAAAATTCGATAACCTACAGTTTTGCCGGCAGCCGCAAACTGTGACCTCAGCTCACCGCAGGTAATTTTATACTTTTTGCTCAAATCTTTGATATTTTATCGTGTTCGAGTAAGGAACTAGATAGGGTTGGGTCGCCGATTTGATAAACTTTTCGTGTATGAGAACTTTACAGATTTATTCTTAGATTTTGTGAAATATGCTGTTTATCAAGTTTTTCAATTGCAGTAGATCACAACACTTACAAATGTTGTTATAACACAAACGTTCACAACTCGCGACGGGACTCGAACCCGCATCTTTACCTAAGACCGGAAACGTTGCCGGTTTTAGGAAAAGATGTGGTTTTCTGCTGTTGTTTTAATACACAATAGGTCTAAAGAAAGTACTTCAATATTGTTCAATAACAAATATGCAATTGTTTTTTGAATGCTGGTAGGCAATTGTTTTCAACAATTGTTAATAAAAAACCTGTATCCAAACAATAGAAACGACAGCGACATGCAGAAACTCGAATAACAATATCCCAACCATTAATAATATTTTCGTCGGAAATACTGCAAACAAGACTGCGCTAAAATTCAGAGCTATCACATAAATCAATGTCGCTAACAATACCTTGTTGTAGCCTTACCACAGGTTACTCTAGTAATTACTACAGCATCTCTAAATAAAATATATACTTAGATCAACAACTATTATTCAGAATTTTATGTAGGTATATTGATAGATTTTTAGACATTTTTAGATAGTATATAATATACCTAAAATAGGAAACATTATAAATTAATTGTAACAGAATAATATTTGAAATAAAACCACTTCAAACAGAGAAGAAGATGAGAAATAATTTTTTATTCGTTATTCTTAATTGCACATACATTTGCCATCTTAAATTTATTTAAAGTGTTTCCTACACTAATATAAAATTGATCATAGCAAAGGTGAGCCTGACCTTAATAAGAACTCTCTTCCAGCAAAGTGCCTTTAACAGTAATTGTTAATAAAATATCCTTGGATACTAATTTTGTACGATTTTTTTTTTTATTTATTTTATTGTTGTCGCGTGGTTGTCGCCATATGAACAATTCTTAAATTTCTGCGTGCCGTGTGTAGGTGAGATAGCTAGTTCCTCCATTTTACATGAATTCCGGGTGAAGTGCGCTTTCACCTTCGGCTTTCGTAACTAAGCTGATTTTCATCAGGTGAGATAAAACACCTCCCCGTCTGTAGATAAAAAAAGAATTTCGAGTGAAAAAGAACACGATGAAATTTACGTCAGTAGATCGAACTTTCGAGTCAATTCGTGTCCATTCGATGGCACTCGAGTACTTTCCTACGCCGAGAGAGCCGTCTGAGCATGCAAAACTTTTCCAATTCTGTGCATTCCGCAAGAGGGCGCTATTCGTGTTTTCATACATTTTCCTTATTACTTATTTACACACCAGCGTCTGTAATTGGCAATGAGCCATAGAACCTACTGTTGATCTTGGAGTAATTTCATATGAACTGGGGATCTTATTATGCGATGGAACTTGTAAATGATTTATCTGTAGGTAGAGTCTACTTTGTGAAACAAGAAATACATTTACAAATTTTCTTTTGACACAAAAATTCACAACCCACGACGAGACTCGAACATCTTTTCTAAAGCCAGAAACGCTCTAACCAACTGAGCTACGGGAGAAAGATGCGGGTTCGAGTCCCGCCGCTATGACCAAGTAAAATAACTTGAAATACAAAATTTGCAGAAATACATTGTTGACATATGATATGGAAGATAAACAGGTTAACTACATCAGAGTATTATACGAGTTTGGAACAATGTCGCATATTAACAGATTTTAACTTTATTATGGATGCTATAAAAATCTAGCTGGAGCTCAGCTCACTAGATTTTTAGGGCTCCGTACCCATACGGTGCCAACACGATCCTATTAACGGAGGCTTTGTCTCCGTTGTCCATCCGTCTGTCTGTCAGCAGGCTGTATCTCATGAGTCGTTATAGGTAGACAGTTGACAAGTGAGTAGATAGCCTTATAGCTCAGTTGGTAGTAACTCTGCCTTCTGCACTGTTGCCTGAGAATTCGATTGCCACCCAGGATTGTGTGATGAATATTGATGTTTGTTCTGTGTTTTGGTGTTGTATCATATAGTAAGTATGTATTTACAAAAAAAAGTATCCTACAAGCTATGCTTAGTTTGGGGCTAGATGGCGAATCTCTGGATGAAATCAACATCCTGTAATATTCATAATATTAATATTAATAATAAACAACCTTGCGTCTATTTAAACCTGACGCTGTCCATCTACATTATATTGATAATATATGATTTGTTGATTTATTATTTTACTTTACTGTTGTTGTATGTATTAGTTTATAGTTTGTATTACTTATGTATGTAACTAGTATGTGTTGTGATTTCTGTTTACATTTCTTCTTATTGTTGTGCACTACTTCTGTTATATTTTACTGTTTACATTCCTCCAGACAAGCTTGCCTGGAAGAAATCGCTTTTAGCGATAAGGCCGCCCATTGTACTTAGACATTATTGTCACTAAATGTTTAAGTTGTTATGAATATATGAATGAATGAATGGACACTTTATTGTACACAGAAATATGACTATTCATATTTCTGTGTACAGTAAAGTGTCTATTCATTCATTCGTTCGTTCGTTCATTAATTTCTATTGCAGCAATAAAAATAAAATCCATTCAAGAAAGGGATTCTTTGTCTTGAAACCTGTGTTTTGCGTGTCCGCACTTGACTGTTTTTCTGAAAGAAGATCCATTTAAATAAAATGAATTTGATTTTGTTGAGTAGATCTACAAAAAGCTCAAAAATGTCGGTCAAGCATTCGACTACCATCTCACTTGAAGATAATAATGAAGAAGAAGAAAATAATGCACAACGGAGTTGCCCAAGTAGAAACTTATGACCTAGCTTTTGCCTGCGGCTTTGCCCATGTGATACCTACCCACATAAAAAGTAACCTTTGTTGTTTGTTATAAAATGCACTTTATTTGTGACAAATTTCATTAAGATCCATTCAGCTGTTTAGTTGTGAAGAGGTTACAGACAAACAAAGACAAACAAAGTGTAGAAAATTTTGGTTGATGCGATTGAACGACAATTGAACCTAACTTGATCCAGAATAGCCTAGATATTATTTTATATGTAATGCATAAAAACATTTTGTGTAAACGCCAACAGGCACATGCCAACTAATGTCATAGTCTCAATCCACATGTTGTCTGGTAGAAATATCTGATTTAGCGATAAGACCCCTAATCGTTACAAATAAGTTATCATCTATAATATATAATTTTAGAATTTTTAAAAATAGTTTATTGTTGAAAATAAGATAGATTGAGAAATATATCATACAAATTTGATAATGCTACTATCAGGGTACTTAACAAAATAATAGCAATTGAAAGTGACTGGCGCCGCCATCGAAAATTAGTTGTGTTTCAACTAATAAACATCCGAACATGATAAGGATCTCACGTTCAAGCTAATAATATTCTAAGCTTAATAGTTTCATGTATATCTTGCCTAACTACATTTATTGAAGCTCCAAATTATGTTTTACTAGTTGTTCGTGGCTTCGCCCGCGAGGTATCCGGAATGAAAATAGCCTTTATTCCTGATCTCAAACAATCTGTGAAATAATTCAGCTCAATCCGTTTAGTAATCGCTCCGTGAAAGAGTTACAAATATTTTCACGTCCAAACGAACTTTCGCATTTGTAATATTACTGTGATGTGTCGGAAGGCAAAAAGTGTGATGTAATGAATTGTGATGTGTAACAGTGTGATGTGATGTGTTGTACGTCTGACAATTTGATGTTATGTAATGCGATGTGTAATATTGTGATGTGATGTGTTGGACGTCTAAAAGTGTGATGTTATGTAATGTAATGTGTAATAGTGTGATGTAATGTGTTGTACGTCTGAAAGTGTGATGTAATGTGATGTAAAGTAAGGTAGTGTCATGAGATGTGAGGGTTATAGTGTAGTATGTTGTATCAGACGTCAGAAAGTGTAATATAATGTGATGTGAAGTGTGATAGTGTAATGTGATAAGGTGTGAAGTGTTAAAGTGTGATATAAATAAATATGAATGTGTGGTGTGATGTGAAGTAGTAATATAATAATAAGAGTAACTAATATTTCGATTTGTTATATCTGCTACTACACCCATTGTGATATTTATCAGCTGACATTATGAGTTCAATGTTGGTACAGTGGTGGCGCATAGCGACTATTTTTTATTTATTTATAGGAAAACTGTTAATAGTTGGTTGCATATTGTACTCGTTAGAATGTTCTTGTTATTTAGTTGTAAGAAATTATGTGGCGACAAACACTAACACAAACCAGTATTATTTCTAAGTGTTTAATTTTCTACAAAACTTTACTTATTTCAACAAATGATAACATATACTTATGAAACTTACCCTTATTCTATGAAAATAAAGGGGTTAAAACATACGCTCGTTCTTTAAAATTCCCATGAGGCTGACCGCTGTAAACTTGTAGAACCACATCCAGTGAAACTGCGGCTGTAGTGTGTTTGTGTGGTTTTAATTTTCTCGTGATGTAACTCTGGGGATATATAAAATAAGGTTTTGTGTGTTGTTGATTATTTGCAGTAATATTTACTATAAAATCAACATTAAGTGCATCTCAGTATACAATCATGTTTTTTGTTCCGTTTTGATTTAACACAGACAGCCTGCTGATGACGTAAAAGCTGACTAAGGGATCTCACCAGAAAAAGGGTAGCAGATAAATTGTGTGTAATTAAAATACTTTTACTGATATCACTAATCTGTCTGCCAATCATTATGGTTTTGTGAGATGAGTAAGTGAACATTTTTAATTATTATTATTTTTGTAATATTCATTTTTGACATCTCATTTCCCAATTATTAATAATGACAATATCTTATGTAATTTTTGTTTTTTAGTAATTTGTAATTTGATTTAATAATAAATTTAAGTACTAACCTACCTATATATTATTGTATTTTGACTTCATTCAATGTTGTGCTATGTATGTAATTTAATTAGTGTAAGTGGCGAGAGCCGTGCTAATTAAATAAATTAAATAAATTAAATAAATTAAATAAATTAAATAAATTAAATAAATTAAATAAATTAAATAAATTAAATAAATTAAATAAATTAAATAAATTAAATAAATTAAATAAATTAAATAAATTAAATAAATTAAATAAATTAAATAAATTAAATAAATTAAATAAATTAAATAAATTAAATAAATTAAATAAATTAAATAAATTAAATAAATTAAATAAATTAAATAAATTAAATAAATTAAATAAATTAAATAAATTAAATAAATTAAATAAATTAAATAAATAAATAAATGGTAATGACAAAATAATTTTGGTGAAGGCTTTGCACACACTGACATTATGAAAATGATGACTGGCATAGTAACAATAACAAATTGATGTGTTTCGGTATTTAGACAAACCTAAGATAGCCAGTTCCTCAGATTGTTGAGGATTCCGGGTGATTTGCGCTTCATTTGGCCTTATCATAACTAGAAACCTGGTGAGATGAAAGCCAGGCTACTGGTAGAATAAAAAAAAGTTCCGCGTCGTTTCGCTTTAATTAGGTACCTACGTAACACCTCCGAGCATTTATAATCGGATCTTGGCCAGCTGATAAGCTCATGCAGGTCGACAACACCCTGTCAGGCGGGTAGCTACCTATTTTCCTCCTGCATCCATCAAACAATTGGCGTAACCAGGTGGGCATGAAGGCAAAGCTTCACACACACACTACCACAGAATGAAAAGGCTCCACTAAACCAGACACTACACACGGTAAGCACTTAGGTAGGTAAATGTGCGCATGACACAGTCCCGTTTCAACTGTGCAAATTAATTGCTTTGCCACACATACTCCCGACTGCGGTGTACCTCATCCCTACATTATTTGTTTAGACGCATTAAGATTATAATTTATCGAGTATTAGTAATATATGTTTTGTGGCAACGTGGTACTTATCTATTATATTGTTATTATCTGCGTGGTTTGAGTGTAAAATGAGCATATTTTTGCAGCTTTTTTTTACAATACAATCAATAGATGAATTGTAAAAGTAGGGCATAGTTTAATGTAAAATTTATCTTAGTATAATTTTTATTTAATTTTATTATGTAACTTATGTTTTATGACCTGTAACTAATATTTTATTATTAATAAATTACTATGACTACTATGTAGCTGTAACCCTTCTTTCCTGGAGTTATGATACACTACTCTTTTAAAGTTTACAACTAGAACCAGCTACACTCTTTTAAATTTTAAAATGTACGCAATCTTTTCAAATTGTCACCAACTTCACAAGAGCGGCATCCTCGCATCTCGCATTCGATTTATGAATTTCTTTTTTGAGCCTCTTAAGCCTCGGATATTCGATAGTATCGCAGCAATATCTCTCAATGAAATTTTAAGCAATTTTGCATTACATATTACGTTGACAACTATACTCTGTATAATTGTATTGTACAATGTAATGAGTTTTTTTTAGTCTTTTTTAAGCTTTCGCGATTAGAACACATTATTTTGATTGGCGTCTGCCCGCGACCACAGCTGGTGCAACCTCACCGAAACATCGGGAGAAATATAGGTAAAATACGCGATAAATACCCGTTTTTCGAATAAAAATAATGAGTTAGATTTAGCTATGAAATCGAAGGTGAAGAATACGTACAATAGATGATACATATATTTTTCGATACGAGGTTGATATAGTTAGTCGACGGTATAATATATTTGGTTCTGGGTTTAAAATTTTATATCTTTTTAGGGTTCCGTATTTACTTGTAACTCCGTTCATACGTTACACTAAGCTACATTCAAGAATGTATAGCGCAGTCACCCTCATTTTGCGCAGCAAATGAAGCCTGTTTATAACATAACATAAGAGCTAGATCAGTCGCCGTTCCAAACTTAATCCGAGATAATCTCGTTTTGTGGTGACTCCCGGAAAAATAACCTAAAATTATAAATCCACATAACATTTAAAGTTTTTAAACTTAAAATGAAAACCGATTTGGCTGGACCATAGCCAAATTTGTGTACCAGTAAGCTTACCGATTTTAAAGTTGCAAATTCTTGTTTTAAATTGTGAGTGATAATAGAACGCTGGTAAGAATATTATGCGTAACTGAGCTCGATTTTATTTTGTTGTTAAGATAGCCTAGCATCAAGCTCACTAGAAAAACAAGGTACGCTTACGGTGCATGCTTGTCTAGTAGGATTTTTGGTTGGTGGTAGGAATTTGATCAAGTACGCCTGGCTACTATCATCTCTAATTATGTCACCATAACAACAATTATAAAATTGTTGTGTTCATTTAGAGGTAAATAACCTTCGGCCTTATCTTAACTTGTTACCAAGTGAGAAAAGAAAAGGACACTCTAAACTTGAAGACTCCAAGATTGTACTGGTGCGGAAAAACAGATGTAGGCAAAAAGTTCCATTCCTTATAATACAGAATTCTGTTCTGTTCAAGAAGTTCCATTCCTTTGTATACGGAGTTCTGTTCTACGTGATTTTATTTTAATTTTCTACACTCTTTTATATTGCAAACGCAAAACCCCAAGCAACCTTTAGTTTCCAGAGTTCTGCGAAAATGCGCTTTCTCTTGGGCTTTAAGCGACATGCTGAAGATTTGAGACGAAGGGCAAAGTTGAGGATCAGCAAGTTGTGGTAATCGCCACAATTCGGTCCAGGAAAGGCAGGCAGGAAATTTTGACATTCGTTGATTAATGTTAATATTAATTGGCGTTTTGTATGGGAGGAACATAAAGGCAATTTTTTCATATTAAAATATATTTTATTAATCAAAGTATGTACCATTGCTATCTATACACTTTTGCCATCTTATAGGTAGTTCATTGATCCCTTTACTAAAAAAACCATTCGGACGGGAATCAATGAAATCTTTGAAAGCGGTTTGGACTGCCTCGTCGGAATTGAATTTTTTTCCTTGCAAGAAGTTATCCAAATTTCGAAAAAAATGGTAATCTGTTGGAGCAAGGTCCGGAGAGTACGGTGGATGTCTTAGACATTCCAATTGAAGCTCCTCTAATTTGGTAGTCGTCTGTTGGGCCGTGTGTGGTCTAGCGTTGTCTTGAAGCAGCAGTGGCGTAGAGCGATTGAAAAGTCTCGGTTGTTTAACAGCGAGCTTTTCCATCATGGTTTTCAGTTGCTGACAATAGACATCAGCCGTAATCGTCTGACCAGATTTAAGAAAGCTATAGTGTACGACACCGGCACTAGTCCACCAAACGCTTACAAGTAGGTAACTTTTTTTGAGTCAATTTTCGCTTGGGGCAAGATTTTGCTGGTTCACCAGGGTTCAGCCATTGCGATGAGCGTTTACGATTATCGTACAGGATCCACTTTTCATCACATGTAATGATCCGATTTAAAATTCCTTCATTATTGTGCCGGTTGAGTAATGTAACGCAGCAGTCGACGCGCGTTTGTCGGTTTGCTTCACTCAATTCATGAGGTACCCACCTTTCAAGCTTTTTCACCTTCCCAATTTGCTTCAAGTGGATTAAAACGGTTTTGTCACTAACACCGCAGCCTGCAGCTAACTGTGATGTGGTTTGCGATGGATCTGCTTCCACAATAGCCTTCAATTCATCATTATCGACCTTGGTCTCCGGCCGTCCACGGGGCTTGTTCTGCAGGTCGAAATTTCCAGAACGAAAGCGTTGAAACCAAAAACGCACCGTGTTTTCTTTTGCGACACCACCACCATACACATCATTATTCCTTCGAGCCGTTTCTGCAGCACTGGTGCCACGGTGGAACTCGTACTCGTAAATAATGCGATATTTTAAGTTTTCCATTTTGTGAAATGAGTGACGCAGAAAAAAAAAGCAAAAGAGAAAAAAACAAATGAATTACGGTTTTCGAAACACAAATGCATGAGTTAATAGCTGTTTAAATTTGAATTTGGAATTCCTAACCAAAGAGGAGATATTTAAGATCAAAGTGGCCAGTACGACAAAACGCCAATTTCATATGTAAGGACCTAATAATTACGTTTTATTAACTAAAAAGAAAACCGACTTCAATGAAAAATATGATAAAATTTCGTTAACCTGGATGACGTATTTTTTCCAATAATTTGATGAGAGATGGACAGACAAACAGACAAAAAGACCATTTTTCCATACTTTTCAGATAATACACCCAAATTGCTTCAAGTGTGTTTATAATATTTGAAGATTTCTCTCGAATTTTCCAGGATCCCATCATCAGATCCTAACCTGATGACGATGGGATCACCTGGAAAGTATACCAACTCTAAAAATACCCAAATCACTTCACGTGTGCATATAATATTTGAAGAGTTCCCTCGATTTCTCTAGAATCCCATCATCAAATCCTGGCCTGGTATCAATGGGACCACCTGTAAAGTATACTCTTTCAAACAAAAAAAAGATTGCGAGTCGCAATCTTTTTTTTTGCTCTTTTAGGGATTACGTCAAATATATCGTGCGCACACTCGCCGAAATGGAATTTATAGAACACAGACAGCCTGGCAACCCGTCGTCTATGTTCTAGGCTCTGCAAATTAGCCTTCACAAGCGAATCATCACCTTTGAGTCTAGCAACACGACGCTCAATCGAATCCAGGGCTTCGAGCTGATACTTGACTAACCCATCCCAGAGATGACAGCAATACTCCATTCAAGATCGGACTTGAGCTTTGTATAAACTTAAAAGCTGTCCCGGTGTGAAGTACCGCCAAACCTTAGCAAGAATACCCAGCTTCATAGCAGCGAATTTGGCTTTAGACTCGATATGGGACCCAAAGTTCAAGTTCGATGAAAGTTCAACGCCTAAAAGGGTCAAACTATCATTGAACTGGAGCAATGTGCCGCTAAAAATAGGAGCGGGATGAAATTGGCTTATTTAGCAGAGAACACACACCTGAGTTTTGGAAGCGTTAAACCGTGCAAGATTTGCGTCCCCCCATTCAGACACAAAGTTAAGCTTGAGGTTCAAACGCTCCAACATCTCCCTACGGAGGCTGAAAATTTCGTCTGCACTAGCACGTGGACTGGAAAAATGTCTATCAACAACTGTGCTGTCATCTGCGTACCCATAAGTACCGAAAATTAGTAGATCATTAATATGAAACAGAAATAGAGTTGCTGATAGAATAAACCCTGTGAAGCAGTAGTATCTAGACGTGAAGAGTCCGCGAAGAGTGAACAAGTTGGCTTTCTTGCTCTTCAGCAGTGTGGGCCAGCGATCCATCAGGTTTCATCAAGGGCGGCAGTGAAGGGCGACAGAAGTTAGACTCAACTGACTTGGCGAGAAACCAAAAAGCTTTGCTTCCGGGTGGATATGGGCAAGCTTGGCTCCGATTCTGCCAATGTGGTTAAATTGAACCCTCTTCAGCACCTTCTTGCATCACTTGGCAGCCTTGTTAAAAGCTCTCTTCATCGACCTCTGGAAGACCGTGTTATAAAACGATGTAATTTCTGATACCTGTAATGTAATTGGTGGATGTATTCTCAGATCCAGTAGCATTTCTTCCTTCCGATTCCTGGCCTTGTCTTAAACAGCAAAAGCGTTATTCACACCACTTGGCTCGGTTCCAGGTGGAGCCGGTTTTTTAAATCGTTTAACATCATCGGATTCATAAGAGTTTATTTATCATAAAGGTTTTCTTGGGATATTATATGTCATGACACACCATTGGGTTCCCGTGTCCTTCCACTTTTAAAGGGGGATCCTTTAAGGTCATCAGAGCCAAGTTGTACACGGGGTAAAACACCGCTCGATTTTCAGCGTCTGTATTTGACGATTGATGTTCATCTCGTTAAACCCTCCACTTTTCCTCACAGTTCCTAAGTTTGTTGAGTATTATCTTAGGCCTTATCTTAACTTGTTACCAGGTGAGATGAAGGCCAAGCGCTTCCCCGTCGTACAATAAAAAAAAAACTTTTTACATCTGGGCTTGGGACCGGCAATGCCAAATTTTTATAACGATTAAATATAGACACCAAGTTTATTATTCAATCAAAATTTTCAGTCAATTTGCAACCTTAGATCCACGGTAATTGAATGATCAGGGAAGATGAAGTTTCATTGTTGTTAGGTTATTGGAAAGATGGTTAAACAGCTTTCATGTAACATTTCGCTGGATGATTTGATTTACCTTTCATCTTGTTGATTACAGATTACTAATCATACAAGATCTGTTAGGTATTTATTTATTATTTATTAATATGTAGTATATATATTCAAATTCAAATTTTGTATACATTTTTATTTTATTGTATTAAAATTTTAATATTCTTGCCTTCTTGCCTTGACTGTCTATTTAAAATTATATTTCTATAAAATGTAAATCTATTCTTAAGAAAAACATGTATGTTAAGTTTATTTTAGAATAAGGACTATTGATTTAGTAAATAAATAAATAAATAAATAAATAAATAAAGATACACTTTGCAATCTTAGGTATCCATTCTGGTATACAATAAAAAACCAGTGAAGCCATTAATTATAACTAGGTTTATGTTGAATATATAATTTCCATATTATCAGCCCACATACTTTCACTGCTGAATATTGCCTTCCACTTCCGCTTACCCATTGCCACTTTAGCTTGCTAATTCTGAGGCTTTCTTTATTCAACGACGGGGAGGTGTTTGGCCTTCATATAACCTGATCACAAGCCCATAAGGCCGAAGGTGAAGCACACTTCAACCGGAATCCTCAACAAACCGAGGAACTGGCTATCTTAACTTTAAATGGCGGCACACAACCGTTTAAGAAATGTTGCTATGGCGACAGAATAAGGTAAGATGATGGTAGCTAGCCAAGTGGACGTAAACAAAAACCTACCACCAACAAAATATCATAATTTCTTCAAACATGAAAGTGAGAACAGAAAGTATATCTATGAAATACCTAAACTTGGAAGCATCGGGTGACTTGAAGCAGGATTAGCGTTTGCACAAACAGCGCGTATTAAGAATGAGAATAACCAAGCGTTATTTTGCTGAGTTTTGTTTGAGTTGTGAGTTTTTTATTTTTCATTTTTATTTTTTATTTTATTATACGACTGGGTAGTGCTTTACCTTCATATCACCCGATGTCCAGATATAATAACGCAAAAGAAATTGCACTACACTTGAAATCCTTAGCGGACTGATGGACTGGCCATCTTACCTCTAAATATCCACAAACAAATCAATTGAGAATCGCTGTTATGGCGACAGACATACGAAAGACAGTTTAGCTAGAGATATTAAAACAGTCGTACAGTACCACCGACCAAACCAAGCACAAATTTACCGACATGAGGACTCTAGATCTGATACCGGTGACCAAACCACTAGACGACCGAGGTGGTTATACATAACATAACTCAGTTTATTTTGAAATTGGTTTAGTAATTTTATAACTTGATTGCAAATCTAATAAACACCACGGGAACTGTTTCCAATCTGCGTTGTACAGATTAATATCGAATAACTTGATTATGTTAATTAGTACCTCTCTACCACGATAACATTGGGTACAAATGTGTTTCTGTTTTTGAAGTGAAAACTTCTTTAGGCGCATGGTGCGCTTTATGACGCTCAAAAATCATGTAGCTTGCGGTGAAATCGGTGAAATTAGTCATCAACACTTCTTTACAAACCAAATATCTTTAATTATAATCTAATATCACGTCGATACAATACACAAGTTACTTAGCTTTCACTTCAATCGGCAGTCTTTAAAGACTCCCCGCATGTTTTTATTTTATTGTCCAAGCTATTAGTGTAACTACTTATTATTTTGTTGGCTGTGCTTTATTTTTTTTGTGTATTCTATGTGAAATAAAAGTTTTCCTATTCTCTTATTATAATTGTTATCGAAAACTAACAATGCTCCAGCCAGATAAATAAGTACTTAAGCTGGTTAGTACTATAAACTTATTTTTTTACATTTAATTGTGGTATAAAGAATGGTCGTTTCAAAAACATATCAGTACAAAAGAACATCGATTTCACCTAGCGCCACCTAACCCAAATCTAAGCAAAACTTTAATATGGGAACTTTTGAAAATAGATTAGATATTGATGAAACAATACAATACAAAAATTCGGCCGAGGATCACAAAAGGCGCAAATATAGTGGTCTCGACAGAGCTTACCTATTTGAGCCTTTTGGGGTGGAGACCTTGGATCCGTGGGGAGCCGGCGCCCTCCGGGTTATCAAAAATATTGCGGGGCTTTTGATTGAGGCGACACGTGACCCAAGGGCTGGCTCTTATTTAGGCCAGCGAATTAGCATAGCTATTCAGCGTGGCAATGCAGCCAGTGTCTTGGGCACGCTTCCGTCTGGTACTGGTCTGGAACAGTTGAGTTACCTATAGGCCGTTTGTAACGGTCCTTAGGTAATCTGACTGATTCCTTTGTACATAGTTAGTTTAATTATACAAAAACAATACAAACATCTCATAAATGCTTTAACCCACTACCTGCAGCGCAGAAAGAAGAACTACTTCTAAATGAGCAAGAAGGCTTGTATTATACCTAACAACACTTTTTTTTGTCGTACTGCGGGAAAGCGCTTGGCGTTTTTCTCACCTGATTTCATGTTATGATAATTGAAGCATTTCACCCGGAATCTTCTACAGTGTGAGCAACTGGCTGAATCTTTATGAATTGACGATTATGAATTTTTGTTACGGCGACAGACTTAGGTAAGATTTGGTAGCTAGCCAGCTGGACTTGAACAATGTACTTCCACCAACCAAACCAGGCTTATATTATACTCCTGCTGGGGATCGTACCTGAGACCTCTGGATCTGTAACCGGAAGCGAACCTCTTAACCACAGAGGTGGTAAAAATAGAATACTTTTGGTCTATTATACTGCAATGTGTCGTAAATAATCTTGGTTGTATAAAACAAGGGAATCGTGATTCAACCGTTGAAACAGTAACACTTTTCCTTTGATACAATATCAGTTATATCTACTTTATGTAGCCACTCAGCATCCAACACACGTTTCAGAATAAATCAACTGAGCTGTAGATACCGGAGGGAATTTAGTGGCTGGCAAAGATGAATAGAAGAACTATGAATTTAATAAATTATAACTTAATATTAAAAGAACTGTTTGTGAAGCATTTTCAAGCAGAAAAAAACGCGTCAATTAGATTCAGCATTTCTACATTGCATCATCAGCATTATCATTTCAACCCACATACCTCCACCAAAATAAAAATAAATAGAAAGTTGTGATAAGTAGGTAGATAGGTACAAACTTCACAGAAAAACAACTATTACGTCATGATGCGAATCAAGGGAATAAACTAACTATAATACACGGGAAGCAATTTGATTACTTAAAAAAAAATACAAATGGGAACAATTATTTGATGCAAGCATGATATATATAAGATACTAGCATTTACTCGCGACTTCGTCCGCGTATTGGTATTTTGATATAGGTGCAAGTATTATGTTATAAATATATATATATTCATTGGATATCTGGATAAATTTGACCGATTAGCTCCTACATAGTGTGCAAACACGCACACCGAGATTCTTACTCACATTCCCAGACAAAAAATGCAGGCTTTTTGAAGTCTTAGTGCCGGTCTGACTCATGTTTGGCCAGATTTTATTATTCATTTATTTATTTGCCACAAAGTAAGCACTATACTCACACCAACTTTGTTATTATACAGGTCGAAAATAACAATTTATTAAATCGTTTCATGTATAGGAACCCCGGGAATATTTTTTTTTTTGTTTATTATTAGTCAGGTTGAACACCCCGTCCTTTATTTCTGAAAATTATTAAAAACCGAAAACATGCCATAACTTATTCCTTATGGGCAATCAACATACTAATTTTCAAGTGCCTATCATTTGTGGTTTCAGGGATATGCGACATTTTACTCCAAACTTTGAACCCTAAGGGTGCGAATTTTCAAAATTTCTTTCTTAGCAGGTGTTTACACACTAAGACAAACATGCCCTTGAAATTTAAAGTCAGAGCGACCAGCGGTTTAGGCTGTGCGTGTGATTCAGTCAGTTAGTCTGAAATAATCCTTCCTTCTCTCGCTACGTTCTAAAAAACCTAAAAATATACCATTCCTTATTTTATCAATCTTTAAACGAATTTTCAAACGTCTATCATGTACGTTTTCGGAGATATAAAACATTCCTTCTGAACTTTAAACGCCATTTTGAACCCCTTGGGGTTTGAATTTTCCAAATTTCTTTATTACCGGACGCCTACACACCAAGACAAACATACCCTCCAAATAATAAGTCTGTACGCCCAGGTCTGTACGCCCAGCGGCTTAGGCTGTGCGTTGTATCTAGTTGAATCAGTCAGTCAGTCACTCAGGACTTGTCATTTTATGCATGAGACGATTACTGTGTCTTGATACACAGTAGTCAAGTTACATTAGTCAAGGGTCATAAATATAGAGACGTCAACAGCCCATTTCAATAGTGGTTTTTGGATATTAATTATATAATATTATTTACAGTAAAAGTGTTATGTAACATACAGCAGGAAGCTGCCGCTTCCTCGGGTAAGATCCCTTAAATCGGTTTTTACGACATCCGCGGGCTGAGTTGGAAGGGGTCGATTCTTAAGCCGAGACTGGGCCGGGTAAATAAAAAAAAACATTTCTCGTTTAATGCCTCGTTATACCGATTTTAAAAAGTATCATCACGACTATTATGCCATGTATTATTCAGGAGTTCCGCTGTCATCATCGTAAAACCCTGGTTTACATGGTTCGTAGAAGAGTATCACACATACAATCATTTTAAATGCGCAACGCTCTTAATATTGTTTAACTGTTATTTACTGAAAAAAACCCTTTATACTAATTCCACTCCATCATCAGACCTTGGTAGTTTTGACATTCATCCATTGCATAAAGAGCACTTAAAATACACCAGTTTATTATAGAAACCACGTGTACATCAAAACGCGATGTTAAATAACATTTTTTTTTCTTTTTTTTTCTTATAAAAGGACCTTTCTTATAAAATAATCACGTTCTTATCTATTTCATATGAGGAATCTATGATGATATTTGATTTTATTTAACGTATTATTTGATCTTTTATCATGCACGGTTTCAGAGTTTAGGGCATACTTTAAATGAAAACTTACAACCCCTTTTTAAACCCCTTAGGGTACGAGTTTTCAAAATCCCCTTCTTATGCGTTAAGGCTGTGTGTTGTAATCTGTGAGTCAGTTAGCATTTTATATTAGTATAAGATAATGTAAGATATAGTAAGCATAGGAAGTTACAAATAAAATAAATAAGTAGGTACAAGTAAGCTAACGATAAAATAAAAGACACATGCAGCAATATTTTAAAGAACCTACGCACCATTCTTACCCAATACACAAATAAACCTAAAACGTACAATAAACGTAAAATATAAAATGACTCAATCCAAAAAAAATCTTTTTGTAATATATAAAACGTAATAAATACGTAGTACTAAGTACCACAAAATGTTATTATTACTTATAATAATGCCAAGGTAGGAACCTACTATTTTACCTATTCACTGTTGTGATATGAAGGCCAAATATAAGTTTTCACTTATAAATAACTGATTATATAAAATCTCATCAGACCCGACATTATCATTGATGTACAACGATTAACATTTTTACCTACTGAATGAAGCACACCAAAACGGGTGCGCTATGTGGAAGTACTTTGATGCGCTTCGTCTGGGTGCGCTACGAGGAATGCCTCGAACAAAGACTCCTCCAATCGACTTCACAAATAACCATCCTCAGCTGCCTCAAATCATCGACTTACGCTACCGCCACAAAGTCGTCGGTGCATCGAAAGCGGAGTTTCCCAAACAGTTTCGCGTTTTGACCTTACTTTTCTTATGAATTCTACTCGAACTTGGCCGGTTTTATCGATAACCTGATTGCAATCGGTTTAGTATATAGAGTAAGAAAATTCATCGATCCTAAGCCACCACCATGCAGTCATCGACTTTCGAATTTCGTTTCATAGAGTATTTGTATTTGCATTTAAGAGTATGAGCCTCTTGTGAAAAGGCTCGTCCGGAGAAGTACTACCACATACCTATTTCAGCCGCCAAGCAGCATTGCTGTGTTCCATTTTGGTGGGTATGGTTGCCGGTGAAATTACGGGCACGGGAGGTTTTTCACTTTTTTCACCTTTTTTCATCTTTATGCTTGTTGGGTTTTACTGTCGGGCCGTGTAAGCTAGGCTCTTTATGTATGTAACTTACGCAGTAAGGCATTGTTATAGGCAAGATATGCACTTAACATTAGGTGGGCTACTTGCTTGTCCCGTCTCCTAGTTGTATATAAAAAAAAACTACAATACACTTTTTTATAATATGACAGGGAAGCACCTGTCCCTCATCTCACCTGGTGTCAAGTTATGGTCGAGCAGAAGGTGTAAGTACACTTCACGTAGAATCCTCAACAGACTGAGGAAAAGGAAAAAATATCACCTATCAATGTATCAATATCTCTATACTTATCAAATCTGGGTTTCTGGATCCAACTCGCACTTGGCCAGTTAAATTAATAACCTGATTGAAATCGTTTCAGAATGAAAAGTACGAAAATATATTGCGTCAACATCAACCCTCGTTGATCCCGAACAGCAAATTCCGGAAAATATGTGAAAGCAACGGACCAAAAGAGCAATTCTCGCCGTTTTCCCGTAATGTAGGATCATCATACCTTCTAATTATTCAGGCTGTAACTCCATGATCATTTTCCTTTTGAGACAAATTAAGCTCAGCCCACCGCATCCGCAGGGATCAAGAAAATTTCTAACAAATTTGTTGCGCCCTCGGGAATCGAACCCAAACTCTACAAATTAGATCACGGGCCGAACCTTTATTACCTGAGATACATTTTTACCTTCATTAAACTTATTTGCGTACGTTATATCCTATTTACCTAGTCAGGTAACAGATTGATTACCCTCAAGGTTTAAATACCTTGTATTTATTTTACTGAAGTCAAATTTGAGCAGGCAATTAATATATGAGCAATTAATTTGAAAATTGACGCCAGTAAAATGTATTTCAACAATAATGTTATATTCTGGCGTTAAATTATAAATTGATTGCTACAGAAACTCACTTTTGTATATTATTTAACAGGCTTACTACGAACCACTCTACCTGCCAAACGTGGTGATAATAGCAATTCCAGCTTTGTCCAGCAGTGGTCATCAACAGGTTTTTGCGTGAAAATTGACTTTTAAAATGTGTCAGCTGATTAAAAAAGTTACGAATCGTCCTTACTTCTATTGCTGGGATTGCTTTAATCACCACGTCTTGGGTAGATTAGTGATCAAAGTTCATATGTAAAAAATGTTTTGTTTATGTGTCTGTATTTATTATAATGCTTGTATAATTAAATAAGATAATGTATTGTTACGAGTTGGGGTTCGTAAGAATTAAAAGCAACCGGTTATTACTCAAAATAAGACACGTTTATTCAGCACCAAACGAATTACTCTCAAACTCAGTACAACAACACTTAGTTATACTACCGAATCACTAAACACTGTTATCGCACTTAAATATCACTTGATGTTATGTAGCTGTATCGTAATCGAATACTGACTTGCTTCCGAATCGCGCGTCAATTTATATCCAACTCTATCGAAAGTTCTAGTATGCGCGGGAATGGTCGCGCTCTAACTGTAGCGTAATCTGGCACGGCGGTCATAAATCATCCTTTTGTGTTATTGATAAACAAGTTGTTATTGTCTTATTTTCTCGGAACTATGCGAAGGCTCGCGAATATTCTAGACGTTTCTGACTGGCGTAACAGTATTGTTGTTATTTATTTTTTAAATTTATGTAAATTTGCATCTATATATACACATATATAGTGGTATACATAATAATCATTAGTACATAAATTATTTTCACATACTTAACACACATCGTATAGTACTCGTATAACGACTACTCTCGCAGGGTAAGCCTCGTCAAGGTTTCGGCAGAATACCATCGCCTATCTACTCCCCAGTAGTAAGGCATTCATCGAGTCGCGGTCCTTTTTGCTGTTTTGGAACAAAATTCTATTTACCTACTAACAAAGTAATTTCCTGTATTTTTCTTTTTCTTTGTTTGTTATAAGTTTTTATGTTTATTGGCTATTTCAGTTTTTCTAATTTGTATATTTCGTATGTTTTATAAATATTGTGTGCCATAGTAGTAGGTAAAATTATTTCTGATTCTGATTCAAAGTAAAGCTTATAATAATAAACAAAACATTATATCCTTCTCTTAACAAGCCTCACAGCTCAGTTGGTAGTAGCTCTGCCTTCTGCGCTGTAGGTTGTGGGTTCGATTCCCACCCGGGACAAACATTTATGTGATGAATATAGAGGTTTGTTCTGTGTTTGGGTGTTGTGTGATAAGTATGTATTTACAAAAAAAAAAGTATTTATGTATTCTATCCGTAATCTAGTTCCCATATTACAAGTTATGCTTAGTTCGGGACTAGATGGCGCTGTGTGAAATTAGTGTCCTGTAATATTTTATTTTTATTTATTCAACAAAATAAACCTTCTATGAGAATCGGCCTCAAAATATGTGAAAGGCAATGTTAGGCGTGACTTACAGTAGGTCCCGGCACGTTTCGCCTGCAGCGTCCACACACACTTATACTACAAACTTATCGTAGTGACACACCAAGCCGATCCATGACACAATGTTTTATAGCCAGGGTCACCAGATTATTGATCGAAAAAGCGTACTCTACTCCAAGCATAATTATCATACCCAAGAATATTTGACAGATGAATGTATATCTATCTAAATATATATAACTCAAAGGTGACTGACTGACTGACATAGTGATCTATCAACGCACAGCCCAAACCACTGAATGGATCGGGCTAAAATTTGGCGTGCAGATAGATGTTACGACGTAGGCATCCGCTAAGAAAGGATTTTGATTAATTCTACCTCCAAGGGGATTAAATAGGGAATGAAAGTTTGTAAAATCGCAATTTTAAACCGATCGTGACTTTGCATGCATAAAGCTATTATGACGTAGGCATCCCCTAAGAAAGGATTATGAGATTTTGCATTTGTTTTGTTTCGGTTTAGTAGTTTTGGTTATATAGACTCTGCTTTGTATTTGGCATTTGTTTTCTTTTCGTTTGGTTTAAGTATAGGTTTTGTCGGTTAGACTTTTTTAAAATGGCTAAAGAAAATCTGAACGTTAATAAAAACACGCTAAACAAAAGTAAAGCCACAAAAACTATACCTAATTAATAATAATACTTCATAACGCAAGCGAAGCCGCGAGCAAAAGTTAGGTGTTTTATATTTAGTTAATTTATTATATATACCTACTTACCGTGTTATTCGTAAATTTGTATAATCTTTTAAAAATTGAATGTCTATTGGACGGCGAGACACTGTGTTTCAAGCAAATATTGCAAATATTGTATTGTTTTGTAATTTTTTTGTTTGAAATGGGTCGGCTCTTGATCTTGAAACTTGCATAGGCGAGAATGGTGACATATGATAGAGCGAGCTTATCCAGAGATGCCTTACTTTTTTTTGAGGTAAGACATTAGGGTAACACAGCTAAAATAAGCTGAAACATTTGCGAATTATGAACGCTTTGGAAAGCGCTAAGTCACAATACATGAAACATTAACCAGGTGAGGTTGATAATTAGCAGTGCAGCTAATTGATACAAGCGTTATTTTGCGGAGATCCATTTGTGCAAGTGACTTGCATGTCACTGTTTATTATAATAAACAGTGACATGCACGTCACTTGCAGCGCAGTGCTCGGATTGGCAACACGTCGGCAGAGCGCTCGTCAGCCTAGCAGCAAGACTATATTTACTGAAAATGATTCGAGTAAATTAAGCGGATTTGTTACTTAATATTTTTTTTGTTTTAAGGTTTATATTGAATTAGTAGTGCCTATAAAAACTTATTTAAAATTTGTGTGGCATATAGAGGTAAGATACTCCTCAAACTGTTGAGAATTCCGGGTAAAGTGCGCTTCCATTTTTTATTTTCATGTTATGATAACTTAAAAAATAAACAAGTAAGATGAAGGCGAAGCCGTCATACTTAAAATAATCATTAACAGCCTATTAGTGTCCACTGCTGAACAGAGCCTCTTACAAAGCTGGAGGGTTTTGCTTCCCTTTTTCTAGGAAGTTCAATTAGTCAGCTGACTAAGAGAACTTCCTTCCGTAAAAGCTTTTACGATATCCATGGCTGAGATCGAGGGGCCGATTATTAAGTTTTGACCACTATAATGTAATGTTCTTTGTGGATGTGACCTACGCAGTAAGGCTTGGTTAAATGCAATAATTGCATTTAACCAAGTAACTAATAAAAAATATAGGTAAATTACGCGATATCCATACTATCGTGTAAAAATAATTAGGTATAAAAAAAAATCAACAAGCATCATAGCTCAGTTGTTTGTAACTCTGCCTTCTGCGCTGTAGGTTGTGGGATCGATTCCCATCCAGGACAAACTTTAAATGTTCCACAACAAACTTGTTCTGTGTTTGGGTGTTGTTTCATATAGTACGTATGTATTTACAAAAAAAAAAGTGTCTAAGTATTTTATCCGTAATCTAGTTCCTATATTACAAGCTATTCTTAATTTTAGTTAAATTAAACTTTACTTCAAAATATATCAAATAGTAAGCATATGTTATTTTCATTGTTGGTTTATTGAAGTGAACAAACAGTACCTAATTAAAATCTAAATAAAATAATCACATTAAAAACTATTGAACATTAGTAGCATATTGAAATTACTAAATCTAATGCCTAATTCGAAATCAATTAAATAAAACCTATTTTGATTATTTTATTGTTTCTGTTAAATTTATTGTGAGCCATCTCCTAGACTATACCCCGATTCACAACTAGAAACCATCGCTATAACTGAACTAAAATCGCGAATATTTTGGAGGTAGACTACAACTTGTCCTCTCAATTTGTTCAACAGTACCGCTCAACTTAATTTTTCTACCCACAACCAGCCAACGTACCTACAATGAAATACTCGTAATTGTGTTGTTTCAAAGCTGATCTTATATTTACACCCAAACAACTGTCTTATATACCTACGTATATTGCAATGCTACGTACAATGGTACGTACCCAAGTACCTATTATTATATATCTATCTAGTAATATCCAATTATACCTACCTTCTTTTAAAAATTGTACTTGCCTTGCTTTATAAGCTCAGTCCCCTAAAAGCTTATATTATATTATAATGTGGACATGTATCAGGTATGTGTCAATACCTTCCAAATATCTCTACACTTTCTGTTTACTTATTTATCTTATACCTACCTACCTACCTATATTCAATTCTCACAACGAAATTAAAATTGAATAATTGCTTATTTATACCTACCCATGTAACCCTACCTTATTTTTCTACATTTATATCATAAGTATATTATAGTTAGCAATAGATGTATTAAATTATATATATCTACATAAATATTTTCTGTTTGTTTAACGTAGTTTAAGGGGGGACACTGAGGACCGGGATACAGAATCTCTTGTCCGGAACTCAGGTCACCAAAATAAGAATTATTTAATTACCTTTTACCAACCTAGCTCTAATTGTTTTATGTATCCTAGTATTTTAAGAAATAAAAAATTATCTTATCTTATAATTTGGGGCTAGATGGTACTGTGTGAAATTTATGTCTTGTAATATTTCTAAGTGAAAATTGCTGTCTTATCATGAGAATAAATAAATTGTTTCACATAAAAACAATAAGTTCAATTTTATGTTTTCTCTCGGTGTGTACCTAGTTTACACCACTGTGCCCTATGAATGTCAAATGAAGGATGAAAATAAAGAAAATTTTCAGGTTATAAAGTGCCGAATTATTCTTGAGTATTACAATGCGACAGACCAACTTGTCTCGTAAGTTCTTGACTTTTGGACACAATTTGAGTTTTGCAAAGTGACTTTCACAAAATATTTATAAGTGGTTACATGTTCATAATATTCAAACATTTATATTTGAAAGTGTTGCTTGAATGTTATTGTAGGTAGTAGGTGGTAGTGTGGGTATTTAATTTACATGATTGATTAATTTTGAGCCTCAATGAGTCTATCGTAGTGTATATTTTGTCTGGTATGAAAATTCCAAACCATACAAAATATTAGATTGGATTTGCATTGTTGTCCATTTAATGGTGCAAATAAAAAAAAAGGTATATACCTCTTTTTACATATCACAGTTAAAATTGAATGTTACGGAAACGTAGTCTTTTTTAAACATTCACGATCAGAACAAGGTGTTTTAATCTGCTAAGATATTAAATGGTTTTATTTGTATTTTTAACCGCCTCCGTGGTTAGCCCACTGACGTCAGATCCAGAGGTCCCGGGTTTGATCCCCAGGGCGAGTACAAATATTGTGCTTTTGGTTTGGTTGGTGGTAGGACTTTATTTAAGTCTGCCTGGCTAGTTACAACCATCTTACCTAATTCTGTCGCCATAACAACCATTCTAAAATTGTTGTGTTCCGACATTTAGAGGTAGGATAGCCAGTTCCTCAGTTAGTTGAGGATTCCGGTTGAAGAGCGCCTTTACTTTCGCTTTAAGTGAAGCCCCCTTATTCTGTCTTATTCTGTAAAACCAATCGTGTCTTAACGCGCCCGTGTTACGATATGTCAATACGATGATTCCATGCAGATATCGTAACGCGGGCGCGTTAAGACACGATTGGTCAGAATAAGACAGAATAAGGGGGCAGGTAAGAGAAAGGCCAAGCGCTTACCTAAAAAATAATAATAATTTTATGTTATATACTTCTTTTGTTTGGATTTTTAAAGTGAATACGGTCACCATCATTTTGCACGTTGCACGAAAAATACCAGTAAGACATCGAAAATTTAATAATGAAAACATGTAAAAAAATACGAAGGGAATATATAAAATTAACCGTCTATGTTTGGTCACAAGTTTAAGGGCATAGTTCGTCTGTGAGTCGATATTTTCAGCATAAACTTAATAATATCAGGTCGGCTGTGCCCAAGATAAGCCGCAGCTTCGGGCTGGTTAAAGCCTCGTAAAGCCACAGGGTCTATTCGCACAAGTTGCTTGCATAGCCCGGCTTTAGCCCAGGTTACTGACATCTAGCTCAGGAAATTGAGTTTATACGAAGCTCATAAACTGATACAGCCTATAGGTATCCATTTCAACGGAAGTGCTAACTGCGTAACGAATGCTTGAGGTAGCATATGGACATATTTATTTTGTTGTCATACGGTTAGCTAGTTAAAGAGGTTTTGGTCAGCTCCGAAATGTATTTTGACGGAATACCAGGTTATCAAAAAAGAAAAGATATTTCTTGTGCAAAAAAACCTTACGACTAGTAGTACTTCGGCATTATTTCAAATGATGTGCTGTCAAAATAACGTTTAAGGCTTTTTATATCTGACCAAATATTATTAAAGAATAATTCAATTAAGTACCAACTTAGAAGCACAGTAAACGATATCGTATTTGATTATGTCCCACAGTGAGTCTAAATTTAAATAAATATTACAGGACATTAATTTTTACACAGCGCAATCTAGCCCCAAACTAAGCATAGCTTGTAATATGGGAACTAGATTACGGATAATACTTAAATACTTTTGTAAATACATACGTACTATATGATACAACACCCAAACAAAGAACAAACATCTACATTCATCACACAAATGTTTGTCCTTGGTGGGAATCGAACCTACAGCCTACAGTGCAGAAAGCAGAGGTAATACCAACTGAGCTATAAGGCTTGTTAAGTGTAATTTATATTCGATACCTATTTTTCAAACCTCGCTGAAAACCTAACTTATCTTTGGTTATGATCATAATATTCATAGTAAATAAGTGATTCACATAGTATTGCATCTGGAGTTAACTTACTATTTACTATATCTGTTCGAAAAGTTTCTTTTTAAATGAGACAGAATGTACGTCATTACTGTTGTACTTCTTAAGGCAGGAAATGTGTATGAAATCTATTGTTAACGCGCTGAACGGTTAGAAAATGCATTTGAAAATTCATTGTTAACGTGCTGTTTTGAAATGTTTTTGCAGTCTGTGGCAGACAGTCACACCGTGACTGACTTCCACGCAGGCAACGCCGCAGGTAAAGTTTGTAATTTACAGTTCTAACCGCTGAAACTGCGAGGCCAAGAGATTGAATGGCAGCCATCAGCTCGGTACCTTGAAGTGGACATCGACCGAACACTGTCAATGAACGCTCAGGTAGAGCGCGCGATTCGCCAAACGCGAACGGCTCGAGCCATGCTGCGACCGGTTCTCACGTCTAAATTACCTCTAAGGACCAAGACAGGAGTATATAAAACATACCTACGGTCGCGACTTACTTACGCGGCACCAGCATGGTACTCACTGTGCTCGGCCACTAACCGAAAAAAATGCAGTCTCAACAAAATATCGCCCTACGAGTTTGCACAGGAGCTGGGAGATATCTGAGGAATGATGTAATTGCCCGGGACTTACAAATGCCCAGTGTTGAGGAGTTTGTGGTGACATTTGCGCGACGATTATTCGACTGCGCGGACAGCTGTCGCCACGTACATTTAAACACAATTGCTCCGCTCCAGCTAGGCCACCAGATCACCCATGGAGGCCCCTTCCTCGTGAGCTTCTACGCTCACCTAGCTCTTCTTTATAGAAATAGACCCTATTCCACGCATCCCTTTACTGTGTATAATTTTACTAACAACTAACATAGCGACGTGCAGACGAAACCTACATTCAAAGCCGCTGAAAGGTCAACTTCTAGCGGCTACTAAAACCACATGACTCAGCAGTTGTCTCCGCTGAAGCTGAAGCCAGAAATAAGAGCATATGCTCGTTTATTACCCACACCTCCCAGAAGCGGTTGAGAAGAAGAAGACCGATGATGACGATGAGTTTTTAATACACTGTAATATGTGACCATGAAAAACTATGTCAACTAATAATGATGTTTTGTCATCACACCACCAAGGTCTGTGTTTTATCAAGGAAATACCTTAAACTTATATCCATTTTTATTACGCCTTTGGCACTGTCTTACGTAGCATGTTATTAAAGCGATGTTTATATATGAATAAGGGTTTATCCATATTCAATGTTTCATCAAATTCTGACGCAATGTTTGTTAATTTCTACGATAACATCATCATCATTTTCATCACAGCCAAACCCATTGAAGAGAAATTACCCAAAAAATGGGATGAATTGCCATATTCATTACACATGGCAAACGAGTTGGCAATCTAAGATAACATTGAAAATATTTCCCCAGATAAAGATAATTAATAAATAAATAAATATTACAGGACATTCATTTTACACAGCGCCATCTAGCATCAAACTAAGCATAGCTTGTAATATGGGAGCTAGATTACGGATAAAATACTTAAATACTTTTTTTTTGTAAGTACATACGTACTATAGGTATGATACAACACCCAAACACAGAACAAACATCTACATTCATCACACAAATGTTTGTCCTGGGTGGGAATCGAACCCACAGCCTACAGCGCCGAAGGCAGAGTTACTACCAACTGAGCTATGAGGCTTGTCTTATTAATTATGTTTTAATTATGATTAAACTATGACCTGTTAAATTAATTTCAGTTCAGCGTTCAGTAGTGAAAAGGTCACAAACAAAGAAACTAACACAGCTTCTTTTGAATTTATAACAATGGTATGGATGGATTTAAATTTAGGAATTTTCAAAATATTTTTCAACATTATTAGACAGCTTGTACCTATTTTTATTATGCGAATAAAAAAATCACGTTCTGTTAAAAAGGTTCACAAGATGTTCTTCTGAAACTTACCTTCGTACTTCACAAGTTTCAATAATATTACATTACAAAGTTACACCCCTCGTAGAGATGGGTCGCAAAAGGAGGTCTCTTCTGGTTGATTAGTTGCCGATCCGTAGGTTTTGAGAAAAAACTTTGCCGATCAAAAGAAATTGAGGGCAATTTCAAAGGTTTTATCAAAAGTAGACAAATTGATAATGTAGAAGGACGGCGGCGGCAGTGAGGTCCTTTGAATTTGTTCATTTGCTTTTACGCTCTAGCAAATGGTAATAACTCTTATTTCGTGATGGTGCGTCTAAGTGATTGGATCGAAACTCTTACTGTAAAAATTGGTTTAAAAGACTAAAAAAAATACTACAAATTTTAAAACATTGGGTTTACTCACTTCATCACCATCATCATCATCATCATCATCAACCTATCGCAGTCCACTGCTGAACGTGGTTTCCCCCAAGGTGCGCCTTAAATTATTTATAATTAAAAATAAAATTACTCACTTAAATCAACACAAATAAAAATGTTAGAGTAAAATACGCGTTTTAAAATTTGGCGCAAGTTTTGAAAGTGGTAAAAATACTTTACGGTTTGACTGTGTTTGCACCTGCAAACCCTGATAAAATAGCTAGAAAATAATGGCCACAAAACCAAACTACAAAAGTATGACCAACAATTCTAACTGTAGTTTTGCGGCATTTGGAGGTTATAAAAGTTAAAAGTGGCTCAGTTTTATTGATGGTGAAGGAAGATTCCATATTCAGCCTTATCATACTTGACACCAGGGCTCCGATTCTTCTAAACACACCATAACCATAACACACCATAGGTGCCTTCTTTGTATTCTAATGGCCATACTGTGATGATTCCATTGTCATTGTGAAGCGTCTAGTAGAATCAGGCCCCAGATGAGATCAAACCCCGTCGTAAAATTACATTGGATACCATCTCCTTGCAACGGAATTTTTGACCTTTACTCACGGTCACGGCTGAGTGATTATATTGCTGGTCCTACCTTCAAAGGTCAGCTTGGCTTGCAACCCTCCTCCTCAAATCCATCACCAAGCTGTTTGCTGTTATCTGTTAGTGTGTGAAAATTCCAGAGCCAAGCAGCTAGAACCCGCTCCATTACATAACTTATCCCCGTTTAAATGACGCCCAGGTGAACCTCGAGGTCAAGAGCTTACCCACTTTTTTAGATCACATACATTTTATGCAACTAAGGTGGCAAATAGACATACTGTGTACCTGATCGAAATTAGCTACCGTTGGCTTCTAGACCAGTAGCATCTCTCTCGCGTTCTGGAACACAGCACGATGGGACAGTAAGAAGTACACAAAGAGTAGTAGAGCCCCTTGTGAAAGGGCTAGTCTGAGGAAGTACTACCACCACACCTATTTCAGCCGCCAAGCAGTATTCCTGTGTTCCGGTTTGAAGTGTATGGTTGCCGGTGGGATGCGTGTTCCGTCTCCTAGTTGAATATAAAAAAGGTCTGTTACCTTACAAGATTTCTAGTGCTGAAATCTCAGACGGCCCGGTAGAGACGTTTGATCCTTCTAAGAAACAGGATCGAATGCACATTTAATATGTTAATATGTAATCCGTAAAAAAATAATTGAAATTAAATTGAATTCAACTAAGTACACGAACGATAATAAAAAATGATACTCATCAATAAAAGTGTTTGTGTAAAATTACCATTTTCTTACTGACATTTTATCCAAAATCTGTAAATGTTGTTCACAATATTTCAAAAAGTTATGGATGGTCTCTTGGATACGTTTTCCTGTAACTCTAACGGTTTAGGTGAAACTTGCCCTTACTGTCCAGTCCAAAATCCACCTGTATACATACAGAACTGTATAGCTGCATTTAGTGCTATTTTTTATAAGGAGGTACTTCCCCATAGGGTTGCTCAAATAGTGAGTAGGAAATCCTATGTAGCCTCTCGTAAATTAAATAAAAAAAACTAAAATTGTATGCCACGTAATAAGTCTCAAACCTACCCAGTTGAGTACAAAGCGATTCTCCCGCAGGCATGTGATGTTTATATCAGCGACAAAATTATGTTTCTTTCCCCTAACACCTTGTTTTATTTCCCACATTGTCATAATACATCATTTTTAGTTCAGCTACTAAAAAAATATCAAGCGTTCTATAACGCTTCTGTTCTCTTTCTGTAGACTGTTTCATTACATGATCCCAGTCACCGTAAAGGTTTATTTATATTGATTTCCTATAACTATAAATGAGGTTTACCCCTAATACCTTTACGTCTGTTAGGCGAAGCGCTTAAATAATCATAATACATGTATAATGGTCAATTTATTTTTTTATTAGTTAGTTTAATTGTACATTCTATGGAACAAATATATTTATACATATAAATCTATATTAATAATATATACAATTATACATCTACTATGATCAATACTCTTGTCACTGTCATCGAAAAGAAATGTATCATCTTATGATTATTTAAGCGCTTCGCCTAACAGACGTAAAGGCAATAGGGGTAAACCTCATTTATACATATATAATTTATATATGTATAAAGGAATCAGACAAATTACCTAAGGACCGTTATTAACAGCCTATAGGTAGCTCAACTGTTCCAGACCAGTACCAGATGGAAGCGTGCCCAAGACACTGGCTGCATTGCCACGCTGATTAGCTATGCTAATTCGCTGGCCTAAATAAGAGCCAGCCCTTGGGTCACGTGTCATCTCAATCAAAAGCCCTGCAAATTTTTTGAAAACCCGGAGGGCACCGGCTCCCCTCGGACCCAAGGTCTCCACCCCAAAAGGCTCAAATAGGTAAGCTCTAACGAGACCACTATAGTTACGCCTTTTGTGATCCTCAGCCGTATCAGCCGCCGCACGAGCCCTAACTGATGTCCCAGGCAGATGAGATGGATGCAGGTAGCGTCCCACACCAAATGCCTCCTTGGAAGTCGTTATCTTAACTGTCCATCCAGCGGTTGCCTGGAAGAGATCGCTTTCAGCGATAAGGCCGCCCATTGTTTTACCAGTGACGCTTAGATTAAGTTTCCACTATTTGTATTTTGTTATGTTATTTGTAAATGGTGAACAATAAAGAGTTATCTATCTATCTATCTAAATGCCTAGTTACCCATTTCCCGAAGGACAAGAGTCATACCGTCGGGCCGCTTACCATCATCACGTAACATTATATATATTATTTATTTATTTAATTTGACACTATGCTGCTTATACCTTCTTTGTTAATTCTTTCTAGTTTGTATATATCTTGCTTTTTATCGTCATATCAAATAAATGTTTCTATTTCTATTTCTATGTAGTACCTAGATCATTAATATTAAACTTTATTGTACGATATTTGTCAATACAAACAACAGCCCAGAGGCATTATACTGATATTGTAAATAGTATTGTAATGTTATTAAGAACCTTGTAATCTAATTTTAAACGAACTTATGTTCGTAAGAAAATAAATGTCTGTAAAACCTATGTTATATTTTACTGATAAGATAACAGGCCAAGTTCTCTTTGGGTGTGATCAGTTGCCTGTTTTTTTTTGTTTTTGTTGATATGTTTTATGTTGTTAGGATTATGGAGATTATGTTGAAGGGGAAAAGGGTATAACAAAATGAGTCCTTTTACAAATGAAGGCATGAAAATTATCAATAAAAATACGTGTTAGTATGGTTTGTTTATTTATAATGTTACAGTTACAATAACATAGTCTTTTTTCTTTACAGATGAAAGATTTGTGTTTTTTTTTTAACAAAAAATGTGCAACAACATATAAAATATATCTTAATGCTAGATAAAGAATTAATATCGGCTTAGCCTGATTAACTCTAACTCTTATACTAGAAACAAGAAAATCTACGTATAATGTAGAACATGACTTTAAATACATTATCTGTACAATTTGTATATAAAAACATGCGTTAATCAGTTTTTATAGTACTAACATTATAAACTTTCGTACCAGATTATATAATCAATCAAAATAAAAATATATATATAGTTAAAAAGTTTTAACTTTTGGAGGTGGAAATTAAAAAAACAATAGGTATAGAAATATGACATTCAAAAATAGCAAATGGAATTATGCAATAAAAGTATCTTATAATGTTATTTTTGTGTAAAAAAATTACATTATAAGATAAATTATAAGTTTACGTCAGATCATTTTAAAACTTAAAATCTATCATCATTTTCTAAAAACCTTAAAGGCTATTTTAAATATACAGTGTTCTGCAAGAAGGCAACAATAATGTTTCATCGATAATCAGATCGAAAAAAAAAATGACTTCATACTCAATTTAGGTGAGCGGTAACGGCTCGAAATTTATTCAATAAAAAGTTCATTTTATGGTAAACATTATGCAAATAGGAAATTTTTGTGTTTAACGATTAATTAAAATATTCAATAAATAACCGAACATACACATCACATTCGTAATCGTACGAAATTGTGCCCAATAAAACCAGTAAGATCAATACAAGATCTACTCTTCATGGATTTAGATAATTATTCTTACCTTAATACGGAGAGCTGACATTTTAAAAGAGTAGTAGAATTCTGTGTAAAACGGCTCGTCCGGGAGAAGTACCAGCTTATATAGTTATTTCAAACGCCAAGCAACATCGCTATGGTTTGGTTTGAAGGATAATAGTTGCCGGTGAAATAATGGGAATACGGGAATCGACAATTTTATGCCTCATGTTCTTTGTGGATGTTAACTGCGCAGTATGTCTTGCTAAAGCATAGCTGCACAGCCCTTTCATACATTGCGCTTGAGTCTGTGTATGAGCACGTCATGTTATGTATTCATCCAATTAACTAACAAAATTTTATATTATAAATGTCGAGACTGTTGAGAATTCCGGGTGAAGTGCGCTTCCTCATTCAATCCAATTTTTTTTGACAGCTTATATCATAAAATTGCTGCAGCCTGGGTACCGTCCAAAGGCGTGCCAGCTCTCCATAATGTAAACCTATATGTTTGTGTTTTGTAAAATACTATAATTGGTTAACTATTACGTACTTACATGGCTTATTTATAATGTTTTAAATACTTATTAGGGTATGTATTTCAATGTTGGCAAATAGCGCGTATTATATCAAATGATGTGGGATTTATCACAATATGAACAACAATCTCACACGTGTGTTAGTTAGGTTTGAGACATTTCACGGGTTAAACAATAGCAACGCTAGCATACAAACCACAGTCAAGTCCTGGGATCGCCAGAAGAGTGCTCCTTTGTTCCACGTGTCATGATGGACAGCAGCTTGGTTTTCCCCTGATGAAAAAAAAATAAATATAGTTGATAAGTTACATAAAGAAAAAAAAAATGATAATATTATTAATAGCTAATAATAAATGAAAAAAGTTTGGCAGTGGTTTTGACCGAGGCGTACCCAAAAGTTGTCAATTGGACCCTACTATACTGCCTCCACTGTCCATCCGTCGTTTGTCCGCAGGCTGTATCTCATCGTATAGATATAGCCTGCGTAATCGTACACTTGAATTTATCACAAGGTTTGTATTTTTATTGGCGTTTCAATATCAGAGCCAAAAATAAAATAAAAAATAATTGGTTAAATTTTTATGTTTTAAAACTCTCGCTTTGTTCTATTATAGTTCTTACCTCAGTGTATAAAAATATATACTTAAACTGGTCAAGCGTGAGTTGGACCTACACGAATTCTCCAATACAAAAATCAAACCAGCATGTTGGTCTCGAAATGTGGGTAGAAACCCTCGGTAAGCGGGTCCAACTCGCTTGGTCGGCTTATTAACTCCCCACTGATGTACTTACCGATCAAAACGTGGACATTGATGGTGACTTGAGAATGGTTTTGCAGAAGACAAGTGTAGGTTCCACTATCGTTCTGCGATGCTGATGCAACACTTATCGTGGCACTGTAAAAAGAGCTTTATTTTAATTATATTTATAACGAAAATCGAAACAAGTGATAAAACAAACTTTCTCATATGACAAAGCTCCAGCGCTGCCAGAACGAATTCACAGAACGTTGCGTTCTTTAGAAATCTCTTTAACTTGTTTTCACAACAAATAAAATGTCAAACAGACGAAGTGTTTTGAAAGATCCAGCAAAACAAAGCAAAATAACAAGAACTCAGGATAATAGATAGAAAGGACAAAAACCACAGAATAACTTTTTTGGTTTCACATAATTCGAAATAATATTTTCACACGGGTTAAGTGAAATCCTCCTAAAGGTCTACGAGGGCATCAGAATCGCTGATTTTTGCTAGCTCAGCACTGGTGACAGGACCAGTACAGGCCAACCTGGCTAGCGACCTCCTAACTCTTCTGCCAAAGTCCGGCGCCAAACGGTTTGTTGTGCTCCGTCAGTGTGATGGCAGAGCCAGTAGTTTCTAGGAAATCTTACTCCAGCGCAGACCTCAACCTTGCTCTTACCTAGAGCTAGACAAGTATTTTTTTTTTATTGCACGACGGGGAAGCGCTTGGCCTTCATTTCACCTGGTAACAAGTTGAGATAAGGCCAAAGGTGGTAGCGCACTTCACCCGGAATCCTCAACAAACTGAGGAACTGGCTTATCTTACCTCTAAATACCGGAATACAACAATAAAAAAATGGTGGTAGCTAGCCAGGCGGACTTTAACTAAGTCCTATCACCAACCAAACCAAGCACAATATATTGTACTCCCCTTAGGGATCGTACCCGGGACCTCTGGATCTGAAATCGATGGGTTGAACCACTAGACCACAGAGGCGGTTAAACAAGTTAACACGTCTAGAAGAAGAGCTACCCATGATTTCTAATTAATTTGTTTAAGCCTGGCTAGCTACCACCATCTAACCTAAGTCTGTTGCCATAACAACAATACCAAAATGTTGTGTTCCGTCATTTAGAGGTAAGAACTCTTCAGTTGTGGATTCCGGGTGAAGTGCGCCTTCAGCTTTTTCTTTAACTTGTAACCAGATGAGATGAAGGCCAAGTACTTCTCCGTTGTATTACAGGGAAAATCGGGGAAATATTTTATTACAGATAAATAAATTAATTATCTCCCACTCTACCCGGCACAGTGCCCCACCACTTTTCGTCACACAAAAAAGCTGCGGATGAGAATAAAAAAAGTTTCACTTAAAAAGCACTTCAACAGATAAAAAGATGGATTCACCAACCTCGTATTTTGAAATGTGACTTTTTCAAAGAAGTCCTTTCCTTGCTTCTTCCACGCTATCCCATACATGTTATTTACAATAGGAGGTACTATAGGGGTGGTCGGCTGGATCGTGGTTACTTCAGTCGTCGACTCTGGCTTAGTTGTCGTACTTAAACTAACAGTTGACATCAGCGTTGTCGTTTCAACGCTCCAGCTTTTGTTCATCATTATGTCTATTTTGTTAAAAATTGTCGTCATTTTTGTGGTGGTTGGTTCTGTAAGGGTTGTTATTGTACTGATTGGTGGTACGGTTGACGTCGGGGTAGCTTTTGTTGGTAGAGTTGAGACAAACTCGTCTGATATGATGCATGATAGCTTTATAGCGCTTCCAGCTTTATAGAATCTGTCTTTCATATCGTGGGATTGGTCGCCGTTTATTGTGAGTACTGGAGCTGTGAAATAAATAAATATATAAATTTTATACTTAATAAAAATTTAAAAAAATATATAAAAAAATATTACAGGACATTAATTTCACACAGCGCCATCTAGCACCAAACTAAGCATAGCTTGAAATATGGGAACTAGGTAACGAATAAAATACTTAAATACCTACTTGCTTTTTGTAAACTTACAACACCCAAACAGAACAAACTTCAATATTCATCACACAAATGTTTATTCTGGGTGGGAATCGAACCCACAACCTACAGCGCAGAAAGCAGAGCTACTACCAACTGAGCCATAAGGTTTGTTATGATGATAGACTATGACCCTATATTCTTACAAAATTATATATTTTCTTATATATTTCATCCAAGAGAATATATAATTTATTGCTCAATTTTATAATTACAATATTTCTATGTAGGTACTACATGGACTCATTATTTGGTAGTACTATGTATCTATGAACTAAATTACATCAAAGTAGCTGTATCAGCTATACATAAACCGCCGCTTTAATATACAAATATTAAATTAATATACAGATATATACCTTCGATAAAAACGCTCGTTGAAAATACATGTAATGCAAATGAACAAAATAATCGGCCCATATTAAAATTATATGCCAATTTTCGCTTCCGTAAAATGTCCATTTCTTATTAAACCTACTTTAAATAATTATAGAGTTTTGTATCAACCGGCAGCTTAGTAATATCAGGAGTTTAAATAATCACTAAGGACGTCTGAAAGCCCCATTTCTATATATAAAAAACGTTTCTTTATAACGCGTGAATTGGAGAGTGAAGTGCTTCTTGCACAAAAGTAAACTACGTCCATTTACGTAATTAAAGCCACGTAATTATGAATAATCCGCGATCCGAAATGAAGCTAATTTGTTTTATTCTATTCTCCAGAGTGTAACGTGTTTATGTTTAAAAGATTTGTGTTTACGTCAGCGTATAGTACAATTAGAAGACAGAATAATTAAATAAATAAGGAGCAGAGCTTATTATCCACAGCGCCAGCGTACAAAATTATTAGATATAGAAACGAACAAGACAAGTAGAAAATTACATTAGGGGGTTAGTAGGCTAGGTAAGTTTTTGCTTCGTACATTATTCGATTGATGAGATATTTATTTTAAATACAAACACAATTTAAATACTTTATTTAGGTTGACACACGTACAATATATCAATCAATAAATATCAATCAATTGTAAGATGCGACGTCGTATCGCAGTACCAAACAAGCCCAAATAAGATAGCTAATTCTACAAAGGTCCCAACTAAGCATAAAAACAAGCTATAAAACCTGCACTAGTCTGCCTTTGGAGCTTTTAATGATTAGTAGAATATGAAAATGAAGTATTTATAGTTTTGAGTGTGTATTGACACTTACACAAGGACCAAGCACGAAAGTACTGGTCGCGGTAGATTTGACATTTCAAAATGATCCTAAAAAAAATTAATGAAAAAAAAAATACATTGACTTATATTATGATATTTCATACAGTACTAAGTACTGTCATGGTATATGTATTCTATAACCAAACGAACAGCTTGAATACTTACGTAGAACTGTAAGATTTGTAAAAACGGTTCTGGGTGGGTGAGTAGAAATTTGGCACATGTAGCTTCCTGCATCAGATCTTTTCACGGGGTTCATACTGAGCCTCCAGTTGTTTGGGTATTGGAACTTGACTGCAATTCGACTGTCCCCAGTATACGTTGCGGGTCCAACAGTCAGGAGCTGAGCTGAATCCGTAGTATTTCTCAGCCACATCACCTATATAATGAAATAGTTGACCTTGAAATTGTTTTTTTTCAACATTTTTTTTTAATAGCCTTGCGATTGACCTGATATTCAATAGCTTTACAATATGTAAGCTGGTGCTCACTTTAAAACAAGTAAAGATCTGGCTTAAGATGGAAAGATATGATTGAATAAAGGGAACCTTCCACGGTCTTTCCTGAAAGGAAGTCGATTTTTTGGTTGGTGGTAGGACTTTGTTTAAGTCCGCCTGGCTAGTTACCACCATCTTATCTAATTCTGTCACCATAACGAAAATTCTATAATCGTTGTGTTTAGAGGTAAGATAGCCAGTTCCTCAATTTGTTGAGGATGCCGGGTGAAGTGCGCTTTTATATTCGGCCTTATTTTAACTTGAAAAATGAGGTTAGATGGAGGCCAAGCACCTCCCTGTCGTACAGTAAAAAATATATTTATATGATGGTAATATTAGATTATTGTAGTGAACTTCTTAGGGTTGTGATGATGATTGATGGCATGAAAGGATGGAGTACGGAGATGGCGTATTAGCAAATGCAATGTAATACAGTTTGTATCTGATAACAGTATAATTTTATTCTCGAATGTATTTATTTAAATGCCTCATTCTTATCAAACTGATTTGCAAGCACAAGGACGAGAGGTCAATCAAAAAGGTTCTATAAACTACAGCAGTGATGCCATAGAATAAAAGAAAGCATTGTACTCGTAGATATAAATATAAATAAATATTATAGGACATGAATTTTTACACAGCGCCATCTAGCCCCAAACTAAGCATAGCTTGTAATATGGGAACTAGATTACGGATAGAATACTTAAATACTTTTTTTTAAATATATACTTACTATATGATACAACACCCAAACACAGAACAAACATCTATATTCACCACACAGATACTGTTGTTGCTGTTGATAATTTGATAAAATTATATTTTTTAAAGTACCCACGCATGATAACTTTATATGGATATTGCGTTTGACATTGTGTATGCAAAGTTAACCAGAAACTATTGCAGTCCCTTACAAGTAATTCCGCATTCCGCCATCTCACTAACTTTTGGTTTAGACAAACTTCGGAATAGGTAAACTTCTTACCAGATATTTGAACTGCACAAAATGTTTGTGCGACGGGATTGCGACCACAATACACACATATCTCTCTAGATAGCGTGTATTCTTGGGAACGATGGGAAAATAGGACAAAAGAAAGACCTATACAATTTGAAATCGGATTACGACTGCGCCAAATTACACTCTCCTTTCAATTCCCTCGCAAAGTGCACGATGGACGTTTATTGATGATTGCACTGGTCCATAACGTCTGCTCGATTCAGAAAATACGTCTTTTATAAATTTACTTCGTCTTGAAATATTTTACCTTGAAAAATACACATGAATTTGCAGCAGCTATTGAAAATAAACACATTGTAGCGAGCGATACCAAAAACATTTTAAACGCTAAAGTGACTTGACGTTTAGGAGGGATCGAATTTGAAAAATTCACAGTGTTATCGGAAAAAAAATAAGCCACCTTGGAAACATTATTGAAGCTAATAGCTACGTGGTGTAAATGGGTAGCTGGGAAAATCTAGGTTGATTTTTTTACTAACCTCATTTGGCTTATCTAAGATTTATTCTGGGTCAAAGTTTCTTGTGGCTAATTAAATGTTATACGGCTACCACTAGTATACTTTACCGATCGACATTATATCAATAAAAATAAAAAAGTAGGCACAACTGGGAAGCGCTTGGCCTTCATCTCATCAATGATTGTAAACAGCCTTATACTGCTTCTATACTGCTGAGACATAAGGAACACTTATACTTAATCATTGGTGTATCGTTAACATAAGTTGCATATCATCCAGGTCTTCTGGTCATCAATCCCGCAGTACCTGGAATCTTCAACCAGTGCGTCTTCTTGTGATTTTAGCTGCCGAAACGTGACAAATTGAATGTCGTCCAGCGTGCTATGAAAAGTGATATGCTTGGCGCTTCTCTGAAGGATGGTCATCAGAAATGAGGTTACCCGACACAGAACCCCAAGGTACAAATGTACAAATGACTTAAATATGTGTGGCCATATTGCCGGAAGACAGAAAACCGGTGGGATAATCGGGTCCTTTAGTAAAGGCCACGTCTAGACAAGCGTAGGCAGGACGCATCCCGTCGATAGAACGATAACCTCCGTACAATGATGGGCAGAGTATGGATGAGGTAGGACTAAGATCGGACTCAGTTGTGCACCTTGGGAGAGATCCAAGTCCAGCATTGGACTGCAATAGGATAATAATTATGACATAGGTACCGTTTTATCTTTGAGCATGACGACTCTGCAATTCAACAGAGCCTCAGACCCCACATGAGCTGTAATGTATGTGTACTTCTTCTCATCCTCGAAGTATGGACCCCAGTGCCGCTCATAGTGGTGGTCGTGGTAGCTTTGGTAGGGCACGTAAATACGGCCCTCTTCTACCTTATCTGTGAAAAAGATAGCTCGTTATAACTAAAACACATCAACAGCCCATTCGTGTCCACTGCTGGACAAAGCTTTCTCAAAAGCTGGAGGGTTTCGCCATTATCACTACGCTTGGCAGGTGATTTACTGATCGCTGTAAAGGTATAGGTAACATACATAAGTCAGTTTTTACGACATTCATGGGCTAAGTTGATGTGGTCGGCTCTTAAGCCGCGACGGCTATGGCAATTCTCTAATATTCAATCCTAGACTCCCGCTTTTTTCGCTCTTCTAAGTTTTTCTACGGACGGTTCTTGGGCAGAACCATCTTGAGGATATAGGATATTCCCCTTGGCACACATTGGCAAGTCTAGGGGAATATCCAATATCCTAAAGACGGTATAATAATAACATCAGTTAGGGCTGGTGCGGCGGCTGATTTGGTCGAGGATCAAAATGGCGCAGACATCCACTATAGTCTCGACAGAGCTTACTTATCTGAGCTTTTTGGGGTCGAAACCTTGGTACCGTGGGGAGATGGTGCCTACCGGGTTTTCAAAAATATTGACTGGCATATATTTGAGGCAATACGTGACCCAAGAGCTGGCTCCTCATTTAGGCCAGCTAATTAACACAGCGTGGCAATGCAATGAGCCAGTATCATGTGCATGCTTGCGTCTGGTACAATTAGACCGTGTGTAACGGTCCTTAGGTAACCCGACTGTTCCCGTCATAGTTGGTTTAATTATTTGTTATATTGGTTTACAACCAATTTCTGATTTACAGAGTCTAAAACTATATTACAATCGGTATTTAACAACAAATATTCAAATCGGTAATCTTCATCCTTTTCAAATTTTTATTTTATCAATCAAACATTATTGTTGAACTAAATCATAAATTATACAAACGTTTTATTACAGTCGTTTCAGTCTTAAAATTTATAAAATACTTTTTACTTTACACTAAGGGCTTGACTATTGCTTGACAAAAAATATTTATTTGTCTTGTTAAATCAAACTTTCTTAGAATCGGTTAACTGCGCTTATTTTTTATAATTCAACATCACCGTTGTAACTTTAAGTAAAATAACTAAATAGCGGCTTAGTGGTTCGCCCACCGGTGTCAGATCCAGAGGTCCCGGTTCGATCCCCAGGGGATTACAATATTGTGCTTGGTTTGGTTGGTGGTGGAGGATTTAGTTAAAATCCACCTGACTTGCTACCACCATTTACCTAGCTCTGTCGCCATGACAAAAAATCTTAAATGGTTGTGTTCCGGCATTTAAAGGTAAGATAGCCTGTTCATCAGTTTGTTGACATTCCGGGTGAAGTGCGCTTCCACCTTTGACCTTATCATAACTTTAAAATAAGGTGAGGTGAAAGCAAAGCACGACCCCGTTGCACAATAAAAAAATAACCACACTTTACTTTGGTCAATTTGCCAGTGTGAAAATAAAAGATACCTTACTCTGCAGGCTGGTGGATACGGCAAAGCGAAAGTTCTTCGTTAGCGCAAAATAATGCACAAACAAATGTTTATGAGCGAAACGGAAAGATATTATGTTGCGAGATTTACAACTCCATCATCTAGCTCCATACTATGCAAAGCTTGTAATATGGGAACTAGATTTCAGTAAAAATGATAAATAATAGTATAATTATAATTTATTCAATAAATAAATACAAATGGACCGTTACAAACGGCCTATAGGTAACTCAACTGTTCCAGACCAGTACCAGACGGAAGCGTGCCCAAGACACTGGCTGCATTTTTTTAGCTATTTATACATTTATATATATTTTTACTATTTATATTTAGCTATGCTAATTCGCTGGCCTAAGCCCTTGGGTCACGAATCGCCTTAATCAAAAGCCCTGCAAGTTTTTTGAAAACCCGGAGGCCACCGGCTCCCCACGGGCCCAAGGTCTCCACCCCAAAAGGCTCAAATAGGTAAGCTCTGTCGAGACCACTATATAATGTAATTTCATTTTGAATTACTTTTTTGTGAGTTATTCGTCAATATGTTTGAGTGATGGCAACATCATTTTTTAAGGCATCAAATATCAAATTCTACACGAGGAGCATTTGTCCCGAAACACTTTTGCAAATACGTCATATTTCATGAATATCTTACACATACGAAACTTCGTGCGAAGATCGATACTCACTCTGTAACAAATGATCGCTCGAGTCGGTCGCTCCTTCGCGTTTAATGTTATCTCTGAGCTGTTTAGTGATGTTCTTGAAAATCTCCCTTGATAGAGCGAGGCTATCCTTCTCCTCGCTTCTTCGCCTTCTAACGCCATTTGAACGATAATCTTCTGGGAAACTTAATGGTTCTGCGTAAGAAAATAGAAACAGTGTAAGAAGGCCCAGCAATAAGTTCATGTAAGAAGGCCCAGCAGTACCGCTCATTCATAAAAACGTAGTTTGACATTCTCTTTCAAATAGTCTAATTGCTATTAAACTTTGCAGGTTTAATTAGATCTATCTTTTTTTTTATAAGTTTAATGGAAAAAAATACATATAATCTACGTTTTTTTACTTTAGTTTTACTTATAACACAATAGAAAATCGAAATTTCAGCAAAGTTTTTCATTCATTTAGATTTTTGATCGAGTGAGCGAAGCGAACGAGATCTCCGTGATAAATTGGGAAATCCGGCACCGTATGTATGTATATATGTACCTATGTATATATGTATGTATGTGGAAATGTTTGTGACGGCATAGCTGTCGAACGGATTATCCGATTTTCATGAAATTTGAACTGTTAAGAGACAACGTAAATAAAATGTAGGACGAACAAACAGACTGTTAAAGTGGGTTGGCTTCACAATTTACTCATTTTATTTGCTGAAACCACCCCTGTATTTAGATTAAGAGTTGCAAAAGGGGTAAATAAGATTGAAGTGTTGAAAATGTGTGAAAACGTGAAATATCATATGAAACGGGGTTTGAGACTGCAGATTTCAAAATTAGTTTATTATTGTCCTTATAATGGGTGGTTTAAATGTAGGGGCAAAGCTCAGGTATTGTAAGATAAGATAGGGTATTCGGAATCTCATTAGTTAGTCTATTTTTTTTTGTTATTCACTCAATAGGGTTGCCAAACCAAGAGTGTCGATAAAATCCAAGAATTACTTTTGGGGTGTCATGCTAGGGGTTATCTGACTTGATTGTATGACTGTGCATATCCCATAATATCAGTACATTATCGACTACCACAATATCGGAAGAATTTCCTCTAAAATTCTGAGGTTTGGCCATAATCACCACGCTTGGCACATTGGGGCTTACAGTTAAAGTTTTGAGAGTATTTTTCAAAACGCGATCAACCTTTGTTTCATGTGAGAAAGGATATTATAATAAGTTAGCAACGAAGGAGAGTCTCGAAAACTCAGTTGAATATAGAGAGTTCGAGAAAAAGAAATGCATATATAAGGTGAGTAAGGAGTGGTAAAAGCACTGTTTTATCGTTTGTTAATAACGTACTTTAAACCAAACATCACGAGATCTTAGTTCGGGGCGAACTACTAACTAGTATTTATGTTTTTAGAATAAGTAGAGCGATGCAAACTTAAATTGTCCTAATTCAAAAGGCATGCAAAATTTATATCGAATCAATGATGCCATTAATAGTGAACGACAAACTACATTTGTACTGGACATTGAAAATCAGTGGAACTCCGGTGCCCTGTTAAAATATCCTTTGAAGATAAAATAAATCAGTGATTCTAGTTGAAAGACGTGTTTATCACAAAATTTTTGACGAGGCTTTTCAATATAGGTACCCTGGTAGATATGTGTTGATCTGTATTAAATTATAATAAATATACACGAGAAAAAATAATTGGATCGAAATCCAGCATTTTAGGTATGTACGTATTAATGTTTGTATGTATGTATGTTGGCCATGTTTGTGACGGCATAACTCTCGAACACCTTTCCGATTTTAATTAAATTTAAACTGTAAAGTGGTAATATTGATATTAATTTATAGCTCCGGGGGATTTATGATAACTACAGTAGTTTTTGAAATATTGCGGTCGAAAGAAAACCAATATAAACTAGGGTAGTTTATGAGAAACTACGGTGTAAAGTTAATCTATATCTTGTGGCGTGTCATTTCAAAGAGTTAGATTACTTTTAAACAAAAGTAGCGTAAAATCAAAACAAGAATGCTCTAAGAGGTACTAGTACTCCTCCCAGGTAGGTATCCCTGCGATCACCACGGGATGATAATAACTAAGTTTCAGGCGTTCCACTAAAGTGATTTTTTTTTTTTAACAAAAGCGCACGTTTCATTCCTAGAATCATCTATATTTGACGTCAATACTTTGAACTGTACATCACTGAGAACTACGAAACCTTGCAGTACCATGATTTAATACATATATTTCTTTTAATATGCTGCATCAGTTTCTAACTAAAGCTAACCGACATTACAAATGGACTTAGTTTAAACTGGCTGACGGCCAAGTCCCGTGAATTTGTCTCCTCTTCAGTAATGTCGCCTAAAACATTGATATGTGCTACGTGGCATTGCACTTCCCATTGCCACGAATGAATACCAAGATCCCATCTGCACGCGAACATTCTGTTCCAAATGGTTATATTTGTTCGTGCTATTAGGGAAATAGGAATAGTATACGAAGTTTCTCTGCCTTTATGAGGACGTTTTCTATTCAAATGTAGGAAGGATATAATTGTTCGGGCTAAGCTGGAATCATTTCAAAAAAACTGTTAATGGCATTGTTTAATCTAAAAATAGTACCTTTACATCACCCATATAAATTCATTTTTGTTACGATAACAAACATTTAGAAAATATAACCGCCTCTGTGGTCTAGTGATGGCGAGTACATAATATTGTGCTTGGTTTGGTTGGTGTTAGGACTTTGTTTGAGTCCGTCTGGCTAGCAACCACCATCTCACCTAATTTTGTTAATAAAAAAACAAGTCATTATCATCAAATAATTACCTAATAATTAAAAATATCGTCCACAGAACCCTTTCAACGAATGTTTTTTCAACTTGTAGGAAAAAAAAAAATAGTGGAGAGGTATTGAATTGACCGGTGGCGGTAGTGATAAGTAAAATTTTTAATGTTTTTGAATCATTCTGATATTTATGCATGCAATAAGTATGCAAGGACATACCTATTAATTAATTGTTATGGTAAGGATTTCAAAATAAGTTCATTCATTTTTATCTTATTAGGTGTGGTTTTCATGATAAAGGATTCCAAAAAATCTTTGGTCTTGTAAGATTGTGACGTGAGGGTATTTTGAGGGTATTCTATGGGTTTCGAATTGAAATTAAAACTAGTTTATTTAATTAATATTGTTTTACTTAATAGTCAACCCAAGGGTGTCGAGTGTCGATAAAGTTCAAGAACTAGGTACTTTTAGAATGTCATGCTATGGGTGAGTGACTTTAACGACTGGTAAGGTAGATTTTTAAACATCAACTAACACTATCTATCTTCTATCCTCTATAATGTAATGTTATGATAGATACTGAATACAAATTCAAAGAGATTCCCCATTTATTAGCGTCTTACAATCATAGTAAGGAAATTAGATCCGATATTATTCGATTAAAAGGTAATAGAAACGCTTATTATTCCAAGCATGATTCTTCCATTTAATTTCAGCGACGTATATAAATCAAAATAATTTTCATTTTTTGGAATAACACGACACAGTTACTGCTGTTATTGTGTAATGTTATTATTACAAAGGAATTTGGAAACTGGCCAATTGGTAGACGAAATTCTATAGTTTATGGTTCAAACAAAAACATTCTCAATTCGTTATCAATGGAACTGATTTACGTGTGATTTGTGATTTTTTTATTTGTGTTTAATTATGTGTGTAAGTGTTTATATGTGTGTGTGAAAGTTATTATAGAATCAGTATCATTTCATTTGATATTCTTTCAGATACCTACTCATTGTTTGTTCCAAAAGAATGAATAAATTTTAAATGCGTTTAACGCAAAACAAGCTTTTGCTCAGGGGATCGCCCGCTTGATACACGGATAAATAATTACCTGTATGTTTTACTAGCCTAAACTAATATCAGTGAAAAATGTCTGTACAATTCATTAAATTATTTATACAAAAAAAAAACGAATAACGTATTATTTTTGTTTTGCAATATTTGTTACGTCCTTTTACGATTCCACGGGAGCTGATCAAAGGAATAGAAATGTAGCCTATTTTTCCTTCTTGGTAGATAGCAAGATTTTTGCAAAGTTTCAGCTTAATCAGCTCAGTAGTTTTGACGTGTTAGCGTTGCAAACAAACAAATTCACAATCGCATTTATAATATTCATTGGTATTGAATACTTTAAACCGTCACATCATGCATAAACATGATTCATAGGTGCTACAAAGCCTTTGATGACGCACATTTTGTATTCTATTTGTAGTAGGTACTTACCAGACGCAGTATGTATACAGCACAGTGCTAAACACACGAAGTAGACGCCGCTCCACAGCATACTAAAGACATCACAGGCGCTGTCGCATTACCCTCGCCTTCGTCCTGAAATATTGCATACATTAACATTCTTTGTTAGCTGATTATCATATATCTTTGGGTGTTGTATTACACAGCACGTATGTATTTACAAAAGTATATAAGTATTCTATCCGTAATCTAGTTCCCATATTACAAGCTATGCTTAGTTTGGGACTAGATGGCGCTGTGTAAAGTTTATGTCCTGTAATATTTATTCAATTATTATTTATTAATATTATCTTAGTAGTAATATTACTTCGTTAAAAATACTGCGAATTACAATCCGCCTGGCTAAGTGGTAATAATGGTAAATCGCACATTGTATTTAACAATAACATTACTATGATAAATGGATCAAAAATGTTATTAGCTAGTAGTATTAGAGTCACTGGCTAGTTTTCAGCTAAGTGACGGTGGGTTTGCAACATGTCACGTATTCATAAAATCAAATGTGCTAAACGTAAGTTTCGACGTGCCTATGACTACTCCTTAGTAGGTGATATCATAAGATCCACGCTCTGAGAACTGATCAGAAGTGACTCTTAGTTGGAAAAAAAAATCGTGAGTCCGTCTGTTAATAATGCAGGACATTCATTTCATACAGCCCCACCTAGCCTATAGCCTAACATACATTTTTGTCCCGGGTAAGAATCAAACTCACAACCTTAGGCATAGAAGGAAACGCATAAACCAACTGAGTAGTGGGCTTGTTATTATAAAGGTGCGAGGTGCGATTATTCAGGTGCAGCAGCAAAATACATGGGGATTCCATGTGTTTCAGCTATTTTAATGCATTTATCAGGGCTTTGGCGTCTGATAGAAGAAAGGAGAAATAAATCTTGGTCAGACATCACCTAGTGTAGGATTTAAGATATACAGTATAGGACTTTAGTGTTTATACAGTTTATTTACTAAATCAAATAGCCAGTTTTCTTGCTATTTAATTTAGCTAATGCATTGTTACACACGTAAAGTTAGCAGTCACTCGAAATTCGAAATCCCACAAACATTCACAACCCGTGGGTTGTGAATGTTTGTAAATGTTGTGACCAAGTGCAATCACTTGAAATACAAAAAAAAAATGATAAACTATAGTACCTACGTGTGTATTTCCAAAAAAAAAAAGTATTTAAGTATTCAACCCTTAATATAATTCCTATAATAGAAGTTATGCTTAGTTTTATGTATATTTATGTATTCATTCATTCATTCATTCAACTAAATAGGTAGTTACCTATTCAAAGTTTAATGAATCGGCATAATAAACGTAACAATACAGCGTAGTACGAAGTGAAACCTTTTGCGTGAGCATATATTGAAATTTGTTTTTTTGGTAAATTGGTGTTAAATGGTATCGGAATAAATAAATGTTCAAATATTATTTGTTAATTTAAGTATCATACAAATATTACATTATTATATTACACAACAAAGAAATTGGTTGTTTGGGGTGGTTCAGATCTTCCTACTAGTCTTACCTAGTAACGGAATCGATGACTAAAGGTCATCGGAGTCGTTGACCAACGGTCAATAGAATCGTTGACTAGAGGTCGACGATTCCATTCTATGTGCCTATCTATATGCTCTGGATCGGACACTGGTGGGCAGACCACTAGACCACAGAGGCGGTTAAAAATGTCCGCCGTGCTTGCGACCATCCTGCCAAAGTCCGGTGTCAAGCTATTTATCGTGTGTACACGGTGGGAGTAGCAATACCATAATAGGCAGTTTCTGGCCAATTTCGTTCCATCCGCTCCTTTATGGACGAAAAGAGAAACGAAATGTAATGAAAAAAAAAAAAGGGTGAACCATTTCAAATATTAAAGACACAGTAAATTCATTTACATGACGGTATTGAAAATAAACAACTGAGTTATCGTTTCAATAAGTGATTTGTTAGCTATCGGTCCAATAAGCAGCCCGTCCAAATGAAGTTTAATTTCGTATTTCGTCCAAAACGCACTTCGTCTAGAAGTGCGTGTTGGACAGGCATTTCGACCAGCACAAATTAAGGTATTTTATCAGACACGTATTTGGTCCAACAAGCATTTCGCCCAAGAAATATTTCGTTCAACTGCACAATTTTATATTATTGCGTATGTGGGTCCATACATTTTGTCATTATTTTAACATACGTGTCTTAAAATTGTGCAGTGGAACTCTGTTTTGCACTTATTTTATTAGAAAGAGACTTCTACTTATATAAAGATGGGACTGCATTTTGAAAGGAAATATTTATGTATGATATTTTATCTATTAATATTTGGTTGGGATTTTTGAAGCTATTAGGTACTGAATATGTGCAGTCTACGATATTGTAACGTTTTAGGAAAACAGTTATTAACTTAAGTAATATTGGTTTGTCAGTTGTAATGAAGTCACCAAATGGATGAACTGCGTAGTGGCGAATCTCAAAATGGACAAACTGCGTAATTATGAATCTCGAAATAGATGGACTGCTTAACTATGAACCTAGAAATGGACGAATCAAATTATGGCCATACTGAGGAGTAGACGAACGGCAAAATGCGGAATGGACGAGCTGCTAACAGGACCAACAGCTAACAAATCCAATAAATACAGTTTGACACATTGTTCGTTATGATTGTGCAAATTTAACTCATAAAATTGTAATTTCGAAACGAAGGCATCTCGAACTTTGCCAAAACATTGGTTAAATTCATGCAAAACTAAAAACATAAATTTTACTACGCAGACACACTAATCTTGCGACTTGCAAAATATACTTCAACAACTATATTATATGCTACTAGTACGCCCCGAACTGAAATCTCGTGATGTCTGGTTTGTGTAAGGTACTGTAAAAATTAACTAACAAAAACAAAACGATAATGGAGTTTTTATTACTCTTTACCTTGTAAAATTATACATACCCTATTTATTCACCAGTGTTCAAGGCTCTGTTTCATTGCTAGCTATCATTCCTTGCAAAACCTGAATAAGAGCAAAACACCGACCGTACGTCACAGTGCGTGGGTAGAATATTATAAGTGCATAAAAGTCCCTCACTAATAATATCAAGGTTCAAATGTATGTTTAAAAGTGCTCTCAAAACCGTTGCTGTGGAAGTCTTAAAAATCTATTACACGGTTTCACAAATAAGGTAACAGCTTTTAAGTAAAAACAAAACTTTAACCATCTTTTAACACCAAAACTTCCACAGCATTTTGTTTCTCCTATCAAAGTTGTCTAAAAAAAGCGTAGTCACATAGTGTATTGTGTAACCTATTATTTGTATTATTATTTGATGTAGTTTTGAGTACAATCAAGCATTTTTCATTCGATTGACCAATCTGTCTACCAAACGTGGTGATTATGGCAATTACAGTTGAAAACAAAGATTTGTTAAATTTTGGTGGACAATAATAGGCTGTTGATGTGGGATATGCGCAATCAAACCTCTTGCATCACTTCAAAAGTAATTCTTAAATCTTATTGACAACACTGGCTTGGCAGCCCTTTCGAGTGAAAAAATTCTAAAAAGACCAGTTTTATTTACCCCATTTCCGAGGCTATCTTACCTCTAAATGCCGGAACATTTTTTTAAGAATTGTTTTTATTGCGCCAGATATAAACAGATATAAACATTTTATTAATAATTTGTCAAATTATAGAAGAATAAGGTAAGATAAAAATAACAAATAAAAATAAAATATTACAGGACACTAATTTCACACAGCGCCATCTAGTCCCAAACTAAGCATAGCTTGTAATATAGGAGCTAGATTACGGAAAGAATACATAAATACTTTTTTTTTTTGTAAATACATACTTATCATACGATACAACACCCAAACACAGAACAAACATCTATATTCATCACATAAATGTTTGTCCGGGGTGGGAATCGAACCCACAACCTACAGCGCAGAAGGCAGAGCTACTACCTACTGAGTTGTGAGGCTTGATGGTGGTAGCTTGCCAGGCGGAATTAAACAAAATCCTACCACCAACCAAACTAAGCATAATATTGCTCCCCTGCATATTGCATATTGTAGATCTAACCTGAGACTCTGGATCTGAAATCGGTGGGTTGAACCACTAGACAACAAAGGTGGTTCCGATTCCAACCCTCATTACAAGGCAAAAGAAAGGTTCATAACGAAAGGTGAGGTAGAGTTATGGAGCCTTAGTTGGTCCAAGTACCACATTGGACAATGTTTACTATTTTAAGGTAAGCATTATAACTAAACCAGGTTTGTACTTTGCAGCTTTTATCTCTTTAACGTGATAGCGTAAAGAAGAATCTAGAAAAACACACATACAATAATATTGTATGAGAACCATTTAGAAATGAATATTTCATGTAATTTTTGCCACTGTTAATGCAGAAAACTAATAAGAATGCTCGTAAAATAGAGTTACATTTACCCTTTTGTACGAAACCCCAAAATGTAAGCCTCGGTAATTGGTTCGTACGTGTTTCTGAATAAGACATACTTCCGGCGGCTCGGCCAACTTTTAGGGATGTGGTTGTCTTGTAGACTATTAAATTAGGCTCATTACTAATGCGCTATTACTTATTTATACAAAAATCAGGCGTGTTATAACTGCTGTTATATTTTTATTACGGATCGTTTTATTTTGTTGGTCCTTTCATTGTGAGATAGCAAAAGTTTTAATCAACTCCGGTAGGTACCTTACTGACCATGTTTCACTACCAATTGACAAGAGTAGAGAAACATGTCTCAATGTCATATTACTATTAGCCTTGATCCATGAACCGTAACCGAACTAAAATACGTTCATGCCTTGATCATCCCATTCTGTCTAATCACACTGATATTGAGGTGTTTGCCACCATCAACCAAACAAAGCACAATATTGTTATTCACTGGGGATCAAACCCGGAACGTCTGGATCTGATGCTGGAGACTAGCCACTAGACCACAGTAATGGTTAACTTTTTATATTGGTATATAAACACACATGATGGCTACCGTGGACAGTGGAGACTAATGGTTAGTTAGCTTAAGAAATTAACTGTTCCGTGAAAATTTCCATCATAAAAAGTACATGAATAAATTCTCTTTCTACTTTGTGTTGAAGAAGCTTCAAAGCATAATGGAAATTAAAACGTCGACATTTTCCGATACCACGGAAAAACGTCTTGACCGACCTCGCTGATGACTAAATAAACGATTTTATCGGTTTTTGGTATTTGCGGACAGCTTTTTTAAGGATACAATTATTTGCATAAGTATTTGAAAATGAACGATTTTTGCTACAAAGTAAAATCAAACAATGATTTAAGAAACGCTTCCCCCTGCAATGTTTAATTTTAATTAAAATTTGGAGGGTGGTGGGAAATTAATCTGCACTGACATCGGGTATTGGGGTGTATTGTGCTTTTAAGGTTGAGCAGCCAACCTGACCCAGCCAGCCCAGATCCATATAGTAGGGAAGCAGGGTAATCCCAACCATGGGTTAAAGATACCCGCCTCTGTGGTGTAGTGGGTTTAAATTACCGATTTCAGATCGAGGGGTCCCGGGTTTGATCCCCAGGGGCAATATTGGGCATCGTTTGGTTGATGTTAGGATTTTGTTTAAGTCCGCCTGGCTACCATCTTACCTAATTTTGTCGCCTTTATAACAATTCTTGAAAAAAAATTGTGTTCCGGCATTGAGAGGGAAGATAGCCAGTTCTTCAGTCTGTTGAGGATTCCGGGTGAAGTGCACCTCCCCCTTCGGTCTTATCTCAACTTGTGACCAGGTGAGATGAAGGCCAAGCTCTTCCCCGTCGTACAAAAGAAAATGCATGGAAACCCTTCGCAATGGATCTGTTGTTACGATAAAGGTGTTGTAGTTTTGGCCGAGGAAAGAAGCTGACCTTAATGATAAGAAACGTGACTGAATGTTTTCCCTAATGAAGCTGTATGAAAAATGTAACCCTGCTGATATTTAACCAATATTTTGGTAAAATCCACTTTTGAAAAAGCTCATGTTACAAAGTTGACAGTTAAGAGGCTGATGTTGCTAACAATAGTCTGAATGTATCATCATTTTAATTTAGCAGTAAATCAGTCGGTAACCTTATATATTTTGAGAGATATTATACGTATCTATGCAGATAACAAAAAAATTCTGCTTCAAGCTTAAAATATATTAGAAAATTCATCTAAATAAACTGTCGTGATAACATCACATCATGTTATGAGTGTAGTCTTCAGCATCTTTTCAGCTTCAGGCAATATAGTCTGTGATAAAAGTTACAGTTTCATATCAACTTACTAGGAATCTCATTTATTTTCATGGCATGTTTTAGATAAGTCACGAATTTAATTCAATATAACATCTGGGCCCCAATTGCATACCAAAAGGCACTATAGTGACAACTCTGCGACTATACCATTGTCATATTGAAGCGATTGATTTAGTAGAATTGGGCCCCCGTTATTTAGTATCCAGTGAATCCCGCTTTGTCTTCTTATGGTAACTTCCTAAAATCCTAACCCCTACAAGATAAAAGAAACTACACAGAAAATTTCAAGTCTAGTACGTCTCATTTGCATTGGTCCGTCTTTCTCTCAGCGACGATTTATGAATATTTTTTTTTTACGTTGAGGAAGCGCTTGGCTTTCATCTTACCTGGTTACAAGTTAAGATAAGGCCGAAGATGGAGGCGCACTTCACCCGGAATCCTCAACAAACTGAGGAACTGGCTATCTTACCTCTAAATACCGGAACACAACAATTTTAGAAAAATGGTGGTAGCTAGCCAGGCGGACTTTAACTAAGTCCTATCACCAACTAAACCAAGCACAATATTGTACTCCCCATGGGGATCAAACCCGGGACCTCTGGATCTGAAATAGGTGGGTTGAACCACTAGACCACAGAGTCGGTTACATCAGAGGTCAAACATATAAGGGAATAGTATTGTTATAGACCTAACATTGCCCGTTATATCACAGGATACGACTGCAGTGAAAGATAATGCTCCGAAACAGATATTGCACTATTTGGATAATTTTTATAGGCGTACCACATGTCTGCTTGGGACGATTCCAACTCCCGTAGGAATACATGAACTGAACTTTGGGCTGTTTTTATCCTCATTTAGTTACGTAGCGGGTTGAATCTATTTTTTACATGAAAAAATACATTTTCAAACTATGACATGGAAACGGAACAAGCAACCAGCCCACCACACAACAAGACTATTACAAATGGTCGTATTGAAAGCGTGCCCAAGACACTGGCTGTATTGCCTCGCTGAATAGCTTTGCTAATTTGCTGGCCTATATAGAGCCAGCCCTTAGGTCATGCGAGAGAACTTTAATTATTTGATGACAATAAGTTGTATCTCATATTTTTTTAATAAAAAAAAAAGTTTAAATGAAAAAAAAATATGAAAAGGTTAGTTGATTATAATTGACTCAAATAAAAAAACAAAGAAATGTTTTTTAGCAGTGGGTTCCAATCATGCAGGAAAAACAACATTGACAACATACTACAACACCAATTTGATAATAAGATCCAAGAAAAGGAAATTGCAAATGTCGGAAATGTAGCTTCATTATAACTCTAGCCATTTCATTTGGGATTAAGCAATAGAAATAACTTTTTATGACCGCTACAAACAAACCTCACACTTTACTTACTTGTTGTTCTATTGTTATAAACTTGGACTGTTCAACAATATCTTTAATGATCTATTAGATTCATAATTATGTAATGGGGGGGGGGGTACATGTTTTTAGACTATGTATTCTTTTTTATTGTATGACGGTAAAGCGCTTGGCCTTCATCTCACTAGGTTTCAAGTGAGGCAACAGCCTGAGGACTTGGCTAGCTTACCTTACAAGTGTTGTGTATTTAATATATATTAGGTCCTTACATATATGAATTATACACATCATTAATCCTTCGAGCCGTTCTGCAGCACTGGTGCCACGGTGGAACTCGTACTCGTAAATAATGCGATATTTTAAGTTTTCCATTTTGTGAAATGAGTGACGCAGAAAAAAAAAAGCAAAAGAGAAAAAAACAAATGAATTACGGTTTTTGAAACACAAATGCATGAGTAAATAGCTGTTTAAATTTGAATTTGGAATTCCTAACCAAAGAGGAGATATTTAAGATCAAAGTGGCCAGTACGACAAAACGCCAATTTCATATGTAAGGACCTAATATTATATTTTATCACAGAACATTAATTTCAGACAGTGATGGCGACATACTCAAGTAAAGTGGTAGATAAGATGGTGGTAGCTAACTCGCCAAGCTATAAGTCTAGCAAGTCCGCCAGACTCAAACAAATCCATACAACCAATCAAACCAAGCACAATATTGTGATACCTTGGGAATCGAACCCGGGACCAATGTATTTATATAATTATAGTATGTTAATTTCACTGGCATGCTTTAATTTTGATGTGTGAGAGGTCGCTTGGTTAGCCTTTGAGTGAAATATAATAATAGCAATAATGATTCTATAATATTTATTTAATAGTATGTACAATTCAACTTACTATGTACAAATGAATCAGTCGGATTACCTAAGGACTGTAACAAACGCCCTCTATGTAACTCAAATGTTCCAGACCAGTACCAGACAGATGCGTGCCTAAGACACTGGCTGTATTGCAACGCTGAATAGCTATGCTAATTAGCTGACCTAAATAAGACCTTGGATCACGTGTCGCCTCCACCGAAATCCCCGCAAGATTTTTGAAAACCCGGAGGTCACCGGCTCCCCACGGACTCAAGGTCTCCACCCCAAAAGGCTCAAATAGGTAAGTTTTCTATTATTAGATGAAAATTAATATTTAGGTGTAAGATATTTTAGAAATATTTTTGGATTTACCTTTTTTTACTTTTCCATATGAAATGGTACAAACAGATACTAGAATAAAACATGTTATAATTTTTAAATTCAATTTTGGTTTTTTCATTCGAGGGGTGCGAATCTCAAATCAGTAGTAGAAGGATATAAATTAATGTTTTATCACTACATGAGTATCAAAAAGCTTGCCAAAAACCTAGGTGCTTCTGTTAACAAACTGTAACAGGCTTGAGAAATTTGTAAACAGAGTGGATGCCACATGGCTTCATTTTTGTATTGCGTCACAAACTTTAAATAGGTCGGGAGCAGTGCTCGAGTCAAGAGTAACCTCTATTTCACATTTCACTGAAGCTATCTTACAGTAGCACTAATATTATACTAGTGGAACGCTCGGAACATTATTCCTATAATATTTCCCGTGTACCCCTACGAATTTAAGTTTACTCAAAAATTTTAGACAGTTAGTTAATATCACAATACATAAAAGATTAAGCCAAAGCCACGTTCAGCAATCGAAATTAACGATTTACAAGCTGCAGGCTACTATTTAAAACTCTTGGTCAAAATGTTATTCAAATTAGACTATGAAACCTTAGGTCCGTTGGGAGTCGGTGCTCCCTGGATTCTCATTAATCTTGCGGGGCTCTTGATAAAGTTGACACATGATCCCAAGGGGTGGCTTTTGTTTAGGCCAACGAATTAGCATAGCTATTCAGCGTAGCAATATAGTCAGTGTCTTGGGCACGCTTCCGTCTAGTACTGGTCTGGAACAGTTGAGTTAGCTATAGACCATTTGTAACGGTCCTTAGGTAATCTGACTGCTTCCTTTGTACATTGTTTTTTTATCTTTTATCGAAGTTAATTGAAACATAAGTTCAAATAAAAGTAGACTTGTATATTTTTCTTAACTTATCTGTGGTGCTATTTGTTCACTCAACGTAAATAAATTAAAACCTCTGTTCAACAGAATAGCTGGAATGTAGAGGAGAAGGCTCGCAGAGATGACTTCCAAATTGAATGCAGAGAGGGTCATTACGTCTGCTTTTAGCTTTGTTTTGAGCAGAAGTGCTTCTACAGCTTCGTACTCTGCGTTGAGGATTAAAATTGCAGCCTTTGTAAAGTATAAAAGCTAGTAGATTGACCATCGCGGTATTATAACAAAACAAAATTTACGATATCACAAATTGAGCTATCGTAGATTGCTGCCCATTCTTAACGCCGTGAGCTAGTAGCTTGAACTAGAACTTTGTTTTTTTTGTAGTAGATGGGTTAACTTGACCTCTCTTTTGGCCTCTAGGCCAGAACAAGGTCTACAATGGTGCGAGATTAATGTATGATTACTTTATACACAGGTTGAGAAACTGTGTTTAAGACCCATTTACTTATTTGAATACAATTCGGTAGTAGATTAACTGAAACGTATTCGTTCAGGTTATTATCAGACGGCAGGTTCTTATTTATACTTTATTGCCCACACATAGTAATAATAAAACAACATAATTTAAAATTAAAAAGCATGGAAAAGGCGAGCTTAATGCTGCCCTGATAAGAGTTTTCTTCCAGGAAATGTAGATAGAGAAAGAAACAAGATTTAAAATATTATGGGAAAAGTGTACAAAAATAATAAATAACATAACCCATATAGGAATAATAAGACAAACTACAAATATATAACATGTATAATGACACTGTTAATGTAATATGATTGCATTCATGCCTGAATTAACATACATAACATATAATATAATACATACCTTATAAAAATACCTTCCCACAGACAAACAATACATATACACTAAATATTTATGGAGAGGTAGTGTTCTTTGACTTTAAGATGGCAAGCGAGGGACTAGCGCGGATATCGCGGGTAGAGAGTTTCACAACCTGACTGAGTTCACAGTAAATGAACCACCATAGCAACAACTAGAAGAGTGATGGGGAGAACTAAGAAGAAGAGACTTAGCCGCAGGGCTTACCTCGGGGGACCAAATAATCAAACCGCTCACGGAGATAAGAAGAACAAAGATGATTGTTGATGATATTATAGAAAAGAGAGAGCACGTGTAAATCATGGTGACGATGAATAGGGAGCCATTTTAACTGGGATCTATATATTGAAACGTGATTAATCTTACGCATGACGTATATGAAACGAATGCATACATTTTGAAGACGCTCCAATTTGTTAAACATTTCTTCCGTGGCATCTAGGAAACAGGAGTCAGCGTAGTCTAAGAGAAACAAGTGAGTTTTAGCTAGAGTGATAAGGTTCACTTTTAGAATAGTTTAAAATAATGGAATAAAAAGTGAACGTCATAAACAACAAGACGTTGTTTCTAATTTGTATTGTTTTATTGTGAAAACGAATATTAACCTTTAACTGAACGAAATATATATTATATTCAGGTATTATTGTTAATTGATAGCCATCTCTTTAAATGCGATAGATTAACGGTACAAAAGATTATTTAATTGAATTGAATGTAATTATTTGTGATTAGTAATATCCCTAATTTTTGGCAAACCATTTTAATTTGTACCCTCTTTTTTCTTTCCTTCATTTTTTTTGGAAAAAAATGTTTTTAACTTTAAGGCCACCTATTAAAATCATACACTGTGTCAACTGATATTATGACTTATGCCAACTGATATTTGTACTGTTCGATGTAATTTCTGTGAAGAACCAAGTGTTAATTCAGTTATAATGATAATTAGGTAAGAACTATATGTTCTGCAGATACTGCAAATTTTTCAACTTAACACTAACTATTAAAATATAAATATAAAAAAAATATTAGCGATTGAATGAATGGGTAAGCAATAATAATTTTAATTAATTTATTCATTCCTTCTGATTTATTATTTGGCTCTTGATCTAATCTCACTAGGAATTGCAATCAGACGAATCTACTATAAATTCTGGTTTTGTGGGCCATAAAATTGCATGTGGGAGGATCTTGCGAAAGGGTTCTTTGAAATGATTCAAAGAGCCGAACGGATCGAGGTCAACTGGCTTACATATACAACGCTTCATGTCATGTCATTCAATTTAGATTACCTACCAAAAACAATATTTTGTTTGAATGTGGTGTAAAAATTACTGTATTTTTATTTCTAAATGAAATTAAACAGATAGTACATACATTCAACTAAAAAAAAAACTAAAAAAATGCACTGAAACCAGTAAAGGTTCCAATGTAAGATCGTTCTGTTGTATAACGTTTTCTGTTGTATAACAGAAAACGCAAACATACCAGAAATGATAATTATTATTGACTAATGTCATATCATATTTTTTCTGTTTTTGTTTGTTGTTGTTTTTGTGTTTTGAAATGTTATAAACATAAATTGTATATAATATTTCAAAACATGAATATAACAATAAATAAACAAGTTGCAACGCTGTTAAACTCTTTATACTCTTTATTTGACAAGCCTCATAGCTCAGTTGGTAGTAACTCTGCCTTCGGCGCTGTAGGCTGTGGGTTCGATTCCCACCCAGGACAAACATTTGTGTGATGAATATAGATGTTTGTTCTGTGTTTGGGTGTTGTATCATATAGTACGTATGTATTTACAAAAAGTATTTAAGTATTTTATGGCTAGATGGCGCTGTGTAAAATGAATGTCCTGTAATATTTATTTATTTATTTATACGGAAATGTTAAGTCGAACTAAGACAATGGAATAGATATAATAATGACTTAAACTTTACTTCGGCTCTAGAGCCGTGTTAGTTAGTATTCTAAGTGTGAAGTTAGTCAAAACAACAAGGTCCAAACAATAGCCCTAGAGTTATTAGGAACTTGGACCTTGCTCATCCCTTTCAGCTCATCATCAGACCCAAATATTTCAAAACTCAATACTCAATTTAATTATTGCTATACCCTATAAACGTAATACCATATTATCAAAAAAAAAGTAAAAAGTTTATTTACTTGTTTACAATTATTTTTTTATAGTTTCGACGCGAACAGCTAATCTTTACTATGGTACCAAATCCACAATAGGATGTTCCCAATCTAAAACTACCCTTGAATCCTGATAATGCTATTTGGTCATCATCGCTTGAGCATAAATAAGAACTCAAATTTTAACTGCCTTTGTGATGTAGTGGTTCATCCACGGATAATAAATCCTGAGGTACTGGGCTAGATTCCCAGGCGAAAGATAATGTGCTTGGTAACATAGCCATTTCCTCAGACAGTTGAGGATTTCGGGTAAAGTGCTTCCACCATCCAGATGATAAGGCCTTATCATCTTGTAACTGTGAGATGAAGGCTAAGCTTTTGATTGATTATGATTATATAACTAGGTATTTAAATTATGTAAATGTATTGGACCCATGTTGTCTGAACAAATAAATATATTATTATTATTATTAATAAGCGCTTCCTCGTCGAAATTCAATATTTTTTTATATATTTTATGATTATCCCCAAGGCCTGATTCAAGTTGAGGTCTTTTTTTGTAAATGTAAATAAATAAATATTACAGGACATTCGAAATAAGTAAAGGTAGCTATGCTTAGTTTGGGGTTAGATTGCTCTGAGTGAAATTAATGTCTTGTAGTATTTATTTATTTCATTACACAAATAAATGTTATTCCTTCGTAGGAATCAAACCCACAGCAAACAACGCAGAAAACATAGCTACTAAGCTGAGCTGTGGGGCCAATTCAAAGAGCAACCAAATTATAATGATACAATATGACAAATTAATAGCGGCTTTGTAACCTCACTATCTTGATTTGAATGTTGGAATTGCCTTTGTTGAATAACTCAGTCATTCTCATCGTTGATTTGATGTGTCTAGATACTAGGATCTGGTCCAATATAATATGTATCTCTAATTGCGTTTAAATAATCCCAGCCAGAAATAGAACTTGACGTATAACACACCCACTCTCCTCCACAGCTTCCAGTTAGGTACTTAACTTGATAACTAGACTATGAATAGTTCCATAAAAGTTTAATGCTGTCACTCCAAAAAGGAGGATGTTGTGTGTTTTAGTAAATACGCCACGTTTGTCTCGCTTGCGAATTAAATTTCAATTATTTTTTAAAATTAAAAAAACTAATAAAACTTAAACTAATATTCTATGTACCTGTTTGTTTTTCTTTTATTACTTACCTTGTTATGAATTAATCTACATAACCTACTATAATATATGTTTTAATTGTTATATTTGCCGCACCGACATCAGACATTTTTTTATGCTAAGTAGGTATACCTAAACTAAAATAAAAAAAGTATTTTAGAACATTTTCATTAGCATTATGGCTAGAGCAAACCTGCAGAACCGTCTGGAGAAATACAGGTAAAATACGCGTTAGATACCGTTACGAAAATAAGTAAAAGTTAAATAAGTATGTTAGTCAGTCAGTCAACTTTGTATATGTAGATGAATAAAAATTAAAAGGTTGATAAGAAAACTTAAAGGCGAACAAGATTATGTACGCTTGTGTACCAAACAAATATAAAACACACCTACATGAACCGCCTCTGTGGTCTAGTGGTTCGCCTACCGGTATCAGATCCAGAGTCGCGGGTTCGATCACCAAGGGTAGTACAATATTGTGCTTGGTTTGGTTGGTGGTAGGACTTTGTTTAAGTCCGCCTGGCTACCATCCACCTCCATCACCTACTTATCTTATCTAATTCTATTGCCATAACAACAATTCTGAAAGTGTTGTGTTTCGGAATTTGGAGGTAAGATAGCAAGCTCCTCAGTTTATTGAGGATTCCGGGTGAAGAGCCCTTTTACCTTCGGCCTTTATCATAACTTGAAAATCAGATGAGATGAAGGTCAAGCACATCCCCGTAGTACGATAAAAATAAACAAAACTGCTTTACAACAATACTATTAAACTACAAATAATTACAACAATAATATAAAGCAGACTCCAAATATAATATTTATCCAAGGAGCGATACCAACTCAAAAATATATGCAAGTTTAGTTTTTCATCTCAATAACAATAACAAAAGGTAGGTAAGTCACTAATAAAATGTAAATCAAATCATTTTTGTGTAAATAAAAAAATAAGTCTCCATGCGATCTATTTTATTTTCTAGGAACGTCAACGCGTCATATTCGCCTCGGAGTGCTTTTCAATTTTAATCCTTATTTCATGAACTTTAAGGTTTACCGTTTTAGATTTCATTTACATAAAATGTGACCTAATCAACCATCGATTTTAGAATCTCGCTCTCTCTCTTACATTGGTTCATACTTCTTATTTGATAGTTCTGCTTTCTTTGAATAATATTCACTGATTATAACGATTAGAAACTGTTAAAAAATATTGGAAATGAAATAATTTAACCGCCTCTGTGGTCTAGTTTCAATCCACAGATTTCAGATCCAGAGGCCCCGGGGTCGAGCCCCAGGGAGTACAATATTGTGCTTGGTTTGGTTGGTGGTAGGACTTTGGTTAAGTCCACCTGGTTAGCTACCACCACCTTACCTAATTCTGTAAAAAAGCAATTTCAGAATTGTTGTCTAAAGAACAACAATTCTGAAATTGCTGTGTTTCGGCACTTAGAGATAGCCAGTTCCTCAGTTGGTTGAGGATTCCGGGTGAAGTGCGCCCCCACCTTCGCCTTATCTTAAGTTGTAACTGGGTGAGATGAAAACCAAGCGCTTCCCAATCGTACAATAAAAGAAATATAAAAAAACATGCATTAAGATATACAGATTTACCTATATTGGTTTAATATTTTCAGTACCTAGACTGGCGAAACTTTAGCAGAGGAAAATTTTAATGTCAAATGAAAAGCAAAGTGAATCGTCTCAAGCGTAAATGACATCAAAGCAAAATTGGCCATTATTATAATTCCAGAGAAACGATGGCAGTTTATAAAATCATTATAACAGAAGGTGCCATTACAAATCGTCATAACTTGAAATTGATTGTCCGTATAATAGAAAAAATTAACAGAATTATCTTTTAGAGAATTCACCTCTGATCACTACTCAGAGCGTGGATCTAATGAAGATCAACTAGGGTAGTCAGAGGCACGTGCAAACTTACGTTTGGCACATGCCTCCGGTTTTGAGGTTGCAAAACCAACACTACTTAGTGGAATACTAGCCAGTGACACTGCCATTAATATTTGGCCTCAGGGACTTGCCGCTTTCCTCGCGATGAAACCATCACCGTCAAAGCATTCGCATATGTTAAATAAGCACAGAAACTTCCAAAAAAGTCCGTTTCACGACTGGATTTGAACCCACTTAGCCACACAACTGTTTTTTCCGAATTATGTTAAGAAAAGTTTTTACAACAATATGTGACTTTTCGATTAATAATGAGATGAAAGGCACGATGAAGATAAACTTCGCTTGTAGTTGAGGCGTACATAAAAAAAAAACATTTCATCATATAAAATATTAGTACGTGCTATAACTATCTCAGCCTATGTACGTCCTCTATTCAATGATATGAATCCTCCATACTCCATAGTTCTTACATCTGTATTTAACATATCAGAAACACTTGTTCTTTCTTACGACGTCATATATAGTAACCTAAGCCGCCTCTATCCGACAGTCCAGTGTCCAGTGTCGTCTGTCCATTGAGTAGACTCTCTTTCCCACTCAGTTTTTGCGATTAATCATTTTACTTTCCAAGAACCTGTACTCCCTAGCGGTTATCAAAGTATAATAATGTGACACAGTAATACAAATAAGTGGTTATCTCAATCCATTTTGATGATACATCGATATGTTAAAAATGTTTTTGTAAGATAAGTATTTTGTTATGAAACACTTCGTTTTATCTACGCCCCCTTTGGCTCTGATTGATTTTGTAATGAATAATGTTTTATATTGAGTGCTGTTATTAAAAATAAAAGCACTTATTTTTTTAGTACTTTGTTGCACGTAGTTAGCACTTAGTAGCACGACGTAGCACTTCGTAGCAAATTGTAGCACTTTGTAGCACACCGAACGAAGTACTGTCGTAGAATATGCCTGTATAAATTATTATATAACAAAGATCTTTAAAAAATGCTATTACGTTACAACTTATTGAAAAACCAGCCAACGTTAATGCGCAGTTCTTTAAAATGTTGAAGTGGAAAAGTGACTCTTTTGCAGTTTTATTAGAAAAGCAATTTCTCACGTCTATGGTACAGTGAGTCCCCTTCATCAAATGCCGCCATTCTGTTTCCGTGACCGCTATATTGAGTGGCGATCCAGTTGATTTATGTTAGAGACTCCCCTTCTGCGGATCTTTATGACTATTGTACTTTGTTGATAGATAGTCTGTTTGGATGTCGATAGCGATTTCGTCACATTTTTTACTGTTATCAAAGGCCTATATTGTATTTATGTGTCATGAACTTCGTTGGTACTATCTAAATATATATATTCATGAGCAAACAAATTAAAATATTCCCTCAATTACAATATATTGAAGGGTTTATTGTTTGTGATGCTTACAAAAAAGCCCACTGGGATTTGCCTATCATTTATGAGACTCATTCTCAACGATTGAAATGTATTTTTGTTTTCATTTTATATTTATACATAACTCTAATTTGGCTAATAATTTTGTTTTAACATCCCGTTAATATCCACTGCGATTCCAAAATTTGTAGGTTTTGGCATAATTAACACGCTTGGCAGGCACAGAAAGCTTATGTTTAAATTGACAAAAAAACGTTTTGGCAGTTTTAACATTTTGTTACACGTACAAAAATCTACCACCATCCATACCTATTTCAGCCGCTAGGTTGTCCTATGTGAGGCAAAAGGGTGGAATAAGTGACCACTTAGCCCAAGTATTACCGTAAAAGGTTCCTAAAGAGACCTACTTTTAAATATGTACGTGGAAATATTTTAAAAGATCCCAATGACGTAACAGCGTCATAATTATCACGCCTTCATGGCTCCAATACGACCGGAACCAACTCTGTTATAAGTCATGTCATGTTATGACTCCATGTTATATACCCCTCCTCATCCACCCGTCTACCTCATAAGAGGCTACAAGGCGACAAGGGAAAGCAGCATCCACCTGGATACTCAACCCTAATACCACCAATTTGCCTGCCAGGTTTGATAATTATGATAAATTTGCCTAACTGGTTTAGTACGCTTTTTTGAAATCTCTTATAAATTTCAACATACTAGAATTCTTCGTGGTATGTTTTGTCACTGACCGACAAAATAAATAAATACAGTTAATCCGATTTAATTGAAACTTTTGTGTGTGATTGTCCTTTATGGTAACATTAACAATTGTGTCTAGTAGGTGGCGCTGCAAATAACACGGGATGATGGGCACAAAGTCCTAGTCGTTCAATTGTTACATATCATTGTGTAACAAATATTTAAACATGCCAAATTTGAAATGAGAAAAATGTAAATGGCAGAAAAACTACATAACTGCATCATCTAGTTCCATTCTTCTCCGCCATTCGTTTTTAGCTTTTTTCTGTTACGTTTTATCTAATATATTGTTATCCTCACAAATTTAAATAATTATATTATTAATACGTTTATACATTGTAATTGTAAAATAGCTTGACATACTCAATAAATATCTGTAGTAAATTAAGCTAGACCCCTATTCAATGGTGCACCATCGTCCAAAGGTTGGATGAACTCGTTTTTAAACGATAAGATCGCTCAATGTATATACTTTTTTAAGCCATCCAGTTTTTATAAGGTATTTTCATTCATAAAAAAAAATTCAAATCTCTCTCTTTGACCAGCTCAAAAGCCAAATAATAATCAGCTAGAAGCGCGAAATTAACCTCAAATAGCGTAATACCGTCAAGTTAATTAATGTCGTTCCAATTCGTTGGCCGTTTTGCTAATTAGCAATTACCGATTCCTTGAAATGCTAAACGATTGGGTCTTATTACATTCCTAGACATGGCTTACAAAAGCTGGATTCACTTTTAGGGTTCTGTACATTTTTGTGTTGTAATTTTCAGTTGGCAGGGTCGCGATGCCGAACTGTCGGTAGATTTGACGTCTCCAAATTATCATACAAATCTAACTTAATAAAAATATATGAGTTTTCTCTGACTTTGAAACCAACGGTGAGCAAGTCAAACTCGTCTTTTTAAGTTATTCCTTGCTGAACTGACTATGACTGCTCGATAGAAAGATCAAATTTAAGCAACTGTAATCAGCATGATGTGTTCAAGATTATAAATACTATAGTGTATATCAAAATAGGCCTTCTCAAACGTTTACGGGCTCAACTATAATTACCACGTCTGGCTTGATTATTGATCGCAGTAAAGTAGTCTTCTGGATCACTTGGTTCTTGGTTCACTCAATGAAGTTTTAACAAACATCCAATCAGGGCCTTCCTTAGCATTGAGGCTGGCCACCGGAAGGTTATTAGTAAGTCTTTGGAGTCCCGGCAACCTCACGTAACTATTGGACTATAACTATAGGGTATCTAGTAAAAAAAAAACCCCACGAAAAAAAAAGGAATCTGCGGGCTGAGCTGGAGAGATTGACTCTTAATAGTATGGTATAGTATCATTTATTTCAGTTTAAACCACGCACGCCTTGGCAGCATAATGCATCATGCATATGTTAAATAAACACTAACGTATTCGAATAAATATGTAGAAAAATCCAGTAGATATTTCTACAGTAATTTTTTTTTTTTTTACTGGTGTCCTTTATACAGATTTTCTTAAACCTATCAAGCACCAGTCTCTTACAAAACAGGTACCTACACTTACAATTAGATTTTCTAGCAATTTTTATTTTATAACGATATATATATCTAGATGTATGTACCTTTGTTTGAGAAAATAAACATTAATTTTATTTATTATTTCGTTTATGTAAAATAATATATATAATTGTAGCCTAAAGTTTTTAACTGAGACAAGGAATGACGGATTTGAGCGTATCTCACAAAAACTTTGTCAGTGTGATATGGAATTCAAAGATAGGTATGCGTTTGATTGGGACAAGTCAAGGGGCATCAAGTTGACCCGATAGTCTATAATACATATACCTAAAACTACCTAAGTGATACATATACCTAATGTTGCAAGTTTTCATTGAAAATCTGATGTTTTTCATTTGATTTTCATAAAAATCCAGTCGATGCAATTCGATATACAAGCCCCTATGGCTTGAATATCGATTTACATCGACTGGATTATTTAAATACAAATAGGAGATAGAATAGTTAAGCCCATCTGCTGTTACATGCAATTTTTGCTTATAAAAAAACCTTATTGCGTAGGTCATGTTCTTTTGGATGAGACCTACGCATTAAGGTTTTTTTATAAGCACAACATTGCGTCCGGAAACTTGAGCGATAATGGTGTTAAGCGTTGTGTGCCTGTAATTTTACTGGCAATCATACCCTTCAAACCGGTACATAGTATTGCTGATTGGCGGTCGAAATAGGTAGATATCATGATAGTACTTTCTTAAAGTTCTTAGACTTTTTTTTCTGAGGCCTCATAGCTCAGTTGGTAGTAACGCTGCCTTCTGCGCTGTAGGTTGTGGGTTCGATTCCCACCCAGGACAAACATTTGTGTGATGAATGTAGATGTTTGTTCTGTGTTTGGGTGTTGTAATGTATGATAAGTATGTATTTATAAAAAAAAAGTATTTAAGTATTCTATCCGTAATCTAGTTCCCATATTACAAGCTATGCTTAGTTTGGGGCTAGATGGCGTTGTGTAAAATTAATGTCCTGTAATGTCCTGTAATATTTATTAGACAAGCCTTTTCACAAGGAGCCTTATTACTCAAACCTCAAAGTTCTGCGGCGAAGCTCAATATTTTCTCGAGAAACATCTGAGGAATGTTATATGTGGGAATAAATCTAAAGATTCACATTTTTGCAGGTATATACATATGTTGTAGAATGAGATTTATAGGTTTACTTACTTATGTGAGCCCAATAATCCAATTTTAGACTGAGCCTCCTCCAAAACTGGAAGATTTTCCACTATCACTACGCTTTGCAGGATTCAAAACCAGAACGTTTTTTATTGCATTAAAAATTATTAAGCCATAACAGTTATAATGACAGCCCCAGTTGTTTTAATTGCCTAAAAAAATATGTCAAGGATATTGCTATCGACTTTAATATTGTTTTAAAAACTTACCTTTTAATACGAGCTCGTAGCGATCAAACGACATTGCTATCCCAAGTCTCTGGAAATCACATTCGTCATATATTTACAATCACAAAACACTGCACTCCACCAAGGTTTAAATATCGAATTCTAAGGTTTGAATATCGAACTCGAATATTTGAATATCGAATGGGTAGGAACTCGCGGGACGTAGCTGCCGGGCCGAGAGGCTGTATAGTACTGAGGTACTGAGGAGTGTGGGAGTGAAGCGGACGTCACTTCGAACGGAGTGTGGTGCGCGCCGGAGATTTTGTTGGCCTAATGCTGGTTGCTGCAAGATAATTCTGTAGATTCGAATAGAGTAATACATATTATACACTATTTATTCTGTAAATGGCTGTTGTATTGTAGGATAAGTATGTATTGAAAAAAAAAAGATAATTATTTCCATGATCTAGTTCCCATATTACAAGCTTTGCTTAGTTTGGGACTTTGTATGCTGTGTAAAATTCATACCCTATTAAATTGATTTTACTTTCAATATTTAGCAGTCGAGAAATCGAATTACTAAAGACCGAAGGGTATCTAAGACGCTTACTGCAAGTACTATTTTGCTGGCCGAAATGAGAACCAGCTTCCATGGTCACGTGTTGACTCAATGATATAAGTAGGTAGCTTTTAAGATATCATTACACTATTTAAACAAAAAATACCTACAAAGCTGGTGGAAATATTTCAATTTGTAATTTTTATAACCTACGAAACAGCTTGAAACACAAATAAGTGCTACACAAATTAGCCATCCATAGATTGTAAGTTGTAAATTTACAACTTAATAAACTGAAACCAAATGACCTTGTAATTCATGTTTCAATTCATTTTTTTGAACGTTTAGGATGTGCTTGGCCTTTTTTATATTAAAAGCAACCTAGTTTTTACGCGTAGCTTCACCTGCTTCGAATAAATGTAGCATACGTCTATGTGGAGTACATCTATATCCGTGCTAAATTAGTAAAATTTTACTAGCCGCTTGTATGTCAATTAAAAAGCAAATAAATGTACATTAATATTTTGGAATCAGCTATCAACGTCCGTTTATCCACTTGTACGACCTACAAAATTAAAATTGATTGGCATTTTCTGGAAAGGTTTTGCTCAATCCAAGATAAGGTAAAGTTTTCTTATACCTTATCTACCTTATCCTGTACTTTATCTTTGCCCCAAGCAAGCCTCTAAATTAAAAGCAAAAACAATAAGTAAAAACTATGGAATTTATATTATCACCAAAGGATTAATAAAATTAAGTCCTCATTTGATACAATAGGTATTTGAACAAACTCCTTCATTAACTTGCCATGACTACAGATTGAAACCATTATATAAATGACACACACATTACTAAGTATATTTATTGTCATGTTTATTTCGAGATAAGATTCCAATACTTACCAGCTGCTTCAAATGCAAATTGACATCTACTTATAATATCTTCTATCTACGAGCTTAAGTCGCTTTGGGATTAGAAGCAATCTTAAGAAGCCTGATTTATCGCGATAGTTAAAACTTCTTAGGCATTCCCTCAGAGTCAAAGCCGAAGCTTTTTTACAAAATGATAAAACGGTATTAAAGGTAAGTAACAAAACTTACACAATACCGAAGATTATCTAAATTGAACAGATTTTTTGGAGTAAAAAAATGTTCATCCGTGTGAAACTCCGAGATTTCGCAGCCAAAGCGATCACTGTTATCCCATATCAGCAGAAAGCCCGAGTAAGTAAATACCCAAGGATTTATCCCCCCGAAAAATTGTGTGCAATGTAACACCGAATGTAAAGAGTCTGAAGAGTTGGGAAATCTCAGCTTTATAGCGACTCATCATAGCTTTGCGTCTAGAAATACATTTCTACCTAAACTAACGTAGAATTTCGACTGTTTCGAATCACTACTAATGTTTCATTTTGATAAAAAAAACCTTACAAAATTTAATCGATTGATTGAATTAATTAATGAAAATTCTTGACTCTCTTCTTAAAAATTAAATAAAGTAAACCAAAAATATATAGAACGATTGTCAATTTCAAAACTAAAGTAAACAGTACATTTAGCAGCATATCGCTTAAAAGCACAACCTTAGGATGGATTGATGCGATTGTCTGAGCCTCATAGCTCAGTTGGTAGTAACTCTGCCTTCTGCGCTGTAGGCTGTGGGTTCGATTCCCACCCAGGACCAACAATTGTGTGATGAATTCAGATGTTTGTTCTGTGTTTGGGTGTTTTATCATATAGTACGTATGTATTTACAAAAGTATTTAAGTATTCTATCCGTAATCTAGTTTCCATATTACAAGCTATGCTTAGTTTGGGGCTAGATGGCGCTGTGTAAAAAATAATGTCCTGTAATATTTATTATTATTGTGATTGGAAATGTGGCGAATCGGACGAGTCAGTTGAGCGAGCGTTTTTACAATTGGAGAAATCAGGGCGATGCCTTTGTTTATAAGTGCGACACATCAGAGCCCCACTAAGCCAATCGCTTCACTATGGCAATGGCATCATCGTAAAATGGCCACTAGAATACCAAAAGGCACCGATTGCGGCAAATTGTCATAGTGAAGCGATTGGTTTCGTAGAATCGGAGCTTTGTAATCGTTAAGTTTTACTTTTACATTGCCATTGCAGATTGACTTAAGTATAAGCTTATGTTAATTTTAGCTGACATTAAGTACGTTCAAACACATCAGCACTCTCTGATTATGCACCATACCTCTGAGAGTTTGACATTTTGTGCCAACCCCACTTAAAGTCCATCAAATCTAAGAAATACATTTTGACGTTTCGCATTTCTTATAACGCTATAACTTTGTTCAAAAGTAGACACACAACAAGCAGTAATTCTTATAATATCGAAGAAGTCATTAAGTTGTTTACAGTAGTGCTGCGACAGTTTAAAATTCTTGAGTTTCCAAATACTCGGTAACAATATTGAAATAATTTAATTAATCGGACCGACTTTTTGGCGGAAATTCAGTGAGATAGTTTTATGTAGTGCGCGAGTGACCAACATTTAGTTCAGTAGTTCTTCGAATGACTTGTCATGAATAAATATAGGTACCTACCTAAATAAATAAAAAATATAATTATATTCTAGTAATTCGCGCCAAACTGAGATGTCGTGATGTCTGGTTTGTAACGGAGATTATTTCTCAAATAGAACGTAATTAACAAACGATGAAAGTGTGCTCTCATTACATCTTCCTCATTTTAAGAGTAGGAAGCCCCTTATGAAAGGGCTCGTCCGGAGAATGACTACCACCATACTTATTTCAGCCGCCAAACAGCATTGCTGTGTTTCGGTTTGGTTGCCGGTGAAATTACGGCTACGTGAGGCTTAGCACCTTTATGCCTCAAGTTGACGGGCGCAATGCAGTGCCGTGTAGGCTACATTCTTTGTGGCCTATGCAGTAAGACTTTATCATAGGCAAGAGTACACTTAACACCAGGTGCGCTACTTGCTTGTCCCGTCTCCTAGTAGTATAAAAAAAAAAACTTTACATAGCACTTTTTTCTTGAACTCTCTTTATTCACCTGAGTGTTTCAGGTTCTCTCTTGTTGCTAACGTAATGGAATATCTTTTCTAGCATAAATCAAAGGTTGATGTTGTTTTGAAACAGGGAAAAATTGCATTTATTTTTACCTCAATATCTCAAAAACTACCCCACTTTTCAAAAATCTTCCGCGACAATCAAATTTTATTTACGTTATCTCTATTCAGCTTAAATTTCATGAAAATTGGATCATCTGTTCAAGAATTATGCCGTCACAAACATTGCCACATACATACATACATACAGTGCAGTAATTTCCCAATTATATATGTCATGGCATGGCTTTTGTCTTAAGAAATGAATCACTTACCGAATCTCCCTTGATATTCTTTTTGTCTCATATGCTTGATACTTTCAATACTTGTCACTTGTCACTGGCAGAATCGGTGCAACGGTTTCAAGCCAAAATAAAGAAGTTGAAGTTGAAGTTCACTCCGTAGGTACAATACAACCTCCGTATCCTCAATACTTTAGTCTGTCGTCTATTAGTGGGTGGCCATCTTGAAAAAAAATATAAGCTGAAATCATTTATTTATTAATTGAGCGCTATATATTTATTTATTATCTTCTACTTATCTGAGTTTGTAGTTTTATAAAAAAAAAGTAAGCAATTGTTTCCTACATATAAAGTATCAATATCGATTTTTCTCATTTCTCATTTATATCGGATATTTTCGATGGTGATTATTTGGTTCACATCCTTAGACAAGTTGATCTAACAGCTGTCAAAGTGTATTTCTTAGATTTGATATATATAATAGGGATAAAGAATGAAAGAAAGACATTCATTATTTATTTCACACAATTTTCAAACTGGATAAAGGGCAGGAAGATGAAGATGGTTGGAAGTGTGGGTAAATACGAGCGGTGCTTCTTCGTTGGTTGGTAATTATCTTCGCTATAAATAACCGTTTAACAAAATAAACAGCTTCTGTACTCGCGACAAAATAAAACTCCTTCAATACGATTCCAGCACCGTCTTCATACCAATTTCCACAGCCGATCTTTCTCCATACCATATTTCACCCAAAGTCCTGAGACAATAAAAACACAATATACGTTATTCTTACTTACACGATAGCGCTATTTTACCAAAGCACCAATTCACGCAAACACTCAAGATGACCTGTATAAGGGCAAATAATGCATTGATGGTAAAATTATTCTGGCGTATATTTCCTTTATAAGACGAAATATTTTTTTTAAGTTAACAATGGGTTTTGCTTGTATTTTTTTTACCTTTAGAAGCTTTAGGCTTTGATCTAGGTCAAAGGCCATAGGCCAAGGATAAGGTCTACGACGGAACACTTTGTTTTGAACTGCTTTTTATTAGACTTCGGCAGGTTTGTCACTAGCCAGATGACCTCTACACAGGCCGTGGTTATGCTTATTCACCTGTAACCAGAGCCGATAGTGATCCCATAATACGGAGAAAACTTCAAGAAAGAAAAAAAGACCATTTATCCCACACAAATTAACCATTTATATAAACAGGTATGTATAGGTAGGTACATACAGCTAACGTAAGCAATGAACTCAGTTTTTTTTTATAGAATGACAGCGCTTGGCCTTCATCTCACCTAGTAACAAGTTGAGACAAGGCCGAAGTGGAGGCGCACTTCACCCGGAATCCTCTACTGAGGACTTGGCTATCTTACTTTTAGCCGGAAACCAACATTTTTTTAGGAATTGTTATTATGGCGACAGAATTAGGTAAGATGGTGGTAGCAGGCAGACTTAATCAAATTATACCACCAACCAAACCAAGCACAATATTCTTCCCCCTGGTGATCGAAACCGGGACCTCTGGATCTGAAATCGGTGAGTTGATCCACTAGACCACAGAGGCGGTTAATAAAAGTAAGAAAAAGTAGTAAAAGTAAAAAAAAGAGCTATAAAAATGTACCTATCTAACATGATATTACACAGAAAGATACGCGCAACAACTATGTGTGGCTTACCAAGGTCGCTGTCTTAGCATTAGCACCGGAGTTAACGGTGGAACGCTGGCTGGTGATGGAAATATTGCAGCGCGTAGTTGTGTGCTAAATACTGAAACATCAAACATTTAACACTACTAATTGCATATCACATGATCACCTGTAATCCAATTGTTTTTAGAAATACCAGTATAGAAACAAGCAAGAATAACAGGTTAGACAGATAGGACGTAGAACCACGACAGAGGGCCATTCTGAATCTTGAGTGGCAGCGGGAAAAAATATAAAGGAACTCAAACAGTGGGTCATAATATTTGCACCTATGGAGGAGGATATATTATCTGCCAATGACGTATAGCACGACGATTCAATGAAGCTTCAGGTTCCAGCCTACTTCATGCAACAATATTGCTGTCTTATATTATTATTTGTATTTTACATCCACTGTAGAGAGTGCACTAAAAACATGTTGCTTTGAGAAGTGTCAATTGTGAATTTTGAAGTGTCAAGTGTCAAGTTTCATGTGGCAAGTGTCAAGTGTCAAGTGACAAGTTACGACTGAAGTATTAATGAGAAACTTTGGCAACGATGGTGAAACATCACCTGTTTATATAATAACGTTTTATGAAGTATTGTACATTTTAAACTAAAAAATGCTTAGAAAGTGACAATAATCTTTGCCTTAAGACATTTTTTATTAGATATGATTAAACTCTCAGCAGATAAGACCTAGGTATTCAATTTTGTAAGTGGTATTTCGTGAAAATAAAATCCCTCAAAATATTTCGCGCTCAATCTGATAAACGAAAAAGGTTCCTTTTGTCGCGTGACCTTGTTTCTCAATAAATCTTCAAGCATTCTTATTATTCAAAGGACTTGTGTTGGGAAATAGCAAAATTCCTATTGAACTATTAGCTATTATTATGTACATTATGATGAATTACATACATTACTACTAAAAAAGAGTTCGGATCATAGCTATTTTTTTCAATTCAAATGAATATGTGGCGTCGATTGAGAGAGGCCTCTGTGTGGGCTGAAATGAGTTATCTTATTGAAGAAACTATTTTTGACATGCAGTTTGCTAAAGAATATTAGAATTAAATCATTAAAAGCGATTAGTATGCAGATCAGCTTAACCCCAGAATGAGTAATAGAACTGCTCATTAATGTACTTGACAGTTTTCTCAATTGCTAAGGATAAAAGGAAAAGTTTGTGAAAATTCCCAAAAGTTTGAAATGTACTCTATATAAATTATAGTCCAGAGTTTAATTAGACTAACCTTCTTTTTCTTGCTTTTGATACGAGATTGGCGACTCTGTATTAAAATAGTAAATGGGTATAAAACGCGAGGGGTAGTTGAAAATTCTACTCGAGAGAGAAAGTATTTAGACCGACAAACTTATCAGGCCCGGTAAACGAAAATGGAACCACGTTGCCTTCAAAATTTTGGGACGCTATAACGAAACATCTATCAAAGTTTTTGATAAGTGATACAATAAGTCGATTGCTGTGCTATCGGGTCAGATAAGTTTGTAACACTGTGAGTACATAGTTTTATATGCCTTGTTATTGAAGCTTGTGCAATATTATGAGACAATACATAAAATTTTATCATGCACGAGCCTAACAAGAGGACATTTGTGTCCTCATAGACACATTTTTTTGTAACACAGACTAAAGTATCAAAGTACCGTAATGATCGAATAATCCCAACTGTATCTACCATAATTTCATAAATATTTATAATTTAGCTTTAATCATCAATTATATACACTAGCCTTAGGACATATCTTTTAACATATTTATTTGGTCAAATATCTCAGAATTAAATACATTTTATACAAAAACAAACAGACTCGCGCTTTTTCCCCTTCGATCACTACTCAGAGCGATCTTATGAGGATCACCTAGGTGGTAGTCAGCGACACGTCCAAACTATCATTTATTATAACGTACATTTTATGATTATTATAATTGATGTACGATCACACAGAACGTCTCATGTTTTGCCTTTGTTTGTGGAACATATATCACAGTTATGTCCTGACAAAGCTAACTCTGAAATCAATTGATGCTTCATTGTTATCAAGCACGGACCAAATGACCAGCCAATCTGTATTTTTCAAAACTCTTGATGTAGCGCCCACAAAGGTTTTGTTTTCCCTAATGTTCCCATACATCGCGGCTCGCTTTTTACCGCACAAAAGAGACGGAACCTAAATGAAAAAGCGTTTATTCTTCCTCTATCCTCCCCATTGCTGTTTGAGATGCTGCAAAATGGCTAAACGGGCGGCTCGCTTTAAATAAAACGTTGGGGAATTATGATGTTTGGAAGGCTCATTTCGTATCACAGCTCGCTTTTGCAACTGTTTTCCTTGTTCGAGTTTAAATTACTCTTTTTGTTGTGTTTGCGGTGGAATACCGAAACCTTAACCTGTTTAAGATTATTGTTTATACGAATCTAGAAGAATCTAACGTAATTTTTTTAATTATAATGATAAGTATGTACTAACAAAAATAACAGGCTGCGTCGTAAAAACACGATAGAAGTGAAAGACACAGTGCCCTACCACTTTTCGTCATTAAATAAAGTTAATGATTAAAGGCCCACATATAGGATTTTGCCTTCAAACTAGAGTTGAAACCCTCGGCATGCATGTCTATTTATTGCCAGATTATTTGTTGCATTTTTTTTATTGTACGACGAGGAATCACTTTGCCTTCATCGTACCTGGTTACAAGTTGAGATATGGCCGAAGGTGGAAGAATTAATATATACAGTAAAACTTACTTTTCTAGAAAAACTATAAAAAAATAGTTTTACTTTAATGCAGAACTTTATTGTAATAAATATTCATATTCATTACATACTTGTATTCAATATTTATGTGTTTTTATAAGTTTAATTAAAGTTTTAATCTTTCAAATGTTAGTCTAGTAACTTAGAAAATGCTAATTATTATATTTATTAATGTTAGATCTTACTTATTATGATTGCTTAAATAGAAGTGAGATATTATGTCTTGTATGGGCATGGAATTATTAATAAAACAAAAACATTTACCTCATTTTCTCAAGAATGCCTCGAACCTTGTAAAATTCAGAAAAACACTGGTTACTTGTTATTTGGTTACTTCGCAAAAACTTGTGTTACATTATCAAATCTTATGCCAAAAGTAGTTACGATAAATAAACTGATGCACATGCAAACCAATAAACATTTTATTAACGTGAAACTTAAACCGAAAAAGCATAAAAGGATTTCTCGAGTCAGATATCGCGGTTCAGTACAATTTATTTCATCCCCCATGCTGCTTCGAACAATGCTTTCGTAGTCGTGTGGTATTATTTTTCATACCGTATCGCAAGCGCTAACGACTTCGCCTCTATATCAATACTAAAAATAGTTGACAAGATACTCCTTTTAACTATTGCAGTCAACGTCACAGTGAAATGTCGGTAGTAAGTCTGCATGTGAGGAGTTTTTTTGGTAAATTGTAGCTTCAAAACAAATTGTGGACTTAAAAAACACTACATGAAACAAATAATGATTATCTTTTTTTAATTCCATTGGATTTTCCACATTGGTTCCTGACTGATTGACGGACTGAATCTTTATTATAGTTTGCAGATAAGAGACGACGATAAATAAATATTACAGGACATTAATTTCACTCAGCGCCATCTAGCCCCTAACTAAGTTATAATGTTGTTGTCGCCCATGATTAATAACATCATTATCATCATCATCACCCTATTGCAATCCACTGCTGGACATAGGTCTCTCTTAAGTTTCGCCACTGAGCCCTCTTTGGCTCGCCACATTTTGTTTTACTGATATTGGTATTCTGAATCCTAAATACCTTTGTAAATGGAACATTTTATGTACCGTCGTTGCGCGTGCAAAAGTCGCAATGTGATTTTTGGCTAGTTTTGGGTTTTCATGCAGTTTTAATCGTTATTTCAATACACACATACTGTAATAACAGCTATGTGATATGTGAAATATTTAAAGAGTTACGGAATATACGAGTAGCTATGTGACATTCATACATCAAAAGTTTCATACCATGACGCCAAGTGCTATAATTTACATTGCTAAAATAAGTATACTAAAACGGAAGCAAAAATTGCTTCCGATATGTGCTTCACTGCACATAGCTAGTTTTTTGGTCAACTTCAGACTAGCTTGATCACGAAACGCACAGGTCGAGTGTCACATAGATAGTTTTGTCGTTGTAATTGCTCATTACAATTCTATCAGAGAAGGAGAATGCATTAAAATAGTAGTAAAAAAAGTAACGGTTGTTTGTACCCATGACTGTATTAAGTGCTCATGTATTTAAAGAAATAATGTAGGTAAATTAATTTAGTTTTTCAAACTACGTAACAAAAGAAGAAATTAACCTTAACGGCTTAAATAATAGAATTATTATCAAAATTGCTTTTCGAATTTATAATGTTTGTTTCGTTCGTTACACGCTTATGATAACTATACCTACCGTTTGAAATATTTATAATTATTAATATTTGAAAAATAATGTTTGATTGCTATTTACTTTCTGGACAGCATGCATTCAACTTGAGAATAGAAGTTTACAGACCCCATCTACTGTCCACATGACTATATTTCGCGAATGAGAGATGCCAGATTACAACAACCTTACATTGTACATCACCTACACATTTTTTTTAATTATAAGCGTGTACCTGGTGGGTTTTCAAGTCTAAAACCTGGATGAAAAACCGGTGACGCAACGGTAACAAACATTAGAGGACTTTTTTATTTCAACGGTCATGGGAAGTACAAACTACGCCACACATATGAGTGAAACAATTTGCTGCAGGGGAGGACAAACTCGCCACTCATAAGAAAACCTATAAACCTTTATGATGACCCACTCAAAATTGATTCTACCAAATTTACTTACTTACAAAGTCTTAGGCAATATTTGCACCTCGATTACCACCTAATCTACGAAAATTTGAACTATTAATAATATTTCACATTTTGATCTCAGTAAAATTGATTTTGTTTGATTCATTAGTGATAACGTCATTAAAATCGAAAAATTATTGGATTTTTATTCACTTATCTATAATTTTTATGTTTTTTTTCGTACAAAATAGCTACGTGTCATCGTACATCATTTTTTTTAAAGATTCCATAGAATTATAACGTAATTCTGAGCTTTCAATGTACATGGCTTGTATTTACAACTCAAATGAATAACTATATGTGTCAAATTTGCCTATAATGTTTAATTTGGGCATTATTACTAACGTTATCTATCCAAAAATAATGTTAAACTACGTAAATTTTTTATATGTATTAAAGTCAAAATAAATAATATGAATACTCTGGGTATTTATTGAGCAAATCATTTTGTTGTGTCTCCTGTAAAGTGTGTTAAAATACACATAAGTACTTTTGCACGCGCAACGACGGCACCTATGTAATATTATGTTATTTTAGAAAAAATTTAGATGCAAGAAGCAATTGTCTATCATTTACGTATGAAAATAAAAATAAGATCTACTCGAAACTCCCTCGAAATAATAACTGAAAATATAGAGTACTTACTTAAGTAGTACCCAGAAAATGTATATGTGTAACTAATGATATAGCTGTATAAAATCACGATATTGTACTGAATAGAAATGCTACATTAATACAGAATGTTTACAAGTCAACTGCCATAACAAGTTAAGTTATTGCACGTATCGTTAACAAATTACCATATTGCATAAAGTTCTTATCATAAGTGGAAAAAGACCTATTCCGGTTGTGATTTGTAAGACAATTGCCTAACACATTACGATGTCAGTTAGTAGATTAGTTTTTATCCACCTCTGTAGTCTAGTGGCCAGACCACCGGTGTCAGATTCAGAGGTACCGGGTTCAATCCCCAGGGGAGTACAATATTTGTGCTTGGTTTGGTTGGTAGTAGGTATTTGTTTAAGTCCGCCGTATTAGCTACCACTATTTATCCTGTAATTCTATCGCCATAACAAAAAATCTCTATTTTGCAGTTTTCGCTTCAAACTTTTCCCATAAAATAATTTGAAACCAGGTGAGATGAAAGCAAAACGCTGCTCCATCATACAGGAAAAAAAAATGGTAAAACGAACACCATTATCCATGCCACATTTCATTATAATTATTTTGGCCTTTTAGTAGAGAAAATATATCAAACTAATAAACCTTTTGACTAACAGTTTTTTACACAGCGCCATGTAGCTTCAAAAAAAAAGCTTGTAATTTAGGAGCTAGATTACGAAAAAAATACTCATAAATATTTATTTTGTAAATACATACTTATCATACAATAGCACACCTGAACACAGAACAAAATATTTATCACACAAATGTTTGTCCGGGGTGGGAATCGAACCGACAAAGTACTCTATAGTTTATTGTATAGCTCAGGTACCATCAGTATGTTATACCGCCTCCGTGATCTAGTGGGCCACCGGTATCACATCCAGAGGTCCAAGGTATGATACCCAGGGCTGTACAATATTAAGCTTGGTTAGGCTCGGCTATTTACTTTCAACTTAACGAATATTTGAAATTGTGATAGCCTGTTCCTCCGACTGTTGTGGTTTCCGAGTGAAGTGCGCTATCACTTTCAGCCTAATCAAAACTTGACTGCAGGTTAAATGAAGCTTGACCTTCATTTAACCTGGAGTCAAGTTATGATTTTACGTTTCCCAGTCGTATAGTAAAAAAAGTGATCATTCAGCATGAGCCACTCGCAAAAGCCAGCGATTACGTTGGCCGGGGTAGACCATTAGAATTTCACATTCCTACCCCTATTACTCAAAAGATTCCTCGTTTGTATTTAACCGCCTTTGGTGTATAGTAATTCAACCCACTGATTTCAGATCCGGAGATCCCGGGTTCGATACCAAGTGGAAGTACAATATTGTGCTTGGTTTGGTTGGTGAAAGGACTTTGTTTAAGTCCACCTGGCTAGTTACCACCGTCTTACCTAATTCTGTCGACATTACAACAATTTTAAAAATGTTGTAGGTATTCCGGCATTTAGAGGTAAGATAGCCAGTTCTTCAGAACATTGAGGATTCCGGGTGAAGTGCGCTTCCATAATCGGCCTTATCATCACTTGAAAATCAGATGAGATGAAAATCAAGGATTCCCGTCGTACGATAAAAAAGTTTGTATTTAGCCCAATCACGGTAACAGTAGGTAAACGCGTTACCCTGCAATCCAAATACGAAGCAGACGTATAAAACGGTGATATACGACGCAGGCCGCACTGGTTTTCGTCGTAAATTATTGGCCGCGTGCCCGTTCCGATCAAACTAACCTATTCCCTATTCAACAAAGCTATTGAAATAGTGCCAGGTGATTCATTGAAATCTCCGAGCCTCCTTCATCTGATTTCCATTAGGATTTTCATTATCACATAGAACGTGTGACTTCGTTAGTTACAGCTTAAGCTTATGGCTCATTAGAAATAAACCGGCCAAGTGTGAGTCTGACACGACCGGAACATATCGAAGGACCGACCTAAATTTCAAGGCTTTTTTGCATTTCGTTTTGGAGCATTCGTGTGGGTCCGACTCATGCTAGGCCATTTTTTTTTATTATTGTTGTCAAAGACTTACAAAACCAAATTTGCACTATAGTGGCAGAACTGATAAATTATAAGCTTTCCATTATATGTTATCCAAGACCCACGTGAGCAAAGCCGGGAGCAGAAACTAGTTCATTATAAAATAGTAGAAATCCTAGTCCAGCTGTCGGTAGTTCTCGACGAGAATCACCGCAGGGGATTACTGACTGTGATTTGATACCGAAACATGTTTGTCTCTCGAACTCGCAAACTACTGGGTCATTAAACTCGCATTGGATATAGCGGTTGTGAGGTTTGTAGTGAGAAGTTGCATCCTCTATTGAATATGGGGCGTGTGGGCTAAATTTTTGTCCCGTTGACCTTTGACATTTGACCTTTGACCTTTAACATTTGACCTTTGGTCAGAGTAGCTTTTTTAATTTGGTTAAAGCTATTTTTGATGTATTTTTCATCAAACATTTGGCCACCAGCTTGAAAAACAAGTAAAAAATGTGGTCTAAGATAAATCACGCTTGTCTAAAAGGAACCTATTTATATACACTTTGGACTTGAAGACTCCAAAATTTTACTCATGCGGAAAAACAGACGAGGGCAAGGACTTCATTTCCGGTATTAAAAAAAAAAAAAAAAATGATAACGGTAGAGGCGAAATGATGCGTTCGGCATAATGGAACATTTACAGGGCACGGGTTGTAGCCCGTACGTCTACTAATCCGGTGGTAGAAAAGGGGTGAGCGATTGGGTCAAAGATAATGATATCTTTGACCCAATCCCTTCATCAACATGCGCAAGAGCGCACATTTTGTCGAAGTAGAATTTATGGAACACTAACTGTCTGGCATCCCGCCGTCTATGTTCTTTTGAAAATATGCCTCAACAAGCGAACCTACGAGCAATTATCAGCAATTTATTTGAAGCTGGTGAGAGTGTAAAAATATGGTTTTACAGTAACAGAGTAGAATGGAAACGACTTATACTAAAAAAGAAACCTAACTATGGTTGATGGTAGGACTTTATGTAAGTCCGCCTGGTTAGCGACCAATATCTTACCTAAGTTTATCACCATATCAACAGTTCCAAATTGTTGTGTTCCATTATTAAGTGATAAGATAGCCACTGCAGACTGTTGAGAATTCCGGATGAGGTGTGCTCTTTGGCCTTATCATAACTTGAAACTTGGAGCGATGAAGGCCAAGCACTTTCTCGTCGTATCATAAAAAAACATTTCGGTTAAGTAAATTAAATAAATGTATTCTTTTCACATGAAAATACAAGAATATGTATTTCAATCGTTACCTAATCGCAATGTGTTAGTGATAATGGACTTGGACAGCGATGAGAACCAGCGGCTGTCGCACGTCGCAAACTGGAACATTCCTTGTCACCGCTTCCTCCCATGACAACTACCAGACTAGTTCGTAGGAGTTGGGAAACAGATCAATAGTTTCATTAGCTAGCAAACTCACTACTATCGACTATTTGATATCCAAATAGCTGCTCTGTGATCTATATGCACCATGCAGACTAATAAATAGCATTAGTAAGCGAATGTGTATGTGATTGTGGTCATCAAAAAATGGAGGTGGCTCAAGATTGGTTTTTATATCGTCGCTTGAAGAAAACCTTTATTCATTTACTATTTTTTCTTGAATTATTTTATTTGTATCACATAATGTACACTTTGATTTTGTCGGAAAGGTGCAATAAACAAATTAACTGTATAATTTGATGGCTGCTGAGCGTCGCGTTCTTTACGAAAAATATAATTTCAGTGTTTATAGTACTCATTGAGTTAAACCAAGGCAATTCAAATGCTATCAACAATGATATCATTTCGGTATTAGCTGGTAGGTTACAATGATGATGCTCTTATACACTTGCATATTAGTTACAAGCCTGACATCTCAGTTTGTAATAGCTCTGCGCTGTAGGTTGTGGGTATATTTGTTCTGTGTTTAGGTGTTGTATCGTATCATAAGTACTTTTTTTTTATTGTACGACGGGGAAGCACCTTGGCCTTCATCTCACCTGGTTACAAGTTGAAATAAGGCCGAAGGTGGAGGCGCACTTCGACCGGAATCCTCAATAAACTGAGGATTTACAAAAAAAGGTATGTAAGTATTATATCCGTAATCTAGTTCCCATATCAAGCTTTGCTTTAATGTCTAGTAATTTTTTTATGCACACCAGAAGAGACCACAGTCCATACCAAACTATTGAAGAGAAGCAGTATAGTAACATAGTTGGACTATCATCAATCACGTCTAATATTACAGATCGTTTTCTGACCGAATGAGTGAATTAATGAATGAACACTTTATTGTACACATAAATTACATCGAGCCATACAAACATTCGGTGAATGTACAATGTCTTTACAATGGGCGGGTTAGGGAAAGAATTAATTTAAATTTATTTCATTTGTGCTAGTATATGCAAATCTTGCATTAACTTAGTAGGTAGGTAAAATAAAACAATATGGAAAATATATAGCCCCCACACTAGGAGTACTAGCCCCCACACTAGTATTGTGGGTTAATTAATACATCTTAATAAATAAGCAAGGAGAAAAATAACTACTAATCAGAAAAGACACACAAATCAGGGTCTATCAAAAATCATTTATAAGAAAAGCTGGGACGTCACATTATATTAAAATCGTATCATTGACTTATAAACAAGATACCTATACAACATTATCAATAATTAAGAAACCTTGTAAACTTATGAGTCAGTTTTTCTCTATCAAACTGACAACATAAAAAGTTTTCAATCTGCATGAAATTTTAAATTTCACACAGGCCACTTTTTTTATTGTCGATATTTTGTTGTCCAAGAGTTTGACCACGAGCTTACTTGAAAAACAAGTATCAAAACTATTTTTTTTTTATTTGTCTTCCTTGAATTCAATTTCATACTTTTGTCATTATTTTTTTGATAAAAACGCATTTTTACGCATTTTTTTTTTATTTTTGTACGACGAGTAAGCGCTTGGCTTTCATCTCACCTGGTGACAAGTTGAGGTGTCACCAGGTGAGGCCAAAGGTGGAGGTGCACTTCACCCGGAATCCTCAAAATACCGAGGAACTGGCTTACCACTAAATGCCGGAACACAATTTTTTTTTTAAGAATTGTTATTATGGCGACAGAATAAGGTAAGATGGTGGTTGCTAGCCAGGCGGACTTAAACAAAATCCTACCACCAACCAAACCAAGCATAAAATATTGTACTTCCCTTGGGGATCGAACGCGGGACCTCTGGATCTGAAATTGGTGGGTTAAACCACTAGACCACAGAGGTGGTTAAAAAATTGTTAAAATACTCAAAGCCTTAGACAAAGCTGCATATATGTATATCCGTCGAAGTTAACGTGATAATTCAAGACTTCTTTTGGCATTTCTCGGCTATGGAACCCTAAAACGTGTATTTATGCAGCTTCGGTTATATTGCATTTTTCTTGCTGCAGAAAAACCATCTGAAAAGCTAATTGCTAGGCCCGCAATACCTGTCTACAGGCAGTCAGGGTTGCCTGCGTAAGGCAACACAACAAACTGGAATATTTACAATATGAAAATGTTGATATTACAGGACATTAATTTTACACAGCGCCATCTAGCTCCAAACTTAGCACAGCTTGTACTTTGGGAAATAGATTACGGATACAATACTTACAAATTTTTATTTGCAAATACAAACTTATCATACGATACAACACCTAAACACAGAACAAACATCTATATTCATCACACAAATGTTTGTCCAGGGTGGGAATTGAACACAACCACAGCGCCGAAGGCAGAGCTACTAGCTACTACTAGCTACTACTACAACTGAGCTGAGTTGTTAGTAAATCTACTATTATCATAGTAACTTTACCTTTCATATATCGATTGCGGTGTACAGGTGTATGACGTCAAAAAAGCCCATAGCTATCGATGCCCAAAACAGCAAAAAATGGAGTCGAAATATCAAGTAGAAGATTATTTAAACTCCATTTCGCGTCGTCACCATATTTGATTTTCGCAGGTATAAGTAGGTATATCATAGTAATATCTTGGCTTAACAATTTATATCTGTAAAAAGCCTAGGCTGAACTAACACTAACTTTCATATTCCAAAGCTAATGGCATAACATTTTATACTGATCCATAAAGTTCGCGTTATATTAATAATGGAATAGTTATGTTCCTTTCAGAGACGAACAGATTTTTAAATTAAGAAAACAAAGCCCAACTTAAATGTAAAGAACGAGAGATCTTTTTTAAAGAATTTTCATTTAAGTTTATAGGTTTATGTACTTCTAAAGCTTTTTAAGATATAATATGTTGGTACCTACTTAAAGTGATTATTTTCTATGAACTTTAGACTTGGCTCTGAAGTTAAACAGTGCAAAGGCATTGAGAACGGCACAACTGCTGCTAGCTTGCTTAAATGCGATATTGCCGCTGGTCAAGCACATAAAACTATAAAAAACGAACCTCACAACTCATGAAATTACGATCCACATCCAAAGTATTGACCCCTCCAATTCAGCAAGCGGCCATCTTGAATATCAACAAAAGGATCTACCAGCTACCAGAGTTACCACGAAGAGTGTTAATAGGCACTTTCTGGGCTGGCTCTCTTCATCGTAGACCATAGTTACCTTACATGAACGAGTTTCGAGATCGAGAGACTGACCTATAAATACACTCTTACTGTGTTCACTTGTACACGTAGTGACTATGGCATAAGTCTTACTTTTTTCAACTGTATGGCGGAGTAGCGCCTGGCTCTCACTTGGTTTCAAACTATGATAAGGCCGAAGGTGGAAGTCTCTAGTTTCGAAATTTATCCGTCCAACAGTTGACATTAATTAATGGGCTTTTATATTATATATAATATAATATAAAACTCTTGTTAACTCTCCTGCCACCAACCCAATCAACCACAATATTGTACTCCCATTGGGGTTTGAACCCGGGACCTTCTGGATTTGAAACCGGTGGGCGAACCACTAGACCACAAAGCGGTTCTTCGGCCTATTCCTTAGATCACTATCCATACCGGGATATTTTGAAATAAAGATGGTAAGCGTGGCAACCATAGAAATATGAGAGCAGCAGCAAATATTCAGCGAATGAAAATACCAGTTCAATGATATCGACAATTTTCCGCGCTCAATACGTTGCAAGATGACATCCATACGAGCTTTGAATGGCAGTCGCCTGCACAAGTATTTTTGCTTTTTTATTTCACACCAACAACGTACTAACACTAAACTAACGGAAAAAAAGTTGTAGAGCTGGTATGTCAGTTTTGGGATCCTTAAGTAAATGTTAACTGAGTAACTCGTATGTACGACACGTCTAAGCCTCAGATCATATATGGTACTTCGGCTTTCTGGTAGGTTGTGGGTTCGATTCCCACCCGGAACAATAATTTGTGTGATGAACGTTAGATGTTTGCTGTGTGTTTGTGAAGTATTTTATCCGTAATCTTTTTCAGATATTACAAGCTTTGCTTAGTTTGGGGCTAGATGGCACTGTGTGAAATAAATATTCTTGAAATATTCATTTATTCTTATTATAATTATTTTATCATAAGTCCAAAATCATTATTCTTATAGCAACGATTTTTGTAGGATTTCTGTTGAACCGTCTATAAACTGCTTTTTCGTTTGTGTCTTAGTGCTAGGCAAAAAAGCTGATTTGATATCAATAGACTTTTACTACTTACAAATTCTGTTAATTTAAAGTTTTGTTTTATTCTAAATTACTAAGGTACCTCTCCACTTACATGCCATGTCATAGAATTTCCGGTAATTGAAAAAATACCATGTTATCCAATATTTTACATCATATTGAATATCAGAAACACTCTCTTTCAATGTTACTTCATTTCCGTGCTTTTAGCGATATTAACTTTTTGAAAACAGGAAAGTCGTAAATTAAGTTGTTTACTGCAATATTTTTTAATTTGAATAACTTCTCTCGCGAACTGTACGAATGCAGCATTGATCATACCATCGTATTATGCCATTTGGAAGTCAGTCCTATTCAGATATTATTGGAGGATCTTTTGGCATTCTGAAATGAGTGCAATTTATATATTTGTTTATAACTGGCTATGTAACAATGTTTTTTTTTAATTGTACTACAGGAATGTTCTTGGCCTCTATCTCACCTGATTTTTCAAGTTATGATAAAAATAAACAACAATACAAAAACATAAAAAAATATCAGAAAAATCTAATCGTGATGTTTATTCCCAGTTCAGTTGGGACATTGTTTTTTTCATAATACATAAAATATGTCAGGCGCCACCAAGGTTGTTTTTATAATCTTAAAATGACCCCACGTTTCCTGTTGTAATAAAATAAGCAACAACATATTACATAAACAAACCTCACAGCTCAGTTGGTAGTAGCTCTGCCTTCTGCGCTGTAGGTTGTGGGTTCGATTCCATCCTGAACAATTCCTGCTAGTGTGTAGTGTTGATATCGATTTCAAGGCGGAAGGTTTGACGTTTCAAAGTGCATTTATGCAAAGATTTTGATTTTGAGAGGATGTAGTGACAAAGTTTGAGAAAGGAATGCGAAGATGATTCAGACATATCCACAACCTGCTTTCATCCATCATCTTACGAACTGAAAAAAAGTTGACGAAGCAAGTATACATGTCGAGTGAATGGTGCAGTTGTAAGGGGAAGACCTCGGTGTATGATCTTTGACCAAGCTGCCCCTCATGAAAACAGGCGTGATGTATGTACGTATATATAATTAAAAAAAAGATACGAGCTTACAAAATACTCTTCAATTTACTCTTCAGTGATCCCTGCCAAAAAATGTATATTCTTGGCAAGCTTTATCAGTGGGTAAAATTGGCACCCCACCGCGGCACTTTTCATTGCCTACTTGTAATTACAAATCCCAAAAAAATATGAGTCTGAATAATATTAATGTTATCATAAACTCGAAAAAAAATCGTAGCTTACTACTCTCTGGTTAACTGATCGTATGCCTGACTTCCATTCAGGAGATAGGAGATTACAATCCGGGTGAAATCTAATCAAAACTTGGGTATTTCCTTGATTTTTATATGAGCGCTTTTGTCACAAGCACAATTCTCTGATAGTGAAGGCCACATCTGAAAAAAAAAATCGGCATATTCGTGGAATCCAAAATTGTGGCAATCACAATGTTATGCTGGTTATGCTATGATGGTGAAGCCCACATATTACAAAAAAAAAGGTTCTAATACATGGAATCAAAAATTTAGTATCATGTTATTCCGGTAAGCGGTAATGTGCCTGTTAGTAAGCTGTCTCGTTTGAATGCTAGCTGCTTGCAAACCGTGGGGATGTGCGAAACGATAGATTGGACGTGCCTAATTACCTCCTTGTCAGTGATCCGCAAACGATCCACGCTCTGAATAGTGATCAGAAGTATATTTTCGATGGAGTATAGTCGTAAGTTATTTCATTTTACTATGCTACGGCGTAGTACCTGTGCTACGGCGTAGCACTCCTTCAACAGCCCATATAAAATTGACTACTGCTTGGCAATCTTCTCCAAAATGAGAGTGTTTTGCCATAACCACCACGCTTGGCAGGCAGAATTGTGATCGCAATAAAGCTAGTAGACAATACACTGAATCGCGAAATATGCGGCTGCCCTTCTTCTGATGCTTTCACATCCACGGGTTAAGTTTTAATGGTAGATTCTTGAGCAGCGACCACAATGTGTATACGAAAACGTGCTTTGAAGTCAGACATCTTATTAATCCCCAGTTTGACTAGAATATATTTATTATTCAGTTTTATAAGTCAGTTCTCGCTTTAAACTTGAAAATTCCGTGTGCACATCACAGATAAATCTTATTTCGTTGGCGTGGAATTCCAGACACCGCCGCAGCGGGATGACAGGGACGTGATTTCGAGTCCCGTGACAGTATTCTCTGTGGGATTCTCAAATATCTGCATGCTCTCGGCTTGATGTTGATTTGTTGACGGCATCAATCTTGTTGGGCCACCGTAATCCATAGGTACCAACTGTAATTGTTGATACTGTCGGAAATCAAGGTTAATGTCTAGGTCTTATCCGAGGGTTCCGGGGATTATACTAATAAGTGTAACCGCCACTGTGGTCTAACGATTCAACCCACCGATTTCGGATTCAGAGGTCTCGGGTTTGATCCCCAGAGGGACACTATTGTGCTTGGTTCAGTTGGTGGTAGGACTTTGTTTAAGTCCGCCTGTCTAGCACCAATCCATTCTCTGTGCTCCATTGTATCGTAGACCTCTTCTTTGCATGTGCAAGTTTGAAGGTCAAGAACCCCGGAACCCATTAACCGGAACCCATGGAAAAAAAAAACAGTGGCGCCAGAAGTGATAACTTGAAATTTGTCGAACTTTGCCGAAGAGAACATTTGAAATTGTTGTTACTGCAATTGTTGGTGCCTGGGACATCAGTTAGGGCTGGTGCGGCGGCTGATTCGGCCGAGGATCACAAAAGGCGCAAATATAGTGGTCTCGACAGAGCTTACCTATTTGAGCCTTTTGGGGTGGAGACCTTGGGTCCGTGGGGAGCCGGTGCCCTCCGGGTTTTCAAAAATATTGCGGGGCTTTTGATTGAGGCGACACGTGACCCAAGGGCTGGCTCTTATTTAGGCCAGCGAATTAGCATAGCTATTCAGCGTGGCAATGCAGCCAGTGTCTTGGGCACGCTTGCGTCTGGTACTGGTCTGGAACAGTTGAGTTACCTATAGGCCGTTTGTAACGGTCCTTAGGTAATCTGACTGATTCCTTTGTACATAGTTAGTTTAATTGTACTTTTTACGTTGGTACTTGAATCTCAATGTGTTATACCTACCAGATGTTAACGATAGCGCTATCTATTGAGAGTTAGCGGAACTAATGCTGACTGTAGTTTTCACTTCAAAGAGGTGACGGTAGTGGTAACAGTGTCGCGTGTTTAATGGTTTTCCACCATTTCATAGAGGCATACAGTTTTCACTTCTAAAATCTATACTTATAATAAAATCGTAAAAAAGCTGTATGTACATTTAATAAAATGCATAAAAATACAGTTTTAGGATTCTTGTCTGTTTGTCTGTTTGTTTGTGCACGCGTATTTCCGGAACGGCTTATCCGATTTGGATGTGATTTTCAATAATGTGTTGTGTATGGTTCAGGGCAGGATCTGACGATCGATTTTTTTGAAAAAATATATACATAAAAAAGTTGTGTTGACTTTTATAATATTTTGTAGCATTTTGTTTAATTGCATGCATATCTTTTTTTAATTGATGATTGAATTTTGATAAATTAAACAAATAATGTTAACCCAAATATTACACAATCTACCATTAAAAACCTCATTGAAATCGGTTCAGTACTTTCGGAGATTAGCGTGGTCAAAAATAACTCTTAACTTGACGACGAGTAATGAGTTAAATAGTCCTTGGAGATTTAAATTAACCTTAGAATTACGATTAATTATAATTAATTAAATTTATTATATATTTGTAGTTGTAAAAGGTATGCAAAATCGTATAAGGTAGGTAATATCGAACATGAAAATTCTAATAAGAGTTGCTGTGTATTGGTTGTGTATACGCTTGGTTACGGAATATCACGGTATATTTTTCAAAAGGTAGTTTTTCACTTTTCAGTCCATAAATGTTAGTTTATAATCATCATTATCATCATCAACTGTCATTTTCCTGCCCTCATTATATAGATGGATCAGTATCATCATCATCATGCTGGGTATGCCTTATGTTAGTCGTACTGATATCGTTAAGTTCCTAGATATATACTACTCCTCAATTCCTGGTCGCCATTTACAACATTTAAGATGGCATATCACATACTCTTGCCAATATCTCATTTAATACCTTCAACATTGCGTTTGCCTTATAGGTGGTGCTACAGATGCTGTCGGCATGTAAAAAAAGGCATGTAATACATGTAATACATTTTTTTTTACTAGACCATGCACTGGCCTTACTCTGAACAGAATGGCAGTCATTGCCATTACTATACGTAAATGTAGGTTCTAGAGATAGTATGAGCAATTTTTGATTTGGTGTCGTTTTAAGGTTTTCGTGTCATAATCATAGCCCAAAAAAGTACCACTGCATGACAAGGGCCAAACTTGGCAAGCGATACGGTATCTCTATGATAACCGTGGAAGGCACATTTTTTTTTTGTACCTTGCTCTTGTTCTACCTATTTGAGTGTATGCTTATCTCTCAAGTCTCAAGTCTCAACGAGTGTGACTGGGGGATTTGCCATAACTACCACACTTGACAGGCGAGTTGATGATGGCAGTATTTGTATTTATTACTAAAGAGTATGTTACCTATCTCCCAACAAGAGTAATGGGAGGATTTGCCATCATCACCAGACTTGACAGGTGAGTTGGTGATCACAGTATTGGTGACAGGTAGGTTCTTAGACGGATGGAAGCTGCTGTTCGCCCATTTTCTGCTAAAATCCCTTAGTCGAATCGAATGACATCCACGGGCGGGTCAATTAGTTCCTCTGCTAGGGACTTAAAATAGTCTTTACCGCGCTGCTGCCGCCACAACCTAGAAACTTTGCATTAGATAGGTACCTAAAATTTTTAATGTCAGTGGTGTAAAATCTCACTTCGTTTTTCTGTGGAGAGATCCAAGCATAAAAAGAAAATATGTTTTTACGGCGTCCTATGTTATTTGCAAGTGAAACTGCACTGGTACAGCTAGTCTACTGATAATAATATTACTTACGTTCCACGTATGTACTTACAATCTTTACGACACTCATTGAATTGGAAATCGCTCCGTTTCTCAAACATATTGAAAACCTTTATTTCCATAACATGACGTTTCTCATATATTTTCAAATTGTTATATTCCACATAAAAATATAACTTTTTTATAGCGATAATGAAACAAAGAATTGAATCAAGTTAAATTAAATTGTAATGCCTATTTGATCTGAGCTGTGTTCAACTAATTTAATCTATTTATTAGCCTATCATCACTTATATACGTCATCATCAGCATCATCATAGTTCGATAACTGTGTAAATAGTCCTCACAGCTTAGGTAGTAGTAGCTCTGCCTTCTGCGTTGTAGGTTGTGGGTTCGATTCCCACACAGCACAATAACTTGTGTGATGTGTATTGATGTTTGTTCTTTATCTAGGTATTGTAATGTATGATATGTATGTATATACAAAAAATAAAGGGTGTAAGTTTCATATCCGTAATCTAGTTTTTATATCACTTCGCTTAGTTTGGGACTAGATATTTATTTACATATGACAAAAAGCCAGTTGCTTATTTGTTCACATATCAATTATGAAACAAACAAAATTTGGTATTAAAGTAGTTGTAATACGACTTGGTTCCATTTAGAGAAAATATTAAACCATCACCACAAACAAACACATTCGAAGAAACTCAAACTTCGCAAAACTATCTGAATGGTTTCCTTTCCCATGTTTCTGTCCATTACCTTCTAACTTTAAGGAAGCAAGAGATACCATCTAAAGAAATTGGATTTGTAACGCAGCAGCGTCGCTTTAGCCGTAATAAAGACTCACAGTATTGTTTCGTATAGTATTGATGATAACTCCTCTTTATGTCTCAGGACTGAAAGAGAACAGCGATATAATGTATGCTTTTGTACTGATTGTTGCCTAGCGGTGTAGTTAAACAATTCAGGCCTTTTTGTATAAATACAGAAAAATATTTAATAATGAATCTGCTGATGTCCTTTGAAAACCTAGTGAAAATTGTTTTCACTAGGTTTTCCAAATTTATTTTTATTGTATGTCAGGGACACGCTTAACTTTCATTTCACCAAGTTTTAAGTTATGATAAGGCCGATGGTGGAAGCGCAGATCGCTTGTCATCCTCAATAGTCTGAGAAACTGGCTATATGCGGATAATCTTACACAACACAACATTTTAGAATTGTTTTTATGGCGATACTAAGGTAAAATGGTGATAGCTAGCCAGGCGGACTTAAACGGAGTCCTACTACCAACCAAACCATGCTATATTGTACTCCCGTGGGGATTGAACCCGTATACTTTAGATCAGACACCACTACTCGATATCCTCAGTAACTATAGTCTTAAATATTACAGGACAAATAAATATTACAGGACATTCATTTTACACAGCGCCATCTAGCCCCAAACTAAGCATAGCTTGTAATATCGGAACTAGATTACGGATAAAATACTTAAATACTTTATGTAAATACATACGTTCTATATGATACAACACCCAAACACATAACAAACATCTATATTCATCACACAAATGTTTGTCCTGAGTGGGAATCGAACCCACAGCCTACAGCGCCGAAGGCAGAGTTACTACCAACTGAGCTATGAGGCTTGCTTCTAAGTTGACCAGCCCCCGGCCGACGTGTATCGCTGCGAGTTTTTTACGGCATATATTTCCATCGTATCCATCATAATCACACTGAAAATGTGTAACTCTTCACCGTTTTTACTTGTTTCTTATAGCATTGGTCTCATTGAGGCTAAAAGAATGGGTGCCTCCTAGACATCGTGTATAGCAAGCATCAGGTGAGATTGTCTTTAGACGATAGACTATCAATTTTAAAATAACTCGAAACCACTTTGATGACCTAACTGGCCGGCTCCCAAACACGGGTAGCCCAAGCATTTATTAATAGATTGACTAACATGAACCACTCAAGAAGTCAACTGCTTGAATAGCAAGAAAAAATAAACGAATTAACCCCACTCTTTATTTTTGATAATTCTTAAAAACCTTAAATATTCCATAACTTGTTTTTAATGGGCAATCTACCTACAAATTTCAAGAGCCAATTATGTGTGGTATCACCGATATGCAACATTGTACTCCGAACTTTGAACCCTATTTTAAACCTTTTAGGATGCAAATTTTCAAAATTACTTTCTCAACAGGTTTCTACGCACTAAGACAAACATGCACTCGAAATTTAAAAGTCTGTACGACCAGCGGTTTTGGCTGTGTGTTGTTTCTAGTTGATTTAGTCAGTTTATCCGATTTTTTCCTTCCTTTTTCCGCTACGTCCATTTCCCGGTTCGTCAATTAGCCTGCTATGTCCCTTTCCTACTATTGTAACGCACACTGAAGGCTTTGACCCACATTTACAGGCAAAACAATGCCCGTTTTAAGCAGTTATTTCTGAAGCCTCAGTGCGGTCCGACTCACGCTTGGCCAGTTTTTAATAATTTATTGGTATACTTTAAAATAAGCAATATAATCACACCAAATTTAAAAAGATATTGGCGTTTTTATGTCAGAGCTATAATAACAGTTTTTAAAAACTTTCATTGGGGACCTCCTTTTATTTTCATTTTTTTATTGTATAATTTTATTTCAGCTTATTCGGTGTGATAATACATATTCTCAAAAAATTTCAACCTGCTACCTGATGCAGTTCAAAGCATATAGCTCTTTGAAGGTTGTTTCCTTAAATATTTGACCCCTACCTTATAATTTGAAAAACATAAAAAACCCTGAAATATACCATTGCTTATTTTTAATTGGCAAACTACATACAAGTTTTTAAACGTCTATCATGTACGGTTACAGAGATATGTAAAATTTTACTCTGAACTTTGAACCCTATTTGAACCCAAGGGGTGCGAAATTTTAAAATTATTTTTACGAAAACGGTTACCTACATACCAAGACAAATATACGCTCCAAAATTCAAGTATGTTTGACCAGAGGTTTAAGCTGTGCGTTGTATCTAGTTGAATCAGTCAGTCAGTCAGTAACTCAGGAGCTATCCTTTTATATATTAGAAGAAAGATTCCATTAACTTAACATGTAACTGTAACCAGTGATGTGGTATGTGGTTCGTTATTCCTATTTTGTGCCGTAAGATACAGATTATTACTTTATAATAATACAGATTATTACTTTATAATAATCTGTAGCGTAAACTTAACCCGGCGAGAATGTGGTGAAGAAAAGTTACACGGAGTATGTGGCAGGGTAAACTATACCCACTTACAATAACATGCATGTTATTATGTATTTAGGGATAAATTAGATAAATATACAACATTATATCAAATTTTAACATATTCCTTAAAATATAAAATAAAAATTGCTGCATATTTTCTGAAATATTTTATATATTTTATTACAAACCAGTAGGAATGAAACATCGAAAACCAAAAATTATAAACTTCTAAAAACTTAACAAAACCTTAAAAATCTTCGTATTTTCTAATCAAACACACTTTGTACCTTAACTAAATGAGATATTCTTTCAAAAAAACAACAATCAACTATTTATGATCATGACGCAACATATATTTTTTTAGTCTTGAATTATAGCACTGTCATTGCAAAAAAAAAATTTCATGTTCCTAACTTAAGGTTTTTTCAAGGCGCTAACATGATTGTTTTGTCTTTTTGTCTTGTTTGTAAGAACAATCACGACATCTGACAGCACGCGCAGCAACGTTTTGTAATATTGGAATTGTCAGAATTGTTTCCAAGCTACTAGCTCCTTGCTCCGTCCGCAGAACGAATGTTGTCATCAGCCTCAATTTCATAGTTTGTTTCTCCAGAAGAATTGTCCAATATGCGTCTTCTAACATAAAACTCATTCGGTCGTCATTCATTTTGATGAAAACCTAAAAAATCAGTAATATTATATATTAAAAATATTAATAATAAATTTTAAATAATTAATACACCAGCTATGAGAGATCAGCTTAACGTTCGTGTAACTCCAGCGCTGGCGTACGTGCCACTGAGATCACTCCATTACCTCACCCCGCACTCCCTTAATTCCAGCTACTGAGAACCTGAAACTTACTTTGTGCGAAATAAAATAAATACAAAAGTTTGAACTGGCTGGGTGTAAAATACCCTGCCACACTCTTGCCGGGTTAATTGGCAGCAATGACAGGTCGTAACAAAGGAGTCTTCATTTGTGTCTTCTCTTCTGTAAGTTGTACAAATTAAGCTTTTGGGTAAGACGTAAACCCTCAAAAGCAAAGTGAATCATAAAATACCTATTTTCCCTAAAAAAACTTTATAATAAGCCGGCCAAGTGCGAGATTCGACCCACATTTCAATCATGAAGAATTTTTTGCATTTCGTTCTGGAGAACGAATGCGTCTCTCTCTGACTCACGCTTGGCTGATTTTAAGTATTTGTTGTTATCAAGGTAGAGACTAGTATTACACCAGTTTGAACTATTTGGGTGTTATTGCTTACTGGCCCTTTTGAATTTTATTTTATTTTTATTGTTTTTATAGTGGCATAAAAATTACACGCTCTGTGAAAATTTTAACTGTCTACCTATAAGGGTATAATCCGCTGTCAGAGAGTTGAACAGATGGACAGCAGAGGCTATGTAATAGGGTCCCGTTGGCATCCTTTGGGTACGAAACCATAAAAAGTAACAAGAATTCCAGCAAGGAAAAATGTTTATCTAGAAAGTAGGACAGAGATAAACTAGTGGTTCTGTAAAAAAGTAGACCTCGCGAGTCCTTATAACTATGCAATAACCGATGCTTTCCTCTTTCACTTTTTTCTTTTAGACTTTTGAGCAAATTTTTTGGGCTACCTATAAGTTATAGCAGTTACTCGCGTTCCCTTGATCTGTGATGATTTAATCTGGTGTTTACGAATTTGTCTTGCAAAGGCGGAGAGGCCTGCGGTACATTTTTATCGAAAAAAAAATCAAAAATTCAAATCCTACAGCAAACTTATCCCCTTTTCCACCTCCACTCCCCCTTTTTGTTTTGTTTTTCACCAAATCTAGTGTATAATTAAATCCTTAGTGTGTCTTTTACATATAACTGAAATCCGTTTGAATAATAACGCTACAGCAAACTTCCACTACTTTACTCTGATCAAAAATCGCGATCGATTTAAAAAAACTATAAATCAAGGAACATGTTTGGCAATTTTCATCAAAATCGGTTGTAAAATGCGACCTGTAGGCGAGAACAAACCGACCAACAGCCGACAGACAGCGGACAAAAGCATTTTTGGGCAATCTCGAAATTGAGACGCTTTGCTCGCTTCGCTCGCTTGTTCAACTAGTTCGGTGCCAATAAGATCTAGTCGTGACAGTTGATACCTGAGACCCTATTAGGAATGTCAAACGACGATAAACCTGAATTAATTTCTGTCATGTTTGTATTGAAAAACGTGCGATCTGTCATCGGATACGTCTGTTTCGTTTTTCGCAGTAGACCTCTTGATACAGTTGCGGTTGCAATATATTTCAGCAGAAACTTCACATAAATGTCAGGAATAGGTGATTTATGCCTGCGTGAGTCGCGAAAATCGTTTATACGTCGTCACCTAATTGGGAAATTGAACGATCAAAGGTTGATCGCATCAGAGATTAGCACTCCTACACAGTTTCAAAAGGTATTTGGATCTGTTAATTTCGTTACCGTGTTTGATTGTCAAATTAGTGATATTATAATTTTATTTCTCATAGTTTTTTCTGAGTTGCAGTGCTTATTTGCTGGCCAAAATATCAGCTAGCTTTATGCAAGATTTAATCTCAAGTTAAGGTTCTAAATATTCGAATTCAAAGTTGATGCACGAAGGTGCCAGTTATTGTACGACGGGGAAGTGCTCGGCCTTCATCTCATTTGATTTTCAAGTTATGATAAGGCTGAAAGCGGAAGCGCACTTCACCTGGAATCCTCAACCATTTGAGGAGCTGGCTATCTTACATCTAAATGCCGGAACACAACAATTTATGAATTGTTATTGTAACGACAGAATTAGGTAAAATTATGGTAGCTAGACTCAAAAAAGTCTCGCAACCAATCAAACCAAGCACAATGTGACTACACCCCATGGGGTTCGAACCCGGAACCTCTGGATCTGACACCAATGGGCGCGAACAACTACACTACGGAGGTGGTTAAAAAAGAATGAAGACCTTGAAAGGCAGCTTTTTTAAAAAGATAGCTCGTAGATAATGTTTTGCCAAGCCTCGAGATCAAGAATGTACCCATTTCAAATGAAAATATTCATAGAGTTACATACTTATCATTCTAGAACTAAATAAAAATCTGGTGGAAACGAAGATATTACACATTTTTTTAGATAAATAAGGTGACAATATAGTTTATTTATAGCACTATATAGACCAGGTAAACTATGTTTACCTTTGCAGAAGGTACTTGACAAGGCAGCTACGATGGGAGTTAGTGATTATAGCATACGATATCCTTGCGTGTGATAGGGTACTACGTAGATTGGTTCAATTTTGATTCACTTGTTAGTCCGTTGACTTTCTTATCTTTTGAAGTTTTTTAAATAAATAAAGTTGTACCTACCTTAATAAAATACTACCACAGATGGGTTCCTGACAAAATACATGACATGTTAAAATAAATTCACATCATAAGTAAGAAATCAGTAAGAGTGTGTGAAAATGACACATAATAATTATGTTCGTCCTATTACTGCCGGAAAACGTTCTAAAGAGACATTTTCAGCATCACTATGTAACATTTTTAAATTCAGAATCACATTTGTGCCTAGGAATTCTAACAACTTCATTATTAAGGCTTTTTCGTATTTGAAAAATTCAGTTATGTATGGACATTACGGAATCAAAACAAACAGGTTCATGAGTTCAAATAGTATCCCATTAACATCCTTGTAGCCTTACCACAAGCTTTTGCCAACCTTATTGGCATATACGGAAAAATATATTAAAACAATTTAATTAAATGGCACAATTTTTGTACATTTTAATATTTTTATTTTACTACAATTTTTCAACACTTATAACACTACAGAACAATAAACTGTTCTTCTATACTTTATCTAGTTATTATTATATTATGATTTGTACAAGTTCCTAGCTGTAAGTTTAAAAAAAACCTTGATCCGTGCCTCTAGTGAATAGTTTAGAATGCAAATGCATAGAGTGAAAACAGTAATGCACGCACAGGTTGCTCACTCCACGAGTGTAGGTACTCAAATGCCGCTGGCTCACTCATAAACTCGTGGTAAGGCCACTGTGCAGTAAACAAGAGAGTGCTATAACTGCATTGCGGGTGCTTATGTAGTGCTCCGGTCCTAGCCATTAGAGCTTGCGTCATTTCACCGCCATGTTTAGACTAATGGTGAATTACTGTAACTTCTATACGGTCAGCGTAATATTTTCTAACGTGTTGACTTGATTTGTCAATTTTTAAATTGGACCTTCACTAAGCCTCCGCTATCCATCCGTCCGTCTATCTATCTGACAGTGGGCTGTATCTCATGAACCGTATCATTTGCAATTTACACATTTTCATATTATTGCATTTTATAATTATGTTTATTGCCACTTTAATCCTAAATATAAATCTACATCCAAAAACCGTGGCGGAGCATTGTCTGTCTCCCAGGTGGACACATTTTTTTTTTATTGTACCACGGTTAAGGACTTGGCCTTCATCTCACCTGGTTACAAGTTGAGATAAGGCCGAAGGTGGAGGCGCACTTCACCCGGAATCCTCAACAAACTGAGGAACTAAAATCTAAATTATAAAAATATTCCTCAGTTTGTTGAGGGTTCCAGGTGAAGTGCGCGTCCATCTTCGACCTTATTTGAACTTGTTACCAGGTGAGATGAAGGCAAGGCGCTTGACCGTCGTACAAAAAAAAATATTAAACAAAATTGAAATGAAACAGACTGCTGAGTTATTCCACTCTTCTTAAATCTCACACTTGCTCTGAACTACATACAATATTAACCGCCTCTGTGATTTAGTGGTTCAACCCACCGATTTCAGATCCAGAGGTCCTGGGTTCGATCCTTATGGGGAGTACAATATATTGTGATTAGTTTGGTTGGTGTTAGGACTTTATTTAAGTCCGCCTGGCTAGCTAACACCATCTTACCTAATTCTGTCGTCATAATAACAATTCTAAAATGGTTGTGTTCCGGCATTTAGAGGTTCGATAGCCAGTTCCTCAGTTGGTTGAGGATTCCGGGCGAAGTGCGCATCGGCCTTATCTCAACTTGTAACCAGGTGAGATGTAGGCCAAGTGCTAACCCATCGTATAATAATTGAAAAAAAAAACATGCCCCACAGTGGCCCACAATGACAGTTATATCGTCACTTCGTTTCACTGCTATCTGGTGTTCCTTTCCCTTTCATCAGTTCTTGATAAAAGGACTAACGGATAAACCAAAACGAAATTCCAACTTCTCATTTGCGATTTCATCTAAAAACGGAACGCTCGCCCAGACTTATGAGTTTCTTACAATTTCGTAACTTCCCGACTGCCATAACTCAACAAGTTTACTTTCAAACTATCGGTAATCAGAGAGCGATTAATTTTCTACGGATGAGCATTCTGTCGTTGAAAACTAATTTCGATTGGATTTATGTCAGTTTTCGATTTTCAAATATGACGTGAGAGTGTTGGCTTTAGATCTACATTTGACACGTTTGCGAGTAGTCCTGAGGCCCAATTCGACTGTACCAATCACTTCAATATGAAAATGGTATTGTCGCATAGTGGCATAATGAAATAATTTACATAGTAGAGCCCCTTGTGAAAAGGCTCGTCCGGGGAAGTTCTACCACCATACCTATTTCAGTTACCAAGCAGCATTGCTGTGTTTCAATTTGAAGGGTATGGTTGCCGATGAAATTACGGTCACGCGAGGCTTAACACCTTAATGCCTCAAGTTGACGGGCGCAATGCAGTGCCGTGAAGGTTATGTTCTTTGTGGATGTGACCTACACAGTAAGGCAAGCGACGCAATTAACATCAGGCGGGCTAATTGCTTGTTCCGGTCTCCTAGTTTGATAAAAAAAATGGCAACTAGAATACCAAAAGGCACCTACAGTAGCAATTCTGTGACAATCCTTGTCATTGTGATAAGATTGATTAAGTAGAATATTTAGTAGTTGGTAGAAGCTTTGCCTTCTGTATTGTCGGTTGTGGATTCGATTCCCACCCGGGTAAAACATTTGCTTGATGAATGTAGATGTTTGTGCTGTATTTGGGTGTGATTTTGTATAATAACTTCAAAATATACGTATTTAAAAAAAAAGCCAAAGTAATCTAGGTCCCATACTACAAGATATGCTTAGTTTGGGCTTAGATGGCGCTGTGTGTAATATAATGTAATATAATATAATACCTGGAATATAAGTTTCATTTATTTTGTAGTAGTGCTTGTTGATAATGAATTTTCACGTCATCAAATTTCTCTGTTATTTTTACCACCAATCTGATTAACGTTATATTTTTCAGAACCTTATCAACGAAAACGAAAGAAAGAATTAACTTTTTATACAGTTTTGAAAAGTATGAACCTATTATCATAGTGTTATGGAAAGTTATGGCCTTAACAACCTACGACATTAATGAAAGTTGAAGCACGCATAAAGACTTTGTAACTTATCCAACTGGAGTAGTGTATAATGAAGTCATAGTTCGCGTTACTTTGAGCTAAGCACCCTTGAAGTTTCACACTGAGCCCATCCATCTCCTTTATTATGCATAACAGGCTTGGCGGGCTGCCACAGCCTTTGATTTCTCCAATGAATCCTTTAGGAAATCAACGATTGCTTTTGGCATTTTTGGCAAAATGCTTTAGTCTCAAGGGAGTTTGAATTGTGATCACACTATTTCTATTAAGGTCTTTCTTACACAAAGGTTTATTTTTATTTTTTAAATTAGTTCTGCATATACAGCAACCTCTATATATATAATCACCTACAGTTGTCTGCACTAATAAGTATACATTTCATAATATTAAAAAAAAAACATAATCGAAAGCCGTACTAATTAGAGAAAGAAATAAATAAATAAATTGAAATAAAAAAAATGGGTATGTATGTCTTATATAACAAGCCTCATAGCTCAGTTAGTAGTAACAATGCCTTCTGCGCTGTAGGCTGTGAGTTCGATTCCCATCCAGGACAAACATTTGTGTGATGAATATATATGTCTGCCTGCAACACAGGAGCACATGAAGAACGAACTTGAGATCACGTCGCGTTGACCACCGCTTCCAAGACTGGGATAAACCTGACTGAAAACGATATCGACTGGGTGGCTTGAGCCAGCCCTGGTAGGATAAATGCCGCAAAGTCCAACCACGAATCTAAATTTCCTAGGCCCATTATAATTAGGTTACTGCACAGACACAAGAGAAACGAACTTCTCCAAGCAGCTAAATCCCGGCGCAACCCTCCGAAGATATTGTAACTACAGACCCAGCCAGAAAGGTCTACATTAACGAGCATCTGACGAAAGCTAATTGGCTGCTTGTTCGAGATGCCAGGATTAGGTCAAGGGAGTGTGGATACCAATTATTTTAGATTAAGGCTGGTACAATTCATCTCAGAAAATTCGAAGGCAAGCCCGCAAAGTCGATCAGATCTACAGCTGACTTGGACCGCCTCATCACCGTCGCGCCCCAGTCCACAAGGGGTGCAAGAGCCCTGAGCGCAACCAATACTTGACTAGTGGTGGCGAGCGTACCTACCTCTCAAGAGCCCCAATTTTAATTTTAATACTGATATTTTTTTCAACAACACATTTACTACCTATTTGCTATGAACTCACCCGGACCATATATTACCCGACTTGCCACCAGATATATGTTAATATTATTTAAATTTTCTCTTACCTAACTAGCTCACGCGTTGTAAATAAGCTATTACGCCACTATGCTTTGCATTTATTATAGTTACCCGGATATGTTTTGAATTATTTATTATTACCAATAATAACAACAATATTTACAATAGTGTAACTGTCGAAACTAGTCATGCCTCCTCGACAAACTAAGATGCCCGGTCGCAGATGCTCACTACACATCCTATTATCTTTTGAGTATACTAATGCACGCAGTACTTTTTTTCTGCCATACTCAATTCCAAAACCTAATAGAAAAAATACTGCCCTGCTTTAACTGATCATGCGTCAAATTGCCTTGAACTTGATAAAAAACGGTACCTACAATAGTAGTCGCCCATAAACGGTTTTGTTTAGCTTTAATGTACCAAACATAATGTTGTTCTTCGATATATTAAGTTCAGAACTAGAAAATCAACTGCAAAGTTGTAGTCGATCTTGAAAATTGCAAACATATTTTCACAAGCCATCATAACTTTAAGCTTCTAACAAAAAATATCAGAAGTATACAAAAAAACTTTGACTATATCACAGTGGCTTTAAAATGGCTTGATGTACCTATCGACATAATAATCCTAACTGAGTGCCGCCTGAGCGATATAACCACCATTTCACAAATCTCAGGATACACACTCTACTCAACACATAAATCAAATTAGTGGAGTTGTCGTCTACGTTAGAGATGTGTGGAACGCAAATGTTACTGAACCAGCAATGATGGACACAGACTTACATATATGTATTCCCAAAATTCTTAATATTCTCGGAATCTACCGCTCTCCGTCTATCAGAAAACTAGATAATTTCCTTTCTTCACTTATCGTTGCTGGATATATTAACGTAAATATCATAGACAAAATACAAGACTTAGACTGCGAAGAAAATAATGAAATTGACAACCACTGTTTTATGGCTGAACATGAATTTTTTCCTGCTATAACTCAGCCCACTAGAATATTCTCTTGCCTTGATCACATATATATTAAAACCACAACCCAAAACACTCACACGGCTGTTGGAATCGTCTGTAAATCCAAAATTACTGACCACTACCCAGTAATGCTCGGTTTGAATTTAACAAAACACAAACCCATTCGTCCAAGTCGTTTAACTAGGAAAAAAGAGACTTAAGTGCAATCAGAAATGATCTGAACAATATAGACTGGTCAATTGTCATTAATTTTCATAAAGTAAATAAGGCAAATGAAACGTTTGACAGCGTCTTGGCGGACATCGTGAATAAACACACCAAGGAAGTTAAGATTAGCAAATTGAAGTACAACTTAAAACCTTGGATCACCCCAGGACTTATACGATGTATGAAAAATCGCGATCGCTTGCACTAAAGCGCTAGAAACAACCCAGACAATAAAACCCTGCAAACTACATACACACGTTATCAAAACTTCTCTGTATTCATACTGCGTAAAATTAAGACAGAATACGAACATACGGAGCTTGTAACCAACAAATATAATCCGAATAAACTTTGGCGATCCATAAGAAATCTATGTAACATGTCCCAAACCCGTAAAGAACCTACAGAATTGCTCACACGTGAGGGCACTGACAATGCGAAACAATCTATTGACTCGGCTAATTATCACTTTTCTACTACAGGACGACAGCTTGCGGACAAAATTATTTTAAAAAATGGGACAATGGCAAGTCACCTTGTTAATTTAACTGAATTCTTAAATTCCCCGAAAGATTAACTATTTTTAAGCCAAAATATACGTAACTCATTATACGGACTATAATGAGTTAAAATCAACGATAATGAGCTTACACAATGCCAAAGGCCCAGGAATTGACGGATACAGTAACTCTCTCATTAAACACATTAATAACGAAATAATTATTCCACTTACACACATACTAAATCTAAGCGTATCACAAGGTGTTTTCCCACATGAGTGGAAAATGGCCCTCATCACACCAATACATAAAAATGGATTAAAAACGTCCTTAGATAATTACAGACCTATATCACTCCTTGGGGTTTTTTCAAAATTGCTAAAAAAATTGGTTAACAGGAGGCTTGTTAGCTTTCTGGACCAGCTTAATATTATTTCCCCCAAGCAATTCGGATTCAGGAGGGGCACGAGCACACAAAATGCTGTAACTTTGCTGTCGAATATAGTATCCTCAAAATTAGACGTTGGGAAACGCTGCTAAGGGTCTTTTTGGACCTGGCAAAAGAGTTTGACACTGTCTCTGTCCCTATCTTATTGAAAAAACTAGAAGGGTCAGGAGTTCGAGGGGTCACCTTGGACTGAGTTAGAAGCTACTTAACGGAACGGAGACAGTGTGTAAGAGTAGGTTCAATCACAAGTGTTCCACAACCCGTCAATTTTGAGGTACCGCAAGGCAGCATTTTGGGGCCGACATTATTTCTCCTGAACATAAATGACATTCACGATGTTCGTATGAATGCGCTGAAATCATATGCTATCCGGATGACACAGCAGTGGTATTTCATGGTTCGTCTTGGCCCGAGGTACACCACTCCGCCGGACAGGGCATGACTCAAATACATCAATGGCTGCAAAATAATCTGCTAACACTAAACACTAAAAAAACGATGTATTTGTGCTTCCATACAACATTTTCCACAAATCCGGATAGGGATCTGCACGTTAAAATCCACAATAGCAGATTATGTGGGGCCATTTGTTCGTGTGAATCTCTGACAAGAACCGACACCATAAAGTATCTCGGTGTTCATATCGTCGAGAAACTTAGCTTTAAGATCCATATTAAAACTCTTTAGGCCCGAATAAGGAAGATAATCTACGTTATGAGAAACTTGAGATACGCAGCAAACATTAAAACTCTTAAACTAGTTTATTACACACTATGTCAGTCTCTCATATCATACTGCATTTCATGTTGGGGCAGTGCCGCCAAGAGCTAGATTATACGATCTGAGAGAGCCCAGCGGTCGGTCCTAAAAGTTATGCTCCGTGAGCCCTACAGGTACCCTACCGCAAGACTTTATAAAGATGCTGACGATCTTAGTGTACGAAAACTATATATCCTCAAAACTTCGATTCAAACACACAGGACAGTAATCTATTCTACTGACTACCAATCATTGCTAAGACGAAGAGTTTTAAGAATAATCACCTCCTCAAAAAAAACAGCTTTTCTCAGCGTCTCAGTAGCTTTATAAAAATACGCACATATAATAAAATAGTCAAATGTTGCAACATCAAAAATTAATTCGTCAAAGAGGTAAAACACTTAGTCTACTCGTGGCTAGCTCCATTTTCTTATGAGAGTGTCGAAGGAATAATCGTATTAATAAAATAACATCTACCTTACCTAAGTAGATCTTATTTTATTGATATGAGTATGAGTACTACCTTACTTCATGATATCAATTATTATTACCCTTTTTATATTTTATTAACTTATTTTAATCACTATTATTTTTATTTTCCCCTTTTTAATAATATTACCGACGATCGAAAAGTTTTTGACAACAGTAACACCGATTTCTTCGATACAGGCCGAGACAAGTGAGGAAATCATTGGAATTTGTATTTGTAATAAGCTCTAACTACAACAAACTGTTTGTTCTGTGTTTGGGTGTTGTATTGGATTGTACGATATGTATGTTTTAACAAAAAAAAAAAATTAAGTGTTTTAGCCGTAATCTAGTTCCCATATTACAAGCTATGCTTAGTTTGGGACTTGATGATTGTGTGAAATGAATGTCATGTGATATTTATTTTATTATTTAAATCTTCGAGATATGTTATCAATTTGGTATTAAAATGTGATACATTTTAAAACCTATAGTCAGAGACACTGGCGGTATTGTCACGCTGAATAGCTCTGTTAATTCACTGGCCTGGATATTAGCCCGCCCTTGGGTTACGTGTTGCCTCAATTTAACTTAATTTGGGTTTATGTGTTAAAAATCTAATGAACAGGTGTTTTTTAAATACTTATTTAAAAATGAAGATATTCAAAAGAAAAGTTAATAATATAGGTAAGGGACATTAGTTAATAGGGCTGGTGTGGCGGCAGATTCGTGCGAGGGTCACAAAAGACGCAAATGTAGTGGTCTCGACAGAGTTTACCTATTTTAGCCTTTGAACGAGTACTTGGGTCCGTGGGAAGCGGGAAAAAATAATTATAATAGTTCAGGTTTGAATAATGTTGCTATCAGTTAAGATCATAGTACTTTTGCTTAACAATAGTCCGGCTAGCTAGCTACCACTATCTTACCTTATTCTGTAGCTATAAAAACTATTTTAAAATTGTTGTGTCCAGGCATTTAGAAGTAGGATAGCCAATTCCTCAGTTTGTTGAGGGTTCCGGGTGAAGTGCGCCTCTACCATAGGCCTTATCTTATCTTGTAACCAGACAAGATTAAGGCCAAGCGTTTCTTTGTCGCACAGTAAAAAAAAAACAGTTTTCACACGTAGGTATTCGTACCACTCGGAAAAGTTACTCTTCAGAGTTCAATTGAAGCAGAGCCGCTTAAAAGCGGTCAAGTGTTAGTCGGGCTGGAGACTTACTAACAGTAGTATGAAAATATCACCATAATAATTCAAGTTTTAAAATCTCAGTGATTTTTTAACTACCTTCCGAAAAAAAAGGGGTTATGGATTAGGACGGTATATTTTTATATGTTTGTTATGCGATTACTCCACTGAATGTTTTTTTTTTAACTTTGGTGTGGATCCAACTCACTGGTGATCGGTTTTTTTGTTTTTTTTTTGACATAAAGACGCTGTGTATAACATGACTTGTAGGTATTACCGTTTTTATAATTCACTAAAATAAAAAACATTTAAAAATACACGCTTCCTGTAACTATTCCTTTCATTTTTTATTTTGTATTTTGTATGGCTTGTTAGCAGCTAATCTGCAGTATTACGGTTCAAAATTTACAGCCATTATCGGTAAGACATAACGGACAACGAAGAAATAGTAAAAAAAAATGTTTTTGGTGGTAGCGCACTTCACCCTGAATCCTCAACAAACTGAGGAACTGGCTATCTTACCTCTAAATGCCAAACACAACAATTTTATAATTGTTGTAATGGCGACAGAATTAGGTAAGATGGTGGTAGCTAGCCAGGCCAAAACAAAGTCCAATACCAACCAAACTAAGCATAATTATATTGAACTCCCCATGAGGATCGAACCCAGGACCTCTGGATCTGAAATCGGTAGGTTGAACCACTAGACCATAGAGGCGGTTAAAAATATGATTATGACGCACAATTTACGAAAATTGTGATACATATAAGGTATAAAACCATGCTATTGAGATATTTTAACCTAAAATAATTTGCAATTGATACTATTGTGTTGATTATCTGACCAAATTTTCTAACTATCTTTTAAACCAAAAACAGAGGCTTTAACTGATTTAAAAGTAACATGTTTAAACTTGATTTAAATTGGAAATTAAACAATTTAAATTATATTGGATCATTACAGCATAATAGGCACACAATAAAGTTTTATCTGTTTGCAATTTTACCTCAAATTTTCTCATTACAAGCATCAAATTATACTGGCATGCACGCTGTTTATTACTCGACTGCCTTTACGGGAGAGTTATATTTTTTGAGAGTGTGTATGTGTTTTTTTTCATCGGCATGGTCTGCAACCTAAAATAATGATGTGAAATAATGTAATGGATTATGATATCACTAAATAACAATTGTGACATAGGCTATACCATTTTTAATTTTTTTAAACAAAAATTTACTTTACTACAAAATGGGTATCAACGGTAAATCAGAATGATACTACGAGTATCATTCTGTTTCTAAAAATATATGAATTGTAATAAGTTTAAGGGTTGTGTAAAACCATGACGTATATAATATTACATTTTGCAAGAGGGTAAAATTTTTGTATAGCTCTTAATTGAGGTGTGCTTATTTAATTGAGGTGTGCTTATTTAATTGTGTATCATCACAAGTAGATAGTAAACATTTTAGTGTGTGTTTGTTGTTTGTTTTTTATTCAATTTAATGTTTTAATTCTCTTGCCGCTATCACATCAACAGTTCACTAGAGTAAACTACTAAACAGAGCCTCCTCCAAAGCTTTTTTTACCATAATAACCACGCTTGGCGGATTGGTGATCGCAGTAAAGGATTAGATAATACGCAGAAGAAAGCTGCAGCCCTTCTGGTGATATCCTTATGTCAGCTTTTACAACATCTGGGCTCCCAACGACAACTAACAACTACAATCAACGTTATTTATATCTTCAAATGTGGGTTGAAACCTTCGGTGTGCGTGTCCGCAGTTGTCTGGCTTATTGTGACTATGGGATCTACCCTACGGTTATACAGCTAGTATAACGCCAAGATCGATAGGCCTATCAATGTTTCTCTTAAATAGTACAAATGAATAAGTCAAAATCGGCATGTTTGACAGGCAATTTAACAGCCTCTTTGGTCTAGTGGTTTGACTTCTGGTGTCAGATTCAGAGGTCCCAGGTTTGATCCCCAGGGGGAGTAATTTATTGTGCTTTAATGAAATTAATTATAATATATAAATAATGAAATATTACTATACTTACTATACTTTAACACAGGGCCTTGCTTGATTTGGTTTTTGGTAGAACTTTGTTAAAGTCCGCCTGGCTTGCTAACCACCATCTTCTATCGCCATAACAACAATTGTAAAATTCTTGTGTACTGGCATTTAGAGATATAATAGAGATTTCTCAGTTTGTTGATGATTCCGGGTGAAGTGCGCCTTCACTTTCGGCCTTATATTTATTTGTTAACAAGTGATATGAAGGAGCGCTTCCCCGTCGTACAATAAAAAAATTGAATTAAAAGTAAAGGCTGTCGTAGTCCATTTTCTTAATTAGTTCCCACAAAACATGCTAAACTGTGGTAGTTAAGTATTCAAAAACCCATTATCCAGCTTGTTTTACAGCTCATATTTAAATCAGTAAATGTGTAATCCCACATTAACATTAGAAGGCACTTAAAATGCCTGTTTGTGTGATAAATATGAATATTACGTTAATTTACGCACGAATTTTGTAAGGTTTCATGGTAATTTATAAAAAAATAGGCTATGAGGGTATAATGCCGTAAGAACAGGCTATGAAGATGAGATGAAGAATGAGATGCTTTCTCTCAACAATAAAAAAAAAATAGCTGCGCCCCGAAGTGTTACGAACGAGCTGGTGGAAAAGCTTATCTCTTTATCTGAGAGAAACAATTTATTTTTTATTTGAGAGAGTACATTTAAGAGCACATCACACATGTTTGTTTCGGGTAGGAATCAAACCCACAGCCTACAGCGCAGCAGGCAGAGCTACTTCCAACTTAGCTTTGAGGTTTGTGTTATATAAGTAATTTATTTGTGTTTTACATTTTTTGTAACTTTTTAAAATAAGATTTGAATATTTGTTGTTAGAATAGTGTATAAATACTACAGGACACATTTTTCGGTATAAGATATCTTTATAAAGGGTTTTCATTTGATTATAATTATTTTAACGTTCCTGGACCCCAGATAATGTTTTTTTCAAGTAAACGATTCAAGTAAAATTTATGAAATAGATTATTATAATTATCAGTACCTGGTATTTTTTTTATTGTCCTTAATAAACTTCCTGAAAGCGCCACCAAAATCTCTGTTCGTAAATTGAAATTGTATATAAATAATAACTTAATTAAAAGTGTCTACTACAAAATAAGTGACTATATCGACGATAAAAACGCGTGGACCGATGTTGACAGCTAAATGTTGATTTCTCAATGTTAAAAAACTGCCCTTTAGGTAGTTAGTTATTAACAAATGTTTTAGGATAGTATTAAGTATTTTGATTTATGTTGTACCTACATAAATAATCCTATTCAAATCTGTGGATCATCAAACAATTTACTAGCCAGAGTTTCTTGCTTTTCTCCTTATGTGCTGGTCGCGATTCCAAACAGGCGGTAGATTTGACGTTTCAATATCTTAAAAAATCTTAATGAAAAAAAAAACATTTTGACTTTGAACAAATATATAAATAGTAGCTAGTGTTTGTAACAAAAAAAATAAACAAGAATCGTGATAAAACTGTTAATGTAAAACGAAGCGACAGTAACCGCGCATAGCGCAGCAAGAGTGCCCACTTATCATGAATGACGCTAATTAAACTGAGAGTAACACTAAGTGCGACTTATCTTATTACTCTAGAACGTGGGTTTAATATGTAGGCATGGTGAGATCGCTCGCTTTCGAGTGGTCTATTGTTATAGTGAGTGGCACTATGTATGAATGATTTTACCTGAGTAAATATAAATTGCTTGCTTAAAACTGCTGTCACACTTCGCTGGGTAAACACAATGCGTGGGTGAAAATATTTCAAACTGAATTGCTGAACTATTGACAAAATACAGACAGAGATCGGGTATATTTATTTAACAAGACTGAAACTGAACAACATTTCTGTGGTTGAATCGTAAAATAAACAGAGTAGATACAGACGATACGAGATTTTTTTTTTAACTTGAGATATGTGGGCTTATAAAAGTTATAAATTGGACTATATACTTTTTTTTTATTGTATGACGGGGAAGCGCTTGGCCTTCAACTCACCTAGTTTCAAGTTGAGATAAGGCCGAATATGGTAGCGCACTTCACCCGGAATCCTCAACAAACTGAGCTAAGATAGTGTGTCTGTATCTGTATCTTACCTCTAAATACCGGAACACAACAAATTTAATATTAATTTTATGGCGACTGAATTAGGAAAGATGGTGGTATCTAGCCCGCCTGGCGAGCTACCACCCAAACAAAGTCCTACCACCAACCAAACCAAGCACAATATATTGTACTCCCCTTGGGAATCAAACCCGGGACCTCTGGATCTGAAACCGGTGGATTGAACCACTAAACCGCAGAGGAGATTAATAAATACAATTCACTACCTGAAAATTGATGGTAAGTGCGGTTCCCACAGACCCGTGTTACGAGCTTTGCTTAGTTTAGGACTAGATGGCGCTGTGTGAAAATAATAACATGTTATATTTTATTTTAAAATGCTTACTACATAGAGGAAAATATTTGGTATTTAATACATAGTATTACATAGTGGATGACTAAGTGTGTCTGCCATGGCGGGCGCGGCTTGATAATTGTTTCCGCCAACTAAGCCAATTGATGTCATAAAGCTGACTAAGGGCTCTAACCAGAAGAATGAAAGCCGCTTCTTTCTGTATATTATTACCAATAATCCGCCTGCCAAGCGTGGTGATTATGGAAAAACCTCTAGAGGCTCTGTCCAGCAGGACATTTATAGGCTGTTGATGTGATGTGAAGTATATTACAAGCTATGCTTAGTTTGGGGCTAGATGGCGCTGTGTAAAATTAATGTCCTGTAATATTTATTTATTATTATTATTATATCTGCAATTATTTTGGATCATGAAGCTTTTAAGCATCCTACACTATAAATAAATAATAAATAAATAAATATTACAGGACATTCATTTTACACAGCGCCATCTAGCCCCAAACTAAGCATAGCTTGTAATATGGGAACTAGATTACGGATAAAACTTCTTAAATACTTTTTGTAAATACATACGTACTATATGATACAACACCCAAACACAGAACAAACATCTATGTATATTAATCACACAAATGTTTGTCCTGGGTGGGAAACGAACCCACAGCCTACAGCGCCGAAGGCAGAGTTACTACCAACTGAGCTATGAGGCTTGTCAAATGTCACTATGCGTGCCATTATAAAAGATATTGAGTATAAGAAGCTAAGCAATGAAGGTATAAGAAGGGTAATCTACGTAGGCACCTAGAAACCTTGATTCGCACTCGACAGGAAGTCAATTCGGTTCAAAGAAAAAACAACGGATACTAACAGATATACACATCTACTAAAACGTAAGATTCCAACACGATGTAAAACAAGAGTACACTGTAACCGTACACAAATCTCGCGAGCCTTAAAATAAAACCAGGACACGTTTTCGTACTAATTTAACTTGCCGCGCTTGTTTTAAGCGAAGATACATTTTGTTCCGAGTGATGTGTTTTTTGCTGGCGCGTTGAAACTGGCACACGTTTTTCGTTCATACATTCGTATCTCATCTGAGGAGCTTTGTAAAGCAAACGAGCGCAAGGCTGCTGTTTAATTACTTACGTTGAAGTAGTATGCTAAAGTTTCCTGTAGTGATCGCTTTCAATTGTTTTTTCAGTATGGATTGTTCTGTATTGTTCATTAATTCTGTGCATAAACATGCAAGCGTGAAGGCCTTTTCAACTCTGCACGCGGATTTTGTAAAAGCTGAGCCTCTTCCGACAGGTTTTGATATTGACCACGATTAGATATTGCAAATATATATTTACAATTATCACTTGACAGGCGGATTGGTGAATATATCCTACACCGATGGAAGCTGCTGCTTTTGAGTTCCCTAAGTCAGCTTAAACGACATCTGCAGGCTGAGATATAGGGGTTCACATAAAGCCATGACCTCCACGGCGGATATGGTACCTACATTTGATTTTGATGTTTTATTTTTTCTTAATAAGATGTCAGTCCTCGTGTTAATTTAGTAGATTGATATTTAAGAGACCAAAAAGGCAGCGCCTCCCAGCATATTGAATTTTATGCTTTCATGCATGTTTATAATGCTGTCAAATGTATTTTATTGATATATTTAACTGGTATTAATACGGTAAACACCAATTAAACAACTATAGAACATTTGTAAATAGAAAATAAACACTAAATAACACTAAAATAAAATACACACACAAAACTAATATTAATGTAGTATAGTGAGTTCGCATTTGTATGAATGATGTAGGAATGCACACTTTCTCACTAACTTTCCACAACATTTGGCCAAATGGAATCGTGATACTAAATCAGAGATGATGGATTTTTGCGAGTCTATCGTCTATCAGCATTTATACTGTGTAAGTGTTGGAAACGAGCCAAAAGTCCGGTTGGTGGTCAGCTTTCTATTGTTGACTTTGTATTTGAGAGGAGTTACTTTTTTCACACAGCCACGATTCTGCTAGTTAAAAAGCAGGAAGTCACGCTAGCTATAAAATATATCAGTCGTGAGACAAACTTACAAAAAAGCAGCTTGATTTTTTGACGTTTTGAAACTGACGAAAAGAATCCCTCAAACATTATAGAACTCAATTGTAAGGAACACTTTATGTTAGTTACTCTAAGTGGTCTCGAAAGAACTTCATTATTTGAGCCTTTTGTGGTTTAAAACTTGGCTGCGTGGGGAGCAATTTTGATTGAGGCGACACATGACCCCAAAGGCTGGATCTTATTTAGTCCAGCGATTCAGTATAGCTATTCAGCCTGGCAATGCAGCTAGTTTCTTGGTTTCTCTTAGTTTATCTGGCTCTGGTCTGCAACAGTTAAGCTACCTATATACCGTTTGCAACGGTCCTTAGGTAACCCGACTGCTTTTTGTATAATAGTTAGTTTAATTGTACATTTTTTTTGTGAATCAATCTCAAAATTATGGACTTCAAATGAAGAGCTATTATTATTATTTTAATATTCAGGTAATATTTAAATCAATTAACCGTTTTTATTTGTCATTTTTTTATTTAGCGAACCAGTCCAGATAATGCCTATGAACTCTCTTCGTGAAGATATTAGGGTTGCTCCTATCTCCTTGCATCGATATACTCTTTGCTGAGGGTTGAGACATGATGCGTCTTCATCAGGATCTGTATTCAGATAAGCGAATAGGGTCGCTAATTCCGCTTATTCGCTTTAGGACAGATTCGCTTTGTGACAGATTCGCTTTACGGCAGAATCGCTTTACGGCAGATTCGCTTTACGGCAGAAATTGTACAGTTAAGTACACTAAAATTGTGCCCAAGTAAAAAAAGGTACAGGTTCAAACATGAGAGGTATGGACGTTCTTTAAATCTATATTAAACGCAATTCATGGAAAGGTTTTAGCAGATTTGATCCTTGCATTTCTGTTGCCCTGGTACTTTCCTTTCAATTTATGTTATGTATAGTTGACCCGACTGGGAAACGAACCCGGGACCTCTGAATAGTTATTCTAGCAGCCACATGACCAAGAAGGTCGTTAATGGTATGTTTCAAAGAAGTTTCCGAGCATACAAAACTACTTCAGTTTATCTATCAAAAACTCCTTCAGATTATTTATCAATTAAGACCTCTTCAGTCTATTTGTGTTTCATGTAAATGGCCACATGTATTTATTAGATTTAATTTTTTGTTGTTATGTCACTATTGTCACATTTGTCAGCGATACTTCGATGATTTCTTTTTTGATAAAATTCTTGCAAAAAAAGCGTAGTTGAATTACAATGGATTTGCCTACTCACAGCATCGGGATTAAATTTATATCTAGCCGAAAGGGTAAGCCTGTCTTACTAAGTGATGGTTTTCGCTATAATTTCGTTAAAAAAAATAAAAATGGTCATACCAATTGGAGATGCTTTAATAAAATGGACTGTAACACTTCTGTAACTTTAGATAATGAAAATAAAATAGTAAAAGAGGCTGTGCATTCATGTATCCCTGATGTAGTTAAAAACGAAATAGACTGCTTAATGGACGAGTGTAAGAAAAATGTATGTACCAACCTTAAACCCATCCCAAAGTTATTCGAAGATTTTATAGAAAGTGCCAAATGTGATCTGCCGGAAGACGATATACCTACATTTACAGAAAAAAAAGACTCATTGTACAGAGCTAGAAAGGCTTTCTTGAATTTGGATAGAACTACTTGTAAAAATCTAAAAGACCTCAAGTTGCCTGATCATCTAGTTGAAATTTTTTTCTTGTTTGATGATGGGACTGAAGAAAAAATTTTGTTTTTTTGTACACCATTAGCTAAAAGCAAATTTAAAGTATATAAGTGCTATTACGGCGACGGCACCTTCAAAGTTGCTCCTAGGCTCTTCTATCAATTATATACTTTACACATTAATGCTTCACAAAACGATGATACCGTTAATTTTGTTCCCTTGATTTATATACTCCTGCCGAACAAAACGCAAGCTACTTATGAAAGACTTTTTACTATATTACGCGATAATTTTTTACTAAATATAGAACAATACAAATGCGATTACGAGATAGCAGTAATTCAAGCAGTTAATGTCGTTTATCCTAATGCCAAAGTAACTGGTTGTTACTTCCACTATTGGAAAGCGCTTTCGAAAAAAAGCAAAAATGTGGGTCTCAAGGATATTGATGGTGGAGACCGTATTACGCGGATGTATATGCAACTGGCATTGTTACCACCAATTATGATTCCCGAAGGCATCTTAACCATTCATGAATTGAATAGCGATTCTGAGGAATGTATTGCGTTCAGAGACTATTTCTCAAAACAATGGATTGGATTAATTACTACTGATAAATTCAGTTGCTACAAAGAAATATTCCGAACGAATAACCCAGTTGAAGGGTGGCATGGCCGCCTTAAAAACAGAATTCCTGTAAAGCCGCCGTTGTATCGATTCATACAGTTACTCAAAAAGGAAGCTCAGTATCAAGACAGAAATTTAAGAAGAATAGAAACCTTTTGTAAAGGAAAACGGCGTAGTTTAAAGTTGAAGGAGAAAGATATTAAAATTGATCTTATTATTACTAGTGCACTGAAAAACGAAATTACCGTATCGGAATGTTTAGAACGCTTGTGCAGGGTGAACTTAATACGTTGACTTGAACGTGCCAAGAAGCCTTTATTTAAAAAAAATATTAATAAATGGTTTAGTTAATTATTGTGGAGTTGTCTGTACTTTTGCCTTAAAGCGAATCTGTCATAAAGCGATTCTGCCGTAATGAGAATCTGTCATAAAGCGAATCTGTCCTAAAGCGAATAACTGGCTAATTCTGCTTCTGCTGCTTCTGCTGGTCAGATTTGGTCACTCCAATTATAGGGTTCCATCCTCATGATTGTCACTATTCCACTTAACCTCTAACCATGAGCCTTTTCAGGTTTTTACCGTCCTTTTTGGCAATATGGCCGATATACTCTATGATTCTCCGAAGACATAATGGAGAGCATAGGCTCTAGACTAGATAATAGTTCTAAGACTATAGAGTCTTGACGATAAGCTCAAATAGGATTGTATATGATAAATGAACATAATATTCATCATACAGTGGTAAAACACACAGAAAGATTTAAGGATAAAACTGATCAAAAAAAAAATCTGAACAGAATCAAATAAATACCTTATTACGTTTCTCTGATAATGTTTTCCTTCAATCTTAACATCTTCTGAGACTCCAAGATCCAAGTTTGGCTTTGGTTGAACAGTTATTTCATGTCATCCTGAATAGGTGCAAAAAGGTTTGTCTTATCAGCTGGCCCAAAAAATACTTGAGCTAAGAAGACACGTCCTGTGATTAATGGTGTACTTTACTAACAAAAGGTCCGACTGACCGGAGCGATGGAGGAGCTAAGCCATGAAATTCTGTGACACTAATTTATCTTGCGTATTGTTGTCGGCCTACAAATACATTTTAAGGAACACTTGCTTCTCATAGCTTGAATTCCCATTTCAAATAATAAAAACATATTTTTTTCATAATTAATTTACTGCTCGCAAACCTAGGTAACAGGTATAAATGATGGTAAAGCTTGGTCATCTGCTAGTTCCTGCTAATTAGCATTACATTACAATTGTCATTCATTTTACCTTATACACATCTAATTTTAAATTGAAACACAGTATTTTCAGTATTTTTGAGGATCATTTTGAGATTTGAAATCAACCGCTTATACAGAATCTCTTTTACACAAGGAGAAAGGCAAGAACTTTGGGCAAGTAAATTTTTAGATGATCCTAATATAAATAATAACCAATGAAATAAAAAGGCAATGAAACTCCTAATATATACAGAATACTAACTAAGCTATGGGCAACTTATTAACATGGCGAAATCACAATTTAGTTGCCAACTGGTATAGCTCCATCCAGGTTTAACCTGGGACCTTTAGATTTGACACCGATGGGCGTACCACTAGATCACAGAGGTGGTTGTCAATGTAAATAAGATAAAAACCAATTAGATGTCCTGTCACTTACATAAACGTTTTCGTTGTAAGTCCTGGATAAAGTAGCTAACTAGGTACTAAGATAAACCACCTAAAGCTAAAATAAGCCTTGCCAATCAATTCACCTCGCTTAATAGTGACGTCACAACTGGGAGACAGTAACTTGTTACAGTCTTATTGAAATGATAATGAAGGAAATGTCTAAATCTTGCTCCGTGCTCTGGTTATGAAATGCTTCAGGCTGTTAATGTAGTATTACGAACAGCTTGCGTATTCGAGTCAGTGTTTCAGGCACCGTGGAGTAAAGACAGGTTGATATTATGTAGAGCCGTCATCATCCGCCTCTGTGCTCTAATGGTTCGACCACCGGTCTCAGATCTAGAGATCCCGGGTTCGATCCCCATGTGGCGTACAATATTGTGATTGGTTTGGTTGGTGGTAAGATTTAGTTTAAGTCCGGAAGGCTACCACCATCTTACTTATGTCTATCACCACACCAAAAAACTGTTGTGTTCCGGCGTATAAAAAAAAAATACAATACCCCAAAATATTAAATAATAATATTATTCAAATACACAACAAGCGTCATAGCTCAGTTGGTAGTAACTCTGCCTTCTGCGTTGTAGGCTGTGGTTTCGATTCCCATCCAGGACAAACCTTTGTGTGATGAATCTAGATGTTTTTTCTGTGTTCGGGTGTTGTATCATATAATACGTATGTGTTTACAAAAGTATAAAAGTATTCTATCCATTATCTAGTTTCCATATTACAATCTGTGCTTAGTTTGGGGGCTAGATGCCGCTGTGTAAAAAATAATGACCTGTAATGTCACTATATACAATCATACAATATTACATTATGCTAAACGTTATGTAATAGACCTCTCCACGCTTCAAATATCCTCAGCTGCCTCCTTCCAGCGATTGCTCGCGAGAGTGTCAGCTTTTTAGATGCCAATTTGTTCAAAAAACAAAACATGTACCTACTTAAAGATCAATGAATTATTTAATAAAATATTTAATAACAGTATTATTACTATTATTTATTAAAACCAAACGCAAAATATTAGTTAATTTATCTTTTTCAGGAAACGTAGATACAGCAGTACTTATATAGGTAATACATTACTACTCTTTATCTATACGTGAAAACCTTTAATTGGCCTTCTGTGTTATATTGTTGTGTCTATCTAATATTAATGTGCTGTTGGTTTTCCTAATTCAAAATAAATAAATAGTGAATATTTTTATTTGAAACAATCGGGCTCCATCTCAGGCCACATTTTCACTTGTTCTTCAAGTGACCTGGTGGTCAAATGCATGACTACCAATAAAAGAGACCCCCTGTAGGCATCAACGCTTCAGCACTATAACTTATTTTCCTAGTAAATCGGACACCCCTGTAGAGCTATAAATAAGTATTCTTGTCCTCTAATCCTTGCTCGAGCAAAATATAAATAGATACCCGTTAGCGGAGGCTTGGTGTTTTTTATAGCCCGGTTGCCTTCCGCGCTTACTGATTTATTTGTTGGTTCAGTTAGCTCAATCTATTGTGCTTTTAAATCAGAGAATGCAAACGACGCTGCAACTCTGCACTCAAAGTGATTATTTTTAATCTTATTGAATATATAATGAATTGAATAGAATAGCAGGAACAGAATAACGCTTTAGGGTGCCAACACTTAGTGATATCAAACAATACAAGCATTAGTAACCAATTACCTATGAATTTACAATGGGCGGGCGATTTTTTCCAGTCAAATTAAGTACGAGTAACAGAAAAATAAATCACATGTGGCGCACAGACAGCTTAAAAACTATGTGGGGTACAATGGATTTTTTTTAATGATATTAAGAAATGTTTTATATATTAAAACTACCAGCTGGCCTATTAGCTAAGTCTATTTCAGTTTGGTTTCAATCAAAATGACGGCGTTTCTTTTGATATTATTATACGTTAAAAATCCGCCATTTTTATTAATACTGATTATAACCCAATTTAAACATAATTAGGTTATTGGCCAGCCAGCAAAGGTACAATAGGAATCACATTATCTTGGGAATATTTTCAAGAAAAGTGGCTTCTTAACTCTAACAAGTATTTACTTTATATGTGTAGTAGCTAGCTCGAAGCCATTTTTGATTCATACTCTGTAATTTAAGGGAGGTTACACAATTCGCAGGGATGATGGGATTAAACCATTTAGGTCGATTCTCATGTGCAAAAAAGTAGTATTTCACTCACTATTGCATAAAAGGCCCTTTCCCAATAAATATTACATGATTAGTCTCAATAATATACTGAAGCGCTATCGCAGAACTCTCGTAATTATATCGGACTGCTCCATAATCACATTACACTACAGCTAATATTATAATCTAGTAAATGGCTGGGTCTGTCTGAACAAGTTCTGTACTAAAAATACAGCACATACACATTTTGTAAAGCGATCAGACTCTTTTGTTTTTGCGCCATAAAATTTAAAAATAGAACCAACTATAATAATTTGTGTACGTTGACAGCAAATAAAAAGGCTGAGTAATTCCCCGACGCACAATATAATATGTAAATATAAAAAAAACTCATACATATAGATAGACGGACGACGGAGCGAAAAGGTTATTCGTATGGAGTCTCTGGATAGGGTCTCGTTTTAGGAGTAGGTTTTGTTCAAATATTATGTTTATAAAGAAAAATCTAACCCAAAATCATCAAAATCAAATATCATTTTTTCAAAAAGATGTCTAAGGACATTTTAAATCGTCAAACTTGCCGCCTGTTAGAATCACACAGACAAAAACTTTAGGCTAGTAAATTTTTTGATGATCCTTAAAATCCATTTTTATTTCTTATAGTACGACGGGGAAGCGCTTGGTCTTCATCTCACTGGTTACCGAAGGTGAAGGACTTTGGTGGAGGTTCACCTGGAATCCTCAACAAACTGAGGAACTGATGCCTATCTTACCTCTAAATGACGGAACACAACAATTTTTAAAATTGTTGTTATGGCGACAGAATAAGGTAGCATGGTGCTAGCCAGGCGGACTTAAACATAGTCCTACCTCATTAAAATCATTATAATTTGAAGGAAAACTGACACCTTAGTTAAGATACTAAAATCATGGCTTCAATGAACCAGCTGTATGTTATTTGAGTAGGCTGTGCCAAGGGCCTTCTCACGTGCATGTAATGTACTTATACGTTTGTGACGAGTTTTCTAATAGTCACCAGATGCGTCCGACCCTTTCAATTGGTAGTACTTACGGCAAAATTATCGAATTGGTCTATAGAAAGACAACTGGCTTCCGCTTTCCTTGTACAGAATTATAATACTGCGTGGAAACTAGTTTCCGAGAAAAGTGGTGTGTGACTGGCTGTTTTTTCTTGCCCTTTTTCTATTTATCTTACAGAAACATCTGCTCTCTTGTTATTACAGTACCCAAAAAGTTTAATTTATCTACCTAAGTATATTGTTGTATCCGAATATCGACTGAACATTTAAATGTAGTCTGCATGGCTAAAAAAAAAAGGAACTAGGTAATTAATAATTGGAAGCTACATTTTAAATATTTTTGTAGAAAAGTACTACAATACAGTTGATGAATTCTTAAATCATAAATTTGAATTTGTTTTGTTTCATAAATAAATATTACAGGACATTCATTTCACACAATGCCATCTAGCCGCAAACTAAGCATAGCTTGTAATATGGGAACTAGATTACGGATAATATATACTTATCATATGTGAAAACATTTAATTGGCCTTCTGTGATATATAATTGTGTCTATCTAATACTAATGTACTGTTTGTTTTCCTTCAAATAAATAAATCAATGCAATACAGCACCCAAACCCAGACCAAACGTCTATATTCATCACACGAATGTTTGTCCTGGGCGGGAATCGAACCCACAACCTACAGCGCATAAGACAGAGTTACCAACAACTGAGCTACTTTTGAGGCTTGTCAAACGCAAAAAATTAGCTTACTTAGGTAAGGTTATAGTTCGCAAGCTGTGCGTATTAAGCATCTGTTTAAGTAAATATAATGTCCTGTGATTCCCAGACTAGATAAAATCTGTATCGAGGATATCAAAAACACGAGGGATAAAAAGTCACCTCTAGGTAATAAGGAGCTATATTTGCCGGGGCAGACTGTTCTAATTACTATCTCCCCAATTCATCGTCAACACACAAACAAACAAAGCTCCATCCATTACAGTCGCATCACAATGGTCTCGTCTCGACCTCTGAAATTTCATCGTTAAACGAAGACAATGGTCTTTTGCAAACTTGGATCTTGTAGAATAAACCTAGTGACCTAGTAGTACTACTAGAACTAGGTATATCTACAAGACAGTACTTTTTTTTTTTTTTTTATATTTTATCTTACCCGCCTCCGTGGTCTACTGGTTCACCATCCCTAGGGGTGTATAATATTGTGCTTGGTTGGGTTGGTGGTAGGACTTTGTTTAAGTCCGCCTGGCTAGCCACCACCATCTTACCATATTCTGTCGCTATAATAACAATTATTAAAATTGTTGTGTTCCGGCATTTAGAGGTAAGGTAGCCAGTCAAACTTAAGGATTCCGGATAACTTGAAAATCAGGTGAGATGAAGACCATGCACATCTCTGTAGTAGAATAAAAAAAAAGGAAGACCATAGCCTTGTGCAAACTTAATACTAGTAGATAAACTTAGTCATAGTAGTATACTTACTACTAGGTCACTAGGTTTATTCTAAGAAAGTACTTTATCTCTATCTAAGAGTACTATTCAAATTTTAACTAAACTTTTTTGAATCTTTTGAATATAAAACTTTCTGAAGGCTAATTTGTAAGACAAAAATAATTATTTGAAGTATTTTAATAATATTAACGTGGATTTCCTCTTAAGTACAAGTCCTTATATGGCCCGAAAGGGACTAAGGACTAAGTATAGGGACTCGCGAGTCGCGAGTATTACATTTTACGCAATTCCATACTTTAATCTCATATCAGCCTTTTTGAAACTTTTTCCTGTATTTTTCTCTGATGCGAAAAAAGATATAAACTTCTCAAAATATGTATAACGAATGCTGGTATCGGAACGCGTCGGAAGGTAGATCGGACATGGTACAATCAGAAATTAGGCTCTTGAAAGGAAGTCCACACGCTTATTTCAAAATCACAATAACAAATTTTAACAAATAGCACAGGATTGATCTGATTTTAAACGGTTAAGTGGAAACGCGGTGAGTTCGGCACAAAGTAGACACGAACCACCGTTCGGCTCAACAGTTGGAATAAAAGTGTCCCTCCTTTCGCTTTCCAGTCAAAACAAATGACAACGAATGTACGAACGATCGAACGAATGAATGAAAGATCTAAAGGAAATAAACCACAGCTCCGAAGCGCCCTCTGTCTACTTTGCACAGACTTCACCCAAGTGATTCACTTGACGTTTCCAAATCAATAGCCGATAGGCGGCGCTTAAAACTCAATGGAGACAACACCAACAGATGGCTTAAATCATAAAATAAATCAACACACAGTTCACATCAAGCGATTGTGGCTTAGCACTAGAAGGGCAGCGTCGACCATGCTCCGACATTTATTTGTTGGAAAAAATACATTTCTTGATTTGCAGTACCTAAATAAGTAAATAATAGAAATAATAAAAGGGTACTTTTTCCACATAAAACAAAACTTTATTTACTTAAAATAACAACAAGAAAAAATATACTCAGTCTTACTATTCCGAGTATAACTACGATTGTAACTTGTACGATGGGAAAGCGCTTGGCCTTCATCTCACCTGGTAACAAGTTAAGATAAGGCCAAAGGTGGAGGCGCACTTCACCCGGAATCCTCAACAAACTGAGGAACTGGCTATGAATTTAAGAATTGTTATTATGGTGACAGAATTTAGTATGATGGTGGTAGCTAGTCAGGCGGACTTTAACAAAATCCTACCACCAACCAAACCAAGCACAATACATTGTATTCCCCATGTCTACACACAGTGGTACAACCCCCAATCGGTGGGTTGAACCACTAGACCACAGAGGCGGTTAAAAATGTATGACTACGTCATGAGGATTTGCAAAAATACCTTAGCAACACCTAAAACCTTTTTTTTTCGTCTGTTTCCCTATCGCATGTGCAATAGCTCGAAGTCAATATGATTATAATGCACCACGGCTGTATTTCAAACTTGACTCAAAATTTCATATAAAGCAATGCAGTAATTATCAAATAAAAGAAAGAATAATGCAATGGTTACAAAACAATGACTATGATGGTGTGGAAGACCTTTTAAAATAAAAAAATACATTAATAATACCCACACGATAATTACAATAAAATATAAATTACACTTACAGATACTTTTCCCACATATACCGATACTACAACACACACACACACACACACTTTATATATGGAGTTTCCTGTTGCCCAACTCTTATGAGACTGGTGTCCTCGGGAGCCCCAGTACCACAACAACAAACACAACACATACACTTTTCTACACATCCAACTCACACTTAAGAACACGCACCTGTATACAGCATGCCGTTTTTACCTACTAACTTATTATTTATTTAATAATTTATTTATTTAGTTATCACCATTATCCTATATTGCATTCAATTAATATTACGGTCATATACAATAGGTTTACTTTTCATAATATTATTAAGGGACACGTTATTTTTAAAAATAATGGATGTTAACAGATTTTTTTATTTTTAAATTGTACCAAACCATTCGGGAGAGTACTGTTTCCTGTTCCACAGCTCACACTAATCCAGGAAGCTGGGCCCCACTATTACTGTAAAAAATATGGCTAATAAAAATTTTAGAATTATGAATTTATGAATTTATGTTTGAATACTGTTTTATTTTGGCATTTCTTCCACATGTTCGATACCGGAGTAATTTTTTTACACGCTATTGTTGCAGAATAGAGTCAAAATAACAATTACTGGTCCGTTTGAGATTGTCAAATATTATGTTTTTAGCATAGTTAGATTGACAGTTTATGTCAGTATATGCCTTGAATTTTGTTATTTTGTTCCGAGTATTTAATGTTACAATATTTTTTTCAGTACACACCTTTTTCGAGTGTCCATTAACATGTATTTTCTTACGATGGTAACGATAGCCGTCATGCAGCATTTTTGAACCTCCGTTTAATAGATATAAATTTCATATAACTTGAAGTAGGAAACACGTTAGAAGATGACATTTTACAATTTTATTATTTAAATTCGATTTAAAGTATGCTTATCCATATGTAGAGCTAATTATGATTAAGTTCTTGAGTGAGCTCGTCACAATGACAGCATTGTCAAGTTTGTTTAGTAATTATTTAATTGGTATCCTCTTAAAATAGTTTGTCGTCTTTGCTGACAAACTGATAATGAAGTTTACATATGCGGAAAAGAAAATCCTCTAACGTTATCGGTTGCGAAACATGATGATTTTAATTTATAGTAGAGAACAAATAATGGAAATTCTTCTATGGCCACCAATTGCATACAAAGAGTGTTAAATTCGCTATCGCAACTGGTTGCGAACTTTGGTTGCGATGTTATCCGGAGCGGTTTTTTGCTAATACAAACTAATGTGCGGAGTACATCAATCAAGATTTTATCTTTTTCAATTTGTTTGCTGACAAAATCCAAAATGCATTTCATGTCCAGCTGACCTCTTAGCCTTTTCTTTAAAAAATCTTGTGTTTACTACTCTATCTTGCTTCCTACCTAGAATCTCTAACCCTAAGATGGTGATACACAAGCAGCTACTGTTTGAGCACATCTTGTTTACGAACAAACACAGAGCATGTGTATTCACTGCGATCATACCTACAAACGTATCGAGAACAACATAAGTGCTAGTTCCCAGATGATTGCAGTACCTACGATATTCGTTCTGGAAGATAGTATGTAGTAAGTTTACTTAATATATAGGTACTCAAACAGTGTACATTTCAACTACCATCAAAAACGTCTAAGCAACACATAATAATTGAATAAAAAAAACTTTAAATATTTCTTTAAACGGAATATCAAACTTCTTTAAATAATTAATAACAAAAACGTGTCTTCATCGCGTACCTTTTTATTTCCCGACAGTTTCAACCGTGTTACAACGGCCGTGGTCACGGGTAGACTGAAGTACTCGCTGTTACTGTCGTCGTCCTTGTGAAGTAGTTTCTCCAACTACCCTCACTTGTTATGTATTGTATAGTGATCGCGATAATAAAAAAAACTTCTTTAAATATTCGACCTCCTTGATAAACAAATGAATATTACTGGTTGGAATTTTCAATAAGTAATTTATGTCTAAAATCAATAATACCATTCTCTTGTCGAATTCAACGCCATTTCTTACATGTGCATATTTCGATTAAAAAATATGAGTATCCGCAGTTATGCAAAAAATACCACAAGTTTTTTCTTTAGAAATGGAGCGTCATTTTACCTTGGAAGAGATGCAAAGAGCTGTAGTAATGCTCCGAACGGAAAACACTCAATCCAATGTCACCCGGCATAGCGGCGTTCATAGAAGTGTAATCTGTCCACAGATCTGTCACGGGAATCTAGCTCATCGTTTTCAATGGTGCAGACCACGGGAAATATGGCCGCAACAACGATGCCACAACATTCTGTTCTGCGATGTATCTCAATTTGGTTTCAAGTCTGATAAGAGTGAGGGTGAATCGTCGCTCAGACAATCCATCCATATACTCGTAGCAGCTTGACAGTAATGGTTTGTTAATTGATTCCGGCGTTTTTTGCGGAAAATCATTGTTCAAAATAAATAATCTGAAAACAGAAAGATATTTAGTAACAAATCCATTTAATTCTTTTGAAAAATTTCAAATCGACACGCGTTTCGCCTCTCAAGAGAGTCCTCAGGAAATATGTGGTTGCTGCTAAGCTGACGAGCCCTCTGCCGACGTCGATCCGAATGCTGCGATGCAAGTGTACTTGAAATTTTTTAAACGACATAAGCGGATTTTACTTCATATCTTTCTACTTTCAAATTACTTATTTGGAGTAATGATTTGTTCTGGAATAGCTAGAATAAAGAGGTCTTTATTCTAAAACCGATCTCGTTTTTCAGTCATATAAATATCTCTATAGTCTATAGATAACTGAATTGATCCAGACACTGGCTGTGTTGCCTTGCTGAATAGTCATTCTGATTTGCTGGCCTAAACAAGAGCCAGCCCTTGGGTCACGTGTCGCCTCATTCAGAAACCCTGCAAGTTATGCGCATGGACCGAGGTCTCAGCACCAAAAGGCTCAAATATCTCAGTCGAGACCACTTTATGCGTCTTCTGTGATCTTTGGCTGAATCGGCCAACGCGCCAGCCCTAAAGTAACTCGATCAGTAAGCATTATTGATAACAAAATTCATCGTCATTGCAACTAACAAAAGCATTATCTTAACAGAAAAGTCTTACAGGCCTCATACTATTTGTACTACACCAGAAGCAGTTGAACGATAAATCCTACTAGTAATATATTGCTTGTTCTATTGACGGAACAAATTGGAATTATTTGTCCAAGTAGTTACATTCATGTGAGATTTTGATTTGATTTAAGTAATGGGAGTGATATATTCCATATAGTTCTATAATTTTTATTTCCATAATTTGTCCAAGAACCTAGTTCAATTTAACGTCCCGAAGTCTTTGTTGTTTTCTTTTTAATCCTTACTTAATCGCATTCACATCTTTATTCAAAGGATTTGCAAGCAATTTATAAAACTAACAAGCTATAAATTTTCCAGCTAATAAGCTACCATTTGCATCGATTTAGAATACTAAATACAAATTACAAAACGATGATATCGCAAAATTGTTTCTAATTACTAAACTTTATTTGGTTTTGGATATTAAACTCTTGGGGTCACTGCCTTTTGCCAACGACCTCTTGATAAAGGTTACGCCTGAACATTTTATTTGGAACTTTGCCATGCCGGACCATAAAGTACGGCGTTTTAAATTATTGACAACACCGGCAAAATGTTGAACTCTTTGTTAAAGGTATTTTCCCTATAACAATGTATATTTTTTTTACAATTATTTAAGGTTCCTCTGGTTAATGAATGCATACAACCTTTTTTAATAAATTGTAGCTTTAGAACACACACACACCGTGGTTAAATACAATTTAATACAATGGGAAATTCACCACTATTTACAGGCTACATGCATAGCATAGCAGCAATTTTTTTTATCAAGAAATGTTCACTGCACCTATGAGACCCAGATATTTCCTTTAATCCAGAAGGTGAATCTGTCAGGAATCTGTCCTGGCAAGAATCACTAGGGGTATAATACGTAAATATGTACTCCTGACTACTCTACCTGCTAGTGTGTCATTCCTCGTCTTTCGAGACATAAGTATCATTACCTCTCTCCATTTCCCACCTTGAATCTTTCAATCTTATTCCAAGGCTAGGTATTCCGCCAAGCGGCGATGGGCTTGCAACCTGTCATGTATTTAATGCTTAAAACTTTTAAACTTCTTATCGTCAAGCAATTAATTATTGCTTGACGATAAGAAGTAAGCCTAGAATCGAAGCTCTAGATGATAAACAAGCTGAAGTTGCAGCGAGCCGGCCATCTGTGCCAACGTTCCCATTGATAGAGAGGTTAAGAGTGGAGATCGCGTGTCAGCACATTTAGTGGACGACCTCCAATGGCAGGGTGGCTGACACTATCTGGATGAGAAAAGCCAAATACTGGGCTCTGTGGCAATATATGGAAAATACCTATGTTCAGCAAAGGACCACAAAATGTTGATGGTGATGATGAGTCACTAAAGAAAACACTTAATGTTTTTATCGCAAATGTATATGGGTACAAATGGTGACTGTGGAAGAAAAAGTGTGCACCTTTTCATCAGAAGTAATAGCTGTCCAATAAATGTCGGAACGGTAAACACTACAGCTTACATTGTGGACGGGAAGAGTGGCTTCGTCAATCTATTCTAAGTAAAGGATTGATGGAGCATCCTTTCAACGAAGTTTTTCAATAGATTTCAGTAATGATTATTCGTTATAGTTCCGTACCCTAAGGGTGCTAACGCGATCGTATTGTTAGTAATACCACGGAATAACTAATAGTACTACGTAGTAATACGATCACGTTAGCACCCTCTGGGTAAGGTTTGGATATGGCCTACAATGTCTGTTTGCCTACATTTCAAGATCTGAATAGGCTTAATCGTTTGATTCGTTTCATTTTTTGTTTCTTAAAAAAGATTTCTTAAAACAAAAAATAAATGTCCAAAGGGGCGACTAAGGGGTTACTCGATGGGTAGCAACCCATCCCCGGAAGTAACCCCTCACGGCTGTATCCACATGCGTAACAAAAATACAACAAAATTACTATCTTAAAGAGTGGTGATAATCTGAAACTCCTCATTGTAAGTTGCTCTGGTAAATACACCATGTTTTGTAGTAGACTTAGGAGTGGGTGCGATTCCATTACAAATTGATTCCAGAAAATCAAGAATCACGTTTCTTGAAAAGTTCCCTGTTATTTATATTGTTTGAATTTTAACCAGCTTCAAAAAAGGAGGAGGTTCTCAACTCAGTCGTTTTTTTATGTTTGTTACCTTAAACTCTGTGTCATTTCTCAACCGATTTGAAAAAGTATTTTTTGTTTGCAAGGATAATCATATCCTGACCTATCTGGAATCATCCAGATAGGTCAGATTGAAATTTTATCAAAATCGGTCTAATCTAGTAGTTTGGCTTATAAATCAATACACTGAAAATCGGTCCTATTATCACACATACATAGTGCACCCCTACACTGCACCATAGCAGGAACCAATTACTAAAATTTGTTTTGGTCATCTGTACCTATTTATATTCGTTCCTATCATTGCGTAGATATTTCCCAGAATCCCGTGTTATTGTGACTCTTAAATAGGGTGTCGTAGACGTCGTAGTGGCGTAGGTTTTACAACGAAAAAAGCTAGATATAAGTATTATTGAATGGCACCGCCTTCAAATTGTGTGAACTTAGAGGTATTTTAAAGTTTTTAGAGGTGATGTCGGTTCCATTTTTTTTTTCAAAAATATTTAGGCCTTAATGATGACATAATGAGGGCACACCGACATTGCCAACCTCATTTACAATCGAATATTCAAGAAGTAGCTAAAATGTGCTCACTTCAAACAAATCTGGAACAAAAGGGAAGTACTTTGGCAAATTGAGTCGCGTTTATACGTATTCACGACCTGCTTTGTCAGATAAAACACTTTCTCGTTTCGAAACGAACCATGAAATTACTTGCGTTCATCATTTTCAGAGACACAATTTTGCGAGTCAAGAAGTTTTTTTTATTATACCATGGAGAAGCACTTGGCCTTCATGTCATTTGGTGTCAAGTTATGATCAGGACAAAGATGAGAGCGCACTTGACAAGGAATCCTCAACAAACTGAGAAACTGGCTACCTTACCTATTCTAGAACAAATCAAAACATTTGAATTGCTGGTACGGCGAGATACCCATTTCAATACAATTCTGTACTTACTTGAAATGGTGATAAATTGAGTATCCGACTTCAAAACATGTTACGACAAGTGGTCACTTGTTGGTTGTGGGTATCAGACTGAGAAACTGGCTATCTACTCTAATTCTAGAACAGAACAATTAGGTTAGAATGGCTGTTATATCGACATACTTAGGATAAATGAAATGAAATGAAAATGTATTTGATAACAACAAACATAAAAGTAACACATTAAAATTATACAAAGAAATGATGTTCCTGGTTATAAAATTAATCCTTAATGGTGTCATTGGTACCAAACAAGGACAACCTGTGTGATGGCGTACCAATGCAATCCGCCAAGATGAAGAGATGTATGTATAGCAAAATATTTACAGTATAACAAAATATTTAAATCTTCAAAGACAAAGTCAAATATTTTTTTTATTCAGTAAGATTTTTTAGAATCACTTTGAAGCGTCAAATCTACCGCCTATTCGGAATCGCGCTAGTTTTTTACGATCCATTATAATAGCTTCATACAATTTGTTTACTGCAATTTTTTGAATGTTTTTTTTTATTGTATTGTACGACGGAAAAGCACTTGGCCTTCATCTCCTGGTCACAAGTTGAGATAAGGCCGAAGGTGGAGGCGCACTTCACCCGAAATCCTCTACAAACAGAGGAACTGGCTATCTTTCCTCTAAATGCCTGAACACAACAATTTTAGAATTGTTACTATGGCGACAGAATCAGGTAAGATGGTGGTAGCTAGCGGATTAAAAAAAGGCCTACCACCAACCAAACCAAGCATAATATATTGTACTCCCCGTGGGGATCGAGCCCGGGACCTCTGGATCTGAAATCGGTGGGTTGAACCACTAGACCAGAGGAGGAGAGAATGAATGTAAAATTAGCTATAAGGTAACGATACAACTTAAATTAAAAAGTAATATCTACCAAAAGCATAATTGAAGTACTTAATTTAATATATATATATATATATATATATATATATATATATATATATATATATTATGTGTGTATGTGTATTTAAAGACGTTAAGTAAGATGTAAGAAGTCCGCCTGGCTAACCACTACCCTGCTTCCTGCGGCCTTATCATTACTTGAGCTGGAATGAAGGCCAAGCGTTTCCCCATCGTGCAAAATAATAAAATCTCGGGCTTGTTAGTTTTTTGATGATCCATTACCTTAAAATGTAGAAAAAATGTATGTAAATGTATTAAGGTAATGAAAAAGCTTTATATTATCATGGCGGTCGCAACTTAAAAATCGACCCCTCCAACTCAGGCCATGGATGTAGTAAAAGCCGACTAAGGGATCTTGCCAGACGAAGGGTTGTAGCTTTCTTCGTTGTTTTATTGACACCAATCCACCCGCTAATCGTGGTGATTATGGCAAAAGCACCCAGCTTTTGAGGAGGCTCTGTTCAGCTGTGGACTTATTATATGAACGGGCTGTTGATGATGCTGATAAGCTGTGTATCACTACCTATTTCCACTATTATATAGTTGCATGGCTGATGGAAGTGGGTATAAGCTCATTGTAATCTCGGAATTAGGTGTATTTACGAGGTCGATTCATGTTCACTTGCAGCAACGTGTAATCATCGTCAAAGGATATTTAATTATTCAGATGTCTCCATTCAACAGTCCTCTAAGCACTAATAGGTAGATACACATTTAATCAATATACCATATGTATATGCATATATAATGAGTATTCATATGTTTTTGTATGTATTCACGTTTTTTCATGAATGTTTGTTACTTTTAGTTAAATTGTTTTTTTAATAATTTTCTCTAATTTGTACGCTGACCATCTGTAATTTTTGTCTCTCTGTATGTCGTTATTGCTTTCATTGATAAGGTCGACCATTTCAATTATACCCTGTGTTACCGAGGTTTGATGTAAGGATGTATTTTTTAAATGAAGTGCTATACTATTTCTACTTTTACTGTAATTTTGATAAGCAACGGTATATTTCATCTCATTACCCAAAATGACACATTCACGACCGTTTTTTTGTTCTTGTTTTTTTATTTTTGCAAGGCCAGAGAAAGGATGTCTTCGATGAAGAGCTTTCCTATAAAGCGCTGGCATGCCCCAACGAAATACGGGAAAACGGTTTGCGCTGGACTTTTGTTGATGGTTGGTCGCCGGTCAGACCTTTTCCTATCATCATTGATAAGCCTAAGCCTCATGGCTCAGATGGTAGTTTTTTTTTATTATACAACATGGAAGTGCTTTTCCTTCTTTTCACCTGGCAACAAGTTGTAAGGCCGAAGTTGGAAGCGCATTTCATCCGGATCCTCAACTATCTGAGGAACTGGCTATCTTACTTCTGCATGCCGGAACGCAACAATTTTTTAATTTGTGTTTATGGTGACAGAATTAGGAATTAATTTAATTATTATTATAAACCACAGTATCGTTCTCATCCTGGGGATCGAACCCGAGATATCTCGATCTGAAATCGGTGGGTAGAAAAACTAGACCACAGAGGTGGTTATAGTAGATCTGCCTGCTGCGCTGTAAGTTGTGGGTTCGATTACCACCCAAGACAAACATTTGTGTGATGAATATAGATGTTTGTTCTGTGTTTAGGTGTAGTGTTGTTTGATAAGTATGTATTACCAAAAGAAAATGATGACAATCCAAAACCCGTTTTTTCTTGGAGTCCTCTGCGTCGGACACAGGGGATATTTGTACCAACCAGCATTCTGCCGGTCTCCTCACGATTTCAAATATACCGAAGAATAGTGCGCATTTTCTATAAATGGGTAAGCTTGACTTCTAAGCATTCTATCTCTAGGCCAGAGCAATAATGCGGTCAACGACGCTGCATTTGAGCATCTCACCAAAACGGTTAGACATTCCCATCAACACGCGTGTACACTATTTCCTTTGTTTAAGTTGAATTTAAAAAATCCGCCCGTATCCATCTTGCATGTTTGGCTCTGGCTTATGAAAGCTTGTCAAACAATGGGATAGATATTGCCTGTCAGTGGCAACGGTCCACGTTGTCAACCTCTAAACTTGCGTGTATAATGTATAGCTTAATTCTCATTGAAATCAGAGAGTGTACGTTGTACCTATATAAACTTGTTATATACTTCCTATTAATTTAACATGCAGTTTGCGAAGCAATGAAATAAAAAAGGTATCGAAATTGTGCCGCAGTGGTCGCTGTTTAAAAGCGCCCGTCCATCTGAGCCTGCGGATGTCGTAAAAGCCGACTTAGCTCAGGAGACTAGCTTACTTCTGTGTATTATCTACTGATTACTGATCACCAATCAAGTTAGTTAATAATATTCCTACGGTATGAATGTGTATATTAAATATTCGTGTACATGAAATTTTACAATTTGTACATTAAATTTGAATGCCTATAAAAATGAACTCAAACTACATGTACATACTTTGTAACAATACACAAATATAAATGCTGAACTATATAATATTTAGTAATACCATAATATGAGATGCCGAGATCAAGCATTATAGATGGCGCTGTGTTAAATAAAAATGCAGCTGGAAGTGTATCTGGCGAATTGATCTACGGGGTAATATTGTAGACTGACAACATTGAAGTGTTTTTTTTTTATTGTACGACGGGGAAGCGCTGGGCCTTCATCTCACCTGGTAACAAGTTAAGATAAGGCCGAAGGTGGAGGCGCACTTCACCCGGAATCCTCAACAACCTGAGGAACTGGCTTTCTTACCTCTGAATGCTGAAACACAACAGTTAAAGAATTGTTATTATGACGACAGAATTAAGTAAGATGGTGGTAGCTAGCCAGGCAGACTTAAACAAAGTCCTACTACCAACCAAACCGAGCACAATATTGTACTCCCCTTGGGGATCGAACTCGGGACCTCTGGATCTGAAATCGGCGGGTTAAACCACTAGACCACAGAGGCGGTACAGAGGGTCACGGAAAGTTGATGGATAGAGGCGGCTCATGTACACTATTTGTTGCATTTTACCGTAGCAGGGCTCATAATTATTGTGATGTTACGCGCAAGTGTAACCGAGCAGGAGCAACTAGGTATAAGCATGTCCATAATTTTTAATCAATGGAACAAATTCACAAAGGAAAATAATCTTCAATTACTACTTTATCACTCGCAACCCCCAACAAAGGTATTTAAAAGTATTTATTCACATACTTAAAGCTAAGCACCGACCGTTCTAAATAACCGGACGGATTTTCCTGTGTCCAGTTTATTGGGTGATCGTAAATAAAAACCACCCCGTCGTGTAGCTTCCGAGCAAATAATCGTTTTAACTGCGCTAAGAGTACTGAGCGGCGAATTAGGCAATATATATTAGAGGGCAATCAATTGTAACAGCAGTACGAGTATCGTTCTTTATCTTTCTTTATAACTTTAACTTGTAAATTCGTAGCTACAGTAAGTTTATGTTAATTTATTTAAGTTAATCATGTTTGTGTGCTTAGCTGTAATTTTTTTTTTTAGTTCATCACAATAAATAATAAAGTAAACTGTCTTGCGCACATTCTTCATTCATTATTCACCTTTGATGATAATGATGAATCTCGTTCTTAACCAATTATATTTACATTTAGAATTGTCTAGATTCGATCAAATTGGTTTTATCGACCGTTGCAAGTACGGTTCTACACTTACCGATCGGAAGACAAAATAATTTAATTTGATAACAACAAACAAACATTACAGTAACACATTTAAATTATACACCCTAGCGCCATCTCATCTGCCTGGGACATCAGTTAGAGCTGGTGCGGCGGCTGATTCGGCCGAGTATCACAAAAGGCGCAAATATAGTGGTCTCGACAGAGCTTACCTATTTGAGCCTTTTGGGGTGGAGACCTTGGGTCCGTGGGGAGTCGGTGCCCTCCGGGTTTTCAAAAATATTGCGGGGCTTTTGATTGAGGCGACACGTGACCCAAGGGCTGGCTCTTATTTAGGCCAGCGAATAAGCATAGCTATTCAGCGTGGCAATGCAGCCAGTGTCTTGGGCACGCTTCCGTCTGGTACTGGTCTGGAACAGTTGAGTTACCTATAGGCCGTTTGTAACGGTCCTTAGTAATCTGACTGATTCCTTTGTACATAGTTAGTTTAATTGTACTTTTTATTGAATAAATGTTTTGTATAAAATTATACAAAGAAGTGATGATCATGGTTACAAAATTATTCCTTGAGGCGACATAGGTACCCAAACCAAGACAACCTGTGTGATGACGTGCCAATGCCCTCCTTCGGGGATCGATAACCTTGGCATATAACTTTTGTTTAACGTTTAATCTTATATTTTGTCAACACGATGGTTTTATCAATTTTGAAGAAGGTCTCTGTAAAAGTTAATGATAAGGTTTATTCTACAATTGCATTACAAGCATTGATATGAGTTACTGACAACGGTTCCATACTCGCAAGGAACAATACGATTTGGTTAATTTTATCGACCGTTGCGATTTGCAAACAACATTTAAAAAAAAAATTGATTCGGCATTTATAGGTAAGATAGCCTATACCTTAGACTTTTCCGAAGATTCCGGATGATGAGCGTTTACACCTTCGGCTTTATCATAATTTGAAAATTGGGTGAAATTTAGACCAAAAACTTCTTAAAAGTCACATCGAAACCGGCACTACCAGTAACATCCTCAGCGCCATGGCTTTCGTGCTCCCAGTAGACGCAAGGGTGCAAGTCGACGCCGCCTATTTTGATTTTAAAAAAGCATTCGACTTAGTCGACAACGATATATTGCTAGCAAAATTGGCGATGTTTAGCTGCACCACAAAATTGATTCGATTCTTTGCAAGCTACATAAGGGACCGGCAGCAGTATGCGGAATACGGTGGGTGCAAATCACAACCATACTATACGAGAACTGGAGTAAGTCAAGGCAGTGATTTGGATCCACTTCAGATTATTATTATGATAAATGATTTGCCCGAGGTGCTCCAGGTAGCAAAATGCTTGCTGTTCGCGGGCGACCTAAAGCTGCTTCTGCCAATAAGACGACAAAGTTGCTGCGAGCTCCTTCAGCAAGATGTGAATGGTGTAGTGGAGTGGAGCGATAGAAACAAAGAGGCAATATTGTTTATTTTATGTAATTATGATTAGTTTTTGACTCTATTTGTAATCTAATTAAGTTATTGACTTTGACATGTTAGTATTATTATTATTATTATTTCAGTGTGCGATTTATTTGAGTTTACTCTTTTGTATTAGGATAATTCTGTAAAAATAGGCATAATAGGAGATAAATAAATAAAAAATAAAATGTGGTTTGAAAATCCTCACAGGGAAAAAAAGTTGTGAGTCCCTTAAAATCATACCTTAAAATATTATAGATTTGGCAGGTCTTTGATAACATGCAGTTTATTAAAAAAAATGTTTTTTTTTATAAGTTGTTCATAAATACAAAGTTGTAGGTTACATTTAAATGTTGAAACATTTAAATTTCTATGAATAGTTTGAATCAATAAAGCAGAATGCACGAATACATATTTTTGAATTGCCAACAACCAACTGCTGGGCATGACCACACCTTCCTGAATTCTCAATATTGGACGTCGCCTTCAGTTAACGATAAATGCGTTTAAATCAAAATCAAAATCAATTATGGTTTAATCAGTAAGATATTTCAGAAACACTTTGAATTGTCAATTATACCGAAATTTCAATTATTCAGAATCGCAACCAGCACACAAAGAGGAAGGCATGAACCTTGGTCTAGTTTTTTTTTATGATCCATTACAAATAGCTTAAAATTACCTAATAGTTCCTCGGTTTGTTGAGGATTCCGGGTGAAGTGCACCTCCACTTTCGGCCTTATCTCAACTTGTTACCAGGTGAGAATAAGGCCAAGCGCTTCCCCGTCGAACAATAAAAAAAAATACTAGCAAGACAGGCGCAAATTCGTTTTTTAATGCCAGGCTTCTTATCTTCTGAGTAATCTAAAATTTAAATTATGTCTTCCTAAATAAATTTTGTTTTGTAAAATTTTTGAAATTATTGTTAGTCAAGCATACAACATAACTTTGTTATTTATTATCAAAGCGTTTTAGCGTTCAGTTTGCCCTTTGAACGGTTTATAAATTTTTTGGACCATAGTTGTGGGAACAGCGGGTTTGTTCTTATTTCTAGTCAAGCGTCAAGCTTGTCAAGCCACCTGCGTTTTGGTCGGCTCGACGCCTACTCGGTGGCGTTGACATATGACAAGCATAGCCGGCCTAGTTCCTTTCGAGCAGAGTAGCTTTTGGCGTTTCATTTGCGTATTGAATTCATTTTGTCTCCCATGGACCGATAACACTTCCAGACATATCCGGTTAGACGAGCGATTTTCTTTTGATGCCTGTCCTTAAAAGAAAATGTTTGGTCTAAAAATATTCTTAAAAAGTCTTCTCCATCTATTTTATTGCTGATGGCAAGTAATTAAATATTTTTTTTTGCATTCAGTCAGCAATAAAAAACGGTTATAAGTTGTTTAAACAAATACTTGTTCATCATTTCAGTAGTTGAATTGGTTTTATTCACCGTTTAATTCACTTTGTTTGATGACAAAATACATTTTTGCTGACCAAAACCTCTTTCATTAGCGAATCGTTAAAATGATAGCTTACTAACTAGTCTGCTCGTAATTTGCTGTGAAATCCGCAAATAAAAGAAGCAGCCGTTGAAATGCGCAAAACCGAAAACATTTTTAAATGGCTTCCGATATCAGTAATCCGCTGGACGATGGCTCTCTCCTAACGTTGAGTTGATGCGATTCAGATAAATGCTTTGCGATCGTTTCATGTTTTTTAAACGAGTAGGGTTGAAACTTCCTTGTTTTATATCTGTTAAATTGTCTAACAGAGCAGTATTTAGTTTTATCAAATATATTGTATGTTGTATAAAGGTATATAAATAAATATTACATGAGTCCATAAAAAATCATAAAGTAAAAGAATTAGAACTGAATTTGTAGCAAGCATCTTCGAACAAAAGGTTGACATGACAAGAAAAAGAATGTACCTACAGCATAGGCCGTTGTGTAGGGGTATATAACTCTTAACAAACCTCACAGCTCAGTTAAAAGTAACTGCCTTCTGCGCTGTATGTTGTGGGTTCGATTCCCACCCAGGACAAACATTTGATGAATATTGATGTTTGTTCTGTATTTGGGTGTTGTATTGTACGTATGTATTTACAAAAGTATTTTAGTATTCTATCCGTGATCTAGTTCCCATATTACAAGCTATGCTTCGTTTGGGACTAGATGGCGCTGTGTAAAATTAATGTCCTGATGTCCTGATATTTATTTATTTATTTAAATGAACCGCTTGAATCTATCGCTTGAAATACTTCAGACAGCGAAATCGTTGGGCTTAGCAATGGTGGCTAAATGTTACCTTACCACTTGTGGCGGGCCTATGCTGAAAACCCAGCTTTCATACAACCAGGAGACGGAACAAGCAAGTAGCCCACCTAAAGTTAAGTGCATCTCTTGCCCATAACAATGCTTACTGTGTAGGTATATCCTACACGGCACTGCATTGCGCTCGTAAAATTGGGGCGTAAATTTGTAAAGCCTCGCGTGTCCGTAATTTCACCGGCAACCATACCCTGCAAACCGGAACACAGCGATGCTGCTAGGTGGCTGAAATATGGTAGTACTTCCCTGGACGAGCCCTATCATAAGGGGCTCTACTACTCTTATGCTGAATTTTTAGTTTTGCCATATTTCGTCGATAGTTGAGTCGGTCATGTGTCCTCGATTTTGCGCTATGGACCTATATTCTGGGGGAACTCGACAGAAAACCTTAAAGTTTTCAAAGCACAAAAACGCTGCTTAAGAGCAATGTGCGGACTTAATAGGAGAGACACATGTAGAAATCATTTTATTTCATTAAAGCTTCTTACACTTCCATCTATTTACATTTACGAAGTAGCCGTATGTGTAAAAAATAATAAGGAAAAATTGTATTGGTTTGCGGTCGGAAGTCGCTCAGAGGGTAATCTGCGTCATGTCTCTTGTAAAACGCAACTGTTCCGTAAAAGTGTGTTTTGCAGGCTCCCACAATTTATAATAAAATCCCTAAGCCCGTTCGTACACTGCCAATGAATGAATTTAAGGATGGCCTCAATAATATTCTAGTCCTAAGGCTAATTACAATATTAACAAATTTCCTAACGACCTTAATATTATTGACAGACTACATTGATGTGACTATGTTTATTTTGTTAAGGATGACTTTTATTCATTAATCTTATTTGACATTTTTATTACAGTTTTCTCTTAGATTAATTATTTATTACGATTGACATTTTTATTACATATCTGACAGTACATATTAAATTAAATTAATTGTTTTGTATAATTATGTAACTTTGTAATGTTTGTATTGCTCCTTAGCAGGACCTAGTCGTTTCTCATTTAAGTTATAACATATATTATACCTAGGTTCACAAACAATAAATGAATAGAATTGAATTGATCTCTATGAAATTAAATAAATGATATGTTATTCATATCATTCGTATTTTCTTTCTAAATGAGATTCAAGATCTAAGATCCAAGTTCAGATTGACTTGTAAAAAAAGGAAAATATATTTTTTCTGTGACTCACGAAACGAGAAGATGGGCTTATGTGAACATAAACTATGTTCACATAAGCCCATCAAACTACATTTTCCCTATTGTGTGAAACAACATGAGTGACATATCGGGAAATGTGATATGATTTTTGGTGCGTGTTTAGTATTATATGAATTTCAAGCACCTGAACTCTATCGCTGCCTAGGAGTGGATACAAAGGAATGCATAAATTCTAATAGATAAACTCATGACAAGCAGTTAAGACATGAGTAGGAATTAGAACAAAGCAGAACACATCACTGACCTAAACAGTGATTCTTTTTGATATCAAACGTGGTAAAACTAATTATATTCAACTCATTGTACCACGGTACCAATCAGCTTTATCCATTTATTTACCTTAGCATTATATCAGACAACCTTATAAATATCAAACCCTGATTAAACGAAACTAGGGCAACTTATCCCTTCAAATTATTCAAACATTGTGCTCGGATCCAGTCATAGATTCAAATTACAGGGATAGCAAGAAACTCCAGAGTCTCTGATTTCCATAACAAGATGTAGGCGCGGCAGTAGGCCTAGTTTGTCAGTCATATATTTATAGCTTTGTGATGATGGAAGATGAATAGGGACAATTTCATATAGCCCCCAAACTAAAACTTTTTTACGTAAATAGGTATAAACTTTTGATTGAGCACAAAACAAACAGCTGTGTTTATCACACAAATGTTTGTGTCGGATAGAAATCGAACCCACAATCATGCAGAAGGCATAGCTATGACATTTATCATTTAAAACATCATACCTCTGTCGCCGTTACAAGGTGTAGTGCGCGTCCAGCTTTTGTCTTTATCATAACATACCATTTTAACCAGGTGAGATGAAAGCCAAGCGCTTCCCTGTCTTACAATTAAATGTTTTATTTTTCGAACACGCTTGGAAATTTGAGCATTATTTTGACTAGCTGCTTCGAGATAAATCGAAATTGCTGTACTGGCTAAATACATGCAAGCAGCAGCCGGAAAATGGTGTATGAAAATCCATATCTGTCGTGTTTTAGCGGCCACATAAATTATATTTTAAAATTACGATAGATATGAGTAAGCTCATTAATAATATAATAATAACATATTGTGTAATTTCTTTCTTCACTTCATTTGTGTGTTTTTTTTTTCGTGTAATCGTGTGACGTTCTTTTTCTCCCAAACATGGCAACCAAAGAGGTAACTTATCAAAGGTTTATTTAAATTTCGATGAAGCTGTTTATTGAAAAAAAATAACAAGTGAACACTTTGACGCGGGAAAAAATATTGCTGCTCGTTGATTGAATAGATTTTAAAAAGTAATTGTTTTTTCAAATAGTAATAACTAGGCATTGATGTACTTACGTATTTACACGTTCGTCCAGAAATGCCTTTTTTGCTGGCTGCTATATACATATACACATTAATAATTGTACTAATGTACAGTTATTTATGTGTTCGGTACCTAGTTGTGGGGTACCGCCTTTCATCTTTCTGGCTCAGACTGAGAACGATCGCTGGCACGCCTAGCTTTGTAAGAATATACACTAAGCCGAGTCTGGGCCCGTTTGGTTGTGCTGCAGTACCTATCGAATATATATTTCTATTTCATATTTATCAAAAAATAAATAAAAAATTTGATAGTCGAGTATGTTAGCAGATATTTCAGTTACTATAATGGCCGACAGTGTAGCACGATGATCTGGGAGACACCTATTCACTCTAAATTAGAGTGAATTACTTACAATTCTTGTCTTTAAAAGACGCAAGCTATAAAGTTCCAAGCAAGTCTAAAGACGGCAAAGAGTTCAACATTTTTACTTTTTTAGATATTATTATTTATTCAGATAAACCTTCATTATCTGATCACATTCGGACCAAGCGGCGCAAATGCACCTGCATTTGCACCGCTTGGTCCGAATGTGTGGTACACCAATGGTAAGAATGGTAGTGATGCCTCTGCTTGTCTCAATTCCATGTCTATTACCAGCTAGGCTATAAAGAAGGCTATATTCGTAATTACAGTCCGTACAGTTCCAAACCCCTTTGTAGGTTTATTATTAATTGCAAAGTTGAAATTGTGTGGTGTAGAGATTTTCTTAAAGACATAAACAGCTTTATAGCTCCCTCCATAAAGCGCGCAAGCATTTGCAGTAAACGAGATTTATATATCATCGCGCCTTGAATTACGGATTCCAACTTCATTATCCATTATCAAGTATGTTAATGGCTTTAATGGTATTTAACCCTTTTTCATTATGCAAACTTGTGGTAATAGGCTTTTAATGAAGAAACTTTTTGAGTACTTATAGCAAATGCTTTTAGAAAAACTTCGGCTGAGCGTAATCCAGATCAGCGTTTATCATTAGCGATATATTCATCATCATTACGTGCAGCCTGTCTCATGCCACTGTATTGGTAGGCATAGGTCTTTCATCACTTGTGCCATCCTCCTCGATCCTTAGACAGTTCAACACAAAAATTACTTGCATATTTGTCTTTGTCGTTGACTTATCTTGTCGGTGGATGACCAACTCTATGCCTTCTCCAGGCCAACATTCAGCAAGAACTCCTCCTGTCATCACATTACCTGACCACGTGACCTGTTCAGCTCAATTTGAGCCCCAATATTCACTTACTTATGTCCCGCACCTTAGTGCTTGCTAATTTCTGTATCGGGGACTTGGTCGGTAATATAATGGATATATTACAGGATTTAATCTCACACAGCACCATCTACCAACTAACTAAGCAAAGTATGGAATGTAAAAATTAGATTTCGGATATGATATTTATCAACCTTTTGTTAGTAAATATATAGTAGTCATACAATACAACACCTAAACTTAGACCAAACCTATATATTTATCTCACAAATGGTTGTACAGGGTAGGAATCGACCCTACAACCTGCCGCGTAGAATGCAGAGCTACTACCAACTGAGCTGGGATACTTGTTGGGTATATATGTATTTTTATATTTGTTGCCGTGGTCCACCTAATCCGCCCATGAATGTAATATGCGACTTAGGGATATCACCAGAAAGAGGGCAGCAGCTTAACACCTTTACTGTGAGCACCAACTCACTTGCCAAGCACGGTCCTCCAATTTTGGAGGAAGCCCGGTCTAACAGTGGTTATTAATGGCCAAAGAAAACACCAACCCTGGTAATCGACTATAGACCTAGGCAGTACACATTTGCACATAATAACAAAAATGATCCGTTGTGAAATCAAATATAGGAGGGTTTTAAAATCATACTCGGTTCACAGGTGAAAACTGACTGCCCACCAAAGGAAATTGAAATTGCTCCACCAAACATCCTGCGGTTCAGGATATTGGGCCAGGAAATGAAAAATAGTTAATATCCACCAAAAATCATGAAAGAGAATATTTCGTACCGAAACACCTCGATGTCAAAGGGATTTTTTAAGGATTTCATAACCAGTGGAGTGAAATAAGCGATATTTTCTGCAGGGTTCGATATTACCAGCGGCCACTTTTCCCATCTTAAGAAAATCTGCGGTAAGTGTACATACGCTTGAGTGGTTAAAGCAATCATATTTAGCAGCTTTTAGGTAGTTACTTTTTGTTGGTTTTTTTTTCATACTTGATTTCAATAAATGTCCTAACCCCTAGGTGGGACAGAGGGCATCCACAAAAGACTGATATCCGTTCTGTCTTTAGCTTTGCGCTTGATTTTACTCTAGGTCTTCCTAATGTCATTGACTTATCTCCAGGTCTGTTATCCGGCCACATCTTTGCAAGTCGTGAGGCTTTCAGTCTAAAGCTTGTCTTGGGATATGTTTGGATTTCCTTCAAAGAGTGAAATCCAAAAATAAAGTATTAAATATCATTTTCGTAATCTAGTAACCAAATAACACGTTTTGCTTAGTTTGGGACGAGATGGCGCTGTTTGAACAAAAACTTTTATACGTTTTCCACGCAGGCAAAATTGCGAGCACGAGCTATTGTTAAAGATGTCCTACCAATTAGTTATTGAGATATTTATAAACTGGAGGGAAGGACGCAATAAATCAAAAGTTTTGCAGTTAGCGCAAATGATGTTGGAGTGTTTAATTTATGAGAAAGAAGTGAAGTGCGCTTCCACCATCGGCCTTTTCATAACTTGATATGAGTAGATGATGTGAAATGAAGGCAGCATGTAGTTCCCGTAGGTCCTACTCCGCCTCGTCGCTTCAGCGGTACCTCAGACGCATGACGGTGTGAAAAGGGTTGATTGAAAATAAATGAAGTTCTTACTTATGGATAAAAAGATGGCCGTGACTCATCTATGTATCATTTACCGAAGTAGAAGGCACAGTAATTTATTTATTACACTTTGTAGCACAGAGCTGTTTTTTTATCAAATATCAAAAATCATTATCAGTCCCTTTTATATTGCATTATTCACAACGTCATAAGCTTCAGTAAATTCGGTCTACACGGGAATTTTCAAGAGTGTTGATAATACCTCCTAATCTTGATGACAATGCCACCTATGAAAAAAGCAATGCAACTTCTGAAACGTTTTTCCAGGTTTATTTTTATGTCAAATTCTTCAAGATTTCAGACACTGTTTCGGGATAACAGTAGAGATGGCGCCAGGTGAGTTTTGTGCTACAAGTAGTTCTACGAATATCGCACAGATGGCACTGTCTGAAGTAGATAGGTATTTTGACTCCCTATTTCACGATTACAAAACAATAAGTACCTTCCTGTAACTTGTTAACGTTGGTGTTTGTTTCAATGCGACTTATAAAATGAATAGGTATAATCATATATTATATTTGTAAACTATATTTTGATACCAAATTCGACAGAAGTTCAGACACTGTATTTTTTGATAACTGGTGGTAATTAGTGGGTGTAGTATCATATAGTACGTATGTATTTACAAAAAGTATTTAAGTATTATATCCGTAGTCTAGTACCCATATTACAAGCTATGCTTAGTTTGGGGCTAGATGGCGCTGTGTGAAATTAATGTCCTGTAATATTTATTTATTTATTTATTTATTAGGATATGATTTCTATCTCTGGTATCTGTCTGGCAATGGATTTAAGGAGCTGTTGAAGTCAGTACGTATTTTTTAATCTTTTTTTTATTGCACGACAGGGAAGAGCTTAGCTTTCATCTCACCTGGTTTCAAGTTATGATTAGGCCATGCCTGTAGAACAGTCTGTAGAACTGGCTATATTACCTCTTATTGCCGGAACACACCAATTAAGAATTGTTGTTATGGTGACAGAAGAGGTAAGATAAAAAAAAGTCCACGCCAACCAAACTGACCACAATATTGTGCTCCCATGGGGATCGAACCCGGGAGCTATGGATCTGACAAAACTCTGACTCTGACTGAAACCACTAGACCACGCGGTATGCTTTAGTAGTTACAATAGGCAGGATATATTCAATGAATCAATTACTTCGAATATATCCTGCAGGTTTGATGGTTTTGGCTTACAGATCCTCCTGCTCAACGCGTGGAACTCTGTCTTTTACGACAAAAGATGATAAAAACCCAGTCCGCACCGGTGCGGCAGCAGAAGCGAGCATAGCAAATGGTGATTTGCTATGCTCGCATTTGTCTGCCCATAATTAGTAGGTATACAATTAATGGGTAGCTGTTATTTTTGTTCCTGTATGAATCGGTAATTAAAACGCTGCCGGGAATCTAACGTAACGTAGTAAGTAGAACATTAATTAGGCACTTTATACTTTATCCTTCAAGAGGTTTTGCTCTTAATCCGTATCGGATCGCCTTGGACTGAAACCTTTAATTATCTGTTTTCTAATAAGGGACCAATTCCCCATTCATGAAAATATCTCTGAACGCGAATCGAGTCAAAGTATGTACAGAACCTACTATAAATTGTCATTTTGTGCTTGAGTAAGCTTTAGGGTTAAACCAACCATTAGATATTATGAATAATTTTTAATAAATATTACAGGACATTACAGGTCATTAATTTTACACAGCGCCATCTAGCCCCAAACTAAGCTTAGCTTGTAATATGGGAACTAGATTACGGATAGAATACTTAAATACTTTGTGTAAATACATACATACTATATGATACAACACCCAAATACAGAACAAACATCTATATTCATCACACACCCTGGGTGGGAATCGAACCCACAGCCTACAGCGCAGAAGGCAGAGTTACTACCAACTGAGCTATGAGGCTTGTTAATAGTAAGTCGATAGTTTTCGTTTCGTTTCGAGATCGACCTTTTTTGGGTTCAGTACCCAACCAAGATGTACCAACGAGTTTTATTGTTTTAATATGTCCGTCTGAACTTTAGAGGGTTCTTTTTTTATAGCAATAATGATAGGTATCCGTTTAAAATCAGGGATTGCGAATAAACCATAAAAAAGTGGTTCTCATAGAAACCAGAAATGTGTTTTTTTGTTTGGGTTCAAAGTGCCATTGTTTTACTAAGATTTCGTTGTCTGTCTTTTCGATTATTATTTGGGCATTAACTAGGCAAACTGTTGACATGACTTACATAAAAAACTTAGAAGCTATTTGGTAGTACGAGATTTTTGAGCTTTGGATCTATCGTCGAGACGTATAGTATCAGCATTGCCATTAAATTTTGTGTGAGTAGTGCTCTTGGTTTCAAAACAAACACTTAAAACTGACCAAGTTGCGGTCCTGTAGATAGGCTCCAGAAAGAAATTACAAAATACACATTTTAGTCTTGAAGTGTGCCGGAACCCTCAATGTATGATTCTGACACGAACTTGGACGGTTCTACTATATTAAACCCTCTTTTTATTGTACTAAAACGATAAAACAGAAAATTCGAGGCAATAATTACGAAAGGCTTGTAGCCAATGGTCGGGAAAGAGGTCTAAAATTGACTTTATTCAATTCCAGTAAGTAAATTTAATTAGTTTGTACCTTAAACCTTAAAATCACCATTGAAGTCCCTATGTTTCATTAAGTAATTGTGCCTAGCTGGAATATAATTAAGAAACTCACTAACCTAGCTGAGTTTTGACTGACTTCAAAAATGGAGGTTTAAAATCATCGGAGTCAAACTATAAAAATTATATACTGAAATAATCAAGTTAAATTATTAATTTGAACTCGACTTGGCAAACTTGAAGCGATTTGGGTATTTTAGGGTGTATTACCTCAATAGTAAGGAAGAAATGGACCCCTTATAGGATCAGGCGTCTGTCTGTCTGTCCATCTGTCTTCAAAATGATTGGAAAAAATACGTCATCCTGGTACGAAAAAATATCAGTACGAAATTGTATCATATTCTTCACTGAAGTCGGGTTTCTTCCGGGCTGTTGAGGGGTGTGTAGAGATGATTTCTTAATTCTCTTTTCAGACTCGACTAGTTTTATGTGAATACGTTTTTAAGAAAGTCCTGGAGTACTGATGATTTTCGCTTTTCAAAACAATGCTTATCAGTAATTTCGAAATTGCATTTCTGCTTTAAATAATAATTTGCAGGTATTATATTATACTATGTATCTGTGTTTTTTTTATATTTAAACTACTTCACTAAGTTAGCGAACAAGTATACGGTTTACCTGGTGGTAAGCGATCATCATAGCCTGTATAATATTCCGAACAGGGGGAACAGGGAACTGTAGATTTGATGATTCAAAATGAACCTAAACGTAATTGATTTCGAAATTTGAATTGCTTGCTACAAGCAATTCAATTTTTTTTCCAAAGGCATCACTTGAGCGTTATCGACACTGATGGTAGAAATTTAACATTTACAAGTTACAAGAAAAAATTCTTTTCCATATTATTTGGGTTTCCAATATCACATTCTCACACGCACACACACACACATTTCATTTTTACTTATTATTTATCGTCATAAATGGCATTTAACTAATATATGGTCATATAATAAAATAGACACATTAACTTTTTCATTACAATATTTACATCTAACTAACATTTACTAGACCAACAATTATTATTGACGCAATACGTAATCCAAGAGCTGGCTCTTTTTTAGGCCAGCGAATTAGCATAGCTAGTTTTTACCACGGTTCTGTCTGTTCGGTTTGGAATAGTTGAGTTACGTTTGTAACGGTCCTAAATTAATCCGACTGATTCCTTTGTACATAGTTCGTTTTATTGTACATGTCACTTTATAAATGTTTTTTAAGAATAATTGATGTAACCCAATTATAAATACTTTGCATTGTAACTGGATTTACACATAATTAATACAAATAAATCAGAAAAACTAAGATAAACTTGACCCTCGTAGATTTTTCTTTCAGCAAATCAACAATCATATAATTTATACCTTTTAGAATAATTGTTGCTTAAATCAATGTTCATCAATTCTTTTCATTCTTATTTTTTTTTTTTCAAAAATTGCGCTGTGTGAAATTAATATCCCGTAATAGTATATTTAACTTATTTATTCAATAAAAAGTACAATTAAACTAACTAAGTACAAAGGAATCAGTCAGATTACCTAAGGACCGTTACAAACGGCCTATAGGTAACTCAACTGTTCCAGACCAGTACCAGACGGAAGAGTGCCCAAGACACTGGCTGTATTGCCACGCTGAATAGCTATGCTAATTCGCTGGCCTAAATAAGAGTCAGCCCTTGGGTCACGTGTCGCCTCAATCAAAAGCCCCGCAATATTATATATATATATATATATATATATATATATAATATAATATAATAGTATATTTAATATATTTATTTATATAACAAAATTAGCCGGTTAATAGCCCAGCAACAATTCTTTTTTTATCCCAAAAAGATAAAAACTGATAAAAAATTGCCGACATCCAAATTTCTATAAAGTTATGGAACCTGAAAACGAAGTTTCATCAAGATAGTTTAAAAATACGACCTTTACACGAGTACCAGTTCAGTCAGTAAATTTTGCCAAGTTACAGATATACTTAGTTGCTTCGCTTTTTGGTTTATTGTTTTCAATTTACTGTTTTAAAGTTAATTTTAACTCAAACCTGTTGCGAGGAAACAGAGTACAATGTAGAATTTACTCTTCCTTTGTTATAATTTTCCTTTATTCGTCTTCGTAATCTAATATTTGATAAGTTTCAAAGCAATCAGAAGTTCAAGAGAATCGATGTCTAACTTTTGTTCACCCGTATCTAGTGTCTAGAAGTAAAATTATCTTTTACTAACAGAAACTACTTATTGCGAAAACATTTCCAAGAATGAAAGCATTGAAATTAGTGATAATTTACACAAAACACACATAAAAATATTTTATTTTATTTGGTTTAAGATAAGTCAGGCGATGTACACTCAGCGTCAAATTGATCTGAACGTCTAGAGTAGTCAAAATGATCTGAAAAACATAAAATCAATATAATATACGCAGTTCGAATCATCATACTGTTCTAAGCACCCAAGGTGTTAAAATATCTACTCATTGTTTCATATTTATATGAGCAGATAGGGTGTTCAAAATTATCTTAGTTAACAAAGCTCTCGACGTTATCTGCACAATGTACCTTAAAAAAAAACAGAATTCATACATTTACATTAAACATTAAATAATAAACCTTTAAATACCTACTTCGCCGTACGAGGTGAAAGAAGATTTTTTAGAGCTACCTTATAAGCTACCCTTGGTGCCCAAAATTAGTAAGAGATGGCACTGTACATGCATCGCACGAAGTTATTTAAGTTAGATGAGAGAGATTTCATTGCTAAAACACAACTTCTATACATTGACTGATTTAAAATTGATATCGTACAGTAAATATCCTAGAATGAAGAAACACAAAAAATAATTCTACTTTCCAGGCCCTATTTTACTGAGTACACGTGTGTATACTCTTTGTATCTTCTTTGGTTTTCTTTATTGGAATATAAAATATTCCAATAATCTTGGCAAGTGGATTAATGATCGAAATGCGGTTGAGTATTTCAAAGGCATGTGTAACATAGAATGTACACACATTTTTCTTTTCATGTTTTTGTGGATGTTCGTATGGGGATAATGATATTACATAAAAAAATATTCTGACTGGATTTTTAGATTTCCGGTCCGCTCCGTTTTAATAAAATTCATTCATAAGTATTTTATCTTCTCGACCAGAGAGATGAGTAACCAATAGAGTTTCTATTCAAGATGTACGCTTGGTGCCAGATGAGCAACTAATCCTTTAGATAAGGAAGATCAAAGTGGTAATGTCGGAAATGTGTTAATTGAAATAGGTAGGACAAGGATCGTGTAATTGACTTCCTCCATCGATCAAAGCATGTTTGGTGACGATATCATTTAATTAGCAAACTATTCACACTTTGGCTATTGAATATTTTAAATTTTGAAGATTTTGTTTGAATTATTGCGACTCAGTATGAATAAACAAATATGAACTTTCAAGTAAAGTATGACCCATCTTCTGGGAAATGTATAAAATTGCCCAGACTGCTTGTTTCCTCCTTAGCTGTTTCATAAAAAACAAAAAAATGCTCTTCATAAATTATGCGTGTCATAAAAAAGGTAATTGATGTCCTCCTGAAGAAATAGATCACAGTGGAATTTGAGCAAATCTTTCAGCTTCTGTTCCGTATAAGCTAAGTCAAGGTCTTTCAAGACTCTCAGACGGATCACCTATGTGACAATAAAGTCTCCAGAATCGACGAATTATCCTCCTATGGACGCCGAAATGCCGTGTGACATTAGCTTGAGTGTTTTCCATATCGAGCATCTTTTTTATGTTTCCTTTATGTTACTTCATATGCATTAGTTGTAGGGCTTGTTTATATTTATATTAGAGGTTTAATACATTTATTCATAAAAAGACAAATGTCACTTACTTATGAACAGTATGATCTTAGGTAACAATATACAGTGGGTAGGTATGTCGTCGACTAAACGTATCTAACGCAATTATTTTATAAGCAAAGAGTGGTCTTGTATAATATGTGTAGAGAGTTTAGATTTAAATGCGTTAAATGCGTGTACATTTTTTATTTCAGAGGGTAGATTGTTGTAAAGCTTTGCGCCTTCAAAGGTAATAATTTGTTTGCCATAGTTCGTCCGAGGTCTAGGTAAAACAAGATAGCTGGCTCGTCGCATACTTCGCTTTGTTATTTCGGATTTTTTACGAATGATATGTTAGTATGAATAGTTTTGTTTAATATTTTTCTGACTAAGATGCATGTATTGTATTTGTACAACTGTTTTAAGTTCATTAGTTTAGTCTCTTTATATATTTTAGAAGTTGATGTTAAGTATGGGTATTTGAAAAGTAATTTAATGATTTTATTTTGTAAAACTTGACAGATAATTTAGTTTTAACGGCGCTGCGCCAGATTTCTATCAGGTAAAGTAAATGCGGTTTGACTAGAGAATTGTATAATGGTGTAGCGGATTTGCCGTGGAACGTAACGGACAGCGTTGCGTAGTGACCCGGTGAGTGAGGAGAGTTTACTTTTAATGTATTCGATGTGTGTGTTCCAGGACAAACCACTATCCATGTGTAAGCCTAAATATTTTTCGCTATTTTTCTCTTGTAAGTCTACATTATTGATTTTAGGAGGGACAAACGGGGGGATTATTTTATTTTTAGTTTTGAAAATTGTATAACAGGTTTTAGAAATATTATTATTATTGTTTTTTTTGTTATTTTATTTTAACAGCTATTATATATATATATATATACATAAAAAAAACATTGAATGTTTTTTTTATGTAATTGATGCATATAATGCTTTCAGCTTTTCAAATATAACGCATTGGATGTACATTCTGTAATATTATATTAAAGAATGTCAATAAATAAATAATTAATAGAAATTAATCATGGTAAAATGACGACGCTCCATTATTTAAGAAAAAAACTTGTGGTATTATTCGCAAAACATAACTCGTGATTACAGTGGTTACTAAAGAGTTATAATAAAAAAAAAATCAAACACATGCAAGATATTGCGTTGAATTCGACAAAAGAGCATTTATATTGTTTTTATACAAATATTATTGAAAATCCAGCCAGTATTGATTTGTTTTTCAAGGAGGCTGGATATTCAATGAAGTTTTGATATTCCGTTCAAATAAATAATTAGAAAAAAGTAATTTAAAAAATTAATTGATATTGCTGAGACTTTTTTGATGTGTGTATTTGGTTAACCATTACCATGCTCATTATAATTCATGCTGTGATTCTACTTCAGGGCATCAGCGTATAACCAAGCTTTGTTTCACTTTCGGCTTTATTAAAAATTACAGCTTTTCTTTGACTTCTCAATGAAACTGATAAAATGTTTAAAAAAACGGCCATTTTTATTGAAACTGAAATGAAGCAAAGTTAGTTATTAGATCAGCAGCTGTGCTCAACGCTATCAAGCACTTGCGCTCTATGATGCGGTGGGGGCGCGCCAGAACCAACTGGTCACGGTAGCGAAGCGAAATTCCTGGTTTCTCAACCATAAGACCAAACGCATGTTATGGTTCAAATGTCCCATTGACATTGGGAACTCAACTAACAATGCAATGGATGTATGTTATCTGAATAAACAATGGAATAATAAATGAAACCTAATCTGCTAAATTCTTGTCTTTCGCTTGGCTTTTATCTCACATGGTTACAAGTTGAGATAAGGCCAAAGGTGGAGGCGCATTTCACCCGGAATCCTCAACAAACTGAGAAACAGGCTATCTTACTCCGAAAGGCCGGAAGACAATAATTTTATGGCGACAGACTAAAGTAAGTTAGTGGTTGCGGACTTAAATAAAGTCCTACCACTAACCAAACCATGCACAATATTTGTACTCCCCTGAGAATCGAACCCGGAACCTCTGGATCTAACGTCAGTGGGCGATCCACTAGACCACGGAGGCGGCTAAACCCCAAGTAAGATGTCCCATTTTATTACAAAGGAAATCTTTATCTGTCATTGCTTTTTATGGGGTCATTCCTAAGGTCCATGAATTTACGCTATAAACGGGATAGTAAGCCTTACCACGAACGGAAATAAGTAACGTATTCGTTTCCATTTTTCAATATTAAATTGTTTCGGATAGTCGATAAAACTACGTTTTTTTTCGAATCTAAACAATTCTTAATGTAAATTAGGCTATCGGTAAGAACGATAATCGAAAATTACGTGTTACGATTTTCGTAGTAGGCCTCGTTACGTGTGGTGGCTTAATAGTTGTGTCATGTTTAATCATAATCAAACTGTGTCACAGCATGACTTTACGGTCATATCTAGCTAAGTACAGTCGCCAGCACTAATATGTAACTTTTTTTTTCGGTTGGCTCTTCTTTACTGGAGATTAGCCGTCAGCTCAGCCAATATCTGCCAGTATTGTGCTCATATTAGCTGTATCATATTATAACAAAATTAACTCGTTACACAGCATGACCCAGCGGTCCTACTTAAGTAGTTACAGTCGCCAGCACTAATATTGTATCTTCGTCGTCTGAGGGCTCTCCTTTACTGGAGGTTAGCCGTCAGTTCAATGAATATCTACAAGTCTTGTACTAAAAAAAATCGATGTTCAATATAACTCGTCCACCCCGGATGTTTTTCAGCCACGATATATTTCTTCTTCTGATTAATAATATGTATACACGTCATAATTTCAATATTTTATATCCACACCTGGTAGATATGTTATTAAATTGGTATTTAGGTGTTAGACTGGAATATATATCACACCTCAACATATTATCCACCTGCGTGATGAATACAAAACTAATATCGATAGGTTCACCCATCGGTATTCGTTTTGTATATTGAAATTTTGATGTTACGTATATTATTTGCTACGTTTGTCTGTTTTTGTTTCTTCTATTTTTAATAAAGTTTAAGATTGAAGAAGTGTTGCTTTTGTGTACCTATGGTGGAAATAAATGAACTATGAACTGTAAGAATAAGACGTACCGGGTTTGATCCCCTGGAGAGTGCACATCTGTTTTTGATTTGGCTGATGGTAGGACTTGTTTCAAGCCTGCGTGACCCGTATCCTTCCTAATTCTGTCGCCATAACATCAATTATTAATTGTGTTTAAAGGTAATATGGCCATTCCAGATGAATTTTACTTAAATTGTCGGCCTCATGGCAACTTGACAACAGATAAGACTAAGCGCTTCACCGTCGTACAATAAAAAAAACAAACTAAAATACAAAAGTAATCACATAATTTAACAGAAGTTATTACAAAAGAATTGATTTTGAATATTGTGAACTGTATACATATCAGTGCAGGCAAGTGTACTTCAAGTTCAAAAATATGTGACATTGACATTACAGCTATAACACTAATTCATATTAATTCTGAGCCGATAAACTTCAGTGCAAATAGACCAAGTTTATCAACCATTATTCTAATTTGGGTAAATAACATTAACTCAATTTGCGAAAAAGGATGAAGTTCATAACACGATTAGTGAGTAATAACCCAAAATTGTTAGTGTGGTTCTAAACTAAAAGGATTGTTACAAAGAGGCATTCATTATTTGTCACACAAAAGGCGACAGAACATAAAAATAATTCCGATGTCAGATCCAGAGGGCCCGGGTTCGATCCCCAGGGGAGTACAATACTGTGCATGGTTTTGATGGTGGTAGGACTTTGTTTAAATCCACCTGGCTAGCTACCACCATCTTACCTAATTCTGTCGCCATAACAACAATTCCTAAATTGCTGTGTATCGGTATTAAGAGGTAACGTATAGTCAGTTCCTCAGTTGGTAGGAATTCCGGGTAAAGTGCGTTTTCACCTTCGTCTTTCATAACATTAAAATCTGGTAAGATGAAGGCCAAAACCTAAACACTCGTCCTAAAATATTTTTATAAAACGAGAGTCGCTTTCAATGCTTTTCCATTTAACATGTGACTGATAGATAGATAGATATAAGCTCTTAATTGTCCAAGAAAACATATGGATTACCAAACACTGAAAGGAGTATCTACAATGAGCCTACTTTTCGCTCAAATCACCCAGACTATTGCGATAAAAAACATCATAAACTTTTTTATATATCATCATCATTATTTGTTCAGCCGGACGATGTCCATGACGATGGACACATAAACAAAAATTAACTAGCTTTTATAAACGTATAGCTTTAACACAAAGAGGGTTTTTTATTAGATACCTGCTTTTGTCAGACGTGCCAACTTTCACAATATAAAGTTAAAGACCTAGAAGTAACGGAAAATAAAGTAGATGCAGTAATTTGAATTACTGCAATGATTTGAAAGTTTAGTATTATTATAGGACATTAATTTTTACACAGCGCCATCTAGCCCTAAACTAAGCATAGCTTGTAATATGGGAACTAGATTACGGATAGAATACTTAAATACTTTTTTTTAAATAGATACTTACTTTATGATACAACACCCAAACATCTATATTCACCACACAAATGTTTGTCCTGGGTGGGAGTCGAACCCACAGCCTACAGCGCAGAAGGCAGAGTTACTACCCACTGAGCTATGAGGCTTGTTAAAGTATTTCGATAGTTTAACAGGCACAAGTTTCGCTAAATGATCACAGCCTAAATCATACTTCGTAGAATGCAACCTTTTGACAAAATGTGACACTGCAATCAAATATTTCGATTATCATTTTGATGAGGCCAAAATGATAATGATAATAATTAAAAATATTAGAAGATCAATTTAGTTAATTTGAATCGTGGCCCATACAAGCGGCAAATGACAATATTTATTGCGATAATTTTACATCGGCATTCACAATATAAATAGCATCTGTCTTCGGGCGATAGCTCGAATGGCGGTCTTTTTTCAAAAGATCAATGAGATTTATCGCGATAATTATTGCGTGTAGTGTTCACACTAATATTGGTTTGTGTTTGACGTGAACAAACGCACTAGAAAGCGCACCAGCTCTGACGGAAGAGCTGGACATAAAATGTTATTTTATTCCTTGAATATTTCCAAATTGCACTATGTATACTTACTAAGCAAAGTATTCATGTAATAATTTTGCAAGCAGTTGGTAGTAGCTCTGCCTTCAGTAGGTTCTGAGTTCGATTCCCACCCAGAACAAAATTTTGTGTGATGAATATAGATGTTATTTCTGTGTTTGGGTGTTTTATTGTAAGATAAGTATGTATTTACAAGAAAAAAAAGTATTTAATTACTAATTCTATCCGTTTTCTAGTTCCCATATTAAAAGCTGCTTAGTGTGAGGCTAGATGGCGCTGTGTGAAAGTAATTTTCTGTAATATTTATAAAAAAAAACACACACACTCGTTATAAAAATAGCTCGGTAACTTCATTTTCAAGATGGAGGTAAATCCTAGTGACACCTGTTTTAGGTTGCATTTTCACGCAATCTTTCTGATATTAATGGACGCGTGTTAATTTTGATTTGGTTGAAGTTTATGGCAATGCGACGAGTACCCTTCAAACTATCATTTGAGTTGTCTGTATTAATTAATCCGTTTTTTATTATTTCAGATATTAAACAATCCTTGAAATGATAATAAATTCTTAACAACAATTACAAACGCACAAAAGTAACACAAAATAATCCACAAAAGTGAAGCTTCTTCTTCTTTTTCTTATCCAACAATTAGGCGGATCGGCATCACATTTTCTACTCTCCCCTGTCTCTCGTCAAATCAGCATCCACTACTCACAATTCACATGCTCAGTTCACTCACACAAACCCTCCACCACTTCTTCAGTGTACCCCCTACGTCCGTATAGTGAGGTGTTGGTTGAAATTGCCGAGTTTCAACAAGCTTCGGATGTTAGAGAGGTGCACTTTCAGTGAGAGAGAAAAGTAGCAACTGATTAAACGTTCTCTTATTGGACTTTCTCTTAGTAGAAGACGCTGTTGACCAGGAGAAAACCTCTTGATCCCTTTATGACCTACATCGCTACTTGTTGCATGCAATTTGCCATTTATTTCCAAGATCCATTTACTGTTAATACCAGTATACCGTAGAATAATGTAAGCTTTTTAAAGATAATCATTTCGTAAGCTCATGTTTATTGTTTTTGTAAGAACAAAGCATAGCAGCAATAAATGTGAAAATAAAATAAGAAATCATCGAAATAATTATATTACTTCAAAGATATTTTTGTAAGCAAATAAGACGAAGCAGATAAGCCACTTTGAATCTTTCCCTTGATATTTGACAGGAAAACCATTTCGAGCATATGTTTGCATTGTATATACTAGATTTTTCTGCGGCTTCGCTTTGCATACCTTAAAATTTACTTTCAATTATAAATATCTTCAGAAAAATCTGTATTTTTGAATCTTACTCTCAGTTAAAACCTACAAAATGTTTTAATTACACTAAAATTCACAACGCGCCGCGACGACTCAAGCCCGTACATAACATTACGACAGAAAAACACCAATTTTAATATCATGTTTTGTGTTCAAGTACGTATTGAAAACAAAAGTGGGTCAAACTTCAGGACTGTGTTATGATTCCAAACGTGCCTGAAATGAGACCATCTTCAAGGATATTGTCAGCTGAGTATGGAACCGAAAAAGATTGATGTGGCAAGTGGATAGCATATATTTTACGAAGACTCCTTGAAAAAATAATCAGAGAGATAATGACCAACAACCAGAGGGGATAAGAAGTCTTTCAGTGGAGACCAGGTCTAGGCAAGCGTAGTGTAGGATGCCTTTCGGGTACATGGAAAGACGATACAGTGCCGGGATGATAGTGGATGAGAAAAGCCGAAGATTGGTCTTAGTGGCACACCTTTGAGATACTTACGTCCAGCTGTGGATTGCAATAGGTTAATGATGTGTTTACATAGGCAGAAAAGTCAAGAGCTGACTCATCATAAAACAAAATAATAGTTTCTCAGAAATGATGAACACGGTACGGAAAGTACGGATGACCGAGCTCAATATTTTTTTTCGCCCAAAAGTCTACCTGTGGTCCTATTTACCTTTTAAAGATATTATTTATTAAGTATCATATATAGATTTTCGTGAAAATATTCCGGCTCAAGAATTGGCCCCACCAACTCAGCCCTTGGATGTCGTAAATACGACTAAGGGATCTTACTAGAAGAAAGGCAGCAGTTTCCTTCTGTGTATTTTTGTAGATACTTTTCTGCGATCCCCAATCCGCCTGCCAAGTGTGGGGATAATGGAAAAACATTTCAGCGGAGGTGGTTCTGTCTAGCAGTAGGCGCGATGTGTGATGTGAATTCATTTCTGATGTATTTATCAAACTTTTTATCAACAGCTTAGATTATCTACATATTTAAGAGGAATACTTTAGCGCATACGCTAAAGTAGTGACCTAGCTGTCTTGTCAAGCTTTTTTATTTTATACAATCGTTCAATTCCTGTCTTCTTCAGAGTTTTTCATTTGATCTGATATCAAATGATATCTCATAAAGAATTTTTTTTTATTGTACGACGGGGAAGCTCTTGGCCTCACCTGGTTACAAGTTAACCGCCTCTGTGGTCTAGCGGTTCAACCCACCGATTTCAGATCCAGAGGTCCCGGGTTCGATTCCCGAAATCCAACCATCAACCAAACTAAGCACAATATTGCACTCGCCCTGGGGATCAGACAGTGGACCTCTGGATCGGAAGGCAAACCACGAGACCACAGAGGCGATTAAATCGTGTAGTTAGGTACTACATGTACGTACCTACATGATTTAATGGTGGTGTAACTACTAGTTACACCTCTTTTAGAATACACCATTGTGTTTTCCTAAAACTCCTAGGTTCAAGTATAAACACATTTCTGGCTTTCTGATTCTTATCCATCCTTTCGATATTCCAAAGTTACTCATGTGAACGAGTTATTAGGTTGATAATATACGTCATATTATAACTTTAGGGAGATACCAACCGACTGTCATATTACGCTAACATTTCAAAACAAAATGGAATAAATTTAGACGTACCTTCGCAAATGAGGCGCATATTTTGTGGTTCATTTTTTCATGAAAATCAGCGGCTTTTGTGCATGGCCGCATTTGTTCATTATTCTTTGACAAAGGCATAAACAAATATTTGAGTGGTCAAATCCCCCGTCTTCCGACCCGGGGGTTGCGGGTACAAAACCAGTCGTGCACCAACCAAAAATAAAACGCAAAACGGAGTAGGAAGCCCCCCACTCAATCAAATGCACCAACTAAATTATGGCGGCCGTCTTACCTAATTCTGTCGCCGTACAACAATTTTATTTGAGGTAAGAAAGCCAGTTCCTCAGATAGCTGAGGATTCCGGGTGAAGTGTGCGGGGGATTGAGGCCAAGCATTTCCCCGTCATACAATAAAAACATCCGAGTGTGTTAACTTATCTTAACTTCCCAGAGGTCATTTATTTTGCGAGCAGGGCCCCGATTCTACTAACTATAACAATCGCTTCACTGTGACAATGATATCGTCACAAAATGACCCCTACAGGGACGCTACCGCCGACGGCGAAGCGGATCTCCATTGGCTTAAAATTAGCTTCATGAGAACTAAAAACGATTTTTACTACCGGGTATGTGTCATATCCAAAATGGCGTTTCCCATCTCAAAAGTGTACACATGTTATGAAACCTATCCGTTCAGTACATTTGACGGTAAAAATCGTTTCTAGTTCTCATGAAGCTAATTTTAAGCCTATGGAGATCGGCTTCGCCGTCGGCGGTAGCGTCCCTGGTGAGCAACCACATCTCAAACCCGCAGGGTCAATTTACCTACGTTTTTTTTTTTTTTATGTGATAGGCTTGCGTTTTTTGTTTTTACGTCTTGAAGAACTGCGTCGTTTGACGATATTTGAGTTAGATTTCTTCGGACCATATTATATTACTAGAAGCTCGCCCCGAACTGAGATCTCGTGATGTTTGATTTGTGTTAGGTTAGGTTAGGTTAGACCACGAAAATTATTTCTCATTATTTTATTCACCTGAGTGTTCAAGGCTCTTATTTGCTAACTATGATTGTATGCAAAGCCAGAATGAAAGCAAAGCGCCAGTCATAGTAGGTGGGTAGAAAACAATAGGTGAATAAGTATCTCCTTACTAACATGAAACATAGGTTGATGCCGTTTTGAAAAGTACTCCCAAAACCGATGCCTCAATAGTCGTGACTTAAAAATCTACCCTTAAAGCCCACGGATGTTGTAAAGTCAAAAAAGAGACCACCAAAAAGGCAGGACTTTTTTTTTTAAGTGTAAATTAAAATTAAATGTGCGCCCCAATCTGTCTGCCAAGCGTGGTGTTAATGGCCAAACATTACAGCTTTAGAGTTTTTTTTCCCATTGCGGTGGACAATAATATGCTGTTGATGTGGGATATGCGCAGTCAAACTTGGTTCGGCAACCCTTTTGAGTGAAAAAAATAAATAAACCAGTTTTAAAGATATTTCGAATACCCTCCTCCTCCGATGTTTTTAAGTCATGTAAGATCTTATCTTACTTAATTTTATTTTTTAATTTTATTTGAGTCAAGTAAGATAAGAAAAGGCAAAAATCAACTAATTTTAAAATCTGCAGTCTCAAACCCCGTTTAAAATATGATATTTCATGTTTCACACATTTTCATGGCCTTTAATCTAATTCACCCCTTTTGCAACCCTAAATGCAAATACAGAGGTGGTTTCAGCAAATAAAAAACAAGTTAATTGTGAAGTTAACCTCCTTTAACAGTATATAACACAAGACATACCAAGCGTTTTACCCTCTTAACGCGCCCTTTTGTTACAAAAATCACCCCTCTATAAAAAAAAAAGATTTTATGAATGTGCAGCCGATACTTAAATGATACATGCTAAAAAATTTCTTGTCTCACTTAACACCAATAATTCTCAAAAACAACCCTAGTTTCAAAAAAATATCATACCGATTGATGAGTATTAATATAATCTCTGCACATTAAACATTTTGAATTGCTCGGATTAACCATTCAAAAGACATGGGTATAAAATTGTCTTCATTATTTATGAATCGTATATCTTTTCACCCCAATATCTCTAAAACTACCTCATTTATCAAAAAAACCCCGTGATTATCAATTTATATTTACGTCATCTCTTTACAGTTTAAATTTCATGAAAATCGGATAATCCGTTCGAGAGTTATGTCGTCACAAAAATTGCCACTTACATACATACATACAGTGCCGGATTTCCTAACTCAACTCCGGGATTTCGTTAGCTTCGCTAACTCAATCAATAAATAAATAAATATTACAGGACATTAATTAAAGCTAGGCATAGCTTGTAATATGGGAACTAGATTACGGATTGAATAATGATAATATTATATATTCTACGTGATAATTATACAACACCCAATCACAGAAGAAACATCTTTATTCATCATATAAATGTTTGTCTCAAATGTAGGTCAATATAGGTATAATTAAGTGGAATTGAGATCTATTTATTACAATAAACATAAAATGAACTACTTATCATCGATTACCTTAGCCGAAACAGTGAGTTCGTTAAAGTTTCCAACGAACATCTGGTATTTCTAAGGTTATCATTTATTTGGTTCTGGTTAATATATCTGATTATCTAATTACTTATCGTTTCTGTTGCTGGCCCAGCGCTTGTTTAAATTTAATAAATTTGAGCACCAGATGTGCCAGTGATCGTGAAGCCACGGCTAAGTGAAAAACTTTATATTTGCGTGGCTCAAATTATCCAAATTCTCCATTTTTTTTTATTGTACGATAGGGATGTGCATGGCCTTCATCTCACCTGATTTTTAAGTTAAGATGGAAGCACACTTCACCCGGAATCGTCAATAAACCGTGGAACTGGCTATCATACCTTTAAATGCCAGAACACAACAATTAAATAATTGTTGTTATGACGTCAGATTTTGGTAAGATGGTGGTAGCTGCCAGGCGTACGTAATCAAAGTCATACCACCAACCAAACCAAGCACAATATAGCCTCTGGATTTGACACTGGTCGGCGAACCATTAGTCTACAGAGTTAAAATAATAATTGGTAGGTACTAGAGGCCATGTATATGTGGAAAAAATAAAGGAAAAAAAGCTTAATGCATTCTCCTCCGTGTAAACTTTAGCTAAGCCTCCCACACTTCTTCGTGCGCGCATTAAGCTTAAAAAGGGATCCCAAGTTTTCTCTTTGCGTATTAGGTATAGGCGTAAAAATCACCACCTTTATATCGAACACAACACTTTATCATCCTATATTATCATTCATCATCATTATTTCACACACACGTCCAATGCTGAATATGGGCTATGTTCAGAAGTGTACGGGTGTGTTCTCCAATCAACGTAGCACAGCGTACCCGAGCCTCCTCCATCTATCGACTTTCCGCAACCATCACAATGTCGTTGTTCCATCGAGTGTGGGTAGATCTTGCGACTTCTCACATTCCATTTGACGTTTTATTGTAGCCACCATGCCAACGCGCTTGAGTGAATTTGATTGTAGATACTTCATCATACGGATAGATAACGATGTGTGAAATAATTGTTCAAAATATTATGTATAGCTCAAAAAAGTCCAATATTCAGGGGCCTTCCCTAAAGTATGCGATTGACCATTATCCACGTTTGGCAGGCAGATTGGTGATTGATGTATGTTATTGGGTTCTTAGGTGGATGATGCTGCATGATGATGAATCTCTTCTAGGGTATTGCTAGCGTGTATTATTTTTTATTGTGAATAGGGTGACAGGCATGTCTTACATTGGCTAGCCAGGAAGACTTAAACAAAGTCCTACCACCAATCGAGTGTATTGAATAATTGGTAATGCAAATTTCTATTGAATGGTCACAATACCTTGAAAATCTTTATACCCTTTCCCTAAGTTTCATGTACTTAGTCATACGGTCACTATTTCGAGAATTGATAGGTAATAATACTACCGATCAAGGATTTTCCACTCCCTTGAAGTCATGTTGATTCAAAGCTCCATGAAAGCGATGGATTTGTGAAGGTTTCAGCACGCTCGAATGCTCTGCGATAAGTTATTTGGAAATCGTAATAGAAATAGCGGTCGCCGTAGCTACATTTGTAAATAAATTTCGTTCAAGACGCATATCCTTACGAAAAGGAGCTATAGTTTGTCATATATTTTTAGGATTTCGTATCAAAAGGAATAGGGTATTACTGAGGCAATATTATTATTCATATTAAATTATTGTTCGCAAAAATCGTTATCGCTTTTTCACAGAAGTGCAGTTCATCATTTTAATGTATGGCAAAATCTTACCACTAATCTAATATAAATTAAAATTAATATTTTTGATAATATAATCCAATGTAAGAAAAGCTCCATGCAAAGGGCTCGTCTGGGAAAGAACTACCACCACACCTTTTTTGGCCGCCAAGCAGCATTGCTATGTTCCGGTTTGAAGGGTACCTATGGTTGCCGGTGTAATTGCGGGCACACAACCCTTAAGTTTCAAATCCGGTTGGAATGCAGTGCCGAGTAGGTCATGTTCTTTATGGATGTGACCTACGCAACAAGGCTTTGTGGAAGTCTTCAAGTTGTATAAAAATACAAATTGTGTTCGGTAAAAATACACATATTGTTTGTCTATTTTTAAATCAAAAACATATAATTTTTTACAGTCTCCACATGTAGAAGTCTATACATCTAAGTTTTAAGAACATGAATAAATGCAAAAGGTTTTGTAAACTGACATTTCTATCGGAGCTTCTTCTCCTACCTTACGTCGCTTATCAACCGCCTCTGTGGTCTGATGGTCTGCCTCACGGGTGACCCAGAGGTCCCGGGTCAAATTTCCAGGTTACAAATTAGTTCTTGGGTTGGTTGTTGGCAGAACTTGTTTTAAGTCCTCCTGACTAGCTACCACCATCTTACCTAAGTTTGTCGCCATAGCATTGTGATTTTAAATAGTGGTTTTCCAGTATTTAGAAATAAGATTGCCAGTTCCTCAGTTCATTGACGAATCTGGACGAAGCACACATCCACTTTCGGCTTAATCGTAACTTAGTGAGATGAAGGCCAAGCGCTTCCCCGTCTTACAATACAAAAATATTATCAACAATGAATACACACTAACAGCGCTCACCCAAAAAATAATTTCTCTTGAAAAATCCGGAGTATAAGGGATTGATTGCAATTGTGGAGGTTTGGCCAAAGCAAGCACACAATAGCTTTTCGCTTGAAAAAACACATTCGGGCGGTAAAGAATGCGGAACCCAAAAGTCCGCCATAGCGGAACATCTTTTGGAGTTCGGCACTAATCATTGGATAAAGTTAATCTACAAGTAATCTCAACAGAACAAAACCCAGATTGGTTCAAGATGTCATTGAAAAAGACAATCAGAATTTTTAATAGTGAAGTCTTCAACTACCTGCCTGTAATCCTATTAGGAAACTATAAGAATCGAAAAAGGTAACTCCAACCGCTTTAAGTGATCATCATCAACATCATCATCATCATCATTGTCAGTATCACGTGTTCCATATTGGATGTATGCCTCCCCTAATTATTTCCACTGTGCTCTATTCTGAGTGTCACGCCTCCACTCGTGGCTACTGTTTTTATATCATCGGAGCATCGTGCCCTCGGACTGCCGGGTTGTCTGCTACCAGTTCGGGGTCTCCACTCGGTTATCTTGTGACTCCATCGGTCGTCTGAGTTACGCATGAGGTGTCCGGCCCATTGCCCCTTCAAAGTGATACTAGATGAGAAAGATGATTATCATCATTGAGAAAGTGCCTTTATCAATTATGAGAATGCGTCATGTTGCTATACCTACAAGCTTGCAGCTAAGTAAATGGTGATTTTTTAATTCTTACAAACTGCCCACTAAGGCGTTAGGAAGTAATCAATGTTTTTAAGATGCCAGTATTTTGGGCACGCTTCCGTCTGGTACTGGTCTTGAACAGTTGAGTTTCCTATAGGCCGTTTGTAACGGTCTTTAGGTATTAGGTAATCTGACTGATTCCTTTGTATGTAGTTAGTATGATTGTACATTGTATTTTATAAATATTGACTTTCAGATAGATGTAATAAATTGTCAATTAAGAATCATCAAAAAAAAATATTGAGTGATAGAATGAGTTTCTTACTCTTATAGTTTTTTGCTTCCTTATGTAATGGTCGCGATTCCGATCAGGCGATAGATCTTAAGGATTATATAAAATCTTATCGAGCAAACGATGGTTTGATTTTGATTTTAACTCAGACTTCAGTGTGTCCGTAGCTCACCATCGAAACAAGACACCTTCAAATCGTGACAAATATCCCGTTGCCTTTATGAATTTGATTGAAGTACTACATTTATTTTCATAAAGCGATCTCAGTATTTTGTATATGACATACTCTTCGTTGTATTGGAATACTCATATCTGAGGATCTCGTGTTCGTGTTTGTCGTAACAACTAAAGGATCTCACCAAAATAATGGCAGCTCCCTTCTGGGTATTATTACAAATTCGCCTGCCATGTCAAAACTCCGCTTTGGAAGAGGTTCTGTCCAATAGTGGACACAGTTTTTTTTATGGTACGACGGCAAAGCTCTTGGCCTACATCAAAGCTGGTTTCAAGTTTTGATAAGGCCGAAAGTGGAAGCGCACTTTATCCGGAATAATCTACATCTTTAGAATTGTTGTTATGGCAACAGACTTATGAAGTGGAAGCTAGCTAGGTTATAGGCGGCCAGGCAGACTCAAATAACGCCCTTCTACCAACCACAATAATATACTCCATATGGATCGAATCGAGGACCTCTGATCCTCCAAAGGAGGTGGTTAATTTTGATGTAAAATAAAACGAAAACGTAAAGATCGGAATAATTTAATAAAACTTATATCTACAATCTCATTACATATCCATTGTACATACATAAAACACTTTACAAGCGAGTGTCGCGACAATAGTTCAAGCGTTTCAACTCGTTGCACACCGCACATTTTGGATCAGCACTTTGTTCAACACATTCCTCGCGGATTGTTTCGCCAAACGGCCGCCTCATCGGTTATAACACGCTCATGTTATGCCCGTTGGAGTACTTTGATGAGGACCTCATCGATCTGACGGTGGTCAGTCGCACTGAAGACGTATTGTTGTCGCCGCGGCGGAGCAGCGAAGCGTGAGCCCCTCCGGATTCTCTAAAAATAAAAGATTACAAATATAAAAAAATATGAATAATTTGGCTAGGTAAAAGACGGTATAACAATACTGGACACATGGTCTGCTACAAAAACATTTTTTGGTGGTTTTTTATACTACTAGGCGACGAAACAAGCCAGTAACCCCCCTGATGTTATGTGCACGCTCTTGCCTATAACAATGCCTTACTGCTGCAAATACAAAATAACGTAGCCTCGCGAGCCCGTAATTTCACCGGCAACCATATCCTTCAAACCAGAACACAGCAATGCTGCTTGGCGGCTGAAATAGGTATGGTGGTAGTACTTCATTATCACTCTTAATTTGGTTAATGAAGTTGTGCTTTTTCGTCTACAATTTGGGTTTTCAGAAACATCATTGATTAAAGTTTTCTCAGTGAAAAATATCAGAATAATATGTGTTTTGTACAAAATTCCATTTTAATCTACAAATTGGATTTTCACAAGAAGCTTATGTTTTTTTATTCTGGGATTTCGAATTTAACACCTTTTGTAGTTAAAGCGTAATAAGGTTTATTTTGTTGTATTGTTGCAATAAAATCCCGCTCTGTCTGCATCCGTTTCACACAGCTACATGCGATTATATATAACTGTCCCTCTCATTTCGGGTACCTAGGGTAGGTGAGTAGTATTGTTAATCAATTCAGGCGTTACTTTGCGAAAACCCATGCGAATGTTATCCGAAAATAAGAAAACCCTTTTTCACAGAAAACCCAATAAACATTTCAACGTGTGTTGCCTTTTTTCTCGTTTACAAGGCATCCTCAGGTAAATATAGAGGACTGACTACCAACTCTTTTTTAACCTATTTTTTTCATGTGATTAATTACATTGCTATCATTTTTGATTAATTACATGCTAATTAATTGAAAGTTAAATATTAATCGTACTTGTTTCATTCCAACGTCAAAGTTCCATGTCAAGCCCAGCAAAGCAAGCAAACTCATTCTACCTACCTAATTTGTTACTAGAAATTAAATGTTAAATAGGTAATTCGTATTGTTTTGTATAATTATAATTATTTGTATTAAACTAAGAAGTGTGACAGCTGTAACACAGGGACTCCCTAAGCACAGTTGTCAGAGTTTTTAGGTGTCACTCAAGTTGTGTATTGATTTTTAAATTTAATGTACAACCTAGATAAAGTTTTTAAAATAATTATAAATATAATTATTATTAATAAAAAAACTCAGCTACCAACAGCTGTTAATAAATGAGTTAATAAAGGGATAGGTTTGATCTATTGATCTACCTCCTAGTGGGGATGATCATACAGTGTAGCGGTAATGTTTGTTTTGTTATATAGCCATATTTCTCCGTACAATTAAGTGTTAATTCATTCAATTCATTCATTTATCGCTGTCTTGTGGTTATGGCTGAATGATTACTTTACTGTAGGTAGGAGCGGTCCACTTGAGTAGTGACTACCATTTTTTCATTCCGGCGCCAAACGGTTTGAATGTTTCTCTTAAAGCATTCTCGTTTTGATATTACTTTACTTTTTTCACTATCTGTCTAGTGTAGAAAATGAGACGAGAGTAATGTAAGATCAAAACAAGAATGCTACGTGATTAGGCCGTGGTTAGGCACGCTCGCTCCATCGTTATACACATTAACTTTGCTCTGTACTAGATCGACACAAGCCTAGAGGCCAAGAGTTAACCCACCATTTATTTAAAAAACGCGATAAGGACGTGTCGATTTTTTATAAGTTGCCCGGTTAGATTTTGCAGGCTTGTTACTAAATATTCCTGTGAGTTTATAAGTTTAAGTTTAATAATGATTGAGGGAGCCACTGTTGGTCTAGAACAAAACATAACATAGTATTAAGCATGTAATATATGTACTAAAGTCTGAAAATGATTTCCTTTGTTGCCAAAAAAATCAATGTAGGTTAAGAGATGCCTCTATAAACATTTACGACTAGAGATAATCGTATTGGCAATTGAAACGTCGCGTTATTAAAACTTTTGTGGTTTGAGGAAAGTATACCATAAAATTTTGCATGTACTGAAAATATGTTTAAAACTAAACCAAGTGCTCAAATTCACGATGAATTAAAAATAATATTATGTAGGTACAATACACATACAGTACAAAGTGTCATACACTACGAGTATTTTTCCCCTCCGAGGATTCATTCACCTCAGATTACAGGATCACCTACTCGGGTAGTCAGAGGCACATCAAAACTTACGTTTGGCACATTGTCCTGCCCACGGCAAGTAGTATTCATACGTGACATGAGGTCTACTTTCAAAGCCGAAAACCGCAAGAACGTGTGACGGATCGCACATTTCCCTACCACGATGTACCTAGGTGCCCGTAGTTCAATCCGTTGTTCGGATGATCGTCATTTTGGCACACGTTCTTTCTTAAATGGCAAACGAAGTTTAAGAACCGTTGCCACCGTTTGGGTATATACGGTACCCTAAATTTGAATGAAAGGATAGGTTTGAACATTTATTTGCACCAAAAAAACAACCTTTCCAAATCAGGCTTTAATTATCAGGTTAACGAGCTGGCACTAAATGATGTTTTTCTTGTGACTGTAGACAATAAGTCTAAAATGTTTTCAAAGTAGGTTTCATCGAAAGAACGTGTGTCAAAATGATCGTCATTTTGACACACGTTCGGATCCGAACAACGGATCAAACTACGGGCACGTAGGTACATCGTGTAATTTTGTTGCAATTTGATGTATGTATATTTTGTTTTATATTCGTTATTCGTATAGTCCGCCATCCTTGAAAGTAGTTATCTTATCTGTCCAGCGGTTGCCTGGAAGAGATCGCTTTCAGCGATAAGGCCCATTGTTTTACCAGTGACGCTTAGATAAGGTTTCCACTATCTGTATTTTGTTATGTTATTTGTAAATGGTGAACAATAAAGAGTTATCTATCTATCTATCTATCGTGGTAGGGAAATATGCGATCCTTCACACATTTTTGCGGCCTTCGGTTTTGAAAATAGGCCTCCAGGTTGCAAGCGCATCGCCTCTTAGCGGAATACTAGCCAGTGACACATGACAATCGGATTTTTGGTCTTTGGGACATGACGGTTTCCTCACGATGTGCCCTTCACCATCAGAGCATGTGCATAAGCCAAATGCGCACATAAACGTCAGAAAAGTGAAAAGTCTATTGGTGATACTGAATTTGGAAAACCTCTGGATTAGAAATCGGGCCTTTACAAACTTGGCCACACAGCTCATTAAAAACAAATATATAACACAGAGTGGGCAAGACTCTAGGACTATCACAAGTAATTGAAAACTTGATTTGAAAGGGTTTCTTTGTAATACGTAATATACTTTACTGCAAACACCAATCAACCTGCCAAGCGTGGAGATTAGATTCAGATTCATTTATTGGTATAAAATAAAAATCACGTTCAACAATCTGTGTTTGAGTGTTGTATCATATAATACGTATGTATTTACAAAAGTATTTAAGTATTCTATCCATAATCTAGTTCCCATATTACAAGCTATGCTTAGTTTGGGGCTAGATTGCGCTTTGTGAAATTAATGTCATGTAATATTGATTTATTTATATATTTTTTATAGAATTATGAGTTTTCATGATTCTATGCGAAAAATATACAGTTTTTCACAGTTGATCCCGGAAAACCATAAACATTCTAATCGAGTCATAATGTTGCTTATCAGGGTTTTATGCTAAAGTGGTAAAAGATTATTGTCAAGTGGCCCAGTTTTATTACGAAATGTGACAACAACATTTCAAATGCATCGCTGGGTTTGCTACACTACACGATCAGACTGAACTGAATCAGCGATGTGAAAATCTGAGTCTCTGATATCTCAACGTTTTGTCGTATTCCTTCATTGCCTATCTAAAAAAATGTATCAAATATATTGACACATTTTTTTAGGCAAGAAAAACATTGACTTTATTAAGAAATAACATTTAAGTATCTAAATGTTTATCTTAATGTTCGGTTTGCAACAAATATCCGCTTGTTAAGCAATTTTAAAAGTATTCGAAATAAGGCGGAGAACGTTATTTTGAAAATGACTAAATACTTTGAGTTACCTTTAGTTTTTTTAGGTTACCTTTATACTTTTTTTTATAAACTGACAAAGAGCAGTGCATTGCCAATAAGCATTGTATTGTTATTCTCTTTATTGTTATTCAATAACAGACATTTTTCCAATGTGACTCACCCTTTGTAGAATGGCAAATGCTTTGCATTTTGATTGTGTACTGCTAGCTACAATAACACGGTTATATCGGTGTACTTAAGCATAAAGTTTATTCACGGAACGAGTAACATGATACAAATGTTATAATAACTCAAAATTCACAACTCGTTGAGAATTTCTGCACTTAGTTTTTTCATCAACCCTCATCCTGAAGCGGCAAAAAAGAGTAAATATGATTGTTTGTAACTTTTTACTGGCAAAGAATTGGAACACGAATCTAAAGTTTTTATTGCGATAATAAGTCTCAACATCAACTTCTTGAAAATATACCGCAGCCCCTTCAGCACGGGGAGGGGATAAAATTTTTGTCCTCTATTTTTCTCCACCATCGGGAGACAAAATGCTCTCAGAGGTGGATAAAAACAGAGGACAACATTTTTATCCCCTCCCCGTGCTGAGGGGGCTGGAGTAGCAGAGTTGTGTAGGTTTGATGACACAACATTTACAAATGTATGATACATTACCAAAAGTATGATGCATTGACAAATGTATGATACATTTACATTTGTAAATGATGTGACCAAGTGCACTTGTAACACTTGAAATACAAACATAAAAGTCACTTGATATCATAAGCAAACAACTAAGTTGTGACAATAATCCGCTTTTGTTTAACTTTTTTTTGTTTAACCGCCTCTGTGGTCTAGTGGTTCAAGCCACCGATTTCAGATCCAGAGGTCCCGGGTTCGATTCCCATGGGGAGTACAATATATTGTGCTTGGTTTGGTTGGTGGTAGGACTTTGTTAAAGTCCGCCTGGCTAGCTACCACCATCTTACCTAATTCTGTCGCCATAATAACAATTCTAAAATTGTTGTGTTCCGGCATTCAGAGGTAAGATAGCCAGTTCCTCAGTTTGTTGAGGATTCCGGGTGAAGTGCGCCTCCACCTTCGGCCTTATCTCAACTTGTTACCAGGTGAGATGAAGGCCAAGTGCTTACCCGTCGTACAATAAAAAAAAAAAAAAAAAATCATAAAAATCGAGCTATAGCTGTAGATCAAATATAATAAAAATCTTGGGCCTTGGGGAACAGGGGCACATATAATTTATGGGGATTTAGCGGCGAGGCTAAAAGAGTCGGCAAATGACCAGAATGCTGGACTGTTAGGTAATTGTACAGTTAGGTAATAGTAATGGTATCAAGCGCCTATATGTAAATAAATTAGTTGAATTACTGTTACATAAATTGGACATGGGGTTGGGTAAACTGATATTGTGTGCATTCCCATACTCTAAATTGCTTTCGAAAAATGAGAATGTTAATATTTTTAATATTAACCTTATGCTTTACAACTTGACATGTCGTCATAGTGACATTTTATTTTTTGACACTAATATTTTTATTAGTGACTTTAGGTTAACACCAGATACAATGTATCTCAGTAGATATAGTAGGATAATTATTGCTAAATTGTTAGCATTTAATATTTGTGACAAAGTTATAGGTACTATAGCTACAGACACTGACGGGCTTACAGTTAGTAGCAGTACTATCATGGGCGTTCAAACAGTAGGATCAGATGACAAGCATTTAAACTGACCACCAAGACAACGGGAAAGCCTAATAGGTTACACATAGTCCATCAAAATATTCAAGGCCTTTCCAGCAAAAACTTAGAAGTAGAATTATTTTTAAGTAAAATGAACATCAGTGTTATGGGCATCACTGAACACTTTATATTGCATCAAAAGTTACTACCTCATTATGAAGACTACTGCATTGTAAGCGCATACAAGCGTAGGAATACCACTCAAGGTGGTTCTTTAATTATTGTAAAGAAAACTCTCAAATGTAAGGAGCGTAAAGATATTGTGAAACTCACCATTGAAGAAGTTATAGAGCTGTCATGTGTTGAACTGGAGCAGCACATAGTGGTATGTGTCTATCGTCCTCCCCAAGCAAATTACGCGCTATTTGAGTCCACTATGGAAAATGTACTAAGCAAAATATTCAGTCGTAATAAATCAATAATAGTGCTCGGTGACTTCAATATTGATATACCTGTAAATCCTCTAACTGAAAAAATCATTAACTTGTTTAAATGTTTCAACCTTAAGCACCAATTCGATAAACCAACTAGGGTAACTCTAACAACTGCCACTTGCATAGATAATGTATATTGTAGTGATATTCCCCTTGAAAAAGACGTGTTTAAAAAATTTGATTCAGACCATTATGGTCAATATGTTTTATTTGATTGTAACTTACAACAAGAGCTACCGGAAATCACATGCAGACCAATTACCGAAGCTAGCATCATAAAATTCCAAAATAACATAAGTCAAAAGATTTCCCTGATCCCATGCTTGAATGATCCAAATGAGCTTTATAATATATTGTCTAATCTAATACATAAAGAACACGAGTATACGTTTCCACAAAAAACGTGCAAAGCTAAATCTGGTTCCATGTTTGCAGATTGGGCAACAGCCGGTATCTATAAAAGTAGGAGTAGATTGTATGAACTTTATGCAGAAAGAGAGTCAAGGCTACACGATTTATCATTTGTTTCTTTTGTCAAAAACTACTCAAAAGTCTTTAAAAAAGTATGTCATGCTGCGAAATCATTGCAAATAAAAAGGAAAATTGAGCAGTCATCAAATAAAATAAAGGCTACCTGGAAAATGATAAATAATCAAACAGGTAAAGCAAAACATTTGAAAAAGCAGATAAACTTAAAAGTTGACGATAGAATTTTGACTGATAACTATGAAGTTGCTAATGAATTTAACCGTTTCTTCTCTTGTGTACCAAAAATTGTTACTCGACCATTAAACTCCTCTGTTGATTGTGCTTTAGCCTTTCTTGAAACAAGTGTTGAAAGGTGTAATGCTTCTTTTAGCTTCAGACACGTCAATGCTGATTGTATTCTAAAAACTTTTAAGTCAATAAATATTAAAAATACTGAAGATCTCTGGGGGATGTCCGTAAAGATCTTAAGCACGATTGTTTTTGAAATAGCACCATGTCTAGCATATATATTTAATAGAAGCATCGACGAAGGAATCTTTCCAGATCTTATGAAATATATCAAGTTGATTCCTTTATTCAAATCTGGAAATGAAAAGGATCCAGGAAATTATCGACCAATCTCAATTCTGCCAGCATGTAGTAAAATATTTGAAAAACTTATTCTTAACCAGTTGTTGTCACATTTTAACTGTAACAGGCTACTTCATGAAAAACAATTTGGGTTTACTAAAGGTCGTTCAACCACTGACGCTGGTGCCATGCTGTTGAAGTACGTTTTTAAAGCCTGGGAAGGAAAACAGGATGCCATAGGAGTATTCTGTGATTTATCTAAGGCTTTCGATTGCGTAGATCATGACACCTTAATCTCAAAGCTAAAACACTATGGCATTCAGAATCAGGCAATAAGCCTCATGCGTAGCTACCTATCGAATCGCATTCAAAAAGTAGACATTAACGGTAGCAAATCTTCGGGAACATCCACTAACATCGGTGTACCACAAGGGTCAATCTTGGGGCCTTTTTTGTTTCTAGTCTATGTCAATGATCTGCCTTCCTGTGTAGGGGATTTATGTGATATTGTATTGTTTGCAGACGATACTTCATTAATATTTAGAGTTGATAGGGCTAAAGATAATTATGATTGTGTAAATGCTTCTCTAGCTAGAGTTCTTGATTGGTTTACGGTAAATAACCTCTTATTAAATGAGAAAAAAACGAAATGCATTAGATTCACCTTGCCTAACGTTCAAGTCAGCAATGCTAACATTATCTTAAATGGGGAAATACTTAACTTTATGGAAGCAACTACTTTCTTGGGTTTAAATATCGATGCAAAGTTGCAATGGGGTATTCATATTAATACATTAGCTAGCCGGCTAAGCTCGGCAGCTTACGCAGTACGTACCATAAGGCATCTTACTGATGAAACCACGGCGAGGTTAGTTTATTTTAGTTACTTTCACAGCGTTATGTCCTATGGCATATTTTAATGGGGAAATGCAGCAGATATTGAAAGCATTTTTATCCTGCAAAAGAAAGCTGTACGGGCAATTTATAAATTGAAAACTCGTGACTCTCTCAGGGAACGTTTTAAAGAGATTGGTATTATGACAGTCAGCTCCCAATATATTTATGAAAACCTAATGCACGCACACAGGAACATTGATGAGTTTGTTAAAAGAAGTGATGTACACAGTGTTAATACTAGAAATAAAAATAAACTTGACATACCTAGGTATCGCTTAGGAAAAGTAAATAATTCATTCTTAGGAAACTGTGTACGATTCTATAATAAGCTTCCTCAAAGCGCCACCAAACTCTCTGCTCGTAAATTCAAATTGTATATAAAGAATAATTTAATTAAAAGAGCCTACTACAAAATAAGTGACTATATCGACGATAAGAACGCGTGGCCCGATGTTGCTATACCAGTTGACAGTTAAATGGTGTTTTTCAATGTCAAGAAACTGCCCATTAGATAGTTATGTAGTAATCAATGTTTTAAGATAATATTAAGTTTTTAGTTTTATGATGTAGGTAACACTTGTAATGTTATTAAATTATTATAAACAATGTACCTAAATGTTAAATGGATTTTCAAAAAAATTAATCAGCCCGAGGTTCTTGCCTTTCTCCTTGTGTGCTGGTCGCGATTCCGAACAGGCGGTAGATTTGACGTTTCAAAATGATCCTAAAAATCTTAATGAATAAAAATATTTGACTTTGACTTTGACTTTGACTGTATTTCGCTCAGCGGGTGAATATTGCCATCCAACTTGGTAATGCCGCCAGTATTCTGGCCACGTTACAATCTGGTGGTGACAACGATCGACTGGGTTATCTCTAAGATATTATTTTTGTAGATAATCGATTTGATATTATTACTTGTTCGTACCTATAGTAAGTTTATGTTAATCTATTTAAATTGTATTTTAGTTAATCATGTTTTGTGTACTTAGCTGTAAGTTTTCTGTAATCATTATAATGGTTCAGAACAAATAAACAATCTATCTATAAATTTTACATGATTATGAAAATGAAATGTAGTGAACTTGAGTGTATACCTATAGTATGTATGATAACTACCTGAGCTCCCACACTAGGAAAACCTGTGTGGGTAGCAAACCTCTTTCGTACGGTAGAATGGTTTCGAATGGTATATAAGATCATTCGCCGAGTATGAGTGCGAAATGTTAATGATATTTCATATAGTGTTTTGTTATTTCATTTTATTTGTGATACATATCAAGTGACAATAGTCTTTTACTAAATAAGGAATTCAAAGAGATGAATGAACGAATGAAAATACATCATTCAAATATTCTAAATTCAAAACTTTTTATTTCGGACAATGTATGCATGTATTTACGAAAAAGTATTCCATCAAGAATATAAGTCGTCTATATTTTTTTTATATAAATTCCTACGTACTATATGATACAACACTCAAACACAGAACAAACATCTATATTCATCACACAAACGTTTGTCCTGGGTGGGAATCGAACCCACAAGCTACAGTGCAGCAGGCAGAGTTACTACCAACTGAGCTATGAGGCTCTCCTTTGACAAAAACATTCATACATTGCATCAAGTTGTCAAGAATGTATATATACGTAGCCAAATCCTTTTGAAATGGATATAAAATTAATTTGAATACGAATTGTCAGGAACCCGCAGAGTGAAAAGACGGTTTGCGCACTTTCTAGTTCTCTGAGTGCTCTTTTGTTGAGCTCTTGAGATTCAAGAAAAATAGTGCCATGTAAATGATTTCGTTGGGACTTTTGAAGCATGGGGTAAGGCTGCATTGCAATACTGTTCCTTACACGTTTTAAATGAAATTTCTAAGAAATGCTGAAGAATAAAGGGCGGCAAATTGCCTTTTATGTTAATTTGTAATAAATAGCTAGGCCGTTGATGAAAATAATGTTCTTTCGAAGAAAGGAATCCACAGCTTGTATAATGTTGTAGAAACAAATTATACCAATATTAGTATAGTTTGTTTTTAACCAATATTGGTATAGGTTGTTTTTACAAAGGTCGATCGGTAGACCTCATCCTTGATCTTAAAGCTAGATAAGCCTAAAAGTCAAGAACTAGTTCATCATTTATGAAAACATCACGCGCTTGAAAACCAAGTCTCAGTAGGCACCTATAGAAAGAAATGGAATGATGTAAAAAGTAATAAATGTAAATGTGAGCCTTTACAGCTCACTTGGTAGTAGCTCTGCCTCCGGAGCTGTAGGTTGTTGGTTCAATTCCCACACAAGACAAACATTTGTGTGATGAATGTTGATTTTTTACTGAGTTTGGGTATTGTATGGTAATTATGTATTTACAAAATAAAAGTACCTATGTAAATATTATTTCCGTCATCCAGTTCCCATATTACAAGCTTTACTCAGTTTTTTCTTAGATGGCGCTGTGTGAAATTAATGTCCTGTAATGTTTATTTAAAATTGTAAATACATCTCTATAGGTAAATTAAAACATATCCAAACTTACCTTATCTACATTAGGGGACGATATATGATTTTTTGATTGACGTCAAACCTTTCCTGATCTTATCTATGAGTAGCTGTTATACGAGTATTACAAGTACTAGTGATTACCTACTCCTAAAGCTACAGCTGAATAACCACTGGTGATATGACCTGTAAAATTCCACCTGGCTAGATACCACCTTCCAACCCAAGTCCGGTGCTATGCTCCGTCGGTGCGTGGAAAGCTAGTGATTTTTTCGAAGCTTGCTCTTTCATAGACCATATCCTCGCTCTAGCTTAGAGCTGGACATGCCTAGAGGTCAAAAGCCTTAACAAAGGATATTTGTTTTTGTACGACGGGGCAGCGCTTGGCCTTCATCTCACCTGGTTACATGTTAAGATAAAGCCGAAAGTGGAGGCGCACTTCACCAGGAATCATAAGCAATCTGAGGAACTGGCTATCTTACCTATGCCGGAACAGAATTGTTATTATGGCAACATAATTCGGTAGGATGTTGGTAGCTAGCTAGGCGGACTTAAACAAAGTCCTACCAGCAACCAAAATTATAAAAAATATAACAAATAATAACAAAGTAGTACCTATCACTATGTCGCTGATGCTTCTTTTTCTTCGGCCAGAGGTGGAATGCTCCGTAGATCACAGGATTGACTAGACTATTTGACATCCCAAAGAAGAAGATCCCCGACAGAAGCTCCTCACTTTGCTGGAAAAAAAGAAAAATGGTCATCATCATCATCTAAATATGAGAATTGTAGTGTAGCTGTTGTCAGCTACACTACGATTTCAACGCATTGCAATCCATGAGGTCCTAGAGAATTTAAATTTTAAAGTAGCTTCCGTTTGTAGTATAATTATTGGTGATAGAAATAGATACTTTCACGGGGTGATGGTAACAAAATCCTGGGCGTTCCTCTTATAATAATAATAAATAAATAAATATTACAGTAAAACTATAATATAAAAGGGTGATGGAAACAAAATGCTGGGCGTTCCACTAGTAATACTATAATATAAATAACTTAGCGTGAGTGACTGACTGATAAACAACACAGTCTGAATATCAGGCTGTGTTGGTGATTCTGTTTTGTTATGGAGAGGAGTTTTTAGGTATGATTATGATGATGAAATTATATGTACAATTAAACTAAATGTATACAAGGGAAAAAAACGGGTTACCTATACGGAACAGTCTATAGGTAATTCAACTGTTCCAGACCAGAACCAGACGGACGCGTGCCGAAGACACTGGCTGCATTGCCACAATGAATAGTTTTATGTTTCAATTATGCCAAAAACAAAGATATTTACATGCGGAATGTCACAAAGTATCAAATAAATATATTAGGTACAGTAATAATTACATCTCAACCTAAAAATTTACACAAAAAAGTAAATAATTATAATGATATCTGTTATTACAACTGTGACATTATTACCCATGGTGGCGAAATGACTTAAACCATCAATATGGTTTAAGTCATTTCGTCTCATCTATTACGACGCGCACCTTATTCAGTGCATGGATATCTCACCGCGTGCTGGGCACATTCTTTTGTGTACACTCTATTATCTTCAATTCGACATCCATAGGCTTATCTTGGGCATGCGGCACCATCATTTTTGAATGTTACTGTTCAAAAATTTATTACGGCCTGCAATTGGCAGAAAAACCTGAAAATTCATTGATTTTTCTTAGGCTCTTGTTGGGAAAACCAATGTCTCTCTTCTAGTCTGCATTAATAGCTTCAGCTCTTACGACTATTACAGGAGAAAAAATATCACTTATCGGAAATAAAAGAATATCGTATATATACATTGTAAATTGTAAGTGATTCGGTTAATAGGCATACAAAAAAACGAGATCTGTTGAAATCTAATAAATCTTCGTGCATGACGCCGTGAGATATTGTGATCGAGGGAGAGAATGTGTAAAAGGTAAGAGAGTTTGTATATTTGGGAACGCTTTTTACGAGAGATGGAAAATGAAAGGGATATCGAAAGGAATGTAAATGCGGTTAACCAAGTGAACGGGCTGGCTATGCATGGCGTTTTTATTAGGTAAAAAATCAGGAATGTGGTTATCCGACAAAGAACCAAGGTCGACATAGCTCAAAAAGTTGGCAGGCTGCAGTGGCAGTAGACATATATGGCTAATACTTGTCGAAGGACCGATAATCAGTAGGGTGAAAGAGTCCTTCAGTGGGGAACACGTCTAAGCAAGCGTGTAAGACGTCATCCAGCTAGATAGTAGGAAGATCTCCGTACAGTGGCAGGCAATGAGTGGATTGAAAAGGCCAAAGGCTCAGTGACCGCACCTTGGGGAGAGCTACGTTTTTTGATCGACTGAGCGAAGCGAACGAGATCTCTAAGTTAAGTTGGGAAATCCGGCACTGTATGTATGTATGTATGAATGTGTCAATGTTTGTGACGGCATAACTGTCGAACGGTTTATCCGATTTTGGTGAAATTTAAACTGTAAAGAGGTTACATAAATAGAAATGGATTGTGGCGGGGGATTTTTGATAAATGCGGTAGTTTTTGAGATATTGGGGTGAAAAGAAAATCAAATTTTCGTCCATATCTTTTGAATGGTAGATCCAATCTATTCAACATTTTTAATATGCAGAGAATAAATTAATACTCATTAATCGGTATTAGGATTTGTTTGACACTAGGGTAGCTTTTGAGAAATAGGGGTGTTAAGTGTGACATGAAGATTTTTGGCTGATGGGGTGTTGTTTGAAAGAGTATTCGGTGCATATTAAAAAAATACATATTTTACTTTTTATTAGGGGTGGTTTTTGTAACAAAGTGGTGCGTTTAGAGGGTAAAATGCTTGATATGCCCTGTAGGATATACTGTTAGAGGGGGTTGTCGTCACAATTACCTTTTTTTAAATATGCTGAAACCACCCCTGTATTGACATTAAAGATTGCAAAAGGGGTAGAAAGGGGTAAATAAGATCAAAGCCTTGAAAAATTCTGAAAACGTGAAATATCATATTTAATTGGGGTTTAGACTGCAGATTTCAAAATTGGTTAATTTACCCTTTATTAGGGGTGGTTTTTAAGATCAGGTCCGGTCAAGATAATAGGTATTCGGAATCTCAATAAAACTGGTCTATTTATCTTTTTTTATTCACTCAATAGGGTTGCCAAACCTAGGGTGTCGATAAAAATTGGTGCTAACAGTTAAAGTTTTGTTTACACGTAAACAACGTACAAATTTTGTTGCCTTTTTGGTGATGCCCCTTGGTTGACTTAACGAAATCTGTGGGCTAGAGGGGCAGATCTTTCCACCACGACGTCTAAGGCAACGGTTTTGAGAGCAATTTTGACAAAAACATCACAGGTGATATCTTTCATGTGCATGTTAATAAGGGGTGACGTTTTCACTTATTGTATTCCGCCCACCTGCTATGACATACGGCCGGTGCATTGCTCTTATTCTGGCTTTGTATATAATAAGAGTTACAAACAAGAGAGAGCCTCGAACAACGTTATATACCTAAGACCATCACGAGATCTCAGGGGCGAACTACTGGTTTAATACAATTTAGAGATGGAATAAGCTAGCAGCCCACCTAACTTTAAGTGTATCTTTTGCCTAAAACAAGCCTTACTGCGTAGGTATTATCTACAAAGAACATGACCTACGTGGCACTGCATTGTGCCCGTCAGCTTGAGGCGTAAATGTGTTGAGCCTCGCGTGCACGTCATAGCACCTGCAACTTTACCCATCAAACGAACACAGCAATGCTTTTTGGGCGTCTGAAATTTGTATGGTCTAAGTACTTAATATAATGGGTTAGCACTTGACCAGGTTTTTCACGCTCTAGGCAAGGGAGCTTTCCCAGAAGGTACTGGTTCTTTCGCGAGATGTAGTACAGCAAAGTTTTTCACCGGATTTTAGCAACGGAGATCACTAGCCACGTGGCCTTTACAGGCACCTACCACCAGTGTTGTGTCCATTCAGCCAGTGAAGGAGAGGTAACATATAAGCAAGCTGCTGCACTTCTTCAAAAACAAATGTAAATGTGCTTATGGTCACCGTTTGCGATTACTGTGATTCGGATCTAAACCACGACCACTGTGCCAAAAAAATCTTTGGTGTTTTAGTATTCTATAAAATAATTATCTCTCCAAAGCCTACCTCAAACTTTAATTTTTTTTTTTTGTACGACCGGGATGCGCTTAGCCTTCATTTCACCTGGTGACAAGTTGAGATAAGGCCGAAGGTGGAGGCGCACTTCACCCGGGATTCTCAACAAACAGAGGAACTGGCTCTCTTACCTCTGAATGCTGGAACACAACATTTTTTTCAAGAATTGTTATTATGGCGACATAATTAAGTAAGACGGTGGTAGCTAGCCAGCCGAACACCAAACCAAGCACAATATATTGTACTCCCCATGGGGATCGAACCCGGGACCTCTGGATCTGAAATCTGTGGGTTGAACCGCTAGACCGCAGAGGCGGTCAAAACTTATTAGTGATATCGCATTGTCAGAAATTATTGGTTTGACTGAATGAAGATAGATGAGGAAAACATCAAGACTTCTTGTTATCCCAACGACATGTAAGCTATGATGGTTTCAATGTGGAAACAGTAGTAGAATCCCTTTGTAAAGGGCTCGCCCGGAGAATGACTACCACTTTTACTTTTTCGGCCGCCAAGCAGCATTGCTGTATTGCTGTTTGAAGGGTATGGTTGCCGGTGAAATTACGGGCACGCGAGGCCTAACACCTTTATGACTCAACCTGACGGACTCAATGCATGTGTAGGTTACAGCCATGTTCTTTGTGGATGTGACCTACGCAGTAAGGCTTTGTTTTAGGCAAGAGATGCGCTTAACATCAGGTGGACTGCTTGCTTGTCACGTCTCAAAGTGTTATAAAAAAAAACATGTGGTGAATACTTTTTTGGTATTATTCGTTTTATAATATAATACAATATCATATCTGATAAACAGTAATTGATCTAGAGGACTTGAGCATTCCAACATTGTTTTCCACTGACCTTGAAACCAAAGTCAAGTACATTGATGAAGTACCAATTTAAATAGTTGTGTATTTCTTTGATAGAATACTTAATAATAATTTGGTAATAGTCGATCAAGTTATGAGTCTTTACTGAATTGGAAGCCAAACTTTTTGGTGAATGTCATAAATGAATTATGGTGGCATTGTTGGTCGTGGGAGTTGAAAGATAAAGGAGGCTCAATTGGAAGAAGCCGATATTCAGAGGACGTTTCACGGTTTGAAATAATGGATTACCATTATTACAAACCACAACAGAAGACAACAGATTTTACCATCATAATTATTAAATTATGATGGTAAAATCTGTTGTCTTCAAATTAATTAGAGTTGTGAAATATTATAGACAATATGAAACAATAAACCGGAAAACGCGAGTTGCATAAATCGGCTTGACATTTTGGTCGAACCACATTTCAAGGCAAAAAAAATGCGAAATTATTTTTAATTTATTTTCAGAGCCTAATAAACGATATAAAATATAAACAAAATAGAACTAGGATTATTATACTAGTACAGCTTTTTCAGTCACTATACACATTATTCACGCTTTACAAAGGGACAAATTATACGGTTTTCCAGCACTGAATTTTATGCGTTAGAAAATATGTTCGCTTGCCCGTAATAGGCATGTAGCCCTTGGGCTAACAACTCATGTTGTCATTGATGCCGAAGCAACATCCTTCACCGTTACCATAAAAGGCCTCGGTCTCAAAGCATATAGCTCGAGGTCCCTTTCAAAGGAAGTTTGATTCGCAATAAGGATACTAATGGTTATTATAACTTCGCGTTATACTCGTATAATTTTTGTAAACCCGTGTATTGGTTAGTCTAGTTTGTACTTAAAACTCTTAGATAAAGGTGCTAAGGTTGAGCCAGTAAAATCAAATGTCAAAGGGCAATTAAATGTATAAATAAAACCAAAAAAGTAAATAGCACCAAAGGTGTAATTATTTCATTCCTTTCAGGTAAATACCGCCATTAGTTCTTCGAAGTTTGCATGGAAAACTTTGCACAAAGAGTGACCAGTGTTTATGGGGGGGTACCCTTATAAGCCGGCCACTTCTCTTTGTTTAGCTGTGGAGCTCGAGAAGTAATTTCCTGTACAGAGAAGCGAGCCCATTATTGTGAATCAAAGGAGTTTCCAGCACGCTAGAGGTTTCTTGAGCTGTTTATTTACGGAATTTCAGTGAATGCTTACAAAATCATGAAAAGACTAGCTTGATAATGTACCTTGATAGCCTTTCGTTTTGAAAAAGCTTGAGCGGTTATTCCGAGTCAGCAACTCGAAATTCGCTGTAAGCAAAATGCAACGTTTTTTAATGAATTTTAACACGTTTATGTAGAGAAGTCACACAGTCGTCAAATTGAAAAAGCTTGAGTTCTTATTCAAATTTGCTGTATTTGACTACTGCAACGCTTTTTAATTAATTTAAACACGTCTTTATTTACTAGTGCAGAAGCAGAGGTCAAATTGATAAAGCTTAAGCTCTCATTAAAATTTGCTATACTTAACTAATGTATTGCTTTTTAAGGAATTTTAACACAATTTTATATGACAACTAGTATATATGCCAAGGTGGTTAAAGTGAAAAAGCTTAGTCGCTGAGGGGTCGGTCGCGGCGGCAAATTGCTAACTGCGCGACCACTCACGTTAGTATGTTTTGCGTGATTACCTTCATATCTTATATTAAAATGTAGTGACTTGACTTTGTTTTCACGCTTATTTTAATCAATCCTACTATAATTAACATAATAAATGTGCAAGGATGTAAGGTGAGTAAGGTTTTTATCGCTTAAGTATCTTAATAACAACTGAACGGTTTTGGCTCTTTTAATATACATAGTTGGAATATCACACGGGCTTTTTTGATCCGGGTTAATACCACGCTAGCGGAGCCGCGGGTGGATTCTAGTAATATATTAAACTCTTACATTACCGACTGACAGACTTATTTACTGACTGTCAACGCACAGCCTAAGCCAGAAATCCCTAAAGAATGTGTTGAAGGTAGCTTGAATCAAAATCGAATAACAAATAGTGAAAGTAAATAATATCGTCATGCAACGGAACGTCATGCAACAGAGAAGTCATAGTCGTTCTCCTATTGTGCCCTCACAAATATTGTTATTATTATTATCCCGCCCTCGTCAACGTATGTCAACTAAGCGTCCACAAGCTCTCGTACACGATCATTAAGTGATGAACAGCTGACGCACGCAGAATGGATTTGGAAGAAATCTCTTTGGCTCTGACTAGACCACAAATAACGAGAAGATCTTGCCATTTGACATTGCACAAAACATCGAGGAACTAATTTGCTTGATTCGTACCACCGGAAAACCAATAAATACCTTCAATCCCTGAAGGAGTGATGATATGCGCGGGATGTCCATCGATAAAAAACAGACAAACCAAAAAATGGTGCAATGTACGTGCAAAGTTGCTGTGCAACGAACACTGTATATACATGTGTCAATACTGTTTCGCTAAATAATATCCCGAAGACAGTGAAAACATTTACATGATTATTTTTCTTATGTTTTCTTGATATAATTTAGATAAAAGAAAACATGTTCCTAAAAAGTAAGCGAATTCCCCAAAGAGATTACAAGTCAAATGTTTTAGAGACTAAATTATGTTATTTGAACAAAATATAATTTTTCCAATCAATTATGTTTATTAGTTAGTTTAATTGTACTTTTTATTGAATACAAATTATGTTTTATTTCGATTATTTTATAACATTTTGAAGTTTCTTAAACCACCAATATGGAAAAAACATATTTAAGTATGGGCGGCAAAATGCTCCCCTCGCGACCACTCACGTTTCACGGAAAGGCGCGACTACGCTAGATTTAATGAAGTTGTTTTTTTTTTAGTATCAATAAAAAGAAAACCTCATTGAAACTTCATTGAAGAATTGTATATTCTTCAATGAAGTTTCATTGAAGAATATTCAATTTAGTTAACCTGGATGACATATTATTATCAATTACTATGAGTTACGTTTACTATACTTAGTTTTTTCGGGATATAAAGTAACGTGTAAATCCAGGTCATAAACTATGTAAATTCAAAGTGTAGCGTGATCTTATAAAGAATCCATTTTCCCTTACTCTTAAGGTAATACTTTCAAGGTAAATACATCCTAAGCCGGTAAAGCCCTTTGAAACAAAAAAATAATTTGCCAAATCGGTCCAGGAGTCTTCGAGTAATCGGGGAACATTCATAAAAAAAAAAAAAAAGATTCTGACGAAAAGAAAACCTCCTTCTTTTTTTTAAGTCGGTAAGAAGAAATCCGACTTCAATGAATAATATGTTACAAATTAATAACAAAAAAACTATGAGTTACGTTCACTATTTTTCGTTTTTTCGGGGATTTTTAAGGTAATGTGTGGGGTCGACATGAGAAAACTTTAATGGAAATGACACGGTTGCGTAATATTTCGAACAACTAGATATTTTTCTTCAAGAAACGATTTTGATGTTTAATCAGACAAAGGTCGTGGGTTCGAGTCCCACCCGGGACAAATCCAGATGAGGCACATCTTTGTGATGTGTGTTCCCAGTTTGATTAGGACATTGCAGGCCCGAATAACCTGATTACGCCCGGCGGCGGCTCGTAAAGTCTGATACCAGAACTGTTACACAGTCCACACTCAGAAAGAAAGGAAATATGTATTAAAATAAAAGTATATGAGTTTCATTACTGCAATCACTAACACGCCTGCCAAGCGTTGTGAATATTTCAAGTCCTCCATTGCTTTTTTTAGCATTGGGGGAGGATGTCCTGCAGTGGACTTTTATGGGCTGTAATGATGATGATGATACAAGTATACGGCACTTATAGCCATGCGTCTTATGACAATTCCACTAAGATGATACTGGAAGGCAGGCAGTTCAGTGGGACAACTACGTATCATCATTACTGCGATCAACAACACACCTGCCAAGCGTGGTGATTATAGCAAAACCCTGATAATGATGATGATGATACTGGAAGGTAAGCAGAGGCCTTAGTATGAGTTTCTGACAGCAAATGGATATTCGTTTTCGTATTGGGCGCATACATTTGTTTAGCGGACATTAAAAGGTACTACAGTTGCTTTATTATTCTGCTAACCAAATGTATGGAAATGAGCGCACTATACGAAAACGGAAATTTCAGTTAGCTGAAATTAATAATTTGGACTGATCTAGTTACGTTAAACACCACAGGAAAGCAGAATACGCTATTTCGTTTACTTGGATGACATATTTTTTCTAGTTATTTTCAAATAAAAACCAAAAAAAAAATTAAGAAATGTTTTGTCATCTCTTTTACAAACAAGATTCATAAGCAGTCCTATGAATATAAGCTAAAAGATCATTCTCTTGACAGGAAAGTAGTTGTGAGTGATCTTGGTATCTGTTTCGACGAAAAACTGACTTTCTATTCTCATTTTGATCACATTATATCCAAGTGTAACAGACTAGTTGGTTTCATATCAAGATCGACTAAGGATTTTAAGGACCCTAAACGCTTTGTTTACTTGTAGTTTGCATTAGTGCGTAGCGTACTTGAGTACAAAGATGTCATTTGGTCTCCTTATTACAAAACCCATATTGACCGCATTGAAAGAGTCCAAAAGAATTTTATTCTTGTGCTTTAGGTGTGGTGTTCGCAGAAAATTGCCTAGTTACACAGATAGGTTACTTAAATTTAATCTTGTATCTCTGGAACTCCGTCGTAAATACCATTTCTTATACATCTTTACAGAATTACCCACTCCCTTATTGATTCCCCCAATCTTCTCTCACAGCTTAGTATAAACATAAAACCCAGGTCTAGGCAATCCTTTCTTGATACTTTCGTCCTACAGGGTTACTAATAATACATCTTATTATAATCCCGTGGTCAGGATGTGTCGCTTATTTAATGATTTATCTATTGAACATCATGAAACTCTAGATATTTTCACAAGCAGTCTACCAAAATTTAAAAAGGCCGCTCTTGCGACTCTTGTATTGCGCGAGAGGTAATATTTAGATAGCTTTAGAGGTAATATTTAGAATTTAGATATATATATTTAGTATTAGTACAACTAATATATTATAATTAATATTACATCTATAAATATATATATTTTTTGTGTGTTCTTTCAGATGTCTATTTATTTAGCTTTTATTATATTTCCTCAGTATACGCAAATATTGCTCTTGTTTTTAAACATGTTTTTGGAATATGATCTAGATAAAAATTGAAAATATCTTTAAGCTTGTCATGTTTTGACTATATTCTGTTTTGTGTGCCTAATAATAAATAAATAAATAAACCACTGTACGGATTTTGATGAAATTTCAATGGAACCACTTTGAAAGTATGGCCTACCAAACGTAATAAATTGGTGGGGTAATCGAGTAACAAGCAAACAAACAATAAAAAATATTCAGCCGAATTGAGAACATCCTCCTTTTGTTGAAGTCGGTAAAAAAGAGGTTCAAACTTATCTCTTAGCGTATTAATATATATTCTTAAAAATAATGTCCTGATACTTACTATTTTACTCTACTGATAAATGTATTTTGTTGAGTCGTTATATCATTAGCTAAATAAAAAAAACTATATACATCACATTCAATAAAATATAGGTACAATTAAACTATGTACAAAGGAATCAGTCAGATTACGTAAGGACCGTTAAAATAGGTAATTCAACTGTTCCAGACCAGTACCAGACGGAAGCGTGCCCAAGACACTGGTTGCATTGCCAAGCTATGCTAATTTGCTGGCCTAAATAAGTATCAGGCCTGGGGTCACGTGTCGCCTCAATCAAAAACCCCAAAAGGCTCCTAAAGGTAAGCTCTGTCGAGACCACTATATATTTGCGCCTTTTGTGATCCTCGGCCGAATCAGCCGCCACACCAGCCCTAACTGATGTCCCAGCAGATGAGATGGCGATGTGGGACGCAGGTAGCGTCCCATACCAAAGGCCTACCCATTTCCCAAGGGACAAGAGACATACCATCGGGCCGCTTACCATCATCACGTAACAGACCATTCGGTTCAAGAACGGCTGGGACATTGACACAGGTAAAAACTCGACGGATAATGCCATTAAGGGCGCGAATTTTCTAAAAACATCAGATTTATCTAGCGCCGTCTTAATATTCCCAATGGTAAGCTGTTTGGTAAAGAGGAATCCTTCGTGAATGAAATGTAATAACGATAAACTCATGTTCATCGTTATTACATGAAGACTCAACTCGTACATAATCTTGTGACGGCTTTTTTCATAATACTCCGTTACAACGCATATTGAATACCGTATGGTGTCTATGTAACATGACTGAAAGATGAAGCATGATTTGAATACTAACACTGATATATAAACGTATTCAATTTTGGAATGGTGTATTTTTATGTCAGAAGTTTCCGTAAATGTCGCCTCGCCACTCTAAGGGCTTAGGTTATGCTTAGTCACGTAACACATTAATGTTTGCAATAAGAGTGGCGAGATATAAGTAATAACGTGTGAAGAGTTCATTCCGGATGATGAATAGTTTGTCCGGCAGCCATTTTGAATTTCTTTCATTACTTTATTGTTGCGTGTAATTGTGTGATGTTTCTAGCAGCGTTTAGTGGGTGCATCTCGGTTTTTAAAGGGAATTAAGCTTAGTAAGAGATCTCACCATAATAAAGGCAGTAGTTTCCTTCTGTGTATAATCTACAACTTTACTGCGATCACCAATCCACGTGTCAAGCTTGGATATTATGTCAAAATCCTCTAGCTTTGGAGGAAGCTCTGTCTAGCAGTGGACACAAATGGACTGTTGATGTGTGTGTGATACATAATAAAGTAATAACAGGGCTGAGTTCAAGGAGTATATTCTTATGCCGCGTCCTACATGACCCAGGTAGGTACCAGGTACCTACATAACATTATTTTGTGTATTTTTCATTAACAGTTGGAGGAAACTCTGGTAATCGTACCAGCCAATAGCTCGCAAGAGCCACATACAAAGTATCCGGTACATTATGGAAGAGCTTAGCCTAAACAGATAAGTCAAAACGTCCTGTCAAACATTTTAGATTCATAACTAGGTGGGAATTCTCGGGCGTTTTACTAGTTTGATATAAAAACTTCTTATAATGCTCGAGGCTGTGGAAAAAGCTGCTTTGCAATGCATGCGATGACGTCATGGCCATGTCATAAAAAATACACACAATGACCTTGCTGTTTACATCAGATCTATTTGTAGCTTAACCCATCAGGAAATTTCTTGTTCGGACATATGTACATCCTAACCACTTCGGCAATAAACAGCTGGACTAGAACTGTGGACAGCTAAAAACCTTATAACTGCGATGTCTGTATCTAGTTTACGTTGCAGTATAACGCTATAGTGAAGCAATGTGTTTTTATACACATACTAGCTGAAAGTGCCCGTGCTTCGCTACGGTAAATCAAGAAAAACGGAGTGGCTGTAGATACCTGGCAATAATACAGGGGTAAAGAACAGTAGGGTTCCTAATTTCTACATGGCCCTTCCCGGTAATTCTGCCATACCTGCCTCTGGACATGATCTGCAGTAGCCGGTTCAGAAACCACTGAACTGACAACGGACTCAAATTTGCCGCTGTAGTAAAAATCTAACCAGATGGGGCAATAAAGACTCATTACGACTGTGGAGCTCCCGTATAGGAAATGGCCTACCTACTTTCCTACCCACTTTGCCCCGTGGAGCTGTAGATGTTGTTTAGTATTATTTCCACTTCCCCTTTCACCTTCTAAGAGAAGAAATTTCCAAAAAATATTTTCAAATATCTAATATTTACCACCCAAAGTTACACAATTTCAACCTAATCGAATGAAACTAAAGATTTTGCCCCATTTCATAATAGATATATTTTTTTATAATTTCGATAGTTGAATTTTTTTTCTTCATCAAATAATTTATAGTTTTGTCCTGTTTCATCCTAACTAGTAAGGTTTGGTGGTTTTTTTTTCAATATAGGCATTTAAATTATAATAAAAACACATACTAAATTTTAACTCGATCGAATGAAACTAAATATTTAGAATTTCACGACTATTGCTCTATTTCACTATTTCAGAGGAATAATAAACATTATAAGTACCTATCTATATAGTCTATGAAACACAAATACATACAATATCTTAACTAAGTCTAATTATAAAGATTTTGAATGCATTTTTCCCCCATTTCAGCCTTATAGAGGCAGGATCCAAGGATTTTTTAATAAGAAGCATTTAAAACGTATTATAAATACACTTTCTTTTTTTTAACTCTATCGGATCTTATTTAATGTTTTTTTTTGCATACAAACTGTTTTGCCCCATTTACCCGTTAATAGTAAGATTTTTTTATATATTTTTTTAATACACATTATTTAGACGCGTATTTTGAAACTCGCAATGGAATCAAAACATAAAGGATACATCCAGTTGACCTAGAATCTTGAAATTTGGCATGAAGGAAAGTTTTATAGCAACATAAGGGAAAAAATCCGAATAACTTTAATTTTTGTTACAGCACCTTTTTTATTTGATTTATAATTAGAAACGGTAAAGCGTCCTTTGTCTTAAAATGATGTTCCCCAGCCTACGACATTGTAATGTTAAGCATTTCATTTAGCAATAAAAATACCATAACTTTTACTTATATACCTACTGGTTAGTACGGAACCCTCGGTGCGCGAGTCTGAATCGAACTTGGCCGGTTTTTTTTCTAATGTCTATTCCGTTCCATAAAACAAAGTCATTTCATCGCCCTGGTAAATTTATAAAACTAAACAAAATGTTGATCAGAAATATGTGAATTCTATTAAATCTTCTTCATGAACAAAGCCGATTGTCATACAAAATTGAATCGGTAACGTACTAGGACATTACCAATTGATCATTTTACTTTTGACAGCTCGGGTAGAGCTGTCAGTAAATGGGTGGACCAACTTTATTGACCTCTAAAAAAAGTGACCTTTGCAGAGCTAAAAATGGAACTAATTTCATAACATATCAATTTCATCCCTCGAGCTGCACAATGATCTCCTGAAGAGGGTAGAAGTAGGTACCCCTTTCTGATAGATAGGCAGCATAAGTGCTTTTTCATACAAGTGTACAATACTGGAACGTTCGATTCATTTGCGTAGGTGTTATGATACAACATAGCCATTGCTTCAACGGTAGCACCCATTTGTATTCTATACAGCTGTTTCATCATAACCTCAAATCGATACATATTTATTAATGAAGAGCCTTACGTATTCACGGGGTTTATTGGCTGATAAACAATCTGTTTTGTTAGTAACTCTGTTCTAACTAAAACAACTATAAACAAGAAGCTCATGTACTGTAACTGACAAAGATAGGAGCTACGGAAACAACTATCTGGCAACGATGATACCAGTCCTAATCCCCAGACTTCCCAGATACATATTCCCTTAAGTTAGCCTATTTAATCCTTGTACAAACCACAGGCATTTGTTCTCGGTTTTGCGTACGTGGTACTTAGGTAATAAATGATCAAGAACAATACTTGTGCAACATTTTCACTTGATCCGTTCATAAAACGTAAAGAAACGCCAACATTAAATGTTTCGCATTTAGAGTACCTTTTTTCTATGGCGTTTTTGGGTAATTCAGATCTTAAGTTTTCTCAGATTTTAGATAATGGTTCGAACCTATATAATAGGGTGCTCTATAATTTTATTATCTGACGAATTTTATTTATAACTAGCTGTACCAGTGCAGTTTCACTTGCACATAACATAGGACGCCTTAGATACATGTTTTCCATATAAACATGGATCTCTCCTGCCTACCCCACAGAAAAACGAAGTAAGATTTTACATCACTGACATTAAATATTACCTACCTATCTAATGCAAAGGTTCTAGTTCGTGGAGGCAGCAGCGCGGTAAAGACTTTATATAAATCCCTAGCAAAGCTACTTAGAGACCCGTCCGTTGATCTCATTAGATTCGACTAAGGGATTTTAGCAGATGATGGGCGGGCAGCAGATTCCATCCATCTAAGAACCTACCTGACACCAATACTGTGTATTATACCTGACAACAATAATACAACACCAACTCACCTGTCAAGCGTGGTGATAATGGCAAATCACTCATTAGTACTTAACACAAGCACTGCCATCATCAACTCGCCTGTCAAGCGTGGTGGTTAAGGAAAATCCACATGTCTCACTCGTTGAGATATGAGAGTTGAGAGATAAGTGGCAGCATATATACTCAAATATTATAAATATAATATTAAATAATGTAAATATATATATATATATCTTTCGGCACAACGGCAGTAGGACGGGCCTCTGTGCGAGTTGACACGGAATTATCTATTACATACGTGCTCAACCTCCACAGATCGTGCTCGTCTCTTAGCTGTTTCAAAATGGGAATCAGGTCTTTGGCCGCAAGCACATCCATCTTACAATACCGGTACATTTATGGATCCTGTAACTTTCCGCATTGCCACTCGTCTTCGGTTGGGTGCAAGATGCTGCGGCTCTCAACTGCGACTTTCGTGCACAAGGTCTGCAGTGCACGAAACACAACACTGGCAGGAGAATAACAGTTGATGATGATAAACTAACATTTGTGGACTGAAAAGGTAACAACTACCTTCGGAAAAATATACCGTGACGTTCCGCGTTTACACAACAATACACAGCCACTATTTTTCATGATCGACCTACCTTTTACGATTTTGCATATATTTGACTACTACAAATAATACATTCTTCGTTACAATTTTAATCTCCAAGGTGTACTGTACGTATATAACTTATCACTCGTTTTATTTCTTAGAGTAAGCAGAAGAAGTTAAAAGTGTGTTTACGTTACACACGTATCTTTGACCACGCTTATCTCCGAAAGTACTGAACCGAGGGCTTTTGATGTGATAATGATGACACAACGATCTGTGTTGTGTAAAATTAAATCAAACACTACCTACCCTAGTTTCATATGTATGATATTCATCGACTTAAAAACATTAGGACTAGCGACCGCGCTATTTAAAATAATGAACTTTTCATTTGTTTTTTTATGAAATTATTCCACTGAATAAGATAATATGATTATGATATACATACTTTAATTGGTTTTACTCTCAGCGTTTATTGGTGTTATATTAATTTAATTTATTAATTTAATTATAATTCTATATTAATTTGATTTAACTTTTTATGTTACTATGTTAAAGTCAACTATTTTTGCATTTAAACAATCGCTTTTTGAACTATATTTCATATTTGATTGGTAAATGGACGTGATAATATAACGTAATTGTTATTATAATTAGTAATGTAGGTAATAAGTTGGTATACTGTGGCTGCCGTGGCTTAAGAATCGACCCCACCAATTCATCCAGCGGATGTCGTAAGAGCTGATAAGGATTTTTTCATGAAGAAAGGCAGCTATTTCTACTGTTTATGTGTGTTTGTATAATTCAACACCTATCTGTGATCCCAAATCCACCTACCAACCGTGTTGATTATGGCATGAGTCATTTTATTCGTAGGAGGCGCTGTCCAACACTGGACATTATTAGGCAGTTGAAATTGAAGTAAATTTTTATGAACGTACTGTTAATTTCGAAGCGTTTATTCCCATAAGGTCCTCGTGAGTTTTAATTACATTTTTTTTACGTCATCGGCAAAAGAGATTCTCAGTAACGGTTCAAAGCAACGATTGTTCATAGACTGGCTAAATACCCTGCGGCAAGTATGCCGTTACATAATGCTACCAGCAATTATTTCCAGAAGGTTACGCCCACCCAGTGTAAACTTTGAGCTCCATGTGAATATAAAGTTACACGGTATTAGCTAAACTCAACTATCTAAATCGATATTGATCTTCCCACTTATCTCTGGTTCTCTTCCACTTGAAAGCTGGCGCGCTCTCGGCGTTTACGGTTACTTCTGGTTTTGAGCACCACTTTTTTTCACGTTTTTATTTTTTTGACTAACAAAAAGTTTGTTTGAAATGTCATTGATCGAAGTTCGACGTGTTCAGTTTGTTCGGTCATTATTTCCGCTTCCGTTAAACAATAGACTAGGTACAAGAGACACAGGTAACAAATGAAATATTTTTTTCAAAATTTTGGGTACTATATAATATATATATATATAATATAATATATAATAAGCAGTTGTTGTCATAAAAAAATTGGTAACTACAGAAACCAGTAACGTTCAAGTGGTAGGTTTTAGTAGCCATGTTTTTTTTATTGTCTCACGAAAGGTGAGAAAAGTAGAGTACACTCCTCGGGGATAAAGCTGTTTTTGTCTTGGGCGCGCTTGAACCCCTCACTGCGTTCAGGACTAGTCTTAATTCTCTCGTTTCGCTCGGAAATTAACTCATAACACCATTAAGGAGTTAAATCTGGAGTCCTTAGTTACATTCAGGATTCAATATCGCGCCCATGACATAAAACAGTGCTATATCTCCTCGATGTATAATCTACTATTAGTTGTTTACTGAATTGGCTTAAGTTACGAACAAAGATGTCAATTTGACTAAATTATCTCAGTAACTCAGTATAGAGTAATCTTCAATCTTAGAGACGCTCAAGAGATGGCCTGATAAGGACATGCATCATTCCGGGAGAAGTGCGGCTCTACCTTCGTCCTTATAATAACTTGAAAAAATCGGGTGAGATGAAGGCCAAGCACTTCCTGGTAGTACAATAAAAGGATATGCATGATACCAATATGTAACAAGCGATACTAAAAAACTAAGCATAGCTGGTAGTAGCTCTGCCTTCTGCGCTGTAGGTTGTGGGTTTGATTCTCATCCAGGACAAATATTTGTATGACAATCGGATTGTTTAATGTTCGGGTATATTGTTCGTAAAGTATGTATTTACGGAAAAGATACCTTTGTTAGTATTATTTTCGTTTTGTTTACGATATAGTAAGATGGTCTAGGAGATATCTATTCACTCTTGCCTCAAAATGATCCAAGTTATACGTAGCAGGAAATACCGATGACGGCAAAGAGTTCCAGACTACGACTAGACTAGAGTTTTATTATACGACGGGAAAGCGCTTAGGCTTTATTTCAGCTGGTTTCAAGTTATGAAAAGGCCAAAGGTTGAGGTGCACCACATCCTAAATTCTAACAAGTATAAGGAACTGGCTATTTTACCTCTAAATGCACAACTCAACTTCATTCGATACGTAAGAGCATTGCTATGAGTGACCGTAAGTCACTCGTAGCAGGAGATTTCAGATCCAGAGGTCCCGGATTCGATCCCCATGGGGAGTACAATATATTGGTCTTGGTTTGGTTGGTGGTAGGAATTTGTTTAAGTCCGCCTGGCTAGCTACCACCATCTTACCTAATTCTGTCGCCATAACAACAATTCCAAAATTGCTGTGTTGCGGCATTTAAAGAGGTAAGATAGCCAGTTCCTCAGTTTGTTGAGGATTCCGGGTGAAGTGCGCCTCCACCTTCGGCCTCATCTCAACTTGCTGCCAGGTGAGATGAAGACCAAATACTTACACGACGTACAATCAATTAATAAAAAAAAAACAAAAAAAAAATAGTCTGGTGGTAGATGGAAGGATTAGATCAAAGATATCGAGCGCTCACTCGCCAAAGTGGAATATATAAGACACAGACTGGCAACCCGCCGTCTATACGTAAGCTCCATTACCATTTACCCTGGCACAGAGCAAAACTTACCCTGGCTCTGGCCTAGAGACTAGATATCAAGAGCTTACTCATTAATTATAAACATAAAAATAATGTTTACTACTTCCTCCAGTCCAAATAAATACTGTAACCAAAATTGGTTTATCATCATCATCATCATCATCAAGATAACATAACTCTTTCAATGCTGCGTCTAACAGTAATTGAACTCCTCATTAAGTTGGTTTCTCGGCTTCAAGTACGCAGTTTAAAAATTTTGGTGGATTGTTGCTTCAAAACACATCGTGTCTTAAAAATGTGAAACTCGCAACTTATATACAGTCTACATGTAACTAATAACAGAATAATAATCATAATAATTTATATTAATATGCGCTGTTTTTTTTTTATTCCTGCGAGCATAGATATTCAGCGTAGAAATGCATCCAATGTCTTGGGCATGCTTTCTTCTACTACACGTCTGGAACAGTTTTCACATATATAGTTCTCACATACAGTCTTATGGACCGTAACAAACGGTCTGGTGGTTGGTAGCCCGATTGCTTCCTATAGACAGAGTTAGAAGGTTTTTTTGTGAACGTTATTCACTAATAACAATATTTTTGAAACGCTTGAATTTTTCATATTAGTTAAATAACCGAGCGAACTTTACTCGAAAATATTAAGCCAGTTAGATAAACCTAGATAGAAAATCTAAAAAGTTCAGTTTTATTATTTAGTAAAACTAAATAGTTTTTTTAGTAATTTTCAAATTGAAAAAATGTTTATTTAAGACAAATTCCACAGTTTTGTACCTAAAATTTGCCAAAAACCAAATCGCACGTACATATCCCTGAGGAACCACACCAATCAAGGGTTTTATACTGCTACGTTTACTGAACTTGATCCTGAGTTTGATCCCTATCTGACTCAGCAAAAATTCAGGTGAACCAAGTACCTATCAGAAGGAGTGCCGTATCGGTCTCAGCTTAAGAATCGTCCTCTCCAACTCAACCCATGGATGTCGCAAAAGCTGACTAAGGGATCTCAGTGAAGGGAAACTGTGTGAGAACCGCCTCTGTGGTCTAGTGGTTCAACCCACCAATTTCAGATCCAGAGGTCCCGGGTTCGATCCCCATAGGGAGTACAATATAATGTGCTTGGTTTGGTTGGTGGTAGGACTTTGTTGAAGTCCGCCTGGCTAGCTACCACCATCTTACCTAATTCTATCGCCATAATAACCATTTTAAAATTTTTGTGTTCCTGCATTCAGAGGTAAGATCACCAGTTCCTCAGTTTGTTGAGGATTCCGGGTGAAGTGCGCCTCCTCCATCGGCCTTATCTTTTTTTTTTTTTTTTATCTTAACTTGTTACCAGGTGAGATGAAGGCCAAGCGCTTCCACGTCGTACAGTTAAAAAAAAAAGAGATTCTATGATAAGCTACCTCAAAGAAAAAAAATCAATTGTATATTAAGAATATTTTAATTAAAAGTGCCTACTACAAAATTAGTGACTATATCGATGTTAAGAACGCGTGGCCCGATGTCACTATACCAGTTGACAGCTAAATTGTGATTTCTTAATGGTAACAAACTTCCCATTAGGTAGATAGGTACCTAATACCAATGTTTTAAAATAGTATTAAGTATTTAGGTTTATGATACAATGTAATTTAAAACTGTATATCTAAATGTTGAACGGATCATCAAAAAATAGCCAGCCCGAGTTACTTGCCTTTCTCCTTGTGTGCTGAGGCCCGATCACGAATATGCTATCTTTCGGTAAGCGTATCGTTCACGTTAGCATTTTGTATAGGATTTCGCACAGCGCCTCTACAGTATGTAAATATAACTAAATTTGCGATCACGAACCTTTTGACACATGTATCGTAATGTAAAGGTAACGTTAACGTATCGTCACTCGACGTCACTCACGTATACCTATCGTTGTTACGTAACCGAAACGTAAATACGTTACCTTAACATTACGATAACGTTAGACATTCGTGATGCAGCCACTGGTCGCGATTCCGAACAGGCGGTAGTTTTGACGTTTCAAAATGATCCTAAAAAATCGGGTTAGTCACTAACTGGACACTAGAGACTGGACCCACGTGTGTCCAGTTGGTGAAACTCAAAATTAGTATCACTTATTATTTTGTCATCTGGACACGAGAATATCTTTACGCTTGTCCACATAGTGAAACTTCAATTAGATCACTTTTATGTTTTCGCCAACTCGACACACTCAGTTTGTTTGAGAAAAGGGTACAGTCAGGTAAATAATATACTTGTTCATAAAAAGCTGCAGCACTTTTTATGAATATTGTTCATAAAAAGTGGTATGAAATAATAAAATAATGTATCAAAATAATCGTCAATTACCAACCGACCAACCAGCCTGTCCACCTAGTTGGTCGGTGGGTAATTTTTTTTCTTAACAGACAACCTGGTTTGTCAGTTGATATTTTTTTTTCTTAACTGGTCGGTCTTTCACGTAGCTTAGTTGCGGATTGCACAGGCACAATTGATTTCCTGGTCACATTGAGTCCTTATGTGCTGAAAGATTTGACAGACAACTGGTTTTTCCAATCATTACAACATTGTAAATACTTTGCAAAGGTTAAAAAAAATGAATATTGTATCCAGTAAGTTCTATTGAAATAAAATATTGTTAAATTGGGAACCTATGTGTATGTTTGTTCGGCCACCAAATTTGGAATGTAGACATACTCTGGACATAGCATATATTTATCCCAATATTCCCACGAGAATAGGTTTATCCGCTAGTGAAACGATTACATATATCATAATACATAAAATCTAAATACAAGAAATCCTTGAAATGACGAAGATCAAATTACATAATTTTGAAATATATAATGCTTCCATTAAAAGCAAATGAATGCTATGTTCGAGATCTACATTTTCGATGACAGCTGTCAAACTTCAAACGGCCACATCTCTGAAATTACTCGTCTTAGACTCTCCGTTCTTAGTTTAAATGAAAGCTATGACCAAGATCTAAATTTTCAATGGCAACTGTCAGACTTCAAACGGCCATATCTCTGAAACTACTTATTACGATTAACGCAAGAAATTTTAATTTTGAGTTTGGGCAGCAGCTGCCTTCTGTGTATTATCAACACTTTTACTGCTATCACCAATTAATGACTATAGAAAAACCCTCCAGCTTTTTACAACAGTGGCTAAGCACCTACGAGCGAGTATTAATGTAATATGAGTTAGGTATGTGATAAGGCTAATAGACTGATGTATAACAAGCTGTCAGGCTGTGGAATTCTGTTCCACATATGAACCGAGCATCTAACAGTGGAATTCATAGTCACGATAGGGGATTGTTCAGGTGTCACTTTCAGCGTGATTTCACAGATGAGATAATAGTTACTACGTGCTGGGTGACGAATCCAACCCCTTACGCATTTCATAGACGAAAAAAACCGCCAGTTTGACACTTGTCAGGTCAAGACAGGTATAGAGTGACTTATCACTGCGTGTTAAGAGGCGGGACTTCATGCATTTTATAGACGTTTTTTCATTCAAATAAAAAAATATTCATACATATAGGACTTCTATTGGCAGAGATATATATTATTTACGGTCGTTGGTTCTCAGGTCCATAATGGTGATATGCTTTACCTACTGTGCGCTGCCTGCTCTTGAACTAAGAACTGTTTTTTTGCATATTATTTATTTATTTGATATTATTGACAAGAATATATTTGGTGGATCTATAGCGCCGACGAAACTCCAATTCACCGTAGAATTCAGTAGGGTCCAGATGACAACGAATGTATCGTTTGGGCATTCGATTTTGTTGTTCGTGTATGATTTCATCAGCAATTATATTTGCTTGAAGGCCGAGATCAAAAGCCAGCGGCGGCGACACGGCGCGCGGCGTGCCTATTATTTCGTAGTCGGCGACGGAGGAGTGGCAATAAAAGATTTTTTTTAAACTACCTACGAGTACTTATTAGCTCTATCCCAAAATACACTAAGCACGACAACGCAAATGACTCTTTACTTATTCACATAGCTCTATGGATGACAAAACGACAACACTTAATGTAAAAAAAAAAAGAAACAAAACAGGTTATACTAAAAGATTTGTTTCAAAAGAATTTCCAAAAATCTTAACTACTTACTGCCTACTAGTACTAGTTATTGTAATTATTATATTGTTACGCAAATCAGAAACGTCTAGAATAATCGCGAGCCTTCGCATATTTCCGAGTAAATAAGACAATAACAACTTGTTTATCAATAACACAAAAGGATGATTTATGACCGCCGTGTCAGATTACGCAACAGTTAGCGGCGCGATCATTCCCGCGCTTACTGGAACTTTCGATACGAGTTGGATATAAATTGACGCGCGATTCGGAAGCAAGTCAGTATTCGATTACTATACAGCGAGTTAACATCAAGTGATATTTGAGTGCGATAACAGTGTTTAGTGATTCGGTAGTATAACTAAGTAGTGTTTTACTGTGTTTGAGGGTAATTAGTTTGGTGCTGAATAAACGTGTCTTATTTTGAGTAATAAACGGTTGCTTTTAATTCTCACGAACCCCAGCTCGTAACAATATTATTAACTTGAACACAGGCGGCGTCGGCGGCGGGTTTTCAGAATGTCAGTGTTTTTAAAACGCCACTATAGCGCGTGCGCACGATATCCATGACCTAATGGGTCCTTCCAATATCCACCACCAGACTAACAGACGTACTGCATGTTATAACTACATGGTTCCTTATTTTGAACGCATTCATTCGCCTCTCTACGTTTATTATTATATACTACTAATATGTTTCGTTAAGTTTGTTTTATTAGTACAGCTTTTTACCTCTTACACTAATTAATTATGAGCCTATAAAATAATACACCTAGCTACTAACAAAAAAAAAAAAAAAAACACGTAGATAACAAAATAAATCACACGTAATATTGTATATAAATAAGAAATCTAATAAATAAGAAATTGCAGCTTCATCAACGAAACAATATTACAAATTAAATCAAAATGTCAAACCGATTAGTCGGCGGCGATTCATTCATATGCTGATTATTTTATGCTGATACTGATGTAGATATTCGCAATAGCCTGCTACATCTCTACTGTCCGTCAATGTCACATTATATGACACAAAGTGAGTGAATGGGCTAAAATGCATTTAGATATAATTTGTGTGAAACTCTGTTCAGCAAGGGATTCTTCAGTAATCGTCTATGAAATACAAAAAGATTGATTCAACATGAAACACCTAGCTGAATGTTGAATAATCTTTGAAAAATCACAAGGTCCTATATTAAATTATGTTTGTATATTCCATTTGCCTGATAAAATTTTATTTTAATTCAAGTACACTTTTCTACCTTTTAGTGATCACCTCTCTCTCCTCTCTCTTAAGAACCTATGATATGTGAAATGGCTTCATATCTTCCACTATACTGTAGCATATACTTTGAAATTAATATATGTTTATAGTTCAGGATAGACGCTAGAACGTTTGTGTTTCGAAAAAACGATTAAATAAAATTTTCTTGAAAGAAAATAATTCAATAATTACGTCCAATTAGGGCTTTACACTTTGTACTGTAAATAAACACAGTATACAGCAGACGGTCTGTGTTTTCGATTATCAAAATTCATTATGTTTTATCGTAAAAACATAGAAATACGCGCATATTCCTGTCATCTGATGGTCATAAGCGCCGTGGTTGAGCGCACAGCAATGTCACCTTTATTATTACTATATCTTAGTTTGAAACTAGAGTAAAGTTGCGTGGAGTTGCTAATCTGAGGTACTATAGCCCTTTAAAGGTTTACTGGTAGAAAACTACACAAAATAGAAAACATTGATTTTGCAACATCATTTTACATTCATGGGAGGGGGTGGCGTCTGGACTTCATACTGTTATAGCTCATCAACTTTGTATCGTCACACTATATTCTCCACATTCAACTATACTCCCATTTGTAGAAAGCATTTGTTATATCACCACCCTGGGCATGTGGTAGTGACAATTTTTAAAACTTTGTGGCAGTGAAACTGCGCGTGGTCAGCTGGTACTATAAATATATTTTGAACAAGAATGAAATGTTTGGATTTAACTGACTTCTTTTTTTTTCCAGTCCATTAATTTTACACAATGTCAAAGTCAAAGTCAAAATTTCTTTATTCATTAAAAGTTTTTTTTGGGATAATTTTGAATCGTCAAATCTACCGCCTGTTTGGAAACAACACAATGCCATCTAGCCCCAAACTAAGCATAGCTTGTAATTTGGGAACTAGATTACGGATAGAATACTTAAATACTTTTTGTAAATACATACGTATATGATACAACACCCAAACACAGAACAAACATTATTCATCACACAAATGTTTGTCCTGAGTAGGAATCGAACTCACAGCCTACACAGTGCAGAAGGTAGAGTTACTACCAACTGAGCTATGAAGGTTGTTAAAGGTAAAAAAGGTAAAAGTATGAGGCTCTTTATAAGGATCCATCCAGTTTTGGCAGCACGAAAGTTACTTTTATAGTATTAGGTACTCACATTTTTATCAGGATCCCAAAACGTGAAGATAATCATCATGACGTAGTATGGTGTCCACCACAAGAGGAATGCCACCACGATGACTACTGACATCCGCAGAGACTTCATCTTCGCTCTGTCTATCAACCTCCGCCGGTTTACATCTGGCGTGAAGTACTGCGTTTTATCTGCTCTCCTGACTTCAGGTTTGAATACCTTTTCACTTTCTGCAAATTTTACAAAACCTTGTAAATTCATAAAGGAATATCTTTTCCTACGTAAAGATAATTATGGAGAGCTGTGTGGTTCAAATCCATGGATATTTCAGTTTGAATGAACGCATTTGACAAATGCATGTGGTTTGAAAGAGAAAAAGAAAAGAACAAAAGAAGGTCATGTTGTGAGCTGACCGGCTTGTCCCTAGGAATAAGCATCCAAATGGCATGGAAGTGTCGATGGGCTTGCAACCTGTCATGTGCAAAACGTAAGTTTGGACGTGCCTCTGACTTTTCCTTAGTAAGTGATCATCATAAGATCCATACTCTTAGCAGTGATAAGAGGTGAATCTTCGAAGTTTAAAAAGTTTTAAGACTTAAGGAAAGAGTCTGTTTCTCTTAGTAAAATAAAATGCGAAAAAAATACGATTTACATACGCAAAAGTTTGTTTAGATATAAAAGCAATTTTGGAAAATATCACAAAGAACCATCTAGCAAATAATATTAAGATAAAATTTTGATATGAATCGCAAACAAAACTTTTCAATTACCATCTTTGAAGCTTTACGAATGCCATTTTGACTTTGTTTTGCTTGTCTTGGTTCCTTAGATTTGCAAGTTAATTACAACTTCAAATACTCGGAAAAGGTTTCTATTTGATTAAGTGGTTGAGAAATTAATGACTTATTTGAATTAGGTCTGATTTAATTAATTTCTAACCTTTGAATCGCTTATTAGATATGTAGGGGTACGAGTATTCTAGAAATGTTAAATTCCTTATGTAATAACACCTAGTGTTATTACATAAGGTATATACATTTATTTATTTATTTATTTATTTATTTAATATTTACATTTTATTTACATAATGTATATCCTAGTGTATTATTATTATTTAGATATTTATTTATGGCAAATTGCGTTTTTCAGAGTAGATCCATATCCTACATTAGGATCAAGATAATAATAAATAATATTATATGATCTTATTATTATCAGTCATTTACCGACCTGCCTACAATAACCATGAATTTTTCAGTTACGTTGTTTTCTTATTTTCTTAAGTTATTTTTTGTCCCAAAGCTAAATTGTTCAAATTTATCAGGCAGCAATTTTGTTTATTTAATTTCTAATAGCTTCGTCGACTCGTGTACACTTTTAAAGCAAATTCCACAGAACTCTAAACCAGCCTATATTGTTGTTCAAAACAAGTTTGAAACCAAATTGAAAAAGGACTACTAAAGTCTGTATTTTCAAGGCACAAAAATATCAAACTGAAAGTACTTTGGTTATTATATACAGTATTTATGAAAAGAAAATAAACAAGGTGCGAGGCGAGGGAGCACAAAAATAATACCAGCAGCGGCCGCCGAAACACCAAAATAGTTTGAACCAATTTTGACCGAATTTACCAAATATTAAATATTAGGAACGAGTATTTTGACCAACAGGGAAAGACATTATTTATACTGACTGTTTAATGCCAAATACACAAAAAACAAATAACGACCGAATAATAGGAAAAACACTTTATTAACTGTTTTTATTTATTGTTCGATGGTAAAGCACTTGGCCTTCATCTCATCTGGTTTCAAGTTATGATAAGGGCGAAAATAGAAGCTTTTTTTACCCGGAATCTTCAACAGTTTGAGGAACTGGCTGTCTTACCTATAAATGCTGGAACACAACAATTTATTATTGATGCTATGGTGACAGATATAAGTACGATGGAGGTAGCTAGCCAGGCGGACTAAAACAAAATCGTACCACCAACTAAACCAATTACAATATTGTACTCCCTTGGAGATCGAGCCCGGGAACTCTGGACTTGAAACCGTTGAGCGAACCACTAGACCACAGGGCAGATAAAACTTCTTCTGACCGATAACGAGTTCAGACTGTAACTTAAAGTAATAAGTACTCGGCGTAGGTTTCCTCATAGCTTACGCTAGATTTATAGCTTCCTCATAGTCAATTCGCATTTTTTTCCGTTTAAAAAAGCTTAACTTACACACTTTATAAGTAAATTACCCTTGTGAGTTAAATTTAGGTCAACTAAGTACTTTTTTCAAGACCCGAAAAGTTAAAATCAGCATAAAGCAGAAGTTTTGGGTCGTGATTACAAATGGTGTGCTAAATTACAATTTTATGATAATTTTAAACAAGAATGACTAAAATTTAAATGAAATTGAGCTTCTGCACGTATTTAATACATTTATGATTGGTGGGTGTTTGAGGTAACTTTTGTTTGTATTAACATAACATCTATTTTTATTTGGTATGTTGGTTTTTATTTGGTATGTTGGTTTTTATTTGGTTGATGGTAGGACTTTAAGTACGCCTAGCTAGCTACCACCATCTTACCTAAGTCTGTCGCCATAACGTTAATTCTCAATTTTTGCATTACGGCAAAGTCAAAGTCAAAATTTCCTTTGCATTAAGATTTTTTAGGATTATTTTGAAACGTCAAATTTACCGCCTGTTTGGAATCGCGACCAGCACACAAGCACGCAAGAAACTCGGCACAGGTAAGATAGCCAGTTCCTCAGACTCAGTGAGGATTCCCGGTAAAGTGCGCTTCCACCTTCGGTCTTATAATAACATGAAACCAGGTGAGATAAAAGCCAAGCGCTTCCTCGTCGTTTCATAAAAAAAGTAAGTAATGAATGCATGTAACAATTGAAATAAAATTAGCAAACATCTTTACGTATTTATAGCATTCCATACCCAATGGTGACAGCGGGAGCCTATTAGCCTTCGCTATTCGTACGATTGTCTGTCAGCAGGCGGTATCTCATGAACCATATAAGGTAGGCAGTTGACATTTCCACACAAAATTGGTTTTTATTGCCGCTTTAACAAAAAATTATAAAAATAAAATTAGATTAGAAACGAAAGATTCTCTCACTCATTTCAATGAAGAAACTTGTTTTTGCCTTTAAATGTGGGTTGAAACTCTCGGTGTGCGTGTATTTGGCCTGTTTTATTCAATTGCTATTTGAGACTCTTTGATTTATGCCACAATGCAGATTTTTTTGATGTATGTGTGATGTATGCGACAATTAGTGGAATACCTCAAACTTGAAAAGTGAGACTCAAAAGGAACTTCCTCCCGCCAACTTGTAAGGCTGTTTTGCAATGGGGTGTTTCAATGAGGGCGGTTATAACATTTAGTGGGTCGCAACGCGCAAGCAATGCTTTATTGCTAGCTAGGTAACTGCTTAGCAGGTGGGTTGTTTGCCTGTATGGCGCCTTAGTGGTCCACAAATAACACAAATAATAATTTTAAAAGCGCATATCACAATTACATCAATAACTTACTTATTCACAAACATTCAAAATAAATAAACTTACTATGTACAAAGGAAGCAGTTGGATCACCTAAGGACCGTTACAAGCGGCCTATAGGTAACTCAACTGTTCCAGACCAAGCCCCGTTTCTACTTAACCAATCGCTTCACTAAGAGAATGGTATCACGCAGAACTGTCACTATAGGTGGCTTTTGGTATTCTAGGGCTATTCTGCGTTGATACCATTATCATTGCGAAGTGATTGACTTCGTAGAATCAGGAGGTCTACTACGAAAAACTAAACATGTCGGATCCGTTGACGAATTGCATGGTTTTGAATACAAGAATGACAGAAGTTCTGTTGGATCCGACGGCATTAGATTTTCATAATAGGGCCTCAGGCCTCAGGTACCAGGCAGTAGAACTTACTTGCAATTGTTCTTACTGTAGAAACGTAAGTGGATACGAGAATGATCAGAGGAATCACAAACATGAATATCAGAGACAGTGATGTGTAGGCTTGCTCTTGCCACCTCTCCGTATAGAAGCCGTGGGTCACGCACTGATGAAATTCTTCAACGAATGGTCCTTTTGCCTTTCTGAAAACCACTGCCTGAAAACAAAACAAGGACTGAGGAAACTTAACCATTTAACACATAAAACTTCACAATCAAACAGAGGTAGTTTCTTTATCTAACAGCGGACCTCAGCGGACACTTCAATATCTCACAGAGGAAGTTTCAGTATCAAACAGAGAAAACTTCACTATCTCACGAGAGAGAGCCCAGGTTGATGGTTAGACTTGTTTCGAATCCGCCTGGCTTGTTACCACCATTTTACTTAATTGTTGTATGCCGACATTTTGAGAAGATAGCCCGTTTCTCAGTCCACTTTCGGCCTTATTGTTACTTGACATCAGGTGAGATGAATGCATCAGCGGTTTCTCATTCAATAAAAAAATTAAATACCAAAATTGACGGCTTTTGCGATCGCTTGGTATGTGTATTGGTAAGCGCAGTGAACGTATAATTTACAAAAAGTATATCTTTTTGTGGAATTTTATATTACGACATTCGTATTCTGCCACGGCGTATTACGGTAATCCTTAAAATATTCGAACAAGTAAACAATGACTCATTTTATATAAAACATACATCGAGACTTGCTGACTAATTTTAAAGTTATTGCAAAATATTTACAATATGACTACGACGCGATAAATACTCAGGTATGTATCACACAGACATTTGTAAAATTAGTGTACAAAAGAATTTAAGCAGGTGTCGGTTTAAAAGAGCATTACCAACCAAGGTTATTCGTTTCGAATCGTCTTTTAAACGCACATAATTTTGATCATTGTTTGCCGTATTTCGTATCCAAAACTACATCTTGTAAAACTATAGAAGCAGTCGTATTTTAAAACAATGCTTTAATTTTGCTCGAATATTTTTCGAGGTTTATTTGTTTTACATATTGACACAAGTGCTGGTTCTCCTAACTCACACGTTTATCAATAAAAAACGCAGCACCGTTTCCAACTTGAAATATTCACTGTGACTTGTTAATAGTCTCTATCATTTATAACTTTTAATTGCTTCAAAGTAGCGAAGTAACCGACAACTTAACTCCAACTTATATATAGCGGAACAACACTTTAGCGTTGTAATTATGGAGACATAGTTATTAACGTTTTGACGCGGCTTTGCTTGGATATATTTTTACAATAGTGATATTTATATACCAGTATGAAAGTAATGTAGGTGTTGGATGGTGATTTATTAACTATTTTTATTTCACGACGGAGATACGCTTGGCCTTCATCTCACCTGACAAGTTATAATAAAGCTAAAGAAGTGCACTCCAACAAGATTTCTCAACAGACTGAAGAACAAGTTTTCTTACCTCTAAACGCTGAAGCACTCTAAATAATTTAAAGGAATGTTGAGGCGACATACTTAGGTAAGTAGCAGGCCAGGCGGATTGAAATATACTTACAGCCCTACCACCAACCAAAAAGAGTAAAAATTTTTACTATTCTGGGATCGAGCCTAGAACCTCTGGATCTGGGTACTAGCAGGCAAACCACTAGACCACTGAGACTGTTAAAAACTTATATTTGAGTATAGTAAAATGTTACCGGTAATCTGTATAGTTCAAGTATTTTATACAATACCTAGGCAATTTTTTATTTTTATTTTATTTTATTTATTTTAGGAAAACTTACAGCTAAACATACATAGTAGTAAATTAAAAAGTGTATGTAGCCAAAGATGCTACATGCAAGAAGGCCAATTAAAAATTTCCACATATAAATGAAGTGAATTTGTAATAAAATAAACAGACAGTACACGACAGATATAAAAGAATAAGTTATACTAATGAAAAAAAACAATAAATTAAAGTATGCACAATATGCACATACATAAAAAACACACACAACAAAGATGGACCACTAATCTTATGCGTTAAAGTACTTATCACTAAGTAAGCGTTTAAGCTTACTTGTTTTTGTATTGAATAGATCAATATCTAAATTACCCTTAGCCAATGAATTAAACGAGCTACCAGCTCTCAAGAAATATATGAATTTTGCCTATAATTAGTCCTAACTATTGGAACCAATGCAATGTATTTATATACCTGGGGCGTCCAGGCAATGCATCAAATATTATTAATATTATTATCTATTACATTACATACTTTATGTGATGAAGATAATACAATATCCAGGGATTGTATACAGTGTAAAGTGAATAGATTTTGGTGTGACTTTATCAATGTTATGTGAGTACTTACCTACCTTTCAATTGACAGATGAATGAAACACGCTATGTTTGCTCAAATCCAACTAACCAGATTAAGCAAAATTGATATTTTAAATGGTCTTTCTTACTTATATCTCCTCTTTTACATATTGCTGGGTCATCATAGAGCCTATTAGTGTTCACTGTAGGACAGAGCCTCCTACAAAGCTGAAGGATTTTGCTATCACCACGCTTGGCAAGTCGATTGGTGATAGCAGTAACTGTGTAGATAATACACAGAAGGAATCTGCTGCCCTTCTTTTAAGATCATTACTGGGGGCGCTTTCGGTATTGAATTTAATTAAATTTAAATCTGATTTATTTTATACTTTGCCTAGGTTTTCTATACAACCTAGGCAAAGTATAAAATAAATCAGATTTAATACATTACCCAACGTTTAAGGCTTTCTATACATTGCCTAGGTATTGTTTAGAATACCGGATTTTACAGATTGCTGGTAACATAATATAAGTAGCCGTGACTGATGACAGCTAAGCGTGCCTTCCGAAATACGCAGTTATCTCATTGTTGGACTGTCAGATGATTTTAGACATGAATGTATCTATATCCATTTAGAAAGAATCTTACAAAGTTGTACACCTTTGAATCGAACCACATTGAGACCTGAGTACGAACAAAAGAGAGCTTCTATGCTTTGAAAATAATTAGAGCCTTTGTGCAGTGAATCGCGTAGGCTTAGCTAGTTTGGTAATAGGGAGGCAACACTACATACCTACCATACGTACTCACACGTAACTCAGTAATATAGGTAGGTAGGGTTTGCACTATTTCCAGAAAAGCACTCAACTCTATTACGAGAAGGATTAATAGTTTAGTTTAGTTTTAGGTCACATTTAAAGGTGACCTCAACTAAACGCAAGGTTGAATAAACTCCATCGTGGAATGAAGTACGAAAAAACATTTTTCTCAATATTTTTTTGTTGCATAATCAGAAGTTACAGATTTTCTGTTAGCGTAATATTCAAACTTCTGTTGCATTAGAATAGAATAGAAAAAAAAAGATTACATGACAGACAAACGCTTCCTTTTATATGCAAGCTTAAGTAAATGGAGTTTCATATTACCTGCGGTACGCTGAGTATCAAGCTCAACACCCACGCAATTATGATAAGTTTCCCACTCCTTGTTGCCGTCGCCATACTCTTCATAGGATATTTGACAGCAAGCCATCGATCCACTCCAATGAGCACAAGAATGAACGTGCTCAAGTAAAGGGCGAACATTTGAGAAAACTTGAATAGTTTGCAAACGTAGTTCCCAGCATACCATTCTACTGTGAACGACCACGCCGCTTCGCCAGCTAAACAAAATATCGTGACTAGTAAATCAGCTACACTCAACTGGAATATCAGACTGTATATCGCGGTCCACGAAGGACGGGCTCTTCCTCGCCCACGCTTGCCTCTTCGGATGCTTATAATAGTCGCCACGTTTCCGAAAAATGACAGCACCGCCATTGCAGTAAGCACGCTTCCTCTAATAACAGTGCTTTTATTAGACACTGGGGCATGATATAAACACATCACTTGTGTGTCATTGTAATTATAAATGTGGTTTGTGATATTGTCAGCTTTTGTGTCATTTATAAGACATTCTTTGACACATCTTTCTATAGGCCAAATAATGTAGTTTTCAATAGTTTTTTCTGTTGTACTGAACTCCCGTTGGTAGGAAAGTTCGCTCGGGTAGAGAACGCCATTATCATATGATGTGATATTGTTGCCTTCGTTGTCCATGTTTCGTCATACGCGGCTACCTGTCCTCTTTTAATATATCTGGAACAAAAAAAAAACATTGTCACGAGTTGCCTTGTAAATTTAAGATAATGGTTTATTGAAATTTCACAGTCTTAAAAGTATGAAACAAGAAAATTACTCTTCTAAAATTGTTCAGTACAAACTATTCAATTTCTATTGTTGTCTATTAAATAAACAACCTACACGTGATATGTTCAATGTATTTAATACTTATTCATAGTGATGGTAAGAACTAAATAAATTAGTCTGGTTTTTGCTTTACTTAAATACTTATTTTAGAATAAATTTATTTTGACCTGTGCTCATGTCTTTGTTTTTTACTTTTTTAAATGTTATTTTAGTTTATTTTTTATTCTCATCAAGAAATATTGTTTTTTCGTTAAAGTTCTTGTTCGTTAAAGTATTTTTGTACTTGAAGCGAGGCAACCTGATGACCTGTAATACAGATTTTCCTAAACCTATATCAGGCACCAGCCTCTTACAATACGGGTACCTACAAATACAATTTGATTTGTATTTAATTGGTGTGTTGGTTATCAATTTCATAAAGTGCCTATCTATATGCATGTTTAAGTAATACATGTATTTATTATTATTATTAAATGAAGTGGTCGTATGCAACCTTCCCTTATAAACAATACAATACCTAGATTCTTACAGCAGCTTAAGGGTAAAGTGGCATATTTATTCATTTATAATAACTAGCATGGCCTAAACCAATTACACTAATTAATTTTAAACATATGACCACGGCTATCTTCCTAATATCACATTGAATAAGTATTAAATACATAGAAAATGTAACATTTACCGAGGTTGTTTATTTAATAGACAACAATACATATTTAATAGTTTTTACTAAACAATTTCAGATGAGACATTTCCTTGTTAGATACTTTTTTGAGCGTGATTTTTCATTAGTCGGGTTTTAGTTTTTGAACTCTATTTTTATCAAAATAATTTTGGGGTAGTTTAATTTCAATTTAAAATGTTTGTATGTGCATAGTAATAATAATGCATAGTAATAATAATGCACTATAAACTACTACGCTTAATTTATAATAATACTAATAATAGCATTCGTTCATATTAGGTAGATACATATATAATTGATAATTCTTAATAATATATCTATTATATACTATTTTAAATCCACATTTTTGTAAAACCAAATACAATACAATCTTCGTCCTTTTAGAAAAACGTACTACGCTTAAGATATTTATTAATAAAAAACATAAACATAAAAACATAATAGAAATTTATCCCGATTATCGGTTGCCGTACTCGGGTAAATATGTTTGGATCGGATTTGCAATACTGACTTCTCATGAAGGGCTGCGAATTTTAGGAATATCTGGCGTCAGTTACGCTGCCCACGTTAATTAGAAGGCTCATTAGTCAGCTAATCCCGCTCTAAATGCCGCTAAGCCCAATGATTTGTTTCTTAGAAAATGTCAAAAACGCGGATATCGTTATTTCTAAAACACTATACATGAATGAGTGATTGTTGGACAAATCGAAAGAGATTTCTTGATATATTCTTTTTTAATATCGAAATATATAACATTAATAATTATGTTATATATTTCGATATTTTTTTGTGAAATACTTTTTGTCTGTTTTATAGAAACTTTAAAGCAGCGAGGTGGTTTAACTGCTTTATGGTCAAGATATTCGATCAGATTAAAAAAACACCCCTTCTCTTATTAAGCGGACATAAAATAACCTTTTATTTTATGCTATTTGTTATCAATGGAAGAGAGAGTTGAGTAAAATTTTTAATATATTTTTTTACCATTTTTAGCTTTCCTTAAAGCTAAAAGTTCTTCTTTAAAGCTTGATAATGAGATTTTCTTGATTTTTAGCATTGTAAATCAGAAAAAAATCCTGTGTTTTTTTTTGTCGCACAATAAGAAAACTCTAAAGCGAATACGTAATAAAACATTATACCTAAAATAAAAGTATTTGTTCTTACATTAATTTTCAATCACATCTTAGTACTTAACTACCATTTTATTGAAATACTTTCTGATAAAATTATTCGATTTTGTATAGGTAAGTAAAAACTAGTCAATATTAAAACATTAGAATTAAAGAGCCCCAAGGCACAAGATACAAAATAAATGACACAGGCATCACACGCTTAGTTCGGGTCTCGGTGACAATAATATAATAACATATAATACATAGCATTTATTATATAATACATAACATTAACATATAATACATAACATTTCGTATCTGTAGGTACAAAACTAGCAGACAACATACTTGTCAGCCTGCAAACGACTCAGTAAATTTTAATTGAGTCTTAAAGACCCAACAGGTCAATTGCAGATTCTCTTTTCTTATACCCCACCGATCCTAAGAAATTCATCAAAGAGTCGCAAATCTACACAGTGATAGCTCTCCAGGTCCTGAAAAATTAATAGTTTCCCTTATTAAAAATCCTTATCCTCATTAATTATTCCTTGAACTACATTTTCAATTTAAGTCTTAAAACGGGTATATTTCCCGACTGTTGCTGCTGTAACACCCATCTATAAAAGTGGTCGGAAAAACACACCTGAAAACTATAGGCCAATAGCACTGCTCAGCGTCCTTTCAAAAGTCTTAGAAAAAATTGTTAGCAACAGGCTGATTCCCTTTTTCGAGTGACCAGGTAATCTCTGACAGGCAGTTAGGTTTCAGAAAGGGCAAATCAACTGAAGACGCGACTACCCTATTTACTAACCTTGTTGCTGAGAACGTCGAAAAGAACAATCGTTGTATAGGAGTGTTCCTTAACCTGGCAAAGGCGTTTGACACTGTGTCGCTGGGTCTCCTAATGAAGAAGTTGGAATCATATGGCGTCAGAGGTGTAGCTCAAGAATGGTTCAAGAGCTATCTAGAAAATCGAAGTCAAAGCATAAAAAATAACTCTGACTTTAGTACTCAGCTCCTTGGGCCAACTCTGTTTACACTTTACATCAATGACCTTCTCCAGTTACATCTTGATAACGCAGAAATCATATCATACGCCGATGATACTGTATTGTTATTTCACGGCCCTAGTTGGCAACAGGTTCATCGCATTGCAGAAAAAGGCATCTAAAGAGTAGAAAACTCACTCGATTGGAGTCACTGTCATCAGTCCTTTTCAAAAACGATCGTAACTACCCCGTCACTAGATTTTTCACTTAAACTCCACACATGCACACACTATACTTCGGGAGCAAAATGTTTCTGTAACGTCATAGGCCGTACAAATGCCATGAAACACCTAGGCGTTATCTTAATTATAAAATGCACCTCTGAATTAGCTGGATGGATAAGGAGACTTACATTTGTCATGAAACAGCTGAGGGACTGTGCTCCTGAGGGGACGTTATATATGGTTTACACAGCACTGTGTCAATTCATTTTACAATATTGTATCTCAATATGGGGCAGTGATAACTTATATGAAAAATTTGAGGTACTCAGAGTCCTTCATCTTTTTATCTTATGCGCAACTGTTAGAACCCCTGTTATGCCAGTCTATTTTCTTTATCGTTTGTCTAAGACTATGCTCAAGCTCAGCTATAAGTACACGGACTCACGGGGCTTCGTCACTGCCCTTTACCACGACGCGGATACTTAGGATACAAGGAAGCCTAAATAAAAAAGACGTTAAAGTTGCATTGCGTCTTTATAGTCAAGAACAATTATTTAACGTACTTTTAGTCAAGCAGAAAACCATAACATGTTCGTGGCACTAGGTAATTTAAGAATTCTAAGGAAGCCAAAGTAATGTGTTTTTGTTGTTTTCAAGCTAAGATATCATCAAAAATATAGACCCACTCTCTAAGACCTACAAGCGACCTATTTTATATCTCTGGAACTATTCATGCAAGGTTCGTTAGTTGCAAAGATAGAGAATTTTGAACTATATCACATTACATTAAAAAGTCAAAATAGGCCAATCGAGACTTTAAGGCCTTTTAGTTTACAGACAGCAGAACGTTGGAACGAGCACCAGATGTCTAACGAAAGGAAGGCAAAACGCATCTTTTATTATAAATACGGAAACATGGCTAACTGAAAAATGGCGGACAGTTTCTCAGATGCAAAAATGTGCAAAGCGACACATGAAATGACGTGACATCAGATCTGTCAATGCCCTACCTTCCGATCTGTGCAATAGCTTGACACCTAACAATATTAGGTTTCAATAATAAGACACTTCTTGTATTCGTAGTGGAACGTAGATATCTGGGTAGGTAGATTCATACATCACCAGCTGGATGGTTGCGATGATATTGTGATCATTATATTTTTTTCTTAGAATTATGTGACAGTATGTGACTCACGATATAGGTTAGTGGTTTTTTAGTGCTATTTTTTATTTTGAATTATGTATATTTTTTGGTGTGAAAAAAAACCTGCGTCTTCTACTGAGAAGTGGTTGTAATCGAAACTGACTGTGCAAAAACAAGTTAACGCATTCGAGGAGGAAATGAGGCGGGAATTTGATACCAAGCGTTACGTGCTGAAAAGTAAACCTCAAGTTTGTCTACTATTATGTAAATGTCACCCTAATTTGCATTAAGAGCGACCGCGCACTCCGTGCATTTTTTTTTTACATAAGCCATATGAGGGCTAAACACTCTGGCCTAAAAGTTTGTTAGTAATTTAGCCTAGTCTCTGCAGGCAAAATAGGCTAGACAACTAAAATACCCTACATAAAATAACCTACAGCACATAAAAGACAGAGCTTTAAAATTACAGGTACGTGAGGCTTAACACCTTTATGCCGTGAAGTAAGTTGACGGGCCTAATGCAGTGCTGTGTAGGCTATGTTCTTTGTGGATATGATCTACGCTGTAAGGCATTGTTATAGGCAAGAGATGGACTTTAACATGCAAAAAAACATGCTGATTCTACGTCTAGACTAGCCAACCTAAAGCAATCGATTAATGGCAGTTGTAATTAGTTCGCCAGTGTAACAACTGCTTGAATTATAATTAATTTCTTAATATTATGAATAGTGTTTAATTTAAAAAAAGGCTTTTCACGCTTTCTTTAATGGCTAAATTCTGCGTCATTTTTTTATTTGTAACTGTGTTACCCACAAGGGCGAAATGTTGCTCTATACCACTCTAATTCATTAAATAAATCCATGAATGGATCTGTTTCTACTTTTGTCTCTTAACCCATTTTGATTAAGTATGTATTTACTTACTATACGATTTCTGACACTGTACTCCAACTTTGCAGTATTTAGCCATAAATACAACGCTTAGTAGGTAATACACAGAGTATGCTGCACTTCTTCTGTTGAGCTCCTTCAGTCAGCTCGACGACATCCTAGGACTTGTTGGAAGAGTCGACCCTCCTAGGCAAGTCTAATGACCTAATTTCTGGACTTTGTGCCAGCTCGTCTTTACCTGCTGTTCTAGTGGGAGTAAACAATAAAATTCAAAAACTTCTTGCTTACAAATACAAGGTAATCTTGCCATAATTTTCTAGTTAAATATTCATAGATATATTTCTGAAAATCATAATTTTCCTGCTTGTATTCAGTGTTTTCTGAATATATTTTTAAAACATTTCAGGTCCAATTATAATCTTCTTTGAATGAATTGAGACATTTTTCCGAATTAATATCCTTAGGAACAGAAATAAAACGTGTCTCAGAATTTATATGAAATACTTTTACGAGCTCGGAATTAGATTTGAGTCTAAAAGTATGTGAACCGTTTTATATTATAATGTACACTAGTCTTAAAGGCGAAAATATGCATTGAAAAAATGTTGATAAGTAATTTAAGCTCGATTATGGTGGTTTCACAGGGCTTTCACGCGGAAAATCGTTTTTTGAAAGTTGTAACACTACATATGCTGTTACATATGGCTACTTAGGTAACTAATTTCAAATGTAATTTTATAAGACACTACGTATTTTTAATTTTTGTATTTTTTTAATATGTTGAAATGTATATAAATGCTTGTTTATTGCATACTTTATTATTGACTTGTCACAAATGTTATAAAGAAATAAATGAAATTAAAACTGAAAATATTGATACAAGCAATAATTTCAGTTATAAAATTCAATGCTGATTTTCTATATTGGCTAACAAAGCAAAAATTTTCTCGTAAAGATTCAGTTTATTAGTAAGCCCATATGAAATGGAAAGATGAATGCTTAGAGCATTCAATTAAAAAAACATTGTTGTTATTAGACTTATATTAGTATGTGCACCATCAACCACTTTTAGCAATAAAATCATATCCAACCAAAGGTTGTCTGGAATAAATTGCTTCTATGTGATAAGACCACCCATTATCAATTCGCGGGAACATTTAAATGGTCAGTAGTTATTATGTTTTATTTAATAAATAATTATATTTACTTTTGTTTTAAGTAAGCTAGTTCTATTTTAAGGAGTGCAATAAATTATTTTCGTTAATTATTTTTTTTTATTGTCATTTATTAAAAAAAAAAGTACAATTAAAATAACTATGTACAAAGGAATCAGTCAGATTACCTAAGGACGTTACAAACGGCCTATAGGTAACTCAACTGTTCCAGACCAGTACCAGACGGAAGCGAGCCCAAGACACTGGTTGCATTGCCACGCTGAATAGCTATGCTAATTCGCTGGCCTTTTTTTTTTTTTTTCGCAGCCTATGGTCACGTGTCGCCTCAATCAAAAGCCCCGCAATATATTTGAAAACCCGGAGGGCACCGGCTCCCCACGGACCCAAGGTCTCCACCCCAAAAGGCTCAAATAGGTAATTAATTAATTCATTGATTCAATCATTTCCAAAAAAAAATCAGTATAAACATACTATGTAAACATAGCTTGAAAATCCTTATTCCAGTTAATGGTTTTTTTATAAAATAATTTATGAATATTATTTTGTGCCCCATACAAGAACATGATTTCTTGCCTTGCAATGTAGGTTTTGACCTGAAGTGCGTATTTGGCTTGTTAAAGAGGTCAACACAACAACCATCAGCAATAAAAAAAATAACAGTTAAGCTCGAGCTTGATTCGCGCACCAAGGATTCCGTACAAATTTGTAGGTGTATCGCCCATCGGAGACTTTTTGACAATAGACAAACTTAACTTGGCCCTTCGAACTCTAGACACTATTACCAACCCAACAAAAAAAAAACAGCTGTGACAAACTTATTAATTGGAATTAATAAGAGTAGTTTTTTTTTTTAGTAAACCACATATTTCATCACATCACATTATAACATGTTCGTAATATTATCTTTATATATTTCTTCTTGCAAAATTTAATTCTTTAAGTTTAACGGGATATATATATTTTGATTCCGGTGTAAAATCACAAAATATGCTTATATATGCGACATAAACGGTCATATTTTTTTGATCACGTTGACTTACCACTTTGATTTTTTCACCGCTAAAAAAGATCGTAGGCCCAAATACTTGATATGATATTTACGTTAATGATTTTTTCGAGCACAAGAGTCTTGTCAGACAGACAGAGACATGGGCAACAAAATGTTTCTATGCGGGTTCTTTATGCCTTTTGAACTTCGAAACCCTAAAACACACAAAGGATAAAAAAAAGATTTGATTTTCGTGACTGAAACGATTTGTAATATAAATTTTGTAATAAAAAACCACATTTTTTGATCATGAAATGCTATGGGTAGGCTAGTCTGCGCTCTTTTGTGGTTTGTGTGATAAAAGAAGTAGCCCTGTGATCTTGTGTCGATCATCATCATCGGTTTATTATAGTTCACAGCTGGACATAAGTTTCTCCCAAGCTTCACCACATTATTGGCTAGATACCTTTTTTTTGTACCACTGGGAAGCGCTTGGCCTTCATCTCATCCAGTGTCGCATGATAAGGCCGAAGGTGGAAGCGCACTTCAGCAGTCTGAAGAACGGGCTATCTTACCTCTTGATGCCGGAACTCAACAATTTAAGATTTTGTTATGGCGACTGACCCAGAAAAAGAAAATGGTAGCGCCAGGCGGAATTACACAAGGGCCTACCACCAATAAACCAAAGTACAATACTATTGTACTCCCCTAGGGATCGAGCCCGGGACCTACTGATCTGAGGCTGGTGGGCGAACCACTAAACCACAGAACCGTTTAGAGAAATGACACCTTGCGCTTGTCATATACTCATAATTGTTGGATTTTTGGGAAATATTATATTTCCAAATAGATTTCAAAGCATTTAGTATGTACCTATGTATAGGTACAGTCACAAAAGGTATCAGAAGGGACAAAAATCAACTTCACCCAAACTCATTCATACCAATCACAAAGTCTTTTTATTACAACTTTCTTGTTATTATCATTTTTACGCAGGCCTTTTTTAGGTGTTTCAGTTGAAACTTCCAATAAAACGAATTTCAGAGTCGGTAATAAATTGAACAGGTTTTCGCTTCTGCACGCTGGCGATTGAGAAATTCCTTTCTTTATCAAGTATTTTGAATTTAGAGTACGAAGTTAATAGCACAGCATCTTCCTTATACATTGTTAGGTATTAATGTTGATCACAATCATGTAAGTAAATGTAAGCGGTAAAATATTTGAATTAATTATCCTGGACTCTGAGTTTAAGGGGTCCCGAGGGAATGGATCAAATGAGTTCACAGCCAACTTATATTGTGAAGCTCTTGTTTTATATTAGTTTGATTTGATTACATTAATTTAAAACACAAAATAATAAATAACTTATCAGGGTAACGTAATAATAATTGTGCAAAGGAGACCCTCCGCAGCCCGCCCATCAGTCATCGGCCTTATGAATCAAGTAAACAAAGGTAGACTGTTAAAGTTTTCACCGTGTAGTAGGGTAATAACAATATAAATAAAACTATTTTTCTTTAATTTATGGGGTTTTTTTTCTCTTATGTATTGGTTGGAAATGCAAATCTGCACTAGGCCACTTTATTTTCAGCTCTAGTTATTTTTTTAATTTGCTCATTGGTTATTAAGGTATAAAAGCTTGAAAAGATCACATTTTTATTTTGTTTCGGGGATTTTCATATGTGAAATGTACTTATGTAGTAGATGTACTTTGCTGTTTCTTTAGCAGTAAATATGGAGCAACCTAAACTTGTTATTTTTTAGGTGCGTGGTATTTGGTATATGATAAAGCTTTTAGCCTCCAAGTAAGATTGATTGTCCCTTGTTTTCGCCCATTTGGGCATACGTAACTTATTGTTATTACTTACTACCTCTATATAATATTATACATGCGTAATATTTTTGTTGTTACCTACAATTGGGACTAGATGGCGCTGTGTGAAATGAATGTCATGAAATTTTTATTATCATTATTGATTAATGCATTGCCACGTAGTTAATTTTCTTTGTGGATGTGAGCTACGCAGTAAGGCTTTGTATAGGAAACATATGTATTACCATTAGATGGGATGCTTGCTTGTTCCGTCCCCAAGTTGTAAAAACATAAAAAAAAATAAGTAGCAAACATCACAAATATGTGCCCCAACTGGGATATGAACCCAGCCTCCCGATCAAGAGCCACACGTCACGTATAATTTGAATATTTATTTTTAATAATGACATGTTTACCTACATACGTTGGCATGTAATTTTGAATTATTGTGTTCTGATAGAGATTAAGTACAGGTAGGATAGCCTGTTCCTCAGACTGTAGAGGAATCCGGATGAAGCGCGATTCCATCTTCGGCTTTTTTCATAACTTGAAACAAGATGAGATGAAGGCCAAAACTGTCCCTGCCATATGAATAAAATGTTGTTTTTAACCGACTTCAAAAAAAGGTTCTCAAATCGTCGGAATCTTTTTTTTTAATGTATGTTCCCCGATTACTCGAAGACGCCTGGACCGATTTCGGGATTTTTTGGGTATATACTTCACAGGTGGTCCCATTGTCATCACTGATGAAATGACCTGGAGAAATCGACGAAACTCTTCAAATATTATATGCACACTTGAAGTGATTTGGGTATTTTTAAGGTCGGTATACATCCCAGTTGATCCTATCGCCATCAGGTCAGAATCTGATGATGGGATCCTGGAAAAATCGAGGGAACTCTTCAAATATTATAGGCACACTTGAAGCGGTTTAAGTGTAGTCCATATAGGATCACGCGTCTGTCTGTCTGTCCGTCCATCTGTCATGAAAATAATTGTGAAAGATACGTCATTCAAGTAACTAAAATTGTATCATATTCTTCATTGAAGTCGGGTTTCTTTTTAGTTTTTAAAACGTAATTATTTAGTGTTCAAGTATTAGATACCTACATAACAAGCTTGAAACCCGAAGTTATTTCAGCTTTTGACAGAAGAAATGTTAATGAGGTTTTATAAGGTTTATTATACAAATATATATTTTTTTTAATTTGGTTTTGCCCTGTATGTTGTGCAAGTCTTTTGTTAATTATTTAAATAGACTCCCGCAGCACAGACTTACCCTTGTGTGGAGTCCTCTAGTAATTGTATTACTGATTTAAACTTATGGCAATAAATGAATTCGATTTGATACATATACGCCTGCACAAACAGCTAACAGTTTACAAAAAAAGCATTCGGGTTACCCAAAGACCTTTACTAAAGGTCTATAAGTAATTGATACAGACCAGTAACAAAAGAAAGCGTGCCCTCTTTGGAATTAGCTACAGCTGCATTGTCACACTGATTAACAATGCCTTTTCGTTGGCCTAAATAAGAACCAGTCTATTAAGTCGCGCGTCGCCTGAATCAACATCCCTAAAATATTGATGTTATAGCTTAGCTCATTTTTAAAGACATTTAGTATAATATTACAATCTAGCCTGCGTAGCCCAATGAGTAATTTTATGCTTGCTTGGTTTTTTTTTATATCTCTTAAGTGGTTAACAGGCATAAAGCCCACCTGATGAAAGCGGTTAGGTTCCGTCGCCAATGGATGCTCGCGCACTGTCAACCCTTTAAAAATTTTAAAACACTCTTTTTGATAAACCCCATACTGTAGTAAAAAACCTCAGCAGGGAGATCATTCAACAATTTAAAAGTTCGCGGAAGGAAGTTCCTCTTGAACCTTACGGTGCGCGACGCCATTGTGTTCAAGGTGTGTGGATGAAATCTTTGTTGATGGCGAGCGGTGCAATGATAAAAAGAGGCGGCAGGCACCATATGAAAACAATTCCTCAGAATACAACCCATTATACAAGCGGTAGAACACACAGGGAGGAAAATTATCTCCTAAGACTTAAAGGTGCAATACCACTTGTGAGTATGGATCGTCGACAATTCTCACAGCTCGTCTTTGAACCGAACCGTTTTTTGTTATAATAGTATGCTCATAAAAAAACATGCTACTGAGATGCGAATGTTAAGATGGATGTGTGGGGTGACAAGGTTAGATAAGATCAGAAATGAGTTTATAAGGGGAAGTTTGAAAGTGGCACCAGTTGTAGAAAAGTTGAGGAGTGCTAGGTTGGCATGGCATGGGCATGTAATGAGGAGGTATAATAGTCATTTGACCAAAAGGGTTATGAATTTGAGCGTGAATGGACATGCGAGCAAGGGAAGGCTGAAAAAGAGATGGATGGATTGTGTGAAAGAGGACATGGGTATGAAAGGTGTAGATGCAGAGTTGACGGTTGATAGGAGTGAGTGGAAGAAGAGAACATGTTGTGCCGACCCCACCTAGCGTATATAGCGGGATAAGGGCAGGAGAATGATGAGTATGCTCATAAATAGCAGCCAGAGAGGTCTTTCAGAACCAGGTAGTTTTTACATGAATACATTCCCAGATTTAACCTTAAAGCTCTGTTATGTCCGACTTGAATATCGTTTCTGTTCCTCAAAATAGATCCTCTTCAGAGAAGAAGGAATAACCGCCTCTGTGGACTAGTGGTTCAACCCACTGATTTCAGATCCAGAGGTCCCGGGCTCGATCCCCAGGGGGAGTAATATTGAGCTTGGCTTGGTTGGTGGTAGGATTTTGTTTAAGTCCGTCTGGTAGCTACCACCATCTTACCGAATTAGGTCGCCATAATAACAATTCTTAAAAAAAATGTTGGGTTCTGGCATTTAGAGGTTCCTCAGTTTGTTGAGGATTCCGGGTGAAGTGCGCCTCCAACTTCAGCCTTATCTCAACTTGTTACCAGGTGAGATGAAGGCAAAGCGCTTCCCCGTCGTACAATAAAAATAAGGAATATTTTTACCATTATTATTCAAATGCTTGAAAACTTCCATATAAAATTAAAGGTACCTCTCTCAAGTGCCTCAAATATATTGGTATTAAGCACTTAAGTACATACTTGGTTTCTTGGTAAAACTTCGACTTGGTAAAGTTTATGCTTCTTACGGTTCTACACGTGCTTCAAATTGTATTTATTACATATTACAATATACTCGGAAAACTAATCATAATGCTGAATTTTAGAAAAATAGCATAAAGACTAATTCATAATACAAAAACTTTCCTTTAACTTACATTTTATACATCAAATTTAGTTACATTATCGAACGATAAATAGATTTATTCGCTTAAAATTTTAACATTTAATTATCAGTAGTGTTTTTAAGCCTATTTAAGATTTGACTAAATACTAGGTTCTCATTGTCAGTTAAAAACATAGATAACTTACGTGCGATTATACAACGAACCTCATAGTACAGATGGTAGTAGCTTTGCCTTCTGGGCTGTTGGTTCGATTCCTACCCAGGGCAAACTTTTGTGTGATGAATATAGTTGTTTGTTCTGTGTTTGGATGCTGCATCATATAGTACGTATGTATTTAAGTATTATATCCGTAATCTAGTTCCCAAATTACAAGCTATGCTTAGTTTAGGACTAGATGGCGCTGTGTAAAATTAATACCCGTATATTTATTATTATTAATACAACACATTCATCAATAATATGAAAATGAAAAAGATGTATGTAGGTAATCAATTGACAGACTGCGCACATCGAAAACATTACTGATAAGACACAAAAACAAAAATTGCGGAGAGAAAACAAATTACATACAAGATGCGACCATTTACACCTGCTATTTAAAATGTATTATATAGGTAACGTAAGCCACGTAAACCACAACAAAAGTAAAAAAAAACTTTAGAACTTTGCCGTAAAAAGCTTGCTGAAATCAAGTGCGGAAACCCCTAAGCCCCCAAACGTAAGTAATTAGAACAGTTTGGAAGTCCGGGTAAATTCAGTTCGTGAGTAAAGTGCGACTTACCGATGAATTCCGACGCCGGACCTCGAGCCGACAGCACGTTTCGTCAGCTACCTAGGCTTGTCAAAAGCCTCCCCGCTCCTCGCGGCCCTCGCGCCGCACCCACTGCTTGAAGGAATTCGCCTAGCTACCTGGACTGCGCTGTGCCCCTCGCACCACGCGCCCGAGCCCTCTACAGCGAACATATTTAGCAATTTTTGTTTCTTTCTGGTGTAGCTCTTTTCAGGGCGGTCTTTGCCCTTCAAGGGTGGCCAACCAGTTGATAAAATAACAGTTCTAATTGAAACTGTCCTTCTCAGGGCATTCTTGTTTCTTTCCGGTTAGCCCTTAGTCAGGGTCGTTACATTCACGATCAGCCGGTTTGACAGTAATAATCAAATGCCACTGCTACCGTACCCTCCAAGGGCACTCGCTCCATACCCACACATGGCTTCTCAAAAAAAGGAAAAACCTCCTCCTTACATCACCCTTTAAATTTGAAAATGTTGTTGCTCTCTTCAGGGAGCGCAACATTCAGTACAAAAGGCACCATCTTGCAGGTGCAGTCCTCTTTGGACCACCGCAAGATGACCTCCCTCTTTCGCCAGGAAAAGATGGTGTGCTACACCTACTCTCTTCCTGAGAAAAAGTCCTCCGCGTTATCATACATGGCCTCCCTCAGATGTTTCCACGAAAACAATTGAAACAGACCTCATCGCACATGGCTTCCCCGTCAGGGAAGTCCACTTAACTCCAGCGACCCTCACTTTCTCTCTAAATTATGGTAGTACAAAAAGTAGGAAACCAACCAAAGTCCCTCGCAATCGCGTTCTTCAACGCCCGCGGTCTATCTAGGCAAAAATCCCTGTTAATCCCTATCCACGATTCTATCTTCATAGCATCTTGCTACCAACCGAGTGGCAAAGACATTCTCAAGAGCGATCTTCAAGCTCTTTTCAGTATTGGCAGCTCTGTCATACTGGCTACAACGTTACATTCAATAGATGTCCATGATGAACTCATGTCAGATCATCTCCCGGTCCTCATGAGATTAGGTCCCCCTCTCGACTCAGCCCCTTCTACCAAAACGGTTATAGATTGGCACAAACCCAAGAAATCTCTTGAGTCAATCCACTCTACCGAATTGGATCAAATCCCTGACGATATCAGGTCCCTTCAGGACGTGACTATCGCAGCATCCTCTCTAACTAACCACGTCACTACTGTTGTTGATGGTCTATCGAAACAGGTATCGGCCAAGGCATCACTCGACCGCCCCTGTCAAATGACCTGAGACGGTTGATGACAAGGTTCCGCGCAGCAAAGCGCGCCTATAACAATTCCTCTTGTGTGGATAACCGCGCCACTCTTCGCGCACTAGATAAACTAGTTTACAAGCGCACCAAAGAATTCAGGGATAGTGAATAGTAAATGACTTTGACTTTGACTTTGACTTTGACTTTGACTTTGACTTTGACTTTGACTTTGACTTTGATTTTGACTTTGACTTTGACTTTGACTTTGACTTTGACTTTGACTTTGACTTTGACTTTGACTTTGACTTTGACTTTGACTTTGACTTTGACTTTGACTTTGACTTTGACTTTGACTTTGACTTTGACTTTGACTTTGACTTTGACTTTGACTTTGACTTTGACTTTGACTTTGACTTTGACTTTGACTTTGACTTTGACTTTGACTTTGACTTTGACTTTGACTTTGACTTTGACTTTGACTTTGACTTTGACTTTCACTTTGACTTTGACTTTGACTTTGACTTTGACTTTGACTTTGACTTTAACTTTGACTTTGACTTTGACTTTGACTTTGACTTTGACTTTGACTTTGACTTTGACTTTGACTTTGACTTTGACTTTGACTTTGACTTTGACTTTGACTTTGACTTTGACTTTGACTTTAACTTTGACTTTGACTTTGACTTTGACTTTGACTTTGACTTTGACTTTGACTTTGACTTTGACTTTGACTTTGACTTTGACTTTGACTTTGACTTTGACTTTGACTTTGACTTTGACTTTGACTTTGACTTTGACTTTGACTTTGACTTTGACTTTGACTTTGACTTTGACTTTGACTTTGACTTTGACTTTGACTTTGACTTTGACTTTGACTTTGACTTTGACTTTGACTTTGACTTTGACTTTGACTTTGACTTTGAAAACCTACTCACTGCCCTAAGCCCCAGCCACCTGGCCTACTGGAATCTTACCCGCTGTATGAAAACCGATACCCCCATCTCTATGCCCCCTCTAGTCCGCCCGGATAAGTCCGTTGCCTTCAATAACGAGGACAAAGTCAATTATTTGGCTGAATGTTTCGAATTCCAATACTCTCCAAGTCTAGAACCAGTCGACCCTGTCCATCTTGCGAAGGTGAACAGCGAAGTCGATCGCCTGGTATCTCTGCCACCCCGCCTCTGGCCCTTATTAAAGCTTCTTGATGAAGATCATCAAGGATCTGCATCCTAAAAAAGCCCCTGGCCCTGATGGCATCACCAACAGAGTGCTAAGAAACTTCCCCATTGTCCTCATTTATCTACTAGTCAGCATCTTCAATGCTGCTATGAATCAATGCTCTTTTCCAGATACTTGTAAGTGCGCCCATGTTATTGGGATTCACAAGCCAGGTAAGGACCCCAGAGTCCACTCCAGTTACCGTACAATCAGCCTCCTTAACTCGCTAGGTAAAATCTATGAGCGACTCTTTATGAATCGTCTCTGGTCCTTTGTCAATGATCTCAAGCTCCTTCCCAATGAGCAGTTTGGCTTTCGAGCTAGACACTCGTGCCCCCAACAAGTGCTCCACATCACGGAACACATCCTAGAAAAGCGAAATGCGTGCTGGCTCGCTCATATGGGAGCCCTATTCCTTGATGTAGCAAAGCATTCGACAAAGTCTGGCACAATGGCTTGATCTACAAGCTATTTGAGTTTGGACTACCAGACAGACTCGTACTCATTATACGAGACTACCTCCACAGTAGAAGCTTTCGCTATCGAGTCGAAGGATCACTCTCTGCCCCCAGACCAATCTGAACTGGAGTCCCTCAGGGCCCCCTTCTATTCACGCTGTACAACAGTGAAATCCCCCATACCAATCTGGTCGAACTAGCCCTCTTTGCGGATGACACAGCCTTGTATACTTCTGATCGGAATACCGATCGGATCTGTATAAGCGCAGCCGTGCTCTTTTCAAAAAATAACCTCCATAAGCCCGACCCTGTCCAACTCTTTGGTAAACCCATACCCTGGGTCCCCTCCGCCCGCTATCTGGGCGTCGAACTTGACAGCCGTCTAAACTTTAAAGCCCATATTAGGACGGTGGGTAACCGTGCCTTTTACATCCTAGGCAGACTAGGCCCCACGATCAACGCAAAAAGTAAAATGTCCTTTAGAAAAAAGGTGACACTTTACAAAGCCTGCGTCCGCCCCATAATGACATACGCCTCAGTAGCGTTTGCTCACAGTCCAAATATCCCACGCCTCCGAATTGTCCAAAATCGTTTCCTTCGCAAAGCCACTGGCGCGCCATGGTAATAACGATCTCCACCGAGCCCTTGATCTTGAGTTCATCGCCTGCTTTATGAAACGCGCTTCCCAATGGCATTATAAAGTAGCTGCCAATCATCCGAATTCTCTGATACGAGTGATCCCTACCTACCTAACCGATCCGCCGTCGGATCGGTCCCTCCGTAGGCCAAGACACGTTCTTGGAGACCCGGATGACCCACTTACTACCGCAAACCCGGAGGTGACGGCATCCATGCATTAACTATCTCGTCACACAGAGAAAACACTACACAGATACACCGACTCCGCCGGCGGAGTCGATGAACCTTACCGCCTCAAAGCGTTACCCTCGGTATCGCCTCAGGCCATTCCTATCCTCTCCCACCAAATGGCAACAGCCCAAACCGAGGTCCGTACCTAAGTGGTGCCCTTGCGCTTGTTACCTCAAAAATATTTTTTTGGGCTCGCGCCTACAGCGCCAGCCAGGTCCGCGCAAAGCTGTTGCCCTCCAGGTTTAGAACTAGGCCAGCGTATTGTCCTTTCAAAAAAAGAAAAAAGTGCGACTTACCAATACCGTTAGTGATAGGCAGATTGATGTCGTTGCTTGACTTTTTTTATAAATGAAGGATTAGTTTTGTCTTGTCTAGCTTTAGGCCAAAGCGATGCTGCAATCTTAGCGTAAAGTCAAAGAGCACTACCTCTCCTTGTAGATTCATAATATATTCATGTATATGTATATCTATATAATATCTTTTGAATATGATTACATTATATATATTATATTTTAAACTATATTAATAGTAAATATTTTAAACATAATTCATAAATATAATATAATCTATGTGTCTTAGTTATTTGTAACTCATAAAACTTTATCAAATTGTTATAAACACTATTTTCCAATTTTTACCTTTCTTTTATCTCTCCACATCACTGGTTTGCTGGAAGCAAACTCTTTTTAGGGTTAAGCTCGCCTTTGCCATATATTTTTATTTTAAGTTTTTCTTTGTTTTTGTTTCTGTGTGCAATAAAGTATAAATAATCTTTCCCAGAAAGCACTAGCTCTTTTACGGCAAACCTGGCCCAGAGCCTGGTGGAACTTTACAGGTCCAGTCCAGGTCCACCAGCGATTTTATAGCCTGGATCTACTCCAGGAGGAGAACTCCACAAGGAGGTAGATCACACTAACCCACTGACTTGGCTTAGTGAAATTGATCACAGGAATAAAAATACTGAATAAGAAAAAATAAATGCCAGATCATGTCAAACAGATGGAAAATGAGTATGAAGTAAATAGAGGGTGTAAGAAGATGTGTTATGAGATGACGTCTGATAGAGGCCGATAGAGAAGAAAACAATCTAGACAAATTATTGTAGTATAGTTCCTATTAGTTTTTATTTTTTTATTTCACGACGGGGAAGTTCTTTGCCTTCCCCCACCTTATTTTCAAGTTATGATAAGGCCGAAGGTTGCGCGCACTTCACCAGGAATCCTCAAAAATCTTAGTAACTGGCTATCACAACAATTTTTTGAATTGTTATTATGGCGACAGAATTTGGTAATATGGTCCAAGCTAGCCAGGACTTAGACAAAGTTATACCACCAACCAAACTAAGCACAATATTGTACTCCACGTGGGGCTCGAACTCGGGACCTCTGGATCTATCACCAGTGAGCGAACCACAAGACCATAGAGGCGGTTAAAACTCGGTTAAAAGTACCCGTATAGTAGACTAAGTATAATCCATCGTCACAATATGACGCGATGTGGTCACAAATCCCTGACTAGGGGTGGTCACCCCTAGTCAGGGATTTGTGCCCTTTATAATGGTGATAGAATGACGTTATAAACTAGATGGAAAATATAGGATCAGATACATCAGGTGGTAAGAAAGTGAGAAAGAATAAGATTAAGACTAGTCCGCCTGGCTAGCAACATCTCAACTAATTCTGTCGCCTTAATTACAATTCTAAAATTGTTGTGTTCTGGCATTTAGAGGTAAGATAGCCAGTTTCTCAGTTTATTGAGGATTCCGGGGTGAAGTGCGCTTTCACCTTCGGCCTTATCTTAACTTGTTAGCAGGTGAGATGAAGGCCAAGCGCTTCCTCCCCGTCGTAGGAAAAAGAAAATCGATTATATATGCCATCATGTTCAAGTTAACTATAATAAATCAAGCGATAGCAACGGATATAACCTCATCCGTCCAATAATCTCTTCTCACAAAGAATACAACCAGACTAGATTCCATAAAGTCGATTAATCTGTTTCCATCTTCACGCTTTATCATCAGTTGGCGCCATTTCTATTTTCTTTTCCGCCACATTTTGCAATGGAACAGTTTGACCCAAAGTACGTATCAAAAGGGTACATTTGCACTGGTCGCCTGATCATGCTACCAGTGAAATAACACTGGTAAAACGTGTAAATTCTGTGGGCTGGAAGGGTATATTCTTAACTACTACTAACTATGACGCATAAATAGGTGCAATGGTAGTTTCTATGCAAAGCCAAAAAGCCTTCGTCTGTTTATCCACACGAGTACAATCTTGGAGTCTTCAAGTCCCTAATAAATAGGTTCCTTTTAGGCATGCGTGCCATCTTAGGCCACAGCTTGTTCTACATGTAAGCCGCCAACGAAAAAAAAATAGCAACGAGAGAAAGCCTCGAACACTCAGGCGAATAAAGAGAGATTAAGTAAGGGAAATGTTTGCTTAGATTAAAGTCTAACGTTCACTCTTTAATTGTAATGTTATAACATTATTTTTCAGAAATAATCTACGTGGAAGTACCTAACACAAGCCAGACACCACGAGATCTCAGTTCAGTGCAAACAACTAGTCGTAAAAGCTTATTGATAGGTCATGCCAAAACAGTGCGGTTACCTTGAATTCCCAAAGGCGTGTTCAAAATACCTTTTCTAATTGCTTGTTTCTCTAAATACCAAACATTTTTACAGTTTCGGCAAAATTTGTGTTCGTTGTATCCGAGACTACCGACACAGTAGCATTTAGCTGGCGCGCAAATATATGTATAATAAAATAAACAAATTGCAAGCCAGTAATGTATATATTTTAACTTGCAAGTTTATTTTGATTTCTAATTTTTCCTTAACTATCTAACAAGCGGCAAGACTATACGCGCGACAACTATCCCGTAATCGTTACTTAGCAAATACATGAGTTACAACATAGTATTTCAAGATATTGTGCGATTTGGTTATAATATCATACTAGGAATTGAGTACCTGAGTCGAAAAAATCTACCATCTCGCTTCTTGAACCGTTAATCAAGCAAAAGTAAGGACTTTTGCTTCAAACTGTCATCATAGAGACGATCTCATATACAGCAAATAGCTGTTTATTTTGTGAAAGCCATTATGGCCAAAAAATTACTATTAGATACTACATAGACAACATGTGGTTAAAAAGAATTTCATATATTAATAAAATGATAATATACATAAGATAATATATCTTCCTACTAGCTACCTTTCTACTAGTCTGATAGTTATACAAAGCTATACCGACGAAATCGGCGGCCATCTTGTGCAAATCATCGCTCAATCGTACATGGTCGTCTAACACTACGTTTGCCTAGACACGCCATAAATATAATTAATCGGATACTGTATTTACCGTGCACATTTTATAGTCAGAATTTGTTTTAATCAAAATTAACGCTTTATAGCTTATAAGTATTTAATGAAGATAAACCTTGACATTTGACCTTGAATTAACACGAAGAGTTTTAAACTTACCACGATTTTTAACCGCCTCTGTGGTTCCACCGATATCAGATCCAGAAGTCCGGGGTACGATCCCATGGGCAGAACAATTTGTGCTCTGCTTGGTTGATGTTAGGACATTATTTATGTCAGCTGGCTAGCTGCCACCATCTTACCTAAATCTGTCGCCATAACAACAATTCTTAAATTGTTGTGTTTCGGCATTTAGTAAAATAGCCAGTTTCTCAGTTTGTTGAGGATTCCGGGAGAGGTGCACTTCCACGTTCGGCCTTATCTTCTTGCTTCAATGTCGGACATTTTTTTTTATAGGTGATAGTCAAGCATTTGACCACCAGCTTACATGAAAAACAAGTAAAGATGTGGCCTTGGAGCACGCTTGCCTAAAAGAAACCTATGTACTCTTTAATAAAAATAAAATGCATGATATGAAGCTTGAAGAGCTTCGGAGCCCTGGCCCCCCTGGTCAACCCTCTGGAGGAGCCATCAGTAATCTTTAGTACCGGTGTCTCCCCTTGGTGGGGGAGACATCCTGCTAAAATACGATGGTGAATCGCTGCTACGAGTACATGTCGTCGCGAGGCGGCGGTAGCAAATTGGCAGACTTTTTAACCAACTTCAAAAAAAGGAGGTAGTGCTCAATTGGTCGGTTTTTTTTATGTATATTCCCCGATTCTTCGGAGACGCCTAGACCGATTTGGAATATATTTTTTTTGGTTTGAAAGGGTTCTCTCACTTCACAGGTGGTCCCATTGTTATCAGGTCAGGATCTGATGGTATTTTTGGAGTGTACCTCAAAAGTCAGGAAAAAACGGACCCCTGTCATCTGGTCAGGATCTAAAGAAGATATACTGGACACATCGAGGGACCTTTTCTAATGTTATTGGCAAACTTGAAGTGATTTGGGTATTTTCAGGGTGTGTTACCTCAAAAGTAAGCAAAGAATGGACCCCTAATAATAAACGTCTGTCTGTCTGTTTGTCCGTCCATTTGTTCCTTTATTTTATTTGTCGGCCTTATCTCAACTTGTTACCAGGTGAGATGAAGGCCAAGCGCTTCCCAGTCGTGCAATAAAAATATATATATAAATACAATGGGCGGTCTTCTCGCTTAGGTTTCTTGCAGACAACCTTTTATTATATTCTTCATTGAAGTCGGATTTATTTTCAATTTTTAAAACGTAATATTATCACTATAACTTCAAGTAATAAACTTTCACATCGGTTTAATAGTCAGATACTATTAACTATGCTTATTGTTATAGAAATGTGGTGGAATTCCAGTTTCTTAGACCGTTGAAGGGAATGATAGTCGTGTCCCGAGTTCAGCTGGGATATTTGCCAAGCGCCGCGGGCATTTGAGTTATTAGTAAACAAGAAATATACATGTTCGCGAATAGGTTTTGTGTCCGCTTTACGGCTTCGGGATTTGAGCTAGATGTAAGTTTATAAAAAGATAGCGAATTGTCGTCAGGTTTTCAGGTACACGTAGCAACATGTGCCAAGAGCTGGGATTTCCTTAGCTTTTCCGTTTAATTTAAGAGGGTTTACTAAGAAAATTAGGACTTAAAACACTGATAATTTTCGGTGTTCCTTAACAGCAATAAATTACATTTTAAGCATACATGAAACTTTGTGTTTGTTTCGAGTTTTCAGAAACAATTTTTGGTAACTTGGGGTGCTATGGGTGTCAGTAAAAAAAAAGACGGGTAAGAAATAGGTAAAATTGTGTTTTGCTCCCATTTACAAATTAATATAGCGCGATTATTTTTAGTAGTTTTAAGTTTAATAGACAGGTTTTATGTGTATCTTAAATCTGGATTCTAGAATTGTCGATCCATCTTTATATATTTTATAGCGTCCCTTTCAGTTTGAACACCTAGGGAACTTAAATTCGTTTTTTCACTTACAATACAGCCATTATCTTCATATGATTTTCTGCATGGCTTAAAACGTTCAAAAAAATTCCAAGACCTAAGAAAAGTGACTAAGTCTAGACCTAAGTGTCTAAGACCTAGTTTCACATATACAGAAATTGATTATGCTACATCCAAATCTATAATACTTTTTTTTATAATGGGCTTAATATAATGGGCTAATTGAAATCAAGTGTATGTAATTTTGTTTTCATTTCGGTGTTAACGCACTTTACCCGGAATCCGCAACAAACTGAGGAACTGGCTATCATACTTTTAGTTGTCAGAACACAGCAATTGTTGTTATGGCAACAGAACTAAGTAATATGGAGGTAGCCTACCACCAACTAAACCAAGCACAATATTGTACTCCCTCTCTGGACCGAACCCGGGACCTCTGGATTTGACACCGCAAGGTGAACACTAGACCACAAAAGCGGTTAAAAGTTGTTGAGAAATGGAAGCTGTGACCTAATTTCAAGTCAATGTATGGATATTTTAAAATGATGCTTAAGAGCGGTAAATTCTAAACTAGTAAATAGCTACTAGTTGCAGATGATAATTAGCTGAAGGTCCTTCTGGATATTTATTATCTTAAATTAATCTCTTTTCGTGATTTATTTACATTCATGATGTGCTGTATGTAAATATATAAACAAGCAAGCAACATTTAATTAAATTACATGATACAATTACTTTATACATTTTAAATTATTACCTACATTATTATATATAACATCAACCACTAGGTGGGTATAATAATTCTCCAGATATTCTTTAATTATATACTCTGTTCAACAATCCTCACAGCTTAGTTAGTAGCAGCTCCGCCTTCTGCGCTGTAGGCTGTGGGTTCGATTCCCACCCGGGACAAACTTCATCACATAATGACGAATATTAATATTTGTTCTTTGATTGGGTGTTGTATTGTATGTTAGGTATGTATTTACAAAAATAAAGATGTAAGTATTACATCCGTCATCAAGTTCCCATATCACAAGCTCTGCTTAGTTTGAGGCTGTGTATAAAATCATATGTCCCGTTTTTATTTGCATTTGCTTTTTTATCTTGTAGAAGCATTAATAACTGAATGATTGTGAATACAATTTGAAATAATTAATAAATGATAAATAAAAGAAAGATAAAAAGATAATCTATCGGGAGGATAGGCACACTTTTGAAAGTAATAGAAAAAGCCTTTTCGCAGCAGTACTTATAGCATTTAATATTATTTAATAATTCACGTTAAAACTGTCAAAGAAATAGCTTAGATAAGGTTAGAAGGTAATGGACTGACAACTAACTACACATCAAAGACCTAGAATCTTTCATCTTTGTTTTAAAATGTTCTATCATAATCCTCTTTTCTTTGTTCCATTGTACGAGACCCAGAGCTTCGAAGAGATGTAGAAGATAAAGGCCCGGAGTACCGCTACTTATAACTCTCCAGTACATACGAAGTTTGACGTTCAAAATATAATGTCCGATTTAAACAAAAAATACGCATGAACATTTGGTTATGGATAATCTGTGTCTATGTGGCATAAGTCTATCCTGCCCTTTTAACCTGTATCTTTAACGTTTCAGACTTTAAAGCTTTAAATGGTGATTTAATTTTTGTTTCACGTTCAATTGGCATTGCAAACTGTTAACAATAATAACCATAATAAAATAAATATAACAGGAAGTTTATGTCACACAGCGCCATCTAGCCCCAAACGAAGCATAGCTTGTAATGTATTTATTTATTTATTAATCAGAACAAACATCTAAATTCATCACACAAATGTTTGTCTTGGGTGGGAATCAAACTCACAACCTACAGCGCAGAAAGCAGAACAAAGCAAAACAATATTTTTATATTAATGTAATGAAATGTAAATCCGTTTTCTCTGCCCTTAATAAATGAAATACAGCGCCACACTAATTAACGCAATACCTTTTAGGCAAAACAGGTGTGTGAGCAGTTTTTGTGAGTCATTCAGAACATAATACTGATACTAATTAGTATTACAAAAGGTCTAAAGCAGTCTTGAGCTATACAATAAAGACAACCTTTTCCACCCTACTCTAAATCCAACAATATACACTTACACTTGATCTAAACCTTTCCTGAAATACGATTTCATTTATTATTACAGTAGCTATAAGATGTTTGTCCCATCTGGTAGCTGGTGGAAGGTTCTGGAAAAAGGTGTGTACATGTATCTATTTGTACCACGCTTCGATCTTTTTGCGATTTAGAGATAAATAATGTATAAATAAATAAATTTATTTTCCTCTTACAAAAGGTTTTAGATAGGTAGGAACTAAAATATGTATTTTTGTGACATTATTTTAGGGTTATCTAAGTGTGCCAATAGTTACGTCAGTTTTATCATCTGTATCTCATGCCGTAAAAGGTAGAAGTCAACAAGCCTTATAACTTAGTTGTTAGTAACTCTTCAGCGCTGTAGGTTGTGGGTTCGATTCCCATCCAGGTCGAACATTTGTGTGATGAATATAGATGTTTTTTCTGTGTCTGAGTATTATATTCTATCCATACTAGCTCCCATATTACAAGCTATGCTTAGTTTGGTGCTAGATGGCGCTGTGTGAAAATTAATACCTGTAATAAAAAAATATACATAAAACGTGTTTTATCACCCTTGAAATGTGAGTCTGAAACCTCGATTTGTTTGTTACATTTGGTCGTTTTTTATTTGATCACAGATGTCCTGCACGGGTTTAGATAATATTCTATGGAATAAGTCCAACTGCGGATAAAATCCATAACCACCTACCTATGCCGGGGGCGGGCTTTGTATCTTATAAAGTGAGGACTAATTAGAACTTCTTTTGATGTGGTGTGAAGGTAATATTCAATTACACGTTGATATCAAAATTAAATTGAATGTGACACCCTCCTGATGAGTCAGCGGCGTGGATAGAGGACAAAACAATTTGATATTAAATAATTTCGTTTTTGGGGGCTTACAAAAGTTAACCAAGAATTTTATTAATTTAAAAAACAAACAGGTGAATTTTTCATGAGCTAAGAGCATAAAAAGTTTTGTTCTGGAATGTTATTGTTTAATATTGAATAAAATATTTCATGCGTTTTAATATTTTCGATTAAAATCGACTACATTTTCTACGATGAGCACTTTCCTCGAAGTAGCTGACTAATTTAAATCGTAAGTTTTAAGGACATTTTTTTTTTTTAACAAATAGAACACCATTATATAAATATGATAAAATATAGTTCAGTTCGATGTATCAGGACAATTATCGTGCAAAGCGTACTCTTAGAGACATTGTTTTCAGTATTTTTTGAACGATAGATCCGACATTAATTAGGACAATCGATGCCGAAATCGTACTCTTGCACCAAAAAACGATACGATGATTTGAATTTGACAGATAACAGCTGTCAATTCGACCGAGCTTGACGAACATTGTAACGACACATAGTTTGCTATCGTGTACGTTTCTATTTTTAGACAGTGATTCCTTTATTTTATGCTATTATCGTTTTAACTAGACTCCTGCCTAATATTTGGACTCCCAGCATGCGTTTTAGTTTGACTCGGCCTGTTATAAGGACTCGTATTATCTTATGATTGGATCAAATAAACTCACCACCATATGTATTTTTTTAAGTTGTTAGTAATCCAAAGTTTATTAGGTACATCAACATAGTAGGTATACCTACTACTTAAATATTTTATATTTTTGTCCCGAATGGCTTTCATGACCAGTAAAATTTCGCTATTCTACCTAAAACAAGAATGCCTGCATATAATAATTAATACAAATAATAAAAAAGAAAAACAAAGTCAGCAAACTTCGACATAAAAATGATAATACCTATGGCTTAAGCTGCATTGATTCTCAGTCAATCGGGTCTCAGTTTGTCTTTCCCACGAATATTAATGATGAAATATATATTTTATCTATTAGAAATCATCAAAGGTATCTCAATATTAATCTCTATCTGATTTTTTGCGGTTGGCGTGACCTACTATCTAATAAGCTGGTAAGATAGCCAATCTGTTCAGTTTTTTGGGTGTATTGCGCTTACACCCTCGGCCTTGCCATCACTTGAAATCAACGCTTATCCGTCGTAAAATAAAAATAAAAAATCTACCTCGAGCAATGGACTTTGACATGCCTCACAGCTCATTTGGTAGTAACTGTGCCTTCTGCGCTGTAGGTTGTGGGTTCAATTCGCACCCAGGACAAACATTTGTGTGATGAATATAGAGGTTTGTTCTGTGTTTGGGTTTTATATCATATAGTTCGTACCTATGTATAATTTACAAAATCATCAGTACATTCTATTTGTAATCTAGTTACCATATTTTGAGCTATGCTTAGTTTGGGTCAAATGGCGATGTGTGAAATGAATGTCTTATATTTTTGGTTTGCGGTAGGATTTTGTTTAAGTCCGCTTGGCTAGCTACCACCATCTTACCGTATTCTGTTGCCATTACAACAATTCTTAAATTGTTGTGTTCATTTAGAGGCAAGATAGCCAGTTCCTCAAATTGTTAAGGATTCCGAGTGAATGGCAATGAAGTTGATGGCAATTTTTTTATACAACTAGGATACGCAACTAGCACGTAGCCCACCTGGTATTAAGTCTCTTATCTATAACAATGCCTTATTGGGTTCATAGCCTATAGAGCACTGCACTGCACCCGCCAACTCGAGGCACAAAGGTGTTAAGCCTCGCGAGCCTGTAATTTCAACGATTTTTTTCTTGGTGTCTGATCGACTACAACACTGGTGGCTTCTAAAGGTACTGTGGGTTCTTTGAAAGGGTTCTTCTGCAGAAGTCCGGTGCCGAACAGTTTGCCGTGTTCCATCGGCGTACGTGAGAGTCAGTCCCTTATGGGAAAGCTCGCTCAACCATATACCTAACCTGGCTAGTCTCTGAGCTAGACAATCCTATGTAATGTTAAGAGATATTCCATTAATTATAAAAGAACTCAAATTTTCTAAACGAAGAATAATTGAGACAGTTGGTAAACGAAAAGGTTTAATAAAAATTTTAGATTTTAGCATTTAATGTTATCCACGATTTCCTGTAATTATTTCATTGTCAGCAATTAACAAACGCTTATTGTAATTTAATTAAAATGTCAGTTACATATTTTTTCTGTTAGGTAATAATTTTAAGGCCATCGTGAAATAACACTAAACTTGTAATTTTCTTTGTGTTTAAATAATTAATAAATCTAGGGTAAAACACATTTTCTGATATGTATTATAATACTATATATGTTGAACAATAGTTATTGACTGAGCGAGCAAAGCGTCTCAGTTTCGGAATTGGCCAAAAATGTTGGCTATCGGTTTTTTCTCGCCTACAGGTCGCATTTTTCAACAGATTTTGATGAAAATACAAGTTTCTTGATTCATTCAATTTTATAGACGATTGCGATTTTTGATTGGGCGGGAAATAGGAGCAAAAAGGGGGAAGTTTTCTGTAGCGTTATTTATCAACGGATTTCAATGAAATTTGAAAAACACATTAAGGATTTCATTCTACACAAAATGCTGTGAAAACAAAAACAAAAAGGGGGAATGTGGGAGAAGTTTGTTGTAGGATTCAAAAGTTTTTTAATGAAATAAATTTCCTATCCGCCTCTGCAAAACAAATCCGTTAACACCACGTTCGATCTCCAAGACCAAGGGAACGCGAGTAATCGCTTAAACTAATACCCCTATTTGCTCAAGTCTAAAAGGAAAAGTGAAAGAGGAAAGCATCGGTTAGTGCATGGTTATAAGGGCTCGCGAGTTCTACTGTTCTTCCAGTCCAACCACTAGTCTTAAGATGGATAATTACTGCCATCTCCTGGTATATAACTTGGCCAGAAGTAAAAATAACACAGTAAGTTATGTTAGTTATGCATACGCACATTCAAGCATTGCAAGCAAATTGATAGATGTACAGTTCCACTATTTTGTACCTGTCTAACCGCCCCTGTAGTCTAGTGGTTCAACCCACCGATTTCCGATCCAGAGGTTTGAGCCCCAGGGAGTACGATATTGTGCTTGGTTTGGTTTATTGTAGGACTTTGTCCAACTAGCCTATCGCCATCTTACCTAATTTAACCTCATTTTACCAAATTTTTAACCGCCTCTGTGGTCTAGTGGTTCAACCCACCGATTTCAGATCCAGAGGTCCCGGATTCGATTCCCATGGGGAGTACAACATTTAGTGCTTGGTTTGGTTGGTGGTAGGACTTTGATTAGTCCGCCTGGCTAGCTACCACCATCTTACCTAATTCTGTCGCCATAATAACAATTCTAAAATTGTTGTGTTCCGGCATTCAGAGGTAAGATAGCCAGTTCCTCAGTTTGTTGAGGATTCCGGGTGAAGTGCGCCTCCACCTTCGGTCTTATCTCAAATTGTTACCAGGTGAGATGAAGGCCAAGCGCTTCCCCGTCGTACAATAAAAAAAAAAAATTACTGACGCCTTATATAACAATTCTAAAAATTGTTGTGTTCCGGAATTTAGAGGTAAGATAGCCAGTTCCTCAATCTGTTGAGGATTCCGGGTGAAGTGCGCATCCACTTTCGGCGTTATCTCAACTTTTTACCAAGTGATATGAAGGCCAGGCGCTCGCCGTACAACAAAAAATGTCTCTATCTCATTTCAACAATCTATCTACAATCAGTTGAAGTAAGAATATTTTATTTTAACCTACACATGTGATGTAACAGGAAGTCCTACTTAATATAGTTATTGAAGTGACTCAAGAGTAGGCTCTTATTTAGGCCAGTGAATTAGCATAGCTATTCAGCGTGGCAATGCAGCTAGTCTCTTGGGCATGCTTCCGTCTGATACTGGTCTGGAATAGTTGAGTTATATATAGACCGTTTAAAGATAAAGATAAAGATCATTTATTTGCTAAGCCATGTGTACATTAAGATGGTATCTATTTTAATAGTGAGTGTGTTACAACATGTTTTACCGATATTGTCGGTGTACGAATTGAGAGAGATTAGCATGCATTAATTAACAAATATTTTTGATTCAACATGTAATATAAAATAAAAAAAATATATAGTTAGGTACTTAATTCTAATAATGTATTATGTCATTAAAATATTATCATAATCAAGCATTAAAGATGTCATTATTAATCATTATACAAAACAAATTAAAATGTATTATTTAAGAATTCATCAACTGTATAGTAGCACTTTTCTGCTAGGATTTTTTTTAATTTAGCTTTAAATAAATTGGTGCCTAGTTCCTTGTATACCTTTGGTATTTTATTGAATATTTTGGGAGCCATGCAGACTACACTTTTGTTCAACAATTCTGTCTTTGCGGGATGTAAACATAATCTATCCTCGCGTCTGTTTCTAATAACTGAGTCAGATAAATGTGGAAATAAGTGGGGATTATTCCTAACAAACATAGCTATTTCTAATATATATATCGACGGAAGTGTAAGAATATTGTGCTTTAAGAATAATGGTCTACAGCTGTCAGTTATTTGTTTTTTAAACATAGAACATAAGATAACGCTTTTGCATTTTAAAAATGGTTTCTTTTTCTGTAGAGTTGCCCCAGAAAATGATTCCATATCGTAGGACTGATTCAACATTTCCATAATACGCTGTAAGTAGGGCGTCCACGTTTACAGTTGTCGATAATTTATGTAAAGCATAGGTCGAGCTGCTAATTCTCTTGTTGAGATAATTGACATGATTTTTCCAATTTAATTTTTGATCTATTTGCAAACCTAAAAATCGTGCTGAATCAACCTGCTTTATAACATGGTCGTTAAATATTAAATTAATAAATATTAAATATGATTTATTTTGGGGCCGTTGATTAAAATGAATAATATTCGTTTTTTTTTTAAATTAATTTTCATTTTTTTTATAACGGTCATCAGGTAACCCAGCTACTTCAAATGTATAGTTAGTTTAATTGTATATATTTTTGTAATACTTATAACCATCAAAAATCATATTTAACAATTAAATTTGGCACTCACTCCGAAAATTGTGTAAGTTGGGTAAATATTATTGTAAGAATTAACGACTAGCTAATAAGATCAATGTTATATCTACTTCTTTATATTTAGTAATAAGAGAACTTATTAATATTATATGACAAATAAACTCATTGAACCGAAACCGAACATCCTTTTGTTTTTATTCAGTTATATCGTCTCACATTGTTTAACCTTGTTGAATAGGTTGGTATAAGGGTAATTTTCGTGAAATTAGTGGATACTTTGTACAATTGTATTGGAGCTCTGTTTGCCTATTTGTTTAGGACGAAACTGGTTGCAAAGTAGGTTGCTAGAATTAGTTGGAAAAAGTATGGACTTTATCACATAGGTATATATAAATAGGAGTATCCACTTAATGCGATTTATGAGACGATTCTAAAATCTATAACGACGAATAGTCCGTAAGATAATAACTGTTTTTTATTTTAAAAAGTGCGTTATAAAGGTTTTTTTGCAAAATTATATTGAACAGATAGTTTAAACCTTTCTTTTTATTTTACGACTGGTATGTCATGGCCTTCATATCACCTGATTTTTCAAGTTATGATAAGGTCGAAGGTCTAAAAGCACCTCACCTGGAATCCTCAACAAACTGAGGTCTGGCTATCTTACCTCTAAATTCCAGAACACGACAATTTAAGAATTGCTATTATAGCGACAGAATTAAGTTAAACGATGGTGACAAGGCGAAAACAAGGCGAATCAAAAATTGTACCCCATCTGAGGTGGGTAACCACAAAGGCGGTTAAATCGTTTTATAAGTGATGGTAAAAACATTAACGCAATAAGATTTGGTTTTGTATACTAAATTATATTGCAAAAGCCTCTTCTAAAATCAGCAATCAAAATTAAAATCAAAATTTTATTCAGTCAGCTGAATAAAAGACAACTACAGATGGTTTTGATCATCTTTTTTTATTTTTGGGTTTTCATACCAAAATGATGTCAAAAGATGAAAATGTGTTAAGACTTGTACTAAGGAACGACATAATAATTATTTATTTATCCGTAATATCTGGTCTAATAGCTCAGTTAGTAGTATCTCTGCCTGCTGTAGGTTCGATTCATACGGTGACAAACATTTGGTTGATGAATATAAATTTATGTTTTGAATTAAATTCAATAATATTGCATTATCCAGTATGTAACACGAGTAGTAGATTTCCTTGTGTAATGGCTCGTCCGGGGAAGTACTACCATCATACTTATTTCGATCGCGCATCTTTGCTCTGTTTTGGTTCGAAAGTGGAAATTACGGGTACCCGGGGCTTCATACTTTAATGCTTCAATTTGATGGGTGCAATGTATACATTGCCACGAGTATACTCGTAGCATAGCATGTATCATGTTCTGTGTGGATATGACCTACACAGTAAGGCTTTATTATAGGCAAGGGGTTAACTCAACATCAGGTTGATTGATGCTTGCTTGTTCCGTCTCCATGTCGTTTGAAAAAACAAAAAAAAAGTATTCACAGAAAGGAGTAAACAAGAATTAATATTTTCTGTTATTTAGCTCCCATATTACAAGCTTTTCTAACCATACATAACCTGCGCTTTGTTTTAGGTCCAGCTCACCCTTGACTGGTTTTATAAACTTCATAACCTCAAACACACTGTGGGCGTAAACTTGCCCAGCAACCCAATTTAAGTAATTTTATATTCTTGCGATCCAAATTGCTTTATCAAGCCTATCTTAACTTTATGAATTTGTTTCACAACCGGATCATTCAGCAATCCGCTTTATATCTCTTTGATTACAGCCTCTGAATATAATTCCGGAGAATTGTTATACTCCCATGACAGTTGATTTGACATGCTTTCTTAGAACATTTTACAATGCCTTAGCTTAGTTAGTTGTGCCTTTGGGTTTGATTCCAGCATTTGTGTGATCAACTTATTTGTCGTAGTACAGATGTTCTTTTTATTGTATGCATGTATTTAAAAAAAAACAGTGGTATTCTGAGAGTGCCGACAGAAGAGAAAACATGAAGTTTGTCGATCTTTGCCGCAGGGAACAGCTGATATTGTTCGTAATTGAATCAAATGTGTTAAAAATAGTGTCGGGTATGGTAACAGTGTTTCGACTCCAATGGTTTTTTCCCATCTCAAAAAATGTACAACGCGCCTTTAGAAGTTATCATTTCGAAATAGTTGTGCTCAGTTTTGGGTTATGTTAGTTATGGCACTGTGTTAGTGCCTAGTAACACTATTGATTTATTCATTTAAATTTGTAAGGAACTGTCAGTATTTTTCATTGCCTGTTTCAATCATTTTTATTTACTGATAACTTTAAAAAAAGTTTCATAAATTCATCAAATTCATTCAATCATACATAAAAAAATCTGCCGCCGTGGCTTAAGACTTGACCCATGGCAGCAGTTGACATCGATGTATAAACTCGTTGACTGCGATCATGAAGCGTGGTGGTTGTGGCAAAATTCTCCGTTTTTGAAGGGACGCTAACTCTCAGTGTACTCGTATATAGAGGGCACTGTTGACGTTATTTAATAATACGCTGGCAATAAATAAGCAATAATGCTCATTTATTGCCAGCGTATTATTACTTATTGGTAACCAATAGGAATCAAACTGGGAGGCAAGCTCATACGACCGTGATAGCTACAAGACAGTATATTACAAAACGGGACAGGGCATATTATAAGACATTAGTTTCACACAGCGCCATCTAGCCCTACACTTAGCATTGCTTGTAATATGGGAACTAGATTACGAATACAATACTTAGGTTTACACTTTTTTTTTAAATGCATGCGTACTATATTATACAACACAAACATAGAACAAACATCTATATTGATCATAGAAATTATTGTCTTGGGTGGGAATCGAACCCACAATCTAAAGCGTAGAGTACCAACTGAGCTATGAGGCTTGTTGAACTTGTTGTTATATAGGTACAGGACATTTATATTATACAGATGAATCTAGCTCCAAACTAATTTAAAAAATATATTTTTAATAAATAATTTTCATTAAATACAACACTTATATACACAGAATAAACATTAACATTCAGCACACAAATGTTTGTCCCGGGTGAGAACCGAACAGACAAGTTTCAGCACAGACTCAAAGTGGTCTTTAAAATTGGTGTCACAACACAATGTGATGTTACCAATTTTAGGGGTCGACCAACCCACCTCCATACACCTGACAATTCTACGACCCAGGCCCGGATGTAGTGAGGATATAGCCTATTTAACAAGCCTCACAGATCAGTTGGTAGTAACTCTGCCTGCTGCGCTGTAGGTTGTGGGTTCGATTTCCACCCAGGACAAACATTTTTGTGATGAATATGGATGTTTGTTCTGTGGTGTGTATTGTATGATAGGTATGTATTTAGAAAAAAAAGTATATTCGTATTTTATCCGTAATCTAGTTCAAGCTTTGCTTAGTTTGGGACTAGATGGCGCTGTGTAAAATTAATGTCCTGTCATATTGATATTTATTATAAATAGATAAAATATTGTAATAATAGCCGGTAGTTAGGTAAGTTGGTAAACCCCGATACAAGTAAGTTTTATATAGGTTTTTCCTACCCTACCTACCGATAGAAAATCAATATCAAAAAGAGCTCGTTTTTATAAGATTTGTGGCTTCTTTTATCTAAAAGCCAAACTGTGTTTCTCGCGAGTTTTCTATCTCAATTCAAATTTTGAGATTAAATCCCTAAAGTGTTTTCCGTGTTAGAATGTCTTCGTTGAAAATATTTGTAACATTTATCGATTAATGCAAGGAATAATAGAATATTATCATGACTTTGACATCCAGATCATGAAATTCCTCAGCACTGGGCAAAAACAACCAATGATAAAGTTTAAGGTGCGAAAATGTTACACATCCGTTTCCGCCTGTTGCTGTAACCTACCTTATCCCGAATTTAACACACCTTAAAACGAAATCTTAAAACTAAACAAGGAGTGTTGAAAATTGTTACGCAAATTAGATTGTAATCTGTTTTTCAGGCAAAATAAATAAATAAAATAACTCTAAAACACAAAAAAAACATCTTGTGGAAAGTAGACTAAAGCATACTGCCTGTATGCCCGCGTTTAACGTCCAAATGTTCTATGTTAAAATACCTATAATCTAGATAATCGTTTCACAGATAAATACAAATATATCCAGGGAATCGCAATATCCTAGCCAATAGACATTATTTGCATGGTTGAGCTGAAAGGAGACCGGAAACGCATGATTTCCCTGCTTCTCTTATCGTATGACGTAGATTGCAAGAATAAGCCTTTGCTTATAGAAAGGTAATTTATTATTATAGATATTTAATAATAACAATTCTATAATTGTTGTGTTCCTGTATTTAGAGGTAAGATAGCCAGTTCCATAGTTTGTTGAGGATTCCGGGTGAAGTGCACCTCCACCTTCGGCCTTATCTCAACTTGTAAATAGTTGAGATGAAGGCCTAACAAGTAGGTTGTTGGTTCGATTCCCACCCATTTCACACGTTTGTGTGATGATTACAAATGTTTGTTACAAGTATGATAGGTCTATACCTTTATAAAAATAGGTATACACTATAATATTATTATTTATTATATTTTATTGCAGCATTATTTTTTCAACGTGTCATATTTTCCGGAACAGCGTGAAAAAAAAAATTTTTTTTTTGGACCCATATTCACGCCCCTTGCGCGTTATGCTGGATTATTAATTAATTACGGGACATTCAATATAAGTATGATTTTTCCACTATCTAGTTTCCATATTATAAGATTTGCTTGGTTTGGGGTTATATGGCGCTCCCATGCCATACAGTCCCAATGTTGGCATGTTCTTGTCCGACAAAAACTCATACAAATAAATATAGATTTAAAAAGTCCAATTCACCTAACCTAGTGTTTAATTTGATATTCGTTTTATAAATCTACAATCAAGTCACGTTGTGAATTCCTGATACAAAATAAGGTTTTATTTTTTGGACCCAAATAATAAATTGATCAACCCGTAATCAAGCAGTTTTATTCCAAATGCGGACAGGAACGTAACAAGTTTATCACAAATCCGTTTCTGTGTCGGAAATCCCCCTAATTTGGTATTTGTGACAAGGATTTTAGATAACAAGAATACTTTTCACACAGATCATTTCGTTTATGAACCTCGTGAGGTGACTTGAGCAACGGAAGAACAAAGGTTGTCATAAGCTTTTGACGCCTTTGTACAGAACAGTCATGTACCGAAACAGCAGTTTCCAATCTTACTACGAATACGTACATATGGATAGGTATATATGTATAATATACAACAAAATTATACCCTGATCTGTTATTTCATAAAGACAAAGATTAAATTGTGTACAATAAATTGGAAATGGTTTGCCTAGCTCAATCATATGCCGATACTGTTAAATAACGTTTTACCGCGTGTTTAACTGCCTGTGTGGTCTAGTGGTTCAACCCATCGACTTCAGATCCAGAGTTCCCGGGTTCAATCCCCAGGATTAGTAAAATATTGTGCTTGGTTTGATGGTGGTAGGACTTTGTTTACGTCCACCTGGCTAGCTACCACCATCTTACCTAATTTTGTCGCCATAACATAAATTCTAAAATGGTTGTGTTCCGGCATTTGGAGATAAGATAGCTAGTTCCTCAGTTTGTAACGATACAATGAAAAATAAATCTTTCACAACTCTTGCATCCTTATCTATCGCATGGAGTGGCGCGATCAACCCTTCTCTGTCACTCTCTGTAGGTACTCGCATTTAAAACTACACACATAAAATGAAGGCAACCATGGATGTGACACACTCTTGATAAGGATCCCAATACCGTTAGAAGGGAAAAGATAACCTCTTATTAAAAAGAAAAAAAAAAAAAACAATTATATAACTAATGAAGGTATACGCCTGTTTTCCTGTTTGAAAATATTATATAACAACATTGGGCCGTCAGCATTGAGCCGTGATCAAAATAACAGATAAGGGTGAGAGTACTTAGACTGTATCTTGTACTTAGCTTTGACAGACACTTCTTACAACAGAGAAATGTTTGAAAAGGTATTAACTTTTCTTTTCCATTCCTTATAATTAAAAAAATATGTTCTCTTTCAACGATAGAACGATAACCTGTTTGAGCACAAACTCAAGTTCCCATTTACATGCGGCTTATAAAACAAATGTTTTCATGAAACATGTTTTGGGACAAAAGTTTGTAATTGAAAAATGCTGGGTGTACCGAGAATACTCCCCACGTAAATTCGCTCACTCAAAAACAAATCCGACCCAGCGTAAAAAAACGAGTTTGAATTTAATCAAGGGTCAGAATGGATGGACTATAAGGATAATATATCTTTCACATTTACAAACACGTGTAATGATATTGCTGCTTGAGAGCTTGGAAAATAGTAAAATAAACCCCTAAATTTTATTTATTCGTATGCCATTATTAGCACAATATACCTACTAGATATTATGGTAGCACAGCAGAGTCGTTTGCCCTTGAAAATGACCCGATCCAATGGATTCAGCAACTTAAGATTACTTTGTAAATAGGCACCTACATTGCGAACCCCTAAAATAACAGTATAATATACTATGTTTCTATTGAGTATTATTATTTTCCATTAAAGCTTAGCATTTAGTGATAAAATAGCCAATTCCTCAGTTTGTTGAGGATTCCGGGTGAAGTGCGCCTCCACCTTCGACCTTCTTTTAACTTGTTACCAGGTGAGATGAAGACCAAGCGTTTCCCCGTAAAAGAAAAACACGATATTCCTAAACTTAAGGAATAAATATGTTACTATTCTAAAATGTTATTCTTGTATGTAAGTGGTTAATGTCGCCTATGGACGCTTGCATCATAACAGCTTCACCAGCGCATTGCCAACCGGTCCACAGACCTGGACCGTGGTCCTATGGTAAGTAAGGTCATCAGAGCACTATATAGATAAAGTGCTATTTAGCTATGATATTCCGTTAGGAGGAGGTACTTCCGCCTGGGATTTGTAATCTTTATATTTATCATTAGCAATGCTTTATTCAGCGTGGTAATGCAGCCAGTATTTTGGGTAAGCTTCCGTTTGGTACTGGTCTTCAGTTAGATAGGTAACGTTTTTTTTTTATTGATGGTAGCCAAGCGAACACCAACACACATGAAAATCAATTAAATATGTATCCTAAGATGGAGCACGCTTGTCTAAAATGAACCTGTTCACTCTGGATTTGAAGACTCTAAAATTATATTGATGCGGGAAAACAGACGAGGGCAAGAAGTTCCATTCCTTACTTTTATGAATAATAAAGGTGGAATCGATGTGTTCGGCACAATAGGGGGATTAGGTCGAAAGTATTGAGCTCACACTCGTCATAGTGTTATTTATTGAATACAGGCATATAATCCTATGAGTCTAACAGTCGACGCTCAATCGAGTCCCGGGTTTCGAGCTGGCACTTGGCTGAGCCATCCCAGGGATGGCAGCTGTACAGTCAGGAATCTCACTCAATTGTTCCAGTCGTGTGACCTAAGGATTACTAAGGAATATTTGTAACGGTCCATAGTAATTCGATATTCTATCGAGATCGGATTGAATCAGATCCGATAAAATTTGTAAAATTTTAATCAACAAAGAGAAAAAAAAAATTGCAAAGAGACACAATTAATAATCAAAATAAACGTCGGTAAACAAATTCGAATAAAGTCTAAACACGTAAACAGCTCCTTGATTTACTTGTCCTTTTAATCTAATGTTTCGCTTTCATCAAATAAAATATGCAGCAAATATTAATATTTACCGATGCTTTGAGAGCTCCTGAAGTAACACACATCCTGTAATTTAATAAATCAGGAAGGAATTGATAAATATTAGGTACTCGAAAAAAAAGTAGACACGTAAATAGACCCGCTGAACACTCCAAGGCCCAGAGTTTCCTGTCTCTTGCGATCAGCGTTTTGTCCCGATGGCGTTCCCGAGAAAAAATAAAACCTATTCTCTGCGAATAAGTCTTTGTTTGACGTGAAAGTATATAAAACGAACACCACACTTTTAAAATAAAAAAAAACAAATACGAGTCACTCTACGACATAGAATTTTCGTGAAAACGTCATCGGGACTAAACTAGTCATAAACAGTGTTTCGTGTGACACTTGTCAGACGACGTCCTAATAATTTGTAACAGTTTTCAGTTTAATACCAATTTATTCTTATAATAGCTTTTACTTGCGACTTCGTACAGGGATGTGCACCGCTTCCGCATGGTAGTGTAGAAACCGTGCATATATCGGCAAACATTCCCGATGCACCACAGCACTTGGGAAGCCTCGACATCACCCTTAATTATTATATACTCGTATAGAAACTGGTGAAATAAGCTTTAAAAAGATAATTTTTGCACCAGTTGAACAGCGGGTGAACCTATGAGTTATTATGTTAGCTGATGTCAAAAGTCATCCAATTCCTAAGGTATTTAAAGTGTTCTACTCGTTTTAGAGGGATATCATGTAGCTTAACTACTGGAATAGGTGATGGACATTGACGACCCCTGACCTGAAAGACCATGACTGTGGGCATATCTCTCACAGATGCTAATCATCTTCGACAATCCGTAAACAGACACGCTGAGCAATGCCATGTCGTCCGCATAACTAATGTTATTAATACAGACCCCGTCAATGTGGCAACCGACACGTGCGCTACTCAGAATATCAGTACGTTCAAGTACATGTTAAATAGCCTCGGAGAGGAAAGCCCTCCTTGCCTTACCCTGCACTCTAACCTGTACGGCTCCGAACAAGTCCCCAACCATTTCACGACATTGACCTGGTGTTGGTACCAGAATTTAAAAATATCACAAGCTTCATCTGGCAATAATATAGCTTCCAGATTTTCCACAAGATGTCATAACAAACCAAGTCAAATGCCTCAGTAAGGTAAAGAAAACAGGGATAAAGGGACGTATTTCTTTTTGTGTTGTATTAGACAGTTTTCTTTAACCACTCGGTTAATCAGGAACCGACCCGGAAAGAAAACTGGTTCGAAATATCAGTCTTCAAAGATGGTAAGATCGCAGAGCGGATGAGAATCAAACATAACTAAGAAGCAATCAAATTAGGTTTGTTTTTTTTTAGAGTGCGTTGGATCTAACCTCCAAACTTGGAGGTCAGAGCGAACACAAACTCTCAGGCAAGTATGAGATTTACAATGATGCAAGCACACTCGGAAGGTACCTATCAACTCTCGTCTTGAAGACATCACGGTCGTAACACAGCTGAAATACAGACGCTGGATGCTGATTTGAAATTCTTGCAGTGCGCATAATGAAATATTATTGAACGCACTTCTTTCTTATATGTGGGATATCAACCAGGTGGAATGATAGTAGGCTGTGCGTCTGAATGTCTATCGAAGAACGGCAAAGATGGCATAAGCTTATGAGCACATTCACAGAGGTAATATTTTAGATGGAAATCCATTAAAAAGGTTCTAAGGCAGCAAAATATATTATCTATGGAGGGAAGGCGCGATAAGGATGATAACAAATTATTCAAATATCAAGCAACGGTATTAGTACTAAATGAATGCAAAACTTGCTTAGTAACAGTAACAACCCACATGGCAATGTTATAATTAAGAGATTACTGCCCGCATTTTATTTTCATACAAAACGCAGTTTTATAACCGACAACGCAGCGTTGGTAGGTAAGTAAATATTTTTGTTTTAATCTCCACGTGAGATAATAATTCGAAATTGCCAAAACCAAAATAGTGCCGACTATGCAGCATTGAGAATAGAATAATAATATGTATGCCTTTTGGGTACAAGACCTTGGGTCCGTGTGGTGCCGGTGGCCTCCGGGTTTTCAAAAAAGCGCGCTTACTTGCGAGGCTTTTGATTGAGGCGATACGTGAACCAAAGGCGGGCTCTTATTTAGGCCGTGGAATCAGCAAAGCGGTTCAGTACGGCAATGAAGCCAGTGTCTTGGCAACGCTTCCGTCTGGTACTGGTCTAGAACAATTGAGTTTCCTATAGGCCGTTTGTAACGGTCCTTAGGTAATCCGACTGCGTCCATTGTATAATTGCTGTGTAAATACCCAAATACCTACTTTTATTAAAAATAAACAACATCGATGAGGAGTAAAACATCCATCAATTTTCACCCTCCTTGTACATGTACTTTACAGATTATAATGTTCAAAGTTCAAAGTTATTTTTAAATTTACTTATTCGCCTTTTCGTTACATTGCATAACATAGATACATCATTTATTTTGTATATTTAAAAATACTTTAAAAGACACTGGAATCATATTTTTTTGTGAATTTGTATCGAATATTTATTGATATCTAATTTACTATTTTAGTAAATATATATATCATTTATTTTTATTCATTATTTAAATAATTATTATTAATTAATGATAATTATTATTAGAATCGAAAGCCCAGCTAACTGCTAAGAAACTGTGTATACTGGCAAAAGTTAGACGGTATTTCACGCCGGGACAGCTGCTCAACCCATTTGGGATGGATCCGCACAGTACGAGCTTGTGACTCTGGAAACAATTGAGAAGAGAGCCAAGAGATTAATGACGAGATCGTTAAAGCAAGGTCTCAAAGCCTCGATCATCGTCGCAAGGTGGCAAGCGTATCAGTTTTCTATCGGATACACTTCGGAGAGTGTGCAGCGGAACTACACTAATTTCGCCATCACCATTTTTTTCGTGGACAAACAAACGATTGGCTATGCGCCACCGGTGGATATATCTTCCTCGCGCACTAAGCGGTTTTCTCCCTCATTTATGATGCGCACCGCCAAGGAATGGAACGCTTTGCCTGAGTCTGTGTTTCCCGAACACTACGACATGGGAGTCTTCGAGTCAAGTATGAATAGGTACCATCTAGGCAAGCTTGGTCCATCGTAGGTTGCATTATTGCTTAACATCAGACGAGGAAGCAGTAAAACGTAATCCTATCATAAAAAAAATATACATAAAAAAAAATACTTGTACAAAAATGAGCACTTCATGATACATTAACGCTGTAGAAATAGTTGCATTGAAAAAAACAATTTTAAGGTATGCTTAAATTGGTACAAAAGCAGCTGCGTTATACCAAGAGGCAATTTATTATACACATCTAACTTTATGCATCGTCCTTGCTTATATATTTTTATGAATCTTGTGCTAGGAATATTTAGCTTTTATTTATTTCGTGTGTGGTTATTATGAATTTGCATTCTGGTTGGGAAATTGTTTTTTTATTTTCGTGGAATTCTGAATGAGAGTTCATAATGAGCAGCGATTCCGTTATTAATTTAGATTTTTTTTCAATAAAGAGGTAGGAGGCAGAGGTTAATCTCAGATCAGATCTTTTTTGACCAATGTAATATTGCATGAATAACAGCCTCACGACTTTTTCCCTTCGAAGATTCACCTCTGATCAGTACTCTGAGCGTGGATCTTGTTAGGATCACCTAGTGGGTAGTAGTCAGAGGCACGTCAAAACTGACATTTGGCATATGAAAAAATAATATATAGCTATTTACTCACTTTCTAAGGTTGCCTGTATTCGGAATACCTAACCTGGAATACTTAAAACCTAAGCAAAAAGGAATTGTAATTTGCGTTTTGAAAATTAAACGGAGTCTCCATTTCGACTTTAACATAAATGCTTTCGTATATTCTGAGGGATATCTGTTCTCCTTTACAGGTCGCATTTCTCAACCGATTCTCTTGAAATTTTGTAAGTACGTTCATTAAGGTCGTACCATTTTTTTTGTCGATTCAGTTTTTGGAAAGCTAAGTAACATGTTAATTGTATCGTCGATTCCCATTTTACAAGCTATGCTTGGTTTAAGGTTAGATGGTGCTGTGTAAAATTAATGTCCTGTAATATTTATTTATTAGTGGCGGCGCGCTACCTTCCACTATGCTCAGAGCGCCGTGCGAAACCCGTCCAGGCGACAGAGGGGTGAGGAACGAGGCACGGGGCGCGCGGCCACCAACCTGCTCCCAGTCGACCGGCGCGCCCGCAGACCCACTGTGACACCGTTCCGCGTCGAACCTAGCATAGGTTTGCCTAGTCGCTTCCGTGCTCAAAACGTTATACTTACTCTCGCTATTCTATGCTTACTTTCTTTCTATCATTTCTATTAGCTTCTGTGTGCGTAATTACTGAGTCTGGTCTATTTCTCTTGCTCTGAACTTTTAAGTTTATGTGGAATAAACTGTGCATTCTAACAAGTGAAAATTACGTATTATTTCGCTCCTAACGCTGTAGCGCAGCTCCCATATATTTATGTAATTAAAAAAATAATTAGTATACAGTTTGTGATAAAGTGTTAGTGACCATTATAATCATTAATTATCTTTTGAGTTTATACTACTTTATAAACCAAAAATAGTTCGAAAATAATCATCTAACAGCTCGACTACATAATTCACAAGAGCGTGTGGTGACGATGACGCGAGTTCCATGATTTTGTTCACCCAAAAGTGCTACGTGCCTTAAGAAGTTTTCACTACAAAAAAGTATACATGTATTATTTCCGTAATCTAGTTCCCATTTTACAAGCTTTGCTAAGTTTGGGTATAGGTGGCTCTGTATGAAATTAATGTCCTGTAGTTATATACGTAGTGAGTACTTCGATTAAATCGATACATTGCCTCGTGTTTGTTACAGCATCAATAACAAAGTAGGAACCCTGCAGAACCACTACCAATACATATGTACTTGAACTAGATCCATTAACTATTCCGTGGTGTTATGATTTTTACATTGTTGTAAGAATCGAGATACACGAAAACAGACTAGGTCCATTTTTGCATATACCTGTATTTCAACCGCCTCTGTGGTCTAGTGGTTCAACCCACCGATTTCAGATCCAGAGGTCCCGGGCTCGATCCCCATGGGGAGTACAATATATTGTGTTTGGTTTAGTTGGTGGTAGGACTTAGTTTAAGTCCGTCTGGCTAGCTACCACCATCTCTGATTCTATCGCCATAATAACAATTCTAAAATAAATTTTATGTTCCGGCATTCAGAGGTAAGATAGCCAGTTCCTCAGTTTGTTGAGGATTCCGGGTGAAGTGCGCCTCCACCTTCGGCCTTATTTTAACTTGTTACCAGGTGAGATGAAGGCCAAGCGCTTTCCCGTCGTACAGTAAAGAAAAAAGAAGCATTTTAAACAACCAGGAGACGGAACAGTTTAAGCATGTAGCTCACCTGATGTGAGCTGAAGTGTTTTTAAACTGCCTCTGTGGTCTAGTGGTTCAACCCATCGATTTCAAATCCAGAGGCCCCGTGTTCGATCCCCAGGGGGAGCAATATTGTGCTAGGTTTGGTTGGTGGTAGTATTTTGTTAAAGTCCGCCTGGCTATCTACCACCATCTTACCAAATTCTGCCGCCAAAATAACAATTCTTTGAAAAAAATTGTGTTCCGGCATTTAGTGGTAAGATAGCCAGTTCCTTAGTTTGTTGGGGATCATCCTGACATACACAATATTGTTCTTTCCTTAGGGATCGAACCCGGGATCTCTGGAACTGACACCGGTGGGCGGACCACTAGACCAGAGCGGCGGTTTAAAATCTCTTGCTTATAACAATGCCTTACTGCGTAGGTCACATCCACAAGGAACATGGCCTACACGGCATTGAATTGTGGCCGTCAACTTGGGACATGGTGGTAATTATGGTGGTAGTACTTCCCCGGGCGAGCCCTTCCACATGGGGCTCTACTACTCCTATATTTATAAATAATTTTGCAAGCACACCTGCTAGGCGCTTCCCGCAACGTGACATGTTTGAGTTTCAAGTTATATTACAACTTGTAGCCAGGCAACAGACAAATTTAACTGTTAATGAAAATATATTAACCGGCCAAGAACGAATTCCACGTCAAGGGTTTCGACACACATTTTTTTATTAAAATGAAAATATCTTAAGGTGCGTTGGGATTTTTTTGAAATGAGAAAAAATATAGAACTTGCGACACCTCACCGACGCCACTTTTGACACGTTTGACTTTAAACACATTGTCACGTTATCTTTACGATCTTACGCGGTTAAGGACCGTTCGATGACTTCTACCTAAAGATAGACGGTTGAAAGCCGTGACAGGTCTCTATTAACGTTAGTTCTAAAAAGTCATTGTGAGAGTTATGTTGCAAAAACAACTCTCATTAATAAATATCGCGACCAACGCGACAACATTGAGATTCAAGTACCAACAATATCAGCTGTTCTCTTTGGCAAAGATCGACCGACAAGCTTCAAGTTTTCACTTCTGTCGGTACTCTGGAGTGCCATTGTTTTTTTTACTACACGATGGAAAAAATTTTGGTTTTCATCTCACCTATTTACAAGTTAAGTTACGGCTGAAGGTGGAGAAACATTTTACCCGGAATTCTCAACATACTGAGGAACTGGTTATTTTAACTCTACATGCCTGAACACCACAATTTTAGAATTGTAAAATCCTAACACAAACTAAACCAAGCACAGTATTGTACTCCCCTGGGGATCAAACCCGGGATCTCTGGATCTGATACCGTAAGGCGAACCACTAGCCGACAGAGGTAAAATGCAAGGCAAATAAGCACGATTATTAAAAGGGGACTCCCCTTTTAAGAAACGTGTTTTCATTCTTTGATTTTGTAATTTATAGTTTTTAGTGTTTTTATTATAGCGGTAATTGAAATGGTGTCATTATACACGTGTGCATTACTCCAGCAGGAAAGTATCTTCTAGAACGAATTGAGTTCAACACATACTTAGAGCGATATATGCTGTATTAGTGCGCCAAGTATGAAATTAGTGCATGTTACCGTTTTGGACACGCTGAGATTATTTTGAATTGTCTACCTATTACGGTTCATGGAATTCAGCCCAATGACAGATAGACGGACGGACGGATAACCAACGCTGAGTAATAGGGTCCCGTTCGCATCTCTTGGATACGGAACCCTGTATATAAATTTGAGTATTCTGCACACCACTTCAAACTTCAACTGTGACAGATCTCACACTAGTTCGTGCTCGTAATATTATCAAAAAGGGGTACAATATTTAGCAGTATGTAAATACTTGTTAATATTTTTTATTGTACCTACTACGGTGAAGTGCTTGGCATTCATCTCACCTGGTTTACAAGTTGTGATAAGACCGAAGGTGGAAACGCACTTCACCCGGAATCCTGAACGGTCTGAAGAACTGGCTATCTTACCTCTAAATGCCATATCTATCAGAACACAACAATTTTAGAATTTTACAAAATATTATAAAATGTACAACTCGTGACGGGACTCGAACCCGCATCTATTCCTAAAGCCGGAAACACTAGCCAGTTGAGCAATGAGGGTCTTGACGCAGTTTCCGATTTTTTATGACATATCCAAACTCAGCTTGAATTTTAAATTGTTGTGAAGTTGACAGAATCAGGTAAGATTGTTGCTAGCCAGGCGGTCATAAACTAATTCCTACCACACATCAAACCAAGCAGAATATTGTTCTAATTCTGGGGATGAAACTCGGAACCTGTGTCAGACACCGGTAGACCTTGGAGCTGGTAAAATGTTTGTGTTATATGCCCACTCGTAAGTTTAAATGTAATATGTAAGTAACTACGTTAATTGGAACCTACGCATACTCAAAACCTTGAATAAACCCAAAGAAAACACTGATAAATGTTTAATGAAAATTAAAATGAATGAATATCTCTGTCTTGTTGATAAAGAAAACTTAGTTTATTAATAAAATCATAAAAATAATATGCACAAATAAACTTACTATGTTAAAGGTAACCAGTCAGATTACCTAAGGACCGTTACTAACCGCCTTTAAGTAAATTAACTGTTCCAGACCAGTACCAGACGAAAGCATGCCCAAGAATTCAAGGCTGAATTGCTACGCTGAATAACTATGCTGCTATCTAATTCGCTGACCTAAATAAGAGCCAACCTTTGGCTCACATGTCACTTCAATCAAAAGCCCCGCAAGTTTTTTGAAAACCTGGAGGGCACCAGGGTTTCACGAACCCAAGCTCTCTACCCTGTTAATAGACATTTTATAAGTACGTGATGACAATTTATGACGAGATCGTAACTAGATTTTCAGTTTGTTATGCAGCACGAACCGCATTGTTTTGTGTTTATCCGTTTGGTATGCGAGCAGAGAGCCTTGGAAAATTCAAATGTGTGCTTGCCAATTAGTTAGGAAAATTTAAATCAGTGAGATTATATCTTGGTATCCCAGATAGATAATAATAAATATTACAGGACATTAATTTCACACAGCGCAACCTAGCCCCAAACTGATCATAGCTATGGGAACTAGATTACAGATAGAATACTTAAATACTTTTTTTTGGAAATACATACTTATCATACAATACAAATACCCAAACACAGAACAAACATCTATATTCATCACATTAATGTTTGTCCTGGGTGGGAATCGAACACACAGCCTACAGCGCAGAAGGTTATTATCACCTGAGCTATGAGGCTTGTTAAGATAGAAACTCTTTATTCACGATTATTTCACGAAAGGCAATGTCAGAAGAAGGTTAAGAGTAGTAGAGCCCCTTGTGAAAGGGCCCGTCTGGGGAAGTACTACCACCATACCTATTTTAGCCGCCAAGCAGCATTGCAGTGTTCCGGTTTGAAGAGTATGGTTGCCGGTGAAATTACGGGCACGCGAGACACCTTAATGCCTCAAGTTGACGGGCGCGATGCAGTGCCGTGCAGGCTATTTTCTTTGTGGATTTGACCTACGCAGTAAGGCATTGTGATTGATTGGCATTGCAAGAGTGCACCTAACATCAGGTGGGCTATTTGCTTGTCCCGTTTCCTAGTTGTATAAAAAAATGTACCCCAAACCAACGAGCATGTATGCAGAACGTATTGGGAGTGAATGAGGCAAAAGAGGTGAGCAAGGAGCGTAGTGGAAATTCTTTGCCTATGCCTACCCCTTTGGGCAAACAGGCTCATGCCTGTTTGCAATGTATGTATGCAATGTATGTATGCAATGTATGTATGTAATAATATTGTAATAATGGGCGAAATAGCTTTAAAGCGATTTCTTCCAGACAACCTTTGGATAGTATACACTGTTAGAAATAAGAGAATAATTCAACCGTTACCGTTGATTTAAGGTCAACGATTCCGTTACCCGGGTCAGACCACTAAGAGGTAGTTCCCACCCACCCCAAAACTTTTAGTTTTGGGCGTAATCATTTAAGTTTATTATTGTGTTTTGTCAGGTTAATCTGCGTTTGGCAGGGAGCGACGCACTTGGTTTTTCGTATTTGAAAGCCTTATTTATCAAGCTTTTAATAAAAAAGTTCAGGGCGTACTAGCGATACTCGAGAGGTCATTTTTGCGAAGTTAAATTAAGCCTGAAGGACGCTGGGATACCGAAATTTATTATTTTTGCAGGAAATGTTTTTGTTTTCTTTCTGTCAGTTTATTGGAATTCCCTATTATTTCTGATTGCAGGATGTGACGCGAATAAATTTGGATAGAATTTTTCCTTTTTTTATTAATTAAAAAAAATAACAAGCCTCACAGCTCAAATGGTAGTAGCTCTGCCTTCTGCACTGTGTGTTGTGGGTTCGATTCACATTTTGTGTGATGAAAATTGTATATATTTATATATTATTATATTAGATATGAATGTATTTACAAATAAATATGTGAGTATTAGATCCGTAATCTAGTACCCAAATTACAAGCTTTGCTCAGTTTGGGACTACATGGCGCTGTGTAAAAATGAATGTCCTGTAATATTTATTTATTATGAATATTATTATTGTTAATTACTCTTTGATATCTAATGATATGCATAGATATAGAAAATACAAAAAATTTAACCGTCTTACCTAATTCTGTCGCCATAACCACAATTATTTAATTTTTGCGTTCCGGTATTTAGAGGTTAGCTTTTTATAGCTCATAGCTATTCAGCGTGGCAATGCAGCCAGTGTCTTCGGCACGCTTCCGTCTGGTACTGGTCTGGAACAGTCGAGTTACCTATAGGCCGTTTGTAACGGTCCTTAGGTAATCTGACTGATTCCTTTGTACATAGTTTAATTTTACTTTTTATTGAATAAATGTTATTTAGAGGTAAGATAACCAGTTTTCCTGAGTGTGTTGAAGATTGAGGGTGAAGTGTGCTTCCAACTGCAGCCTTATCATAATTTGAAAAAAATCAGGTGCGATGAAGGCCAAGCAAGGCCAAGGCCTACCCGTCGTACAATAATAAAAAAGCTACTATCTGAGATACGTCCATAACATATCAATAATATTAAAACAACTATGTGTGGTACGGACTTACGGAGAAGTTTTAATGAGCTAAAATATATTTGTAAGTAGGTACTTAGGTATTAGTATAAGTATAAGTTTGAAAAAAAATAGGATTGTTAGTAAAGTTTGAGCTAAGTACATCAAGATTCACATTCACATTCAGATTCGAGTTTCTGTATTCTTCCCACAACTTTTCTCTTAGGTCATCAGACACCCTGTTGTTAAAAACCCCGACGCAAAGAACTTCTTTTTATAGTGGTTCGTTTACAGCTGAAGCTGTTAGGCTGTGGAACGTATTACCTGATACTATTAAAAAGACGACATCGCAACACACTTTTATATTGAAAGTTTATCAGTATTATCTATCAGTTTATTCTTAAATTATCATTTTTATCCTTCATTATTATTATTATTATCATGATTATTATTGATGTAATTTTATGTATGTATATTTTATTTTATATTGGTTATTCGTATAGTCCGCCATCCTTGAAAGTCGTTATCTTCTCTTTCCATCAAGCGGTTGCCTGGAAGAGATCGCTTTCAGCGATAAGGCCGCCCATTGTTTTACCAGTGACTAGATTAAGTTTCCAATATCTGTGTTTTGTTATGTTATTTGTAAATGGTGAACAATAAAGAGTTATCTATCTATCTATCAAGTAATAAGGGTGCGGTTACATTGAAAATGTGGCTTTTTATTAAACGTTTGAATGTAGTATTGGATTGTGTTTCCTGTATATCTTTTAACAGTTAATTGTATACTTTGACCCCTTCAAAATAGTTCATTTTGAGTATTTTTAGCCGCCTCTGTTGTCTTGTGATTTGCCTACCGTCAGATCCAGAGGTCCCGGGTTGAATCCCCAGAGTCTAATTTGACTTAAGGCACATTGTCACGTTATCTTTATGATAAGCGGTACGGGTAAGAACCGTTCGAAGACTATCCTACCTAAAGACGACAAAGTTCTCACTTCTGCCGACATTTTCGGAATGCCACTGTTTTTTTGCACTGCCGCTTGTGTCATACACTGGTTCAGGGGACCGACAAGTGCAGCTTTTATGTGATGTTCCAGCGTAGTGGCAAACTGTTTTGTGTGGTTGTGCCTTCAATTTTGGCCTGAACTACAAGGCGCTCTACAGAAGCCTCACCTCGCCGCAACACGTGCCCAAAGTGGGTCATAATTTGAGCTTGCAAGATGACGGAGAGATGTTGTATGACACCCAGCTGTTGAATGGATTTGTTCGTTTGGAATACAGTACAGGAAATATTTATCTTTTATTGTACAACGGGTAAGCCCTTGGCCTTCATCTAACCTGGTTACAAGTTGAGATACGACCGAAGGTGGAGGCGCACTTCACCCGGAATCCTCAACAAAATGAGGAATCTTACCTCTAAATGCCGGAACACAACAATTTTAGAATTGTTATTATGGCGACAGAATTAGGTAAGATGGTGGACTTAAACAAAGTCCTACCACCAACCAAACCAAGCACAACATATTGTACCCCCATGGGGATCGAACCCGGGATCTCTGGATCGGAAATCGGTGGGTTGAACCACTAGACTAAAGTGGCGGTAATTCGGCATTATCCTCCAGCACTTCATTTAAAGGAGCATGTTTTGTTTTTACTCACTCTCTCTACGGATCGATGTCTCAGCTACGTCAAGTTATACGGGAAAGACCCTGAGTCGGATTATCGTGACCTTTTAAATGTTCAGGATTACCCACACTTTTTTCAGTTTATCCATGTTTGACCTCAAAATAGCCATGCGTTAATTAAAGAAAATATATTTGGGCTCTGAAAGCGTTACTTTCATAAATTCTATGACCAAGCGGGTCATTGGTCTTGTACGAATTAAATTAACCACTTCGTGATAAGAAATAATAATGGCTTGTCAGAGTGAGTGCAGTGGACATGCAATTAAAGTCGCTTTTCAAAACTTTCCTCAACTTTTACATCATCCATAATTGGGCTGGTTGCTGAACAGGAATAATCACTTTGTTTATTAATGAATTATTTAGGTTGTGGTATTTCTTCTGTTTCTTAATCTATGCCTGCTCCGCCCAATATATCGCCGTTTGGGTTCAATATTGCATGATAAGTAAATATATACAAAAAAAATATATATATGTTCTAAATCCGTAATCAATTTCCCGTTAAACAAGCTATGCTTAGTTTGGGGAATACAGCGTTATCACTGTATTTAAATGGGCAAATGCTAAGTGATACAATTTCAGAGTATAGAGTGGTTGGTAGGTACTCACTTCGCTAAAAATATACACTGCTAAAAGCTTATATAGCATTAGACTGATAAGATTGTGAACTGGTTCAATCAATCTGTTGGAAGTCAATTTTAGGCTACTTACCCACAATTTTACGTCTATAAGCCTAAATCGACAACACAACTCAGTTAGTAGTAGCTCTGCCTTCTTCGCTGCAGGTTGTGTATTCAATTCCGACCAGGAACATACATTTGTGTGATATATGAATATATTTTGTTCTGTGTTTGGGTGTTGTATTGTATGATAGGTATGTATTTACATAAAAATAAAAGTTTTTATCCGTAATCTAGTTCCCATATTCAGGCTTTGCTTAGTTTGGGGCTGGATGGCGCTGTGTGAAATTGATATACCGTGATGTCTTGTGTGAATATATAAAAAAAATTACGTCATAATATTTGTTAAAAGTGAAAAAATCTATAACTCGACTGCAAATTCTTAATTTGTTATTTGTGTGTGACACTTCCTAGTGGTCTTCCTCGCTGGCTTTTGCTTGCAGCTGTGGCTGAATGATTACAACACTGGTGGTTAGGATCTGTAAAGAAAGCCAGTGCCTTCTGGCAAAGCTCATATAGCGAGTTTTGCCAGAAGGCACTGCCTCTCTCATAGACCTCATTCACGCCTTGGCCTAGAGCTTGAAAAACTTAAAAGCCAAGAAATTACCCATAATTAAAAAAAGCAACGGATCGATTTTGTAGTCGCTCTTCAATATTTAATTATACCCTTACTGGACAGGGCTAGTTGAAAAACAACGAACGAACACCCAAAATCGAGATAATTACAACACGCTTTTAATAGCTTCACTTACAAATAATGTTATGAAATCGTAGAAGTCAATTTTCATCTACTTCTAATTGTCTTATTGTAGAAACTTTGAATGTATATAAAATTCGGATGAAAATACTTAAATTTGGTATCTTCGAGCTGATATGATGATGGAGACAGAAGATGGCAAGTTAAACTCTTAAGTTGCTACTAGACAGCCCCTTAAAATCCTATTGGAGTTTATTTTGACATAATATGCTTCGTGACAACGTGTAAATTCCATTAGCATTCAATATGGAATGCATACCTACATTACCACGTTTATTTATATTGTACGACGGGGAAGCACTTGGTCTTTATCTCATGTCATGCTTAAACACAAGTAAACACAGTTAAATTCCTGAACAATAATAGCCACAGTTACGATGCTAAAATAGTTATGGAATATCTCAATACCAGAATGCGTTGAACGGTTGGGAGACTAGTACCTAGGTAGGTACTAGCATGGCGCAAGATGAAAGCGTCAGGTGAAATTAACCATTCCCTTACAACATGCGAAGTTGAATATAGAACGGAAAATTCTGTAAATAGAGATGTATCTGAAATGGATATAATATTGTGAAACCTCATACTCAGAGCATACACAATACATGTACAAGAGATGTATATATATATATTTTTTTTTGAATAATTTCTATTTCTAGTAAATAATTTAACCGCCCCTGTGGTCTAGTCTAGTGGTAGGACTGACAAGATCACCATCTTACCTTATTCTGTCACCATAACAAAAATTCTAAAATTTTTGTTTTGCGGAATTTAGAGATAAAATAGTTCCTCAGTTTTCTGAGAATTGCGAGTGAAGTTCCACCATAACTTGAAAAATCTGGTGAGATGAAGACCAGGCTTCTCACGTCGTACAATAAAAAAACATATCATATCCAGTCTTGCACTGTTGTAGTTGGTACGGAGGTTTTCACCTTTGGACGCATGCACCCGGACCCTTTGAGTTGTAGCAAGGTATATTTTATTACACAACACCTCCACCGCAGCTTGACAAACTTTGGTAGTGTAAGACGATGATAATAATAATAAATATTACATGAAATTACATTCATACAGCGCCATAGCCCATAACTAAGCATAGCTCTTCATGCCGAACTCATCGTTTCGCCTTTACCTTTATTATTAATACTGGTAAGGAATGGAACTACTTACCCTCGTCTGTTATTCCGCACCAATACAATATTGGAGTCTTCAAGTCCAAAGTAAATATGTTCCTTTATGACAAGCGTGCTCCATCTTAGGCCACATCTTTACTTGTTTTTAATGTGAGTTGGTGGTCAAACGCTTGGCTATCATCAATAAAAAAAACTTGTACCTAATATGGGAACTAGATTTCGGATAGAATACTCAAATATTTTTTTTACCATACCATTCGGATGGAACCTGCACTATTTTGTTCCGAGGAGGGCGCTGACACTGCTTTACTGTTTCTAACTTTTGCAGTTGCTCAACGTCCCCGTTGTAAATATGTATACCTAAATGTGTTTCCTAATAAATAATTTTGTATGTGTATTTAGTTTTATTAATACATACTTATCATACAATGCAACACCCAAACACAGAACAAACATCTATATTCATCACACAAATGTTTGAACTGGATTAGAATCGAACCCACAACCTACAGCGCAGAAGCAGAAGGCAGAGCTACTACCAACTGAGCTATGAGGTTTGTTGTCTATGATGGATCGATGACTTGCTTAGGGTCTGGACTTGGAATAACTTGGAAGGGACCTATGTCTAAAGCGGATTATAATGGGTCGATGATGATGATCAAATCATTTACTTTCCCAAAGTTCTTTCTCTTTGTGTGCTGGTCGCGATTCCGAACAGGCGGTAGATTTGCCGTTTCAAAGTGATCCTATAAAAAATCTTAATGAATAAACTCATTTTGACTTTGAATTTGACTTTGATGGTGAACCCGAAATTGCAGAGAACACTTTGATGAAGGTTTGAGTAGAGTTGGTAGGAAAAATTTAACATAAACTGGCTGAACTGGCCAGGCTGCAACGAATATTTAGCTAGTTTTACCGCCTCTTTGGTCTAGTGACCCACCGCTTTCAGATCCAGAGGTCCCGGGTCGATCTCCAGGAGAGTACAATATTGTGCTCGGTTTGGTCGGTAGTAGGATTTTGTTTAAGTCTGCCTGGCTAGCTACCACCATCTTACCTAATTATATCGCCATAATAACAATTCTGAAAATTGTTGTGTTCCGGCATTCAGAGGTATGATAGCCAGTTCCTCAGTTTGTTGAGGATTCCGGGTGAAGTGCGCCTCCACCTTCGGCCTTATCTTAATTTAACTTGTTACCAAGTGAGATGAAGGCCAAGCGCTTCCCCGTCGTACAATAAAAAAAAGGAAACTTGCAATAAGATTTTAGTTCGTTGGGTGCTGTAAAACAGTCAATGTGCTTATCATAGGGCGGGACGCGCAGTACCCAAAGATGTTGAATTGCAACCAATAGTTTCAATTTCACAAGTGAACAAAATAAAATCATTGACAATCTTATTCATAAATATATACGCGAATAAAACCTTGGTCTTGATATGCACAGTTTTGTTCACGCAAGTTTTGAAAGTATAATCTTTATTCCAAGCATGAAATTTATTTGAGTTTGTCACACTCGGCACAAGATGCCTACTTGCAATATGTCACAACATGGCGTATGTCTGCTCTATTCAAATTCAGAGAAGCGATTAAATTGGATTTATATCCATTACAGACTGACTTGCGGGTTGTAGGTTTATGGAAATCGGTTGGAGATAGGTAAGTGTTTCGCCTTTCTCTGTCTCTTAATTAATACATGGATCGTGAGTCCAAATACCTTTTTATAGTAGGTGACTGTACAACAACTCATTCCCAATATGACGAATATCTATGTGCTGTGGCTGAACTTGGACTCAGAAATATCATTAATATTCCTACCAGAGGACAGTCTTGCCTTGATCACTTTTTAGTCAATGTTAAAGCCCGTGCGCGTAGTGTTGTCTGCAATTCAGCTATAACGGATCATGATCTTGTGTTATCAGGTATAAACACTACTTTAAGTTCTATTAAACAATGCTATAAAACAATTGTAGACTATGATGCAGTAACCCTCGAATTAACAAATTGTAACTGGTCTGAAGTTTTTTCCTGTGATAATGCTTCTACCGCTGCCTGTACTTTGTCCTCTCAGCTGGAATCAATAATCAAACGTCATACTAGGATAAAAAGAATAAGCCACCGTAAACAGACTTTCAAGAGCTGGATCACTCCAGGGCTTATAAAATCGATGAGATACAGAGACGCTCTTCACCTGCAGGTCAGAAAACATCCCGAAGACCAGAAGTTGCGACAGTCTTACGCTAGGTATCGAAACGTTTTCAATAAATTGTTAACTGGCTTAAAGACAGATTATAATAAAAATAATATATTACAAAATAAAAATAGCTCTTGTAAACTGTGGAAGACCATAAAAAACATCTGTGAACTAAACTCTAAAAAAGAAACGTCTAATAGCCTACTTCAATTCAAATCATCCCAGGCAAGCTCACTTGACAGTTGTAATGACTACTTTGTAAACGTAGGAAAAAACTTAGCCTGTTCGATTCTTTCTAATCTTAAAAAAAGCGAATCTGACCTTGCAGCTGAAGTATCAATTCAATTTGACTCTCCAAACTCGTTTTTTATGGCACCAACCGACAATCTAGAAATTTCATCATTAATAAAAAACCTTAAGAATAATAGTGCCCCCGGTAAAGATGGACTGACAAACTCATTTTTAAAAACATATTTTAACTTGTTTCTGGAACCACTGACTTACGTTATGAATCTAAGCCTATCCAATGGAGTTTTTCCTGACTGCTGGAAAATTGCGTCAGTTATTCCGATTCACAAGGATGGTGATAAAAGTTCCCCTTCCAACTATCGTCCAATCTCTCTTCTTCCAATTTTTTCTAAAATCCTCGAAAAATTAGTAAACAAAAGATTAACAACGTACCTTGAGAAAAACAACATCTTATCATCTTGTCAATTCGGATTTAGGCGTGGTAAGTCCACGGAGGACGCGGTCCATGCGTTACTTGATAAGTCGGTCTCAGCTCTCGACAGTGGCAGGCAGTGTATAGGCGTCTTTTTAGACCTGGCAAAAGCCTTTGACACGGTGTCTCCCAGCATTTTACTTAAAAAGCTAGAATGCCTGGGAATAAGAGGTACTGCTCTTCAGTGGTTCAATAGCTACTTGCAAAATAGAGGACAATGCGTGTCAATTGCTGGGCTGGTAAGTGAAGTTAAAAACCTCTCATTTGGAGTCCCGCAGGGTAGTATCCTCGGGCCAACATTGTTCACAATATATATCAATGATCTTATATCTCTATTTGAATTTTCTCCTCTTAATCAAATTGTTTGTTACGCTGATGATACAGCTATCCTATTCACGGGTGATAGTTGGCCAGAGGTCTTTCAGCGAGCGCAGGAGGGTTTGGCGCGTGTTGCTGATTGGCTAGACACCAATTTACTTACGTTGAATGCAACCAAATCAAAATATCTGTGTTTTCATAAAACTAAAGTGTCTAGACCCCCTTCCAGTCTTACTGTACGTATACACAAATGTGGCAATACCCTGAATAGTAACTGTTCGTGTCCTAACCTTGAAAAAGTAGAATTCCTTCGCTACTTAGGACTTATTGTAGACCAATCACTAAATTTTAAAAAGCATATTCTTTCTTTATCTAATCGTGTTAGAAAACTAATTCATATTATGAAATTGCTCCGTGATGGCTCTGACGAGGAGACACTTAAACTTGTATATACCTCTCTCTGCGAATCCATCTTGACCTATTGTATTACTGTCTGGGGTGGTGCCTCCAAGACACATATGATTGTCCTTGAAAGGGCCCAAAGGGCTGTTCTAAAGGTAATGTATCGTAAACCTTTTCGTTATCCAACAGTTGCGATTCACTCTGATTCTCAGACTTTGAGTGTTCGCCAACTCTACATTCTCAGAGCAGCTTCGGCTTATCATAGGGTATTTCTGTCTCAGTTGCCCGTTGTTACCCCAACCAAAAGTCAACGTCGTACTCGTATTAATGTACCACGGGTCAGGACCTCATTTGCTAGGCGATTTAAAAGCTATTCTTTCCCTTTTATCTATCGCTGTGTGAACAATCACTGTGATATTTTGTCATGCTTACTTTATGGAGCAAAGGTAAAAATAAAAAAGTGGCTTGTTACCCTTGACTACAATGGAACAGAAAAACTTTTGGTAGCCATCATTTAATTTTTAATTCAGCTGGTTCCTGTAGTTGCTTTTTGTTTCTATCCTTACATACATGCACACACTCACAAACACACCTACACTCACACGCACACACACACCTACACACGCATACATACATACACAAGCTTGCTCACGTCTTTATATTCAACCTTGTCTTGATCCACTTAATTTAACTTAATTTAGTTTAGTTAATTTGTACCCACTATACTCGTTTCTAAATTTATATATCCTTTTTACAAGTGTCTTATTTCTCAAACTGTCAATCAATTTATCTCGGATGCCCGCAGCACAGGCCAGCCCTAGTGCGGGATCCATTTGTAATCTGTTATATTTTGAAACATAAATATATTGTAAACATTTGTTGGTAAATAAAGTAATTATCTTATCTTATCTTATCTATCTATCTTATCTTATCTAATTATCTTATACAAGGCAAGTCACAATTTTGTACATAAAATATGTTAAACATTAAGATAGGTTAGTAATAGTTCACCAAATTCAACTTATTTCAACAAATTATCAAATAAAGTTAAATGACAGGAATTAAACAAAATATCAATAAAAATTTAAACACCTGCTAAAACAGTTCAAAATATGTCAAAATGGATTCAAAATATATAATTACATAGGTATTTCATTTTCAATTTTCAATAACACACAACCTTAAATAAATAAAATTTCAGGCAAAAACATATATTTAAATAAAGCAAGTCAAATAAAATGTGATTCTCCTAGAGACATGTCAAAAACATGAAGGTCAGCTATAGTATACACTGCAAACATGTTGAGGACACAACAAATTATCCCATATTCATAATAAATTTCATGTCAACCCAATTCAATTAAAAATTAAATATGTCAAGTCAATTAGTGCTTATATAATTTAATTTAATTTAATGTAAGAATAACCATCATGCTAAGACCCCTCGCGCATAGTTATTTAATTATACAGAGAACACTTTAGGTAGGTTTTTATATTGGTTGGTTTCTTTAACCTTTAAAACGATGTTAATCATTAGTTAAACAAATGTTTCATAATTACTTATCTTAGTATTTATAGCAACTCCCAAGTCAATAAAATCAAGTCAAGTCAAGTCAAGTAAATAATACATGATATTATTTACTTGACTTGACTTGACTATTATCTTTTACCATAAAAAAATATATGTACATAGTTTCGTGTTCCAAATCCTTTCCAGTAAAAAGATACATTCAAACATTTTTACACTTTCACCCCTTCAGACAAAGGGAGGGGAGATTATAAGTTCACATTTCATAACAAAGTTTGATCCAAATTCATTTAGTAGTTTCAGACAGACAGAAAGACAAAAATTGAAAAAAAAAACTTTTTTTTTGCTTCAGTATTGATAATAAAATTTCTTCCAACTGACATTTTCAAAATATATTGTTACGTTTAAATTGAGGTGCCATCCGACGACGAGTAAACAACTTGCGTGACGCCACTCGTCCTATAAAAACAGTGCGTGCTCTCGCCGCAGGGCAGTATCGAGCCAATCGTAGAAGAGTAAACTACTCGATATTTTGTTACATTTTGTGATAATAAGGTGCTACTATGCCCAAATCGGTATCAAGGTCGCTATTTTTCTAGTAACCTTTAAAAACAAGTCAAGAAGTCATTTCTCTGATGACTAATTTCTAGAATTTGATTATAATATTTATTGTACAGATTTGAACCCGTCACTGTTTTATTATAATTTAAGATAAATATAAATAGACGACTTGGGGACATTTCACCATCTTTGATTTAGAATAAATTAAAGCGATTAGAGATGCTTTGTTTGTTTTCATGTTTGTCTTCGTTCTGTATTTGCGCGTAAAATTTATGACTCAGTGATGTAAACAAATTAGGCCCTGGATAACTGCCGAAATGTATTTATCTTCGCAGAATTTTGAACCAGGTATTTATAATTGAAATTCAGGTTATCAACACATACCTTAAACGTTACGTGCCTGAACGCTATTAATTTTCTTTTCTGTTTTGTATTATTTTTCTTGGCTTATTTCGTAGTTATTCACTTTCTAAGAATGTTATTATAATTTTAAGAGTAGTAGGTTGATGTGGGTGGGGCATTGTACTTTATCGTATCGTATCGCAGATTACTTTAAGAAAATGATCCTTTTTATTTGGCTTAGCCTTAGCTTTGCTTAGTCTTCATCAAAAATGTATGGTTATCCTATAGAATAATGTTCAAGGTTTTAGTAAAGTTCTTTTTCAAACTTTTTAATAACTTACTCAAATAGATTGTGAAACGAAATCTAAAACAGAAATGATCTCGACTAAGAAAGAGCCAGGCATTCGCTTTGTGAGTAACTGCGCCTCATTTTACTGTACCTAATTGAGCGCGAAGGAAGCTCACTCGCATGAAACTTCAACGATTTTTGCATATAATGCACATTAGATTAACCCTTGTCCCTGCATATGAAAATAAATGATTTCTTCCTTGGAATTGCAACGTTTGGAAAACCTTCATGCATTTTTGAAAATCAGCTATTTTACTCTACAACATTAAAATTTAACCGCCTCTGTGGTCCAGTGGTTCAGCCCACTGATTTCAGAAACAAAAGTCCCGGGTTCGATCCCCATGGGAAGTACTATATATTGGGCTTGGTTTGGTTGGTAGTAGGACTTTGTTTAAGTCCGCCTGGCTAGCTACCACCATCTTACCTAATTCTGTCGCCATAACAACAATTCTAAAAAAAAATGTGGTGTTCCGGCATTTAGAGGTAAGATAGCCAGTTCCTCAGTTTATAGAGGATTCCGGGTGATTCAGATCTTTAAAAATTTCTTTATTGATTTTGTATATCCCATGTTGAATTATTAGTTTTGAAATATTTAACTAAAGAGAAGGAGAAAGAAGGAAGTAAAACAAAAACTGAAACATACTTAAATAAATAATTTAATGTTGCAGGTCATTAAATTCATACAATGCCATCTAGCCTCAAACTAAGCAAAACTTGTAAAATGGAAACTAGATGACGGATAAAATACTTACATACTTTTTTTTTGTACATAGTACAAATATATTTATCAATATACAACAACAACAATTTAAGAATGGTTGTTATGGCGACATATTTAGGTAAGATGATTGTAGCTAGAGAGGTAGACTTAAGTCCTACAACCAACCAAATCGAGCACAATATTGTACTCCCCCTATAGGAATTGAACCCGGGACCTCTGGATTTGACATCGGTAGGCGAACCACTAGACCACAGAGGTGGTTAAACATCCGCGGGCTAAGTTGCCCCGGAAATAATTGATACAAATTTAAGACGACATAAATAATTATAATGACTAAATATTTATGTCCAGGTAATGAGATCTCATGGTCCACTTTATATTTAAAATGTGTAGACATTTTGATCATGAATATAATAGGAGCGGCTTATAATTGAAACTGAGTTTATACCCAGCAGTTGGTCACATGAAAGCTGGGAATTATTTTTATCGTTTATTTATTGTTGAAGCCACTGTTGGAACTTCATAACACAACTAACCTCAAACGAACTATTCAATACAATGGCAGACAGACAGACCGACGAAAATACATAACAAAATAGTGATCTTATAAGGGTTCAGTTTTTTTCTTTTTGATGTACGGAACCCTAAAACACCTCTAGAACCTTATTGTACTTTTGATTGGTTTTCAAAAGATTCCCCACATATCAATTCAATATACTTTGACATTCACTCGAAACAGTAATTAATGGCCGCTGCACGTGTATGATGGATTCAAAACGGAAATACCAACCTAAATTGTTAAATTTTGTAAGCCACTACGGGCCTGGCATATTTATACGATGAATGTTCACCTGTTTTTTTATTATATATACGCACTAAATAAAACCTTTTTAAGTTACTAGTGACAGTAATCAGTGGCTTAGATAAAGAAGTGAACCCATTTGACCACGTCCTCCAGTCTAACTGCGAACTATATTTTAATCAATCTAACCAAGGACACTGAACACTGGCCGTGCGGTCAGATCAATCTAACAAAGTGATCTGACAACAGACAGGTACTTAACGGAAAATGTCTCACAAAAATAGGCGGTAAAATAAAACACTCAAAATGGTCGGTCTGAAATATGACCGACTTGAAAGCGTCAACTGCTTCGTCACCAGAATAAATAAATAAATATTACAGGACATTCATTTCACACAGCGCAATCTAGCCCCAAAACTAAACATAGTTTGTAATATGGGAACAAGATTACCGATATAAATAAATACTTAAATACTTTTTATTTTTTGTAAATACATTCTTATCATACAATACAACACCCAAACACAGAACAAACATTTATATTCATCACACAAATGCTTGTTCTGGGCGGGAATCGAACCCACAACCTACAGCGCAGGAAGCAAAGTTACTACTAATTGAGCTATGCGGCTTGTTAAATGAAACCTTTGACCACGTATATTTTTCTTAATTTTAGTATATGTAAAGAGATCGCTATGGTAGGTCAAGAATATAACGTTTTTCTGCTTCAAGCTTCGTATTAAACAGACTGTGGTATTTCCTGTTTCAAACCAATTAATTTGCCCTGGTCTTGTTTAATCCTGTATTTGTATTCGGCGCTCTCAAATTATTTTCTATGCGCACAGTTAAAGCATGAAATCAGCTTTCAGCATCTGTATCGCCACTTTATTACGACCCCAATGTCTTTATAAGACAAATAGCACGCACCTTCTGGAAAGGATCGCGAAATCTCATCCATGCATAAACAAGTTTCAAGGTCAAGAATTAACCCATACAAAATAAAAAAGCTTCTAGAAGAATTTGCTGAACAATATGTAACCATGTCGCAGTGACCTTAATATTAAACGTATGTAACATACGGTGGTAGTGTATCATTTGCATACAATGTTTCTAGCGATTTGGGCCTATTCTTCAATTACTTTGCTTATGGGAATAAACTTAAGATAAGTACCTACTACCTACAAAATATCATGTCTCAGAATATACTAGTACCCACCTACAGAATATCAGCGCTAACCTGTGTTGCAGTGAGGCATAATGCTGAGTTGTGTCCCAATTGCTGTTTTAGCACACAGCACAAACTGTATTCACATTGTACTCGTGTTTTTCTGTTTGTCGATTTCGTTTTGTTATGTTTGTGAACGTATGTTATAAAAGTAAACAAATAAATGTCTATGTCCTTACAAAAATACATACGTAGATATATTAGGGTAGAGGTGACCTACCTCCGTCTACCCTGGACAAAATGTCGCTGGTTTTTGCTTGGGGTCACAGCAGAATAATCATAAAAGTGATGTTGAATCGGTCCCCTGGGCAAGTTACTGCGGTATCACTAGTGTTGCAAACTTGCAAAGGCCCCTGGCAAGCTAGGCAAGGCCTGGCAAGGGTGGTAACCCTCCTGCTGAAATCTACCGCCAACGCATAGCTGTGTTCCATAGGTACGCAGGAGACAGTGCTTTCTGGGTAAACTCGTTCCATTGTAGACCTTACCCACGTTCTGGCATATATACAAACCTGAAAATCTCATTGTTTATAAAAAAAATGGCCAGGGGACTGTAACTCCTAGTATGTTCGGGAATAATTTGTATCATATCCTTCATTGAAGCCGGTGTTCTTTTTAGTTTTTAAAACGTATTATTTATGTAAACTGGTGGTCAAACACTTGACTATCAGCAATAATAAAATATAAAAAATACTTTTGAATTGGGTGGTTGGAACTAAAACCTTAAAAACGTTGAGAAACGAAACAATTACCTATTATTACTATAAGTATGTTAGTATTTTATTATCTGTGCTTTTAGCATGTGGTGCGAATCATTTGGTTCGGAGCAGCGCTACACCCTAATAGTCAATGCTCTAATTCATATTATGGTCCAGTAATTACTCCAATGACTTGATAGGTAACTAGGGCGTAATTAGGCACTTCACCATATAATTCGATACGAATCAAAGCACAATGTTCAAGATTATCAAAGCTTAGGTATTGATAGGTGGATGTGAGTATTCTTATATAAAATATATAATAAAAAAACTTTGTTTTCAAAAATCTTGCGGGGCTTTTCATCAGGCGACACGTGTCCCTAAGGTTGGCTCTTATTTAGGCCAGCAAATTTGCATAGCTATTCAGCGTGGCAATGCAGCCACTGTCTTGGGCACGCTTCCGTCTGGTACTGGTCTGGAACAGTTGATTTACCTACATGCCGTTTGTAACAGTCCTTAGGTTATCCAACTGCTTCCTTTGTATGTACATAGTTAGTTAAATTGTACTTATGTTTATTAATTATGATACTTAAATATAAAAATATATATCGGCAACTTAAGATTATTTTTTTTGCCGTTTTCTTGATGTTACATTTAATATTATGTGATATAAAAAATATGCTGGCCAGAGCCTCCTCCAAAATCAGAGGGTTATATAATAATCACCACGCCTGGCAGGTGGATTTTGGTAATCGCAGTAAAGTTATAGAGACTTGAACCACAAAGGAATACGTTAGTCGCTTTTTACGATATCTACAGACTGGGTCGGGGGTCGGTTCCGCCACGGCAGAAGATTAATAAAATAAATTATAATCATCTTAAAACAAAAATTTAATGTAACAAGAAATTTGCAAGCTCAATAATTATTTTTTTTGATCACAATCTTATCTTTATTGTTTAAATTAAGAAACACCAACGTTTGACCCCAATAAACCGTGAAAGTAAGCGGTTCTGTGGCCTACGATTTATCACGCTAGTTTAGAAGACAACTATTCACTCTCGCTTTGAACAACGCTGGTCTACCGCGTTGTTATTTTCTAAAAAAAAACAGGCGCCGGCAAGGTATTCCACTCTTTCCTCTTTATTGTATTTGTCCTTATAAAACATATTGACATAATTTTAGTCTTATTATAATACATACATGTTAGATAGGTACTTGTCATTTTGTATCTGAATCTTCACATAATTCCCAAGAGGTACTCAAGTATCCGTAAATGTTAATTGGCTACCCAAGATGGGGAAAATGATGTATTTCGTTATTAACACTAAAATATACGCTGAAAAGGTTTACGAGGGCTAAATATTACGTTTTCACACGCGTATAAAATAAATACGAAGCTCAGAAGGCTCTATAGGTCCAGTAGCACGAAGAAGTACAGAATAATTACCGCTTTATGCCTAGGTCTCACGAGTTTCGTAGTAATAATTATTCTTTTATCACATTAGGTACAAATAATACCAGTAGTGGTATATTCCAAACATTCAAGGTTGGTCAGGGCATTGTTAATCGGGCAACTCGCTACCCGGTCTGATCCGGTTAAAGAATAATATGAGATTTGTATCGATTTTTGGAAATAAATTTAGACTTTATTTCTGTAGTTTTTGGAACCTATATACCTAGGTGTCGTAGTTAGGTCTTTGTGTCAGTAGTACCATTGATGGTACAAGTGACACAACTTTGTATCCTTAGTACCATTAAAGAAAGATGAAATGAAATAGTAAATCATGAAAAAATCACGAGTGATTCTGAAATTCTGATTTCACCTGGCATTGTAGTTTTACTCCCTTTGAGACCGACCCTGGGAGTCAAAAAGTTTTTTTTTAGTAGTCTGATTGAGGCGACGCGTGACATGAAGAATCTTAACTTGGCCAGCTACTCAGAATTGCTCATCAGTGTGGCAATGCAATCAGTGTCTAGAGCACGGGGGCAAGCTTCTGACTAGTATTGGGTCAGTTATTTGAGCTACCTATAGACCATTTGGAACTGTACTTACATAACCCATTAGTTACCACTACCACTATTAGTTTAACCGCTTCTGGTGGTCAGTGGTTCAACCCACCGATTTCATATCCTAAGGTGGGAGTACAATATTGTGCTTGGTTTGGTTGGTGGTAGGACTTTATTTAAGTCTGCCTGGCTATATATCTAGACTATCTTAGCTAATTCTGTCGCCATTATAATAATTCTTAAAAATGGCGCCTCCACCTTCGGCCTTGTCTTAACTTAAGTAACCAGGTAAGATGAAGGCCAATTGTTTCCCCAACGTACAATAAAAAATATCTTTACCTTGTACTTGTCCTAGCTCTTTGAAATTAGTAATTGATTGGATGAAAATAAACAGTAACTGTTTCCTAATTAGAGCTAGCAAAAAGCTAGCTATAACAGGGTACATTTTTGAGACGGGACAGTAAGGGCAGGTACCTTAATCGTTATAGTTACAGGAAAACGTTTGAAGGAGACTATCCATAAATTTTAAAGATATTCTGAACTGCATTTCCAGCAATATAATTGACCTTTTACACAAAAACTTTTTTTTGATGCCAATCGATCTTCTTTCCTAAAAGGATCAAAAGTATCTATTGGACCGACTGAGGTCAAGGAAAAGTTTTTAGCGATTTCTGACATTCCTAGTACCCAAACCTCAGTCAATCCGTTAGAGACTTTTGATCCTTATAAGAAACAGGATCGATTGGCACCAAAAAAAGTTTTGAACCCCCAACCTCCGGATCGTAAGGCGATTCCATAACCACACAGCTCTTTTTAAAGCATTATTAATAGCGCTGGGTTGCATTTTAATATGCGTAAACAGTATTTGTTGAATTTTTTGCCCATAATTTAATCATATTTGCCACAGTTATATTTTTTAGGTTTTTTTTTCTGGTCAATAATTTTGTTATCTGTTTATGTTAGTTGTTATAAATATTATAACTTAAGTTATTATTAAAATGTATATAGCTATGCGGTAAAAAGTTATTTCATTTCATTTAATACATATATATTGATGTTATAGTATAAAAATATTCTCGCCCCTTAATTTTTGATGCACCTACATAAGTAAATAAAAGTTGTCACTTCCACAATCTCATCTGCACCTCACATATCAAATTCAATTAAGCCGCGAAAACAGAGATTGTTTATTAAATATACACACTGTTAGAAAACATAACCCTCCCCTTGAGGCAGTAGGTTAAAAATGCATTGCTACCTTTTGTGTCATACGCTGTAGCTGTGACACAGAGTCACGTGATCAGCTAGCGAAATGTGCTGAGCGTACTATAATAGGGGATATTTTCATGTCGTTCAAGTAAATGAACATTTATTCTACAGAATACAACTGTACGAGCAATTTATAAAATGAAAACACGTAAGGGAACGTTTTAAAGAGATTAGAAGACGTATTCTTACGTCAGTTCTCGATACATCTGAGGAATTTCAATGGATGTTCACAAGAGTATAAATAAGGAAAGGAAAACATTATGTTAGATACCTCTTTTGTCATTTGCAGTGCTCCCTTTATTGACATCTGCTATGCATTCAAAGTTGTCTGGAAGAGATGGATCTCAGCGATTAGGCCGACGATTGTTGGGACATTATAGCATAATTTCTTGTTTTCCTGCATTTTTATAATTTTTAGGTCTATTTTTTTTTGTTAATGATTGTTTCGTATTGTATGTATTCATTGTAGACCTCATTGTTGCCTAGGCAACCTTAGAAGTTAAGATATTTTTTTACTCTATATTATGGTGTGGTGATGTTTACTCAATCTAACACACATAAATCTACTTGCTAAGGTAGTGCTTAGGTAAAAAAAGTTTTTTTTATATTGTACGACGGGGAAGCGCTTGGCCTTCATCTCATCTGGTAACAAGTTAAGATAAGGCCGAAGATGGAGGTTCCCTAAGGGGCACATAAACATACGAAAAATCTAAAATCTTTGGCAAAGCAGAAAACTTGAATTTTTATGGGTTTTTATTGATTAAAACTAAAAAAGATAACATGTGAAAATGCTAACGGTCTAAATTGAGTTAGAACTAGCTTGATGTGGGTGTGTAGACACACTTTACGCCTACTTATCTACTTTTGTTCATTTTCACCATGACATTAACTTTTAACCGACGATAACTCAATTGTTAGTAGTTCGGCTTTCTGTGCTGTATTGTGTGGGTTCGATTCCCATCCAGAACAAACATTATGTGATGAATATTTTTCTTTGTTCCGCGTTTGAGAGTTATATTTCATCATATATACATAAAATAGTAGTTTTAAGTTAGATAACTCTCTGAGTGAAAGAGAAGAACATGCTGCGTCGATCCTTTTCAAAAGAGAGCTGTATGGCCAAGTGGGTATGGGGCAACTTTTCGACCCGAAGGTTGTGGGTTTAAATCCAGTCGTACACCACCAATGGACTTATCGGCATTTGACACAAATGTGTATGTAAATGCTCGGACATATCTCGTGGACTAAAAGTCAGAATTGCTTGGTGACGTTTCGGAGACAATATATTCGGAAGCTTAGAGTCATTTCGGACACCATCGATTTATTGAAGCTGTTAAATCAAGTTTTTTCAATACCATTCACGTATTATACTAGGAATTTGCAAACCATGAGCAAGTGCAGCACGTAAGATTGGACGTGCCCCTACGTACCCCTAGCAGGTGATCTTAATAAGATTCACGCTCTGAGTAGTGATCAGAGGTAAATCCTCGAAGGGGAAAAAGTCGTGAGACTATTTTTTTATTTTAAGTTTATAAAAAAGGAGTCATCAACTACTCAGAACAAAATAGACAGTCAAAACCTACAGCTTAAGCCCGACATCGCACTTAAAGACCGTGTATTTCCTGTACATTAAGGTCGAGAGGCTACTAAGGGCAAGTAATAAAAGTTGTTGGAAAAGCTTAACCCATATAAAAACTGTCCCCGATACTGACAGTCTTAATAGATGGATTACACTGGCTAAAGCAGTCCGTAGGCGAAGGATTTATTGGACTTAACTTTTGATTTCTGTAAGTCGTAACGACTGAGTAACTTCTTTCGCAGAAAAGACCATATATAAGGCAATCAAAAGAATTAAAGAGCTTTTAAAACCCTAAAATTGTGAATTTTAATCCTACAATAGTTCCTATGCTTAATTTGGGGCTGGATGGCGCTGTGTGAAATTCAAGTCTTGCATTTTTTACAGTAATAAATACATGTTTAACATAGATGGTAGACATGTTAGATCAATGTAATGACTGTACAATGGCTTGTTATATATTATTGAATTTTATTAAATACAGTTAGCCTAAATTTAAATGTAACGACATTCTGTGGTCTGTATGTTTCGCCTACCGGTGTCAGGTCCAGAAGTTCCGGGTTCAATCCCCAGGGGAGTACAATATTGTGCTTGGTTTGGTTAGTGGTAGGACTTTGTTTAAGTCCACCTGGCTAGCTACCATCATCTTACCTAAATCTGTCGCCATCATAATAATTCTAAATTGTTGTGTTCCGGCATTTTGAGATAAGAAGTCATTATCTCAGACGATGCTTTATTTAACGGTATATAAGTTTATAAGTAATTTTATAAACAAGTAAAATAAATTATGTCGTAGATATATACGTGCTGAGACCTGACCTTCTAAAATTTGTACGAAACACACATAGTTTCGTATGTAAGGGATATTACGATCCGCTCAAAATTTATTCAAAATATGCTATGAATAATCTGTGAACTGATTTCAGTGGGCCACATCTACCTGCTCTGTCATGTTTTGCGCAAAAACACATCGGTAAGCCAAGGTTGTATTGCGCGAAAAATAATATACCGAATGAATCAATGGATATGAACACTATTGTCTGTAGAAGTTACATCAAACAGTACTAATATTGGTATGTATTCTTGAAGCATTTGAAAATAAAATATTTTGAACAGAATAAATAAATATCAACACAGACAATAGTCAAAGATTCAATAACTAAGAAGTGCTGACGAGAGTAAGGGAATAAGTATTTTGTAATTCCTATTTTTCAAATACCATGTGATGTATTTTTTTTAAGGATATCAAGTATTACAAGACATTAATTTCACTCAACACCATCTAGCCCCAAACTATGGATTATGGATTATGGGTTACGGATAGAATACTTTTTGTAAATACGTACCTACTTACCATGATAAAACACCCAAACACAGAACAAACATCTATATTCAGCACACAAATGTTTTGCCTGGGTGGGAATCGAACCCATGATCTACAGCGCAATATGTAGAGCTACTACCAACTTAGCTGTGAGGCTTGTTAAGGATAAGAACACCATTCAAATAAATGATACCTAGAATAGAAGAAAATAAGAAACTTTACCAGCTTTATTTTATTACGTGTAGCGCGAAAATAAGTTGGTACAGATAGTCTATGAGACTCGACTCACGCTTTACCGTTTTTTTTTTCCTAAATCCATCCTAGACACATGCCAAACAGCTCATTCATGTAGAAAGAGCATTGAACACGAATCAACATAGAGGTACTTATTTATTTTTAGTTTTTAGGTATGAAATACTCACAAATATATCGGGATCATAACACGTAAATGTAATAGAATCTCAATTTTTCGCTAATCGAGAATTTACCTCTGATCACTTCTCAGAGCGTGGATCTTATGAGGACCTACAAGGGTCCTTACGATCGGCAAATGCCTACGATTTGCAAGTAGCTAGTATTTAATACGTGACGTGTTGCCAGCTCATCGCCAGAAGCACAAGCCCAGGAAGACATCAGGCTGAGGAACATAGTCGGGGCTCCCCACTATGTGAGGAACACCACAACTCGACGAGACCTCAAACAAGAGAACTTGGACACCTTCATCCGCAGGCTGATCAGTTCTATGTTTGAGAGACCCGACGCATCCGCATTCACCAACACACCGGGAATAGCTCCGCTGCATGCCAGACCTGCTGATGAACCCGGTAAGAGGAAGATAAAAGCTTACTCCCGTGACTTGGCCACAATGACTCATACTATGACTATGACTTCCACATCCACTACGACTTTAACTTCTATTTCAACCTCGACAAAGGGGGCGTTGCTTCCGATGATCGGCTCGCTGGGCCTGATCGCACGGGCACATAAGTGGCCTCGGGACGGCAACCCCAGATGACTCTACTTTAACCAAATAGACACGCCCATTTTCGTGGACGTAAACTAGCATGGGCAAAGGGGCTCAGCCCTGCAAGCCCATTCCCCACCCCAGAGGGATGTGAAGAAAAAGAGATGCATGCAGGTCATCGCCACATAGCGGAATACTAGCCAGTGGCAAATGTGTGGTTCAACACACCGATTTCAGATCCAGAGGTCCCGGGTTCGATCCCCATGGGGAGTACAATATATTGTGCTTGGTTTGGTTGGTGGCACAATCTTACCTAATTCTGTCGCCATAACAACAATTCTAAATTTGTTGTGTTCCGGCTTTCAGAGGTAAGATAACCAGTTCCTCAGTTTCGCCTCCACCTTCGGCCTTATCTTAACTTGTTACCAGGTGAGATGAAGGCCAAGAGCTTCCCCGTCGTACAAAAAAAAAAAGACTTCTGGTCCTAAGGACAGGTCGGTTTCCTCACGGTGGTTCACAGTCAGAGCACGTGCATGTGTTAAATGCGCAAATAAATATCCAAAATACTAAAGAGTCACTTGGTGTACCACTGGATTTGAACCCACCACCTCTGGATCGAAAGGCTGCCCCATACCCACTTGGCCAACTAGCTCTTGACACACGTAGCCTTCTTCATAGCTTAACTAAATAAATGAACATAAACTAACTATACTAACTCATAAGTATAGTTCAATAGAAAAATAACAAAGGGATTATCTATCAAACTAATATTTCATAGATAGCCCAGTCATTTTATAGGTTGTGTGTTGACAATTAAATGTTTGTAATTATTCAGCCGCTACAGTTTCAAGCGAATCCAAGCATTGTTTATGTCTCTTAAAGAAAATATAAAATGGTGTATGTCTGCCGTTTGAATCGTTTAATTCGACTTGCATGTATATTTTTACTTTTTTAATCTGCATAGTAGCCATCTGTCAATGATGACAATACCCAATATGTCTATCGATTCTCAATCATGGAAATGTTTTGAATTCGACGAATTCAACGCTATTCTAAGACCAAATCTGAAAATCTTCCGAGGTAGTCTCGAAACCAATAAGCATATAGTTTTTTTTAATATCAGAGTTATGCGTTTTCGGAATCTCCATCGGAAATTTCCGAATTCGATCCGATAAGGCTTCAACAGTGACTGTCCAGTGACTTTTCCCTCACAAACTGTCAGCAAATCTCACGACCCTGGATGCTATGCCGTCGTAGTCTTGAGAATGTAAGGCTTGACTCTTGACCTTTCTGTTGAGCCACTAATCAATTTCTATATATGCTTATTCAGCCTTGATTGATAGTTCTTGCTGTGTCTAATATAATATTTGGAAGAAATTATGTCGGTATCATAATTATATATATTCAGTCAAAGAAAATCTAAATTTCACAAGCCCTTGATCTCGAGGAAATGTGTTTTGTATGCAGAGTTAACGTGTGATAGGGCAGAGTACAAGAAAATAACGTATATATGCCGAACCCGCTAAGCAGCATTGCTGTGTTTCGGTTTGAGGGTATGGTTGCCGGTGAAATTACGGGTACGTGAGGCTTAACACCTTTATGCCTCAAGTTGACGGGCGCAATGCAGTGCCGTGTAGGCTATGTTCTTTGTGGATGTGACCTATGCAGTAAGGCTTTATCATAAAGAGTACACTTAACACCAGGTGCGCTACTTGCTTGTCCCGTCTCCTAGTAGTATAAAAAAATAATAAGTATAATAAGGGCATGAAGAAGATTTTGCCTAATTCAACTGTATTCGTTTCCATATTACAAGCTTTGCTTAATTTGGGACTAGATGGTAATGAGTGAAATTAATGTCCTTTAATATTTATTCATTGATTTGTTTTGCAGCCGATTTTAGAATAAAACCAGTATGGTTCGAAACGAAAACTTCCGCCTGTTTTCTTAGTCAGTAAAAATCAAAAAAGGTCAAAATATATCTCCTCAATAATGTATTATCGTATATAACATAATATAGTTAATCTACCACCTTGCGATAATAAAATCTTAACTAGAGATTATGATTCTACATTAATAATATAATTTGAATAATATTATATTTAGAAAGATTACCTACAATTGGTTGTTATTACTATTACTGGCTGATTTCAGTATTCATATATTAAATTAAAATTGGTTTATGGTTTGGTGAGAGCAACGGAAAGCAAAATTTTATATTTTATTATTTATATTACCAACTTATTACAAAATTTCATGAATATGTTCATCAATAAATTAACTTTCATGTTGATAAACTTTGAAAGATAAACTTTTTATAACATTAACATGAAACCTTACCTGCATTTATTCTTCAGAATAACCACACTGTTCCAAATTAAATTCCTTTAGCCGTACCGAATGCTTTGAACTTGCAAGAAAACAACAAGATTGTTCGCAAAACAGACAATATTCAGGAAAGATTAACTCTCGTATCGCGCGACAGAACGCGATGGCGTCCTTATTCAGACTGAAGTCATCTGAACGGATTTGTGGAAGGTTGGCTGAAAAACGCAAGAGCGTTTTTCCTGAAGACTTTTCTCTAGCCAGCTTCAAAACACGCTGATAAATGTTTACTGCTTATAGCCTGACAGTAACAAAGAGTTTCGATTACAGAAGTTCCCATCAAATAGGTACGTGTCATAAGAGCGAGCTTAGGCTGTATCAAATAATAGTAAGTTATTTATTTTTGTACGACATGTAAGCGCTTAGCCTTCATCTCGCCTGAATTCAAGTTTTGATTAATCCGAAGGTAGAAAGGCACTTCACTCGGAATACTCAACGGTCTGAGAATCTGACTATCTTACCTCTAAATACCGAAACACAACAATTTAGAATTGTTATCATGGCGATAGACTTAAATAAGATAATACTCAATCATGAACGGTAGACAAACTTTTCAGTAAATCTTGCTCTAACACTTTATCTATCATTCATTGCTTTTACCTAACTCGCTCAGGAGGGTAAAGTTTTTCAAGAGTATATTTATATGAATTGCTGTTTCATTGTTATGCTCTACAGCTTCGACGGCTCGATTGATTTTGATACAAGAGATGTCGTCCTCTAAATTATAAGAGTTTCTTTGCATAATTTTAATATGCCGGATGCAAATAAGTTTTTCCTCTAGCCTCAGACCAATGGCTATGTTTTTCGAGATTATATATGTATGGGATTTCTAACATCCATTCTGCAGCCTTAACGGCTTGATAAAATTTGGCTTGTGATGTGTCCTTTGATTATTTTGAATTGTGGTAGTGACATATTTAGGCTATATTATTTTTATAAGTGCATCAAAAGTTAGAGGTGGTGTTGGTTGGTGGACACAAAAAATGATTCTATTCCATCAATATGACAGGTACATAGAGCATGTAAAGCGATTCTAAATATATATATTAAACCACTTTTATGTTAAAAAATAGTCACAAATTACCTTGGTCTGATCGAACGATCTGAAAAATCGTCTGTGTAAACTGGCGATGTCTTTATTATTGAGTCATCTGTTTTCATAGTATTGTAAACACATGCTTATCTACTAAACATTTTACTAAACAAAGTCTTTTATAGCATATAATCACAATGGTAATTATGTAAACTTATTTAAAACTAGATGTCGCCACAAGAAAAAATTGCCAGCTTTGTCAAATTATTAAACAGCCTTATTCCCTTCCTGGCTTAGAGCAGCATTATGTACAAAGTTTCAGCTCAGTTTGTTCTGTAGTTTTGGCTAGAAAAGGAACAAATAAACCAACAAACTTACATGCGCTATTATGTATAACATTATGTATTTAAATAGTGTATAGTTAGGATACAATAATTATCCAAATTTCGCAGATTTTGTGTTTAAACGTAGAAATGTATACTGTATATTAGGCGATCTACACTTCTTATATCCTTGAACACCTTTCTTGCTTCATTCACTTTCTTATGGTACGGTGCTGGTAAATTGTAAGGTCTGTAATGTGGCGAAATATCGAAATAAAGACATCAATCTTCTATTGAATAAAATCTATTTACCACTGACGTGATAGGTAGGTAGGTACAATCACGCTAGCGCTAGACTTGAAATTCAGTATCTGGCAAGCATTTCAGTACCTGGCAATTGTGACATGTCACCTACATGTCACAATTGCCAGTTACTCACTAAGAACGGATTTTAGGAAATTCCTCCAAATGGAAATGGGGTGAAATAGTTTGTATGCAAAATCTTTATTTATGATTCGATTGACTTGAAATTTTGTACGTGTCTTTCTAATTACAAACAATGACACCTTCTTGGGTCCTGGTTATCCAAAACACTTTACGAGCCACCACATGGCTCTTTGACGACCATTACCAGTGGCAGTAGGTTCCCGGGACCGACTACGGCCTTCCAAAGCTATTTGGTAATTCTAGCCTGCAATGTCCGTACGAAACGGCCCGGCGACCAAACCTCATAATAGAAATGCCGCACCCGTGAATCGGACCTAGGACTACTAGACAGGTGCGAGTCTCTAAAGCGCTGAGATTTTTTTGAAGATTATTATCTACTGTGTTTTTGAAATTCAATGATACTTATGCCTACTTACAACCAAATAAGCACCAGGTTCTCATTCTTCTATATTTTATACCAAATAGTATAATTAGGATATGGACATAAGATTTCAGAATGAATGGAACGGGCCGTGTAAAAACTAGGAACCCTGTCGTTCAGTACAAGTTGTATACCAGGTATCTACAGCCATTCCTATTTTCTTATTTCACCGTAGCGAAGCACGGGTACTTTCAACTAGGATAAAATGTTTTGACAACAAATCCCCTTTTCAGGGAGATTTCGGGGATAAGTCAAAATTGGTACTATTACCTACTTACTTACATGTTCCTCGGACTGTATTCCCAACTAGGCCTCTTGTGGGGCCCTTTTTGCTTGACGTTTGAGTTCTTGTTAGTCAAGATTAAAATGCAATCATTCATTTGCAATAAAACATAATTTTACATATTAGGTCCTCAATATTTATTCATTAAATAAATTAACATAAACTATCTATAGGAACTTACATGCATATGAATAGAAAAATATGTAATGGATTTTCAAACGAATTTAGCGGATTAGTTACTAAAAATCATTCTGTTTTCAATTTATTTCTATTGAAATATTTTATTTATAAACAAAAACATGTTGTAATCAATAGCAAAATAGTTTATGATTATTGATATAAATGTTATTTTAGTTAATTATAGCAAGATAATCAATTTCTGTTTATGTTGTTTTTATATTTTAAGATATCCTTGTGAAGGGGCTCGTCTGGGGAAGCTCAACGGCCGCCAAGTGCTGTATTTTTTTTAGTTTTGAGGGTATGGTTGCCGGTGAAATTACGGGCACGCGAGGCTTAACACCTTTATGCCTCAATTTGACGGGCACAAAGTAGTACCGCATTGCTCATCTTTTTTTGTGGATGTGAGCTACGCAATAAGGCGTTGTTATAGCCTAACCACCTTTGTTGTCTAGTGGTTCAACTTACCGATTTCAGATCCAGAGGTCCCGAGTTCGATCCCCAGGGGTAGTATAATATTATGCGTCGTATGGTTAGTTTTAGGACTTTGTTTACGTCTACCTGGCTAGCTACCATCTTACCTAATTTTGTCGCCATGACAACAATTATTAATTTAAAAGCAGCTTCCCCGTAGTAAATTTAAAAAATAATTGGAAAGAGTTATAATTAGAAAGAGAATAAAAACTTAACATCAGGTGGCCTGTTCCATCTCTGCGTTTTTAATAAAAAAAAGTAAACTTCCCTTTCACGTCAAAACTACATAACAGATTGAGCGCAAACTTTGCATATCGTTGCTTTAGATCGGAACTATGACGTCCGTATCTTTTCATCCTAATAAATCAGTTCCTGTTGGAGAGAAATCAGATGTTTCACATCGCCATACAGAATTGATTCATGATGATGAAGCCTACAATATCAGTATCAGCCATTGTTGTTGGAAAGACGTTTTTATCATGAATAATTGTCGGACATACAGCACGCCAAATCATTATATAATTAAGGTTTTTTTCTCAAAGTTTTTCATTGTTCCATACCATTAACAATTTTTTGTGCGCTCAACAGTTCGGTAAACAAATACAGCTTTGAATAATCGATGTGTTTTTTTTAAACATTGTTTGTCTGGAATATTATGTCAAAGTCGTTATAGCTGTATTTCTAAATATATATTTGTGTATATTTTTATTGTAATTTTCTGTCTTTTTCATTGTTTAGGTTGTGTCTTTTTTGTTCTTTTTAAATGTCTCTATGTGCTACCGCTACTGCTATGCTTCTGAATCAAGTCATTCCTTTTATATCGAAATGTGACATGATAGCGGGACAGCAATTATATTATTATTAGTGTAATATTTTATCTATAAAATTTTCAAAATGGAATGTGCAGATTTTTAACATTAGTTCCCCAAATAGTTTCAATAAGTTCGCTTAGTAAGGTTACCAAAAAAAAAACGATAAGTATAATAAAAAAAAAAAAAGATTTTATTTCAGGACATCAATTTTAGCGCCATCTAGTCCCAAAATTTATGTAGTAGTTATGGGAACAGATTACGATTAAATTTAAAGAATTAGATGAATATATTATTAAATTACACATAGCAACTATTTTTATATTACAAACAATTAAAAATTATAAGTTCAACTAACCACCTGCTCCTTATGAACCCAGGGTCAAACTTGACCCGAAACAGCTCAAATAAGTAAGCTCGAGACCACAATATATGCGCCTTCTGTGATCCTCGTCCGAATCAACCGCCGCACCAGCCTTAACTGATGTGGATCATCAGTTATGACAGACGATATTTGTTATTAGTTACACGTACTCTATATCAATCAACGAATGATCAAAGCTACAATTTACCGATATCAATATTATGCGTACATAACCTTGGGAACCCACCTTAACGGATTGACCTGAAATTTTGCACAGCTATTTTACTTATTCTAAATACATAAATGCTCTTAATACCAGGCTCGCGCGGGAAAAGCTGCATACAGAAGCTAGTAGTGATATATAACAGCGATAGCGAAACGACAAATGGTTGCCAAGTCAGCAAACGTTATAATAGGAAAAAGTTTCCTTTTCAGCGATAACCAGCTTAACCGATATTCGTTAGTGCCTTAGCAGTTTTAATCCAAGGACCAAGCAGCAAAAAACTAATTCGGTAAGCACACAATTCTATTTAATACAGAAAATTATGCAAAAATAATTACTGCTATCCCTTTCATAGAAATAAATTCAGAAATAATTTGCGAGTAGGTACTGCATAAATGTGCCAGGGAATTTAAATGATTTAATTATTCCAGATCGAATTGGAACCTACACCGGTAGGTTCCAAGTAGTTTCAATCTGCAGAAGTTATTTTTTTTGTTTTTTATTTTTTTACTGTACGACGGGGAGAAGCTGTACCTTCAACCCATCTGAATTTCAAGTTATTTATGATAAAGCGCACTTAACCCGGAATCCTCAACAAACTGTGGAACTGGCTATCTTTCCTCTAAATGCCGGAACACAACAATTTAAGAATTGTTGTTATGGCGACAGAATTAGGTTATATATGTGAAATGAGGGCACACGGTAATAACGTATTACCGTGTGCCCCCACTGTTCATACGTAGGGGCAGATGGCCATAAGTGTTACCGTCTGCCCCCACGTGGGGTTCGTTCGTGGGGGCAGACGGTAACAATTCGGGGATCGAACCCGGGACATCTGGGTCTGATATCGGTAGGCGAAACACAGGACCATAGAGGTGGTTAAATATTTTCCGACCACAGAGTGTATATAATATAAATTATTGCTCTCTTAGAATGAACACGACGACTGAAAAAAGGTTTATGTTTTCTTTTAGTACCTAATATTAAAATACTATTTGGTAACATTCCCTTTAATTACGTACAATTACTTTGATAAATACTCTAATACCTCTACACATAGCGTATTATTCCTGGCGAATGATACATAACCGTGGCTTTCATCGAAATTCTTTTTGTCTTCTTCATGTCCAATTAGTGAGGAATGTCCTCAAAGAGAGTAAGTCTATTAATTATTTTGTATCGACATGTCTGTCGGACGTAAAGACAAAATGCTCCAGGTAATTGCTTGCTGTATTTTTTCCTAAACTCGTTGTCCTTCATTCATTCATTACTATCTTGTTATTTCTTATGCTGGGGAATATAGTATCTCACCCTGAAGTGAGATCTTGTATTGTGTCGTTTATTTTAAGTATTTAACCACAGAGAATAGAACCTAAACATATTATAAAAGTGTGCTTTCAACAGTATTAGTTTTGTAATATGTTTATAAAAGCGTAAAGTCAAAGAGCACTAGCTCTATGTTATGTATATCTATGTATGTTATGTACATCTATATACCTATGTTATGTATATGATTATATTTGTATATATATTATATTTAAACTATATTCTTAGTAAGTAAATTAAGTATTATTGATAAATTTAATATAATTTATGTGTCTTAGTTATATGTTACTTATTAAACTTTATAAAATTGTTATGTACACTATTTTCCAATTTTTATCTATCTTTTCTCTCTCCACATCAATGGTTTGCTGGAAGAAAACTCTTTTTAGGGTTAACCCTAAAAAGAGGCTCGCCTTTGCCATGCGTTTTAATTTTTAAGTTTTTCTTTGTTATTATGTTTATGTGTACAATAAAGTATAAATAAATATAAATAAATTAAACCATACTAACCTTACTCACTTTTTCTCAATCTATTTTTATTTACGCCTTAAAGAGAGCAAAGCACCAAATCACTGACTATACGTCATAGTAGGTGATGAGAAAACAATAAGTGAATAAGTACAATAAAATGTTTATTTCATGTTAGTAAGGGGACTAACATGAAACAAAGGATGTCGTCTTAAAAAGTTTTCTCAAAACCGTTGCCTTAAAAGTTGTGGTTTAAAAATCAGCTGGAGGGGTCTCCAGCCCATGGATGTCGCAATGTTTACCAAAAAGGTTGCCTCTTTCAATGTTTTTAAAACAACTTTCACTGTGAGCAACAATCTGTCTGCCAAACATTTTGATTGTGTTGATTATAGCCAAACCTTACAGTTTTAGAGGATGGTTTTTCCACATTATGTATATCGACATAGCTCTCAGTAAAAACAAAAGGCAAGCCACGTAGCTCACAGAACCAAAAACTGCTAAAGCGTAAGTTTTCTATAACCCGGTTTATTTTTTTATCGCCTCTGTGATCTAATGGTTCGCCCATCGGTATCAGGTCCAGAGGTCTCGGGTTCGATCCCCAAGGGAGAACAATATTGTGCCTAGTTTAGTAGGTGGTAGGTGTTTGTTGAAGTCTGCTTTAGGTACCACCACTTTTTTTTTATGGGGAGTTGTTTGTTCTTCATCGCACCAGATTTTTTTCAAGTTATGATAAGACCGAAGGTGGAAGCGCATCTCACCCTGAATCCTCAACAAACTGAGGAACTGGCTATCTTACCTCTGAGCGCCGGAACACAAAAATTTAAAAATGTTATAATGACACAAAAATGTAAAACACGCGACGGGACTCGAACCGACATCTTTTCCTAAAGCCGTAATATTGTGACCAAGTGGAACTTGAAATACAAAAATTGGACAACAATTTATGCACACCTTAATTGTTCACACCCAGCATTGAAAAGGTAAGACAGTCAGCTCCTCAGTATGTGGAGGGTTTCGGGTGAAGTGCGCTTCCATCTTCGGCTTTGTCATAACTTGTAACCAGATGAGATGAAGGCCAGGCATTTTTCATGCAGCTCATAAAAAAAGGGAACGTCAACTATGCATGTGCCTTGCCAGAGTCCAATTCAGATCCACCGATTTCAGATTCAGAGGTCCCGGGTTCGATCCCCATGGGGAGTACAATATATAATGCTTGGTTTGGTTGGTAGTAGGACTTTGTTTAAGTCCGCCTAGCTAGCTACCTCCATCTCACCTAATTCTGTCGCCATAATAGCAATTCTAAAATTGTTGTGTTCCGGCATTCAGAGGTAAGATAGCCAGTTCCTCAGTTTGTTGAGGATTCCGGGTGAACTGCGCCTCCACCTTCGGCATTATCTCAACTTGTTACCAGGTGAGATGAAGGCCAAGAACTTATCCGTCGTAAAATAAAAAAAAAAAAAAACTTGTGACCCCAAAAGTAACTTTTTATTGGAAAGAATTTGGAACAAAAACTTAGTTATAATGTTTTTGATGAAAAATAATAACATAACCCATCATCAATTTCTTGAAAATCTTCACTAGTGAAGTACTGTAGGGATGCAAATATTTCATTAAAGAATTGAATACCTATATTGACGGATTGATTTGAAAGTTAGGTATAAATATAATGGGCAAAGTATTTAAATTTGTTTTACGAGTGTATGATGAACATCGTTTTTAAGGTTTTAAAAGGAAGCAACCTGTAAAAGAAGCCAACCTAACGAGGTCTGTTGACTTAAAGAAGTCGGAATTATCGGAACCATGCACAAAGGGAAATGAAGGAATTGAAAGGAATTTTGAAAATTTGCACACCCAAGGGATTTATTTTTTATTGATGATAGCCAAGAGTTTGACCACCAACTCATTTGAAAATCAAGTAAAGTGTCCTAAGATGAAGAACGCTTGTCTAAAAGGAACCTATTCCCTCTGGAATTATGTAATTTATTATCGTATGTAATTGCCCATAATTAATTAAGCAATGGTATATTTAAGGGTTTTATATAACTTTCAAAATTAAAGGGTAGAGAATCAAATATTTAAATAAACAACCTTTGATGAGATATATATTTGTAACGGTACGGGGTAAAGGGTAACAATGTTGAAATGTCCAGACCAGACAAATAATAAGTAAAAAATAGGTTTCCCAACAGACTTTCAAGAAACGTTTTTATAACTTATTTCCTGCCTATATAAAATTTGCTGTAAATGTGCTTATTTCTAGAAAAATATCTAAAATGATATATCAAATCTAGCCAAGCGTGTGTCGGAACCAGCAAAATGTATTTTTTTTTTAAAGAAACTATTACTGCTGATATTTAAGTAAGATTAATTTCCCTAATTTCTAAATTTCAGGCAATCTCTCTCTCTGCTTGCCTCTTAGGTATTTAAAAAACCATTTGCGCAACAAATTGCGGTAAAAGCTTAGTACACTTATAAAAAAACAGCCAGGTTTCGACGACACCAAGACCACTAATTGTTATAACCTGGGACTTGTGCATAAACGTGTTTTTAACCAACTTGAAAAAAAGAGGAGATTCTCAATTTGTCAGGATTTTTTTATGTATTTTCCCCGATTACTCGAAGACACCTGAACCAATTTATAAAATATGAAAGGGTATACTTTCCATGTGGTCCCATTGTCATCAAGGCAGGATATGATGATGGGATCCTGAAGAAATCGAGGGAACTCTTCAAATATTATAGGCACACTTGAAGCGATTTGGGTATTTTCATGGAGTATTATCTCTAAATTAAGGAAAAAACACAAAAACACTATACTTAAAACACATTTATCAAACCGATTAAGAACCTATCACCTATCACTTATCCTCAGTTTTTGAAGATTCCGGGTGAAGTGCGCCTCCTACTTCGGCCTTATATCAACTTGTAACCGAAATGAAGGCTAAGCGCTTCCCCTTTGTCAAAAAAAAAAGAAACAACAGAATTCACGACTTAACAGTTTCCAAATATTTACTACAACCGTAATACACACTCGGCACAAAAACTGTTAGAGCACGAGTGCTATATATAAACATAAATTATGCATAAGCACAATGTAATTAAGTCAATGCCACCTGTGAATGACCGTTCAAATCGTATACCAGACATTTGGAACATCACTTGATTAGTATTTTTCAGCTTACAATCCATCACTATTATATTACTGTGTTGTTTTATGTACGATGGGCAGCAGAAGTCTTGCCTGGGCATGAGGTCAACGATAAATTGAGCTTCTTAAGGCATTTTCTTCCCAGAAGATGCCTTAGTCTTCTTTTCTCTCGTTTGTTTAGAAAATATCGCTGACGATGACTTAACACAACATATGTGAGTTACGTTCAGATCATACGTGCTATTACTCTTATAACCGTATAAAGTGATTTAATTAGTCATCTGCCTGGGACAACAGTTAGGGCAAGTGCGGCGGCTGATTCGGCCGAGGACAGGCCTTATCTATTTGAGCCTTTTGGGGTGACCTTGGGTCCGTGGGAAGCCGGTGCTCTCCGGGTTTTCAAAAATCTTGCGGGGCTTTTGATTGAGTTGACACGTGACACAAGGACTGGCTCTAATTTAGGTCAGCGAATTAGCATAAATATTCAGCGTGGCAATGCAGCCAGTGTCTTGGTCACGCTTCCGTTTTGAGTTACCTATAGGCCGTAACGGTCCTTAGGTAATCTGACTGATTCCTTTGTACATAGTTAGTTTAATTGTACATTTTATTGAATAAAGATGTTATTAGTATTTGCATATTCTTTTTTAACATTATAAGGATCTTTGATAATATTTACTAGTAGTCTCTTTTGAAAGGCCTTGTCCATGGAAGTACTGCCACCAAACCTATTTCGACCGCCAGGCAACATTTCTGTGTTCCGGTTTGAAAGGTATGGTTGCCGGTGAAATAACGAGGCGAGGCTTAGCACCTGTATTCCTCAAGTCATGTACAATGCAGAACCACGTAGGTAATCTTCTTTGTGGATGTGGCCAACGCATTAAGGCTTTGTTATTAGACAAAAGGTGGACTGAACATCTGATATTCTGTTTAAACATTGGTGATATGACATATACATTTATATAAACATATATTTTATTTGTTTTTGTATTAAATATTAGAGTAAATGTTAGAAGTAAGGAGTGTGTATTTGAATATAAAAGACCTTTCATCATTTTATTATATTGTGATAGTAGGTACTATTTTATTGTTTATAAGAATTGAGGCTATATTGAGAGACCTGCGTACCTAATTATTTAACTCTGTTTTATATGGGTTTCAATCGGCGTCAATAAAAATTGCAGCTGAGACTTCTCAATGAAACCGAAAAATAGATCAGAATAAAAACCGCCATTTTTATTGAAATCAAAATGAACCACACTTGGATAAAAGGCCAGCTGAACTTGTTAATACCTAACCACATGTATTTCAAGCAATAAATGTTTAATTTACAGTTTACGTAATTACCTACCTACTCAGGTTGATGATGCCCTGGTACAAACGCCTCCATCACAACCTTCACGAGTAGAAAGGAAACCCAAACGGCAGGTCACAACCCGTACCTTCATCGGAAGATATTACATCGAACATCTACATCTACAAGCAAATCGATTACACCACCATACAGGCACCATTGTGCCGAATATATCGATTTGTCTGTCTATTATCAGCAGTCTATTTTTCCGCATTACTTAAAGTTGCTAAGTCCATAGTGAGTAGGATCCTTTCAGACAAACGTGTTCTATCTTAGGCCATATTTAACTTGTTTATATAGATAGTTCTGGCGTTCAAACGCTTGGCTATCACCAATAAAAAAATGAAGGGGCCTTAATTATTGTCCAACCACCGCTGTTTGTTTTTATTCCACACCTATGTTCTGCTCGCAGTTTTGCCCGCGTGGTATTCAGATAAAAAGTAGCATACGATTTTCTGGTCATAAATATCTCAAAATTTCAGCTCAATCTGTTCGGTTGTTTTTGTGTAAAGGAGTACAGATGACAAATCCATTATGCGATGCTTTACCAATTATTCCCATATCTGATATATACATACTCATAGACTGGCTGCATTGCCACGCTGACCTAAATAAGAGATCCCTTGGATCACGTGTCACATCAATCAAAAGCCCCCGCAAGATGTTTGAAAATGCGTAGTGCACCGGCTCCCCACGGACCCAAGGTCTCGACCCCAAAAGGCCCAAATAGGTAAGCTCTGTCGAGATCACTATATTTGCGCCTTTAGTGATCCTAGACAGAACCAGCCGCCGCACCAGCCCTAGCTGATGTCCCAGGCAGATGAGATGGCGCAAGGGTATCGACGCAGGTAGCGTCTCACACCAAAGGCCTGCACATTCCTCAAGGGACAAGAGTCATACCGTCGGACCGCTTACCATTATCACGTAACAGACCATTCGGCTCAAGAACGGCTGGAACATTAACACTGGTAAAAGCTTGACAGATAATGTCATTAAGGCTTGCGTGGCGCTAAATCGTACCGGCAGACCTAGTGCATTAGAGTCAAAAAGTGTTGATACAAAGTTGATCTACAGCTGCACGGCATTGGCACTAGTGAGAAGTGCATCACCACCCAACCGATGACAAGTTGCAATACGGAAAGTTACTGGATCCATATGAATAAATACTGGTGGAGCTGCAAAGATACGCTTGATTACCCTTCAAAGAGCCCAAAGAGCTGGTACTTAAAGTTATGTTCCGCAAACCGTTCAGATACCCCACGGTGGTGACTCTGATACTCAAACTATGAGTGTTCACCAACTCTTCATCAATAGAGTTACCTTGGCTAACCACAAAGGCTCCTTTCATCTGTGGCTCCGCCTCATAAGGCTCAACGCCGTATACGTGTCGTTGTTCATAAAGTCAGTACTTCATTTGATTTCAGTTTAAAAACTTTCTTTCTCGTTCATTTACTGATATGTCAGCAAACACTGTGATAGCCTTACCTGCTTACTTAACGGAGCTAAGACTTAAATTTGAACATGTTACGCTGGACTATAATGGAACGGAAATAAATATTACAGGACATTAATTTCACACAGCGCCATCTAGCCCCAAACTAAGCATAGCTTGTAATATGGGAACTAGATTACGGATATAATACTTAAATACATTTTTTTTTAATTTGTAAATACATACTTATCATACAATACACACCCAAACACAGAACAAACATCTATATTCATCACACAAATGTTTGTCCTGGGTGGGAATCGAACCCACAACCTACAGCGCAGAAGGCAGAGTTACTACCAACGGAGCTATGAGGCTTGTTAAAAATCATTTCTTAAAGTATATAATCTCCTTGTTCTCTTCCGTTTCTAAATCCTTCATCTTTCTCGCATCCTATTCATAGCTGGAAGTTTCTACTCGTGGATGTGTACAAATGGCTGAATCAGCCGCTAGTGCCACAGTTTCGTAATAGTTAATACGGCTCATAGCAACGATCATATTATTTATGCTAGCTGATTTATTATACCACTTTTTGCAGGGATTCATACTAATTTTAACGAATAGCTGGTTTTTAATACGATTTTTTTAAATACAATAATGTAGTCTCAAAGTCATTTGCAACATAGGAAGGAACTAAAAACCTATAATATAGGCTAGGCCTAGTCTAGGTACCTATTAGAGCAACATTCTTATTCATAGGATACCTACTTTTGTTATTAGTATTTGCACATGTAAAACTTTTTTGAACAATAAACTATTATTTTTATATTGTCCATACCTATCCATTCGGTTACAACACACTCTCTTACACACCATCACACACACACAGACGATGCGTTTTCGACTTGTCCTGTAAAATATATTCTTATTCATATTCATATTCTGAGTGGGGGTGACTAAGGCCTGCACTGACGTCCCGCTGTGGGGTGGATTGTGCATTGTCCCCCATAGCTGATTCTGTAGCTAGTCCTAATGCGGGGTCAATTATAGATATCCCAATGAAATATGTTACACTTTTTTGGGAATAAATATTTGTAATTGAATTTGTCATACAGGTATTTATCACTTTGAAAACTTGCGTGGTAAATTTTAGAACACGGGTTTCACTCACGTATACGATTAAGTCAATGTAGGCAAAGTGCCGGCATAACAGGACACCATATATTTTGCGTATACCTAAGCTGCCCAATAGAACAGGCAAAGAGGCCTGCGACCATGCTCTGTCATCCAGCTCAATATTCGAAACTGAGAAAAGGCTGTTCTATATTGTATGACTAAACCTTCGAATAGCTTACTGTTTTTCCACAGTAGACAACATCGTAAATATGAGAACCTTGTGACAAAAAGACAACATTTTAGTGTAGTGAAAGCCATATGAGAGTAAATTTTGGAAAGTCTGTCAGAAACCTTCATAAAACTTTGAATTTTATCGTAGACAAAACCCGGATAAGATTGGTGAATCTAGTAGGTGGAGTGAACTCATATCTACAATAGTAAACTGGTTAGAAACATATGTGCAAAGTTCCATATCAATCCGTTCAGTAGTAGTTTGGGCGTGAAGAAGAAACAAGCATACATCCAAAAGAACTTTCGCTTTCATAATAAATAGCTCTCCTGGTGTCAAATTTCATTACTAATTCTAAGCGTTTGAGCGTATTTGAGTGACAAACATATTTAAATAAGGTGCTCATTACACCTTCTTAAATTAAGGTCCTTTAGCCACTGAATTTATGCAAGTGTAATAGCACTTAGCCAGCTAGCATCCTAGTTAGCAATATAGTAAGGTACCTTGTAATCGAACCCGGGACCTCTGGATCTGAAATCGGTGGGTTGAACCACTAGACCACAGAGGCGGTCACCATTTGCATAAATTCAGTGGCTAAATGAAATAGCATCCTGAATTTAGGACGGTGTAAGCACTTTATTGGTCATCCCACAGAAACACACATTTCTGTAATAATAAGTAGGTACTCAATGTGTTATGCACATCTTCGTATAAAATTGCAGCATAATCCGTTTTTGCGAAAAAAAATAGCAACAAAAAGCCAATCAGTTTTGTATGGCGAAGTTTGACATCTCATTTCTTGATTCCCGGGGACTGATTCATGGAATAGAAAGTAATATAAATACATATTATAACCGCCACGGTTCGTTTCTCTTCCTTATATGGTGGAGTGTCAACCTTCGCTTTTTCTATGAAGGTACTTCTTTGTAAACAAGACACGTAGACCGAGTTTGTCTATTTACCGGCGGAAAACTCGGAGATCACAATTTATCACCCTCGAGGGGTGGAAATGTTTAAATGCGACTTAGCCTAGTATGAATATACTTTTTTTTTATATATTTATTCACTAACATTATAAATAATATGTACACTTAAACTATGTACAAAGGAAGCAATCGGATTACCTGAGGACGGATGTCCAAAATACTGGCTGCATTGTCACGCTGAATAGCTATGTTAATTCGCTGGGCTAAATAAGCCAGGCCTTGGGACACGTGTCGCCTCAATCAAAAGCACCGCAAGATTTTTGAAAACCCGGTGGACACCTTTTTTTACATATGTAATACCAATATTGGTGTTGTAAAATCTAATCTTATCTTTTGTTATATAATAAGTTTAAAGTTTTTTATAGACCTGGCCTGACTGCAATTTGTAAAATAATTGACTGATTTCAAAAGAAAAGTAGCAACTTTTTTCTGTGTAAAATTATCTAGCAATCGAGCAACGCTTGCAAATTTGATTGTCGCAAAATGCTTTTCAAATGTGGACATGAATGGGATTTAGGATGATGATGATAACTTCCTTTTCCCAGAGAAGTAGCCATAGACAACTAATTTACTTGTAACGATTCTTGGAACATCATTTTCTTCTTTATTACAATATTCAAATGTAGGGTATGCTTGACCAGCTTATTAATTACAAACAAAACAAATCAGACAGTGTGCCAAATAAATAGAAACATGCATATTTTTTACCTTTTTTTAAGGAGTTTACATTTCCAAATAGTCAAGAATCCAGGTAAAACAAATCTACAAATAGTAAACTTAGCTCTTGTTTAGGCACTAAATTACCTACTCGTAACTTCAATATATCTTGATATTCCTTGTATTAAGGATGCTGGCAGCATTCTACCCGTAGTAACAAGCCAAAAATGTTTTCTCTTAGATCACTATCACAAATTCTAATCAGACCGACAATCGACCCGTATACATTTGGAGACTGACAATTTCGACAAGGTTTGTTCAAGGAAATTGAAAATACAGATGAATACAGAAATATAAAATAAACAACACCAACTCAACGTTGATTTAAATTTAAATAGCAGTTATACCTTACCAAGAAGGAAACAATCAAAGATACTGATTGTTTTTTCAAAGGGATGATAAGGGTAAATGGAAACAGAATAACGGGCTTATGATAAGTATATTTCGCAGGACTTACGTTAACATATTACATAAATTAGGATTTATGCCATATTGGTCCCGAGGATGTTCGGCCCACATAAAAAATCTGCTTTCGTCCCACTTTGTATGCCGTATTCGGCCCATAGCAGTTTTTATTTTAAAAATTCTGGTTTCGTCCTACTTTTCAGCTCCACATTCGGCCCAAGTTTGTTTTATAGGTAAATTATAATTATTTTAGTACAGTTGAAGCAATGAATCTTCACTTGACTTTTATTTTACACTAACTTTTGCTCGCGGCTTCGCTCGCGTTAAAAAGTATTATTATTAATTAGGTATAGTTATTGCGGCTTTAATTTTGTTTAGCTTGTGTAAAAAATGAGGGCCTACAAAACTTAAAAACGACAGTACATTCTTCAACTTCTCCATTAACGTTCAGATTTTCTTTAGCCATTTTATAAAAGTCTAACCGACAAAACCTATACTTAAAACAAACAAAAACAAAACAAATGCCAAATACAAAGCAGAGTCTATAACCAAAACTACTAAACCGAAACAAAACAAATGCAAAATCTCAAAATCCTTTCTTAGGGAATGCCTACGTTATAGTAGCTTTATGCAAGCAAAGTCTCAGCCCGATCGGTTTAAAATTGACAAAGTTTTATACAAACTTTCATCCCCTATTATATCCCCTTGGGAGTAGAATTAATCAAAATCCTTTCTTAGCGAATGCCTACGTCATATCATCTACCCGCATGCCAAATTTCAGCCCGATCCGTCCTGTGGTTTGGGCTGTGCGTTGATAGATCACTATGTCAGTCAGTCACCTTTGAGTTATATGTATTTAGAGAAGAGATAGATGATATGAAGGCTGAGGTAGGTAAATCCAATTTAAAGTACACGTTTGTCAAAGACAGTTGCGGCAAATTATACGCTACCTTACCTAGGTTCTGAGGCATTATAATTGAAGGTACCTCTCTACTTACTAATTTTCACACAGCGCCATCTAGCCCCAAACCAAGCATAGCTTGCAATATGAGAACTAGAATACTTAAATACTTTTTGTAAATACATACGTACTGTACAATACATACGAGTACAACACCCAAACACAGAACAAACATCCTTATTCATCACATGTTTGATGCTGGGTGAGAATCGAACCCACAACCTACAGCTACCCACTCCGATACTCCGATTTGATACGACGATAATCCAGAATACCAATCGACAGGTGATCGACATAGGTTATAATCAGGCTGAAGTATCTGGTCACTTGCCATAAGACCAACATTCGGTGTAGCCAACGAGTAATCACTGAAGACTTAACCGCCTTTGTGGTCAACCCACCGATTTCAGATACAGGTATCCTGGGTTCGATCTGGGAGTACAATATTATGCTTGGTTTGGCCTCTTATCTAATTCTGTCGCCATAACAATAATTCTAAAAATTGTTGTGTTTTGCCATCACCTTGGTTACAAGAGATAACACCGAAGATGGAGGCGCACTTCACCCGGTATCCTCAACAAACTGAGGAACTGGCTATCTGAGATGTGAGATGAAGGCCAAGTGCTTCCCGTCGTACAATTAAAAAAAAAGACTTCGTCTTGGCAAGCGTGTGTGTCTCTTAGATGGAGCGAAGACCTCAGTGTACCTTGGGAGAGAACTACGTGCAACAGCGGACTGTAATCGGTCGATGATAACAGTGATATTTATAATTTATTTATCAATTTACACCTATTTACAATTATAGTACCCGTAATAGCACATTTGTATGTGAGCACCATTTAGCACATTTGTATGTGAGGAAAATAATTAAATGTTTATAAGTTTGAATTCAATAGATAAATGATAATTATCTTGTCACAGGGATAATTATATCTACTTGCGTATAGATAAGTATTTATTTTTAATTTAAAACCGTAATTGTTATATATGCTAAGCTATGCTTATGGCATTTACAGTGTACATTGTATTAAACTACGTTTTTATGTTTCATTCGTTACAACCATACGCAAAAACCCTATTTTAGTTGTAGTCCAAATTCAAAATATTCACAAGCATAAATAAATTGTTATTTAAACTAGCAATTTATTAGGGAAGCAGTAGAATTACCTGAGGACCGTTACAAACAGTCTATAGTACAGCTATATACCATAGCTAGCCTTCAGCGCTGTAGGTTGTAGGTTCGATTCCCACCCAGGACAAACATTTGTGTGTTATTTTTTACTTTAATTGTACGACGGACAAGCGCTTGGCCTTCATCTCACCTGCCTGCCTATTACCTAACTCTGTTTCATTTGGGTTTCAATCGGTTTCAATCAGAAATGCAGGCAATTTAATTGAAACCCATTGAAACCCAAATGAAACAGAGTTAGGTAATAGGCCTGCTGGTTACAAGTTAATATAAGGCCGAAGGTGGAGGCGCACTTCACCCGGAATCCTCAACAAACTGAGGAACAGGATATCTTACCTTTATAAATGACGGAACACAACAAATTTAAAATTGTTGTTATGGCGACATAATTAGATGGCGGTTGCTAGCGAGACGGATTTAATGTCCTACCTCCAAACAAACTGAGTACAATATTTATACTCCCCTTGGGGATCGAACCCGGGACCACTGGATCTGAAGTCGGTGATCGAACCACTAGACCACGGAAGCGGTTAATATTAACGTTTGTTCTCTGTTTGGGTGTTGTATCGCAAGTATTAAAAAAAAGTATTTTATGTACTTAATCTAGTTCCCATATTACAAGCTTTGCTTAGTTAGGGACTAGATGGCGCTGAAATATAATTCCTGTAATATTTTATAATTATAATAAAACATGTAGCCCTCGACACTGGCTGCGTTGGTACGCTGCATAGCTATGTTAATTAATAGCCCTTCGGTTACACGTCGCCTCAATTAGAAATTCGATTTTTGACATTATGACTTTTTTTTTTTTTTTTTTTAATTTTACATTTATTCAATTAAAACTACAATTAAACTATGTACAAAGGAATCAGTCAGATTACCTAAGGACCGTTACAAACGGCCTATAGGTAACTCAACTGTTCCAGACCAGTACCAGACGGAAGCGTGCCTAAGACACTGGCTGCATTGCCACGCTGAATAGCTATGCTAATTCGCTGGCCTAAATAAGAGCCAGCCCTTGGGTCACGTGTCGCCTAATACTAATTGAGATTTGTATAAATACAGTTTATGTTGTTACGTGTTTTTTCGGTCGTTCAACTGATTACTGTTGACCTCCAGAAATCTGGTAATAAATATCTGTATACTTTGAACAGCATACTTCATAACCAGATCAATTTATTACCCGTCGTACCGCATACCTACGGTAAGACTAGTTTTAAAAATGCTACTTCCTTTTATATTAGGACAATAAACAATATTAATAGAAGTAGAGTTTTATTTACTCGATTTGTACGATGATAATGTTAAGAGATTGATTTGCGTGATATGTAAACAATATTTGATTGATTGGGCTGGCCATCGTTCTGGCAACATTATTATGTCAGTTATGTTTTGCGGTTTCTGTGGTCAAAATTATGTTTCATACATTGGTGATTTAGTATAGGTAAATAAATAAAATAAATATTCCAGGACATTAATTTTACACAGCGCCATCTAGCCCCAAACTAAGCATAGCTTGTAATATGGGAACTAGATTACGGATAAAATACTTAAATACTTTTTGTAAATACATACGTACTATATGATACAACACCCAAACACAGAACAAACATCTATATTCATCACACAAATGTTTGTCCTGGGTGGGAGTCGAACCCACAGCCTACAGCGCCGAAGGCAGAGTTACTACCAACTGAGCTATAAGGCTTGTCTATCTTGTCTAGGTTGTGGTTTCGATTCAAGTCTTCAAGTCCAGAATAAGCAGGTTCATTTAGACAAGCGTGCTCCATCTTAGGCCACATATCTTTACTTATTTTTCAATTAAGTTGGTGGTCAAACGCTCTATCGATAAAAAAAAATCCACGTTTAGGTATCATTGTCATCTATAAGCATGTATTAGCAAAATGTACATAATATTTTATATTTAATGTATCAATGTGCATATTGGTCAATTCGCGTATGTGTCGTTCCGAGTTTGGGTCAAAATGATTTTGTGTTTATATGCAAATTCATCTTATAGCGAAGATTTTTTGTCATTATGCTTCAGAACCACATTATGTTAATATATTCATACCTATTCTCCGTTAACTAGCTCCTTAATAAATCTGTGCGCAATTAAACTACATTTTAAGGCTACATAACATTTAGTTAAATACTAACATTAAAACAATAAGATATACTTTGTGAACATGTTTTCTTGCATAAGAATATACTTGATTATTTACTGTTCCAGTTTCCCGAACTGATTTCTATCATATCATATCAGATATGTTTTTGTTGACGTATCCTTTTCAATGTTATTGACACTTCTAGTTCCTGATAACTATTGATCTAGCTGGGCTTCCGTTCCAAATAATGCAACAATGGCAAAGAAAATCAAGCAATTTAAAGATTTTAGTTTGCTACGATGGTTATCGACACAGCTATAAATATAATAAATCTTTGTATACTTGCAACATGATAATTGAGATGATATTAAATTACATATAAAGCATTTGGTAAACTATTTAAACATAACCTGCAAATGGTGGCCAGACTTTTCAGGAGGACTTCTTATGTTTATTTTAATTTTGAAATAATTTTAGAGTCTGGTAAACGACTAACAAGTTATTCTATTTCTTGCCAAACGTGCTCCAACGTCAACCACGTCTTTAATAACGTTTTTCAACCGCCTGCGTGGTCTAGTAGTTTGCCCTACCGGTGTCAGATTCAAAGGTCCCGGGTTCGATCCCCAGGGGAGTACAAACCGGACATCAAACCGCAATACAGCAACGCCGCTTGGCGGTTTAAATAGGTATGGTGGTGGTACTGCCCCGGACGAGTCTTTTCACTAGGGGCTCTACGTATTTTACTTTTTAATTATTCCCGTTTTTTTTTAAATAGATATTATAGTACATTTATTTCACACAGCGCCATCTAGCCCCAAACTAAGCATAGCTTGTCATATGGGAACTAGATCACGGATTGAATACTTAAATACTTAAATACATACGTATAATACAATACAACACCTAAACACAGAACAAACATCAATATTCATCACACAAATGTTTGTCCTGTGTGGGAATCGAACCCACAAACTATAGCGTAGAAAGCCGAGTATAGCGAAGTACTACCAACTGAGCTATGAGACTTGTTGTTTTTGTGCATGACAATCACGTCCAGATAGGACTGTGTCGATAACCCAAATCGCTGTAAGTGAGCTTTGCTGCTTTGAATGTTAATTAGTATAGTAAGCTAGGTGTGACATACTTCCTATTGGTCCACCTGGAGCGAATTCTAACCACCTCTGTGGTCTAGGGTTCCCCCACCGGTGTCAGATTCTGAGGTTCCAGAAATGATCAACAGGAGTACAGTATTGTGCTTGGTTTGGTTGGTGCTAGGACTTTGAGTGCATCTTACCCGCCATCTTACATAATTCTGTCGCCATAACAACAATTTAAATTCCTGTGTTCCGGCATTTAGAGGTTAGATAGCCAGTTTCTCAGTTTGTTGATGATTCCGGGTGAAGTGCGCTTCCACCCTCAGCCTTATCTCAACTTGAAAACCAGGTGAGATGTAGGCCAAGCGCTTCCCCGTCTTGTAAAGGTCCATACCGACCTCCTTCGACTAAAATTGGCGATAAACAGTTTGCCGTGTTCTGTGGATGCGCGGGAGAGCTTGTGATTTCTGGTATAGCTCACTCCATATTTGGTCCAGAATCCATGTTCTGTCCAGAAGCAAAATAAAATAAATCTCAATTTATTTATTTAAATGGGTCAACTACAAAACAGTTTTCATATTTTTTCACTGTGCATCAGAGAACACTTAAACTTGAGATAGGATAGTTACAGAGTTCCTTCCGTTTTGTAAATTCTTAGTAACTTTTTTTTAGGTTTGCACGGAATGACAGACAAAGCTGTCCAACATATTCCCGATGGTATATTTCACTGGACCTTGTTAACCAACCCTGAAACAATCCTATTGCAAAATCCCCTTGACTTGATTTGGACCCTTCCGAAATTGTCAGGATAGAAAGTTTGTTGTTCGGAGAAAGCCACGAAATGCGTGTGCTAAGTAAATAAATTCTTATTCTTATTCTTATATAATTAATAGAGCAGTGAAATCCTTGCTGTTTTTTATTTATTTTCAGTTTGCTACCGGTTAAATTAAACCAAAGCGTCTTACTCATCAATTCAGCCAACATGAAATTTGAAATATCTTCTCGTCAAAGATTCCACACTACGCCATCAAGCCCCAAACTAAGCATAGTTTGTAATAATGGGAACTAGATTACGGATAAAATACCTATTTTTTTATTTTTTTATTACATACTTATCATACAATACAACACCTAAACACTGATTAAAAGTATGTGTTGCCAGTGATGACATACGGATCCGAGACGTGGTCGCTAACTGGTAGGCCTAATGAATAAGTTCAAAGTCGCACAGCGAGCTATGGAGAAAGCTATGCTTGGAATTTTACTACGTGATAGAATCCGGAATATAGATATCCGTAAAAGAACCAAACTTGCTGACAAAGCTTTATGATTTATATAGCAAGCTGAAGTGGCAGTGGACAGGCGACATAGCTCGCAGAACCGATAACCACTGAGGGAGAAAGGTTCTCGGATGGTGACCACGATTAAAAGCGAAACGGAGTGCGGGAAGACTCGATGGATCGTCGACATTGTATCTGTTGCGGGGAGTTTATGGATGGAGACGGCCTACATTATATTTGTATGTAATTTTTTATTGATGTTTCTTTATTTTATGATTAAATTGAATTAACTGCTGCGTAAATTCTAGTTATTTAATTATAATTTTGTTTTATTCTGTTTTAATCTGATGTGTAGCAATGTTTTTAATAAACGAACTGTCAACGCTGTTAATATGAATAAAATGTAAGTAAATAAACGTAAATAAAATTATCAATTCTAAAAACGCATAAAAAATATATATTAGCCACCCACATTAATAGCGTTTGTTTATTATTGCTTTTGTTGTATTCGTTTGTAAAAATAACAACATAAATTCGATCGTTACTAATAAAGTCCCGTATAGGATCCGAGATGGATCCAAGTTCGAATTGCTTTTGTTTGTTCGAACAGGATTACGGTCTTAGTCCGAGAAACCAACTCTACTATTATCTGTGGTTGTCCTGCGTCCTATTTACGAAATGTTTTTTGTTTACGCCTTGATTCAAATATTCCGAACTAAGTTTTGAGAAGACTTTTTTTTGTATTGCACGCCGGGGAAGCTCTAGGCCTTCTGTGCCTGGTAGATGTTCTATGCTTGGTCATGTTTGGTTACACTTCACCCGGAATCCTCAAAATTGGCTATCTTACTGTTAAATGCCGGAACACAACAATGTTGTTATGGCAACAGGCTTAGGTAAGATGGTGGTAGCTAGCTAAGCGGACTCAAACAAGGTATCGAACCTGGGACCTCTGGATCTGATACTGGTAAGCGAATCACTAGACCAAAGAGGCGGTTAAGCTTGTGGTCTTGTGGAGATCTAGTTTTCGTATTTTATTAAGCTATGACCACACGAGACTTACTGACAAATTTAATAAACTAAACTATGTAAACGTTTTTTTTATGTAAACTTACCACGCAGCGGCGTGCGATGCTCGTAATAATTATTGATTATTAAGGACTAGCTGATCCCGCGCAGTGCAGTTGCGCGAAGGTTCTCAGTTCATCACTAGCATATTCGCTCATATAAGCCTACTGCCGCACAAAACATGATCGGTAGGGCTCGCCCCATCGTAGACCTTATTCTTACCCAGGCAAGCCTTGATATCCATTGCTAACCCTACGTTTATCAAGAAGCAGGCCTCACCAGAGATCATGAGCCGCCATCAGCTCCACGTGGCTGCCGGTCACATCACAGCACTCTGTGAGGTCCCGGCCTATCAGCTAAGTGTAGTGATTATGGCCAACCCAGTTAAAGAGCTCTCCGATTTCAAATGTTTATTTTTTCTTAACCTTATAAGTGTAAAGTTAATAATAATAATAACAATCATAATTTATTTGTCAAAAATAATATAGAAACAATACAAAGATACTTATTTAATTGAAATATTTAGATCTGATGCAGAAAAACATGGATCCTTAATACTTATCTAGGAAATTAAGTAAAAGTCTCAGACGTCAAAACTAGGCTGAACGCCTGTATGATAGACAGCTGGCGCTCTCCCTGCTTTGTTATCAATAGTAAAGGATACCAAATTTACATATAATTAATTGCTATATTTATCATTATAATATTCGTGTAAATATACAGATTTTGACCTATTTCTTTTTTCATTTTATTGTACGACGTGAAAGCGCTTGGCCTTCATCTCACCTAGTAACAAATTGAGATAAGGCCGAAGGTAGAAGTACACTTCACCCGGAATCCTCAACCAACTGATGAACTGGCTATCTTACCTTTAAATAATAACTCAGCATAACGCTGAGTCGAACGCCAATTTGATGCATTTCGATGCTTCAAATAAACTAATTTTATTTCTTTCTTTCATTCTTTAAATGGCGGAACACAAAATTTTTTTGAGAATTGTTATTATGGCGACAGAATTAGGAAATGTGGTGGTAGCTAGCCAGGCGGACTTAAACAAAATCCTACCACCAACCAAACCAAGCACAATATTGCTCCCCTGGGGATTGAACCCGGGACATCTGTATCTGAAATCGGAGGGTCACTAGTCCAGAGAGGCGATTAATGTTTAATGTACAGATTTTGACCGATGTCAGTTTGATTCGGCAACCGTTCTCCGATGACCGATTCGCTATTGGACCAGTTTTATTATTATTTAGGTGTATACCTACAGATAGATGGGTTAATTCTTGACGTCTAGGTTTGTCTAGCTCTAGGCCAGAGCAATGCTGATGTCTGCATTGGAGCGAGCTTTCCCAGACTTTCTCCTATACACCAATGGTGTGATCGTTTAGGACCTGTTTAGTATTACCTACCGTACCGGCAAGCAAAAGCCGGCTTTTTCGATGCTTAGAGCCCAAAATGTTTCAACAAATACCTTTAGAGGATCATAATATACTGAAACTGTTTTCGCTTATCTCAGCATTCCCTGCAGCCGCTTAATGCGTCCGAAAGAGACGTTTCAGGACATAGCCCTTTTAACTCCTTTTACTGTAACATAATGTTTTGTTTTTGATATTAATCGCTTGAATAGAATGTATGTTAGGTTTGAACATTTTATTACTGTAGATATTTGTCATAGTTTCAGTGCAAAAACATGTCTAGTTTAAGATGCTTGTACCGATAAAATAATTAAAAAAACTGGCAAAAAATAAGACGTTTTAACTTAGGTAATAATGTATTTTTAACATGACAAAAACCACCAAAATCGGACAATATTAAGAGGTAGAAAAGAGCAATTTATTTTTGTATGGACAGGTACGCGGTATTTGATCCTCCTAAGTGTATCAGAATAATCATTTATAATTAGAGATCTACATGAACAGAGCATTAGACACGTAATTTCTCAGTCACTTTGCAACAAACCACTCACACAGAGATTGCCATGCAAACGTAATTTCTCTGTGGAATCCCTGAAAGTGCCAATTATCGTAGACAAAGTGTCGCATAGAGGCTGGTGACAGCATTTCTGGACGTTTATCAAATCACGCTTGTTGACATTTGAAGCGCAAAGAAACAATGGATACAAGAATTCAATACTGCCGTTTAGAGGACAGGTATAGGGAAACCGGAGGAGATTTGATCCTAATGATTGACCTTACTTATATCAAAAAAGTACATTCTATTATTTTGTCGGATTAATGCCGGTTCGATGCAAGTGTTGCAAAAATAGGGTGTCGCAAAATCGTTTTAAAAAACATGCAGCTAGTTTTTATTCTTTTCATAGATAAAGGGATTTTTATCCACGTTTACGTTCAATTCCACCTGTCTAAATATCTATGAAACAATTTCCAGCTTTTCACACTTGGTATATATATATATATTGTGTGAAACGCGATGTTGAAGCTTGTAAGTGCCGCGATTTGTTGAGGATTCCGGGTGAAATGCGCTTTCACCTTCAGCCTTGTCCAACATAATAATAGGTGAGATGCATGCTTCCCCGAAGAACAAAAAAAAATAGATTTCATCTGGGAGAACTTACCAAGATTATGATTCCTTGGGAGAACCGAAATAAAGTGTATTTTTTTTATCCACTATCGAATAAGTGAGTTTAACCCCAACCACCTAGGAGGACAGCTTGGTTGGTCGGTTGGTAATAGACGGTTTGAAGGATAGATACGTTTTTAGCTTCTGACCATTTTTGTGTGTTACTATAAATACCTGATTTTTTTATTTTATTTTAGTAACTATTGTGTATTTTCACGTGTGTTTTGACGATAATTTTAAGCTCTAAGAATATTCCTAGTAATTTGCATAATAAACTTTAGTGAGACGCGTTAGTAACCTTCACTATAAACATAATAATTTCAACCAGTATTCAATCACCTCTGAGCACAGGCCTCGCTAAAGGTGGAACCTCAGGTGTAAGTACGCATGAGACGATCTTGATGAATCATAGATTCAAAAAAACATCGTAAAATTCACCACAGTGTATAACAACAATGGTTTTGTAATTCATGACCTGCTTGGTTTGGTTGGTGGTAGGAATTAATTGAAGTCCACGGCTAGCACCATCTTACCTAATTCTGTGTACCTAATTACAACAATTCTTAATTTGTTGTGTTTCGGCACAAGGTCAGATACCCAGTTCCTCAAATTGTTGAGGATTTCGGGTGAAGTGCGCTTCCACCTTCGGCCTTATCATAACTTGAAAATCAGGTGAGATGAAGGCCAGCAACTCCCCGTCACGTCGTACCATATTAAAAAAAAATGCAATAATTTTCCACATTCGTTTCTTATCTGACTGAATCTTTCCGAGCAAAGTTTTCTTAGTATGGAAACAATTAAACATTTAAAATCAAAAATATCGTTGTTATAGGCTTACATTTAAATTAAAACAATGTGTATAAGTAACAAGCCTCATAGCTCAGTTGGTAGTAACTCCTTCTGCGCTGTAGGCGGTGGGATCGATTCCCACCCAGGACAAACATTTGTGTGATTAATATAGATGTTTTTTCTGTGTCTGGTTGTTTTATCATGATAGTACGTATGTATTTACAAAATATTCTATCCGTAATCTAGTTCCCACTTTACAAGCTATGCTTAAATTGCGCATCGTGACTAGATGGCGCTGTGTGAAATCAATGTCCTGTAATATTTAGTTTTAATTAAATTCACGATGGACAAAGGAAGCAGTCGGTTAAGTAAAATACCGTTAAAAACAGTCAATAGTTAACTCAACTGTATATCTAGTATCAGATAGAAGCGTACCCATGTTGTTATTAGTTAAAGTTTATTGAAATCCATATCACGCGTACATAACCCAGAGGATCCACCTTGAACGAACTCACAAAGAGTCAATTCGAAGGTCTATTATACTACAATGTCGTCAATTTGAGTATTACTTTGCACTTCCGGATATATTCTTTATCACCCAGGTCTTGAGTGAATGCTATTCAAAAGGAATTTGTGTCAAACGACGCGACGCCCTGAACTTTGCTCCCGATAGTTTTAACCGCCTCTGTGGTCTAGTGCTTTGCCTACCGGAGTCAGATTCAGAGGTCCCAGGTTCGATCCCCAGGGGATTACAATATTGTGCTTGGTTTGTTTAGTCAGGGGAAGTAATATTGTGCTTGGTTTGGTTGGTGATAATTAGCTTAAGTCCGCCTGGCGAGCTACCACCATCTTACCAAATTCTGTCGCCATGCATGACAACAATTTTTAATTGTTATGTTCCAGCATTTTGATGTATTGCAAGTTCCTCAGTTTGTTGAGGATTCCAGGTGAAGTGCACTTCCACCTTCGACTAAGAACTTCCCCGTAGTGCAATAAAAAAAGCCATCGCGTAGCATTATGGATCAGCAACTCGTGAGTGATGTTTATGCCAAGGTTTAACCGCCTCTGTGGTCTAGTGGTTCAACTCACCGATATCAGATCCAGAGGTCCCGGGTTCGATCCCCGTGGGAAGTACAATATATTGTGCTTAGTTTGGTTGGTGGTAGGACATTGTTTGGGCCCACCTGGCTAGTAACCACCATCTTACCTAATTCTGTCGCCATAACAAAATTTTTAAAATTTTTGTGTTCCGACATTCAGAGGTAAGATAGCCAGTTCCTCAGTTTGTTGAGGATTCCGGGTGAAGTGCGCCTCCACCTTTAGCCTCATCTCAAATTGTAACCTGGTGAGATAAAGGCCAAGTGCTTCTCCATCGTACAATAAAAAAAAAAAAAAGGTAGACAACGGTAACCACTTACCATCAGAAGGGACGTATGACTATAATGTCAACTTGTATTTAAAAATAAAAAAAAATATACTATAAGCATTAACAAAACTAACACCTCATAATAATGTGGTATAATTACTACGCCTTCAAAATTTCAAGTAACTAAAACTTTATTTTTGGTGTACTTTGTATGGCAGTTAGTCACTCACTTACCAACACCAAACTATTTAATTTATAATTAATAAATAAATAAATATTACAGAACATCAAGCTTACACAGCGCCATCTCGCCCCAAACTAAGCATAGATTGTAATATGGGAACTAAGATTACGGATAGAATAATTAAATACTGTTTGTAAATACATACTATATGATACAATACCTAAACACAGAACAAACATCTACATTCATCACAGAAATGTTTGTCCTAGGTGGGAATCGAACCCACAGCCTACAACGCAGAAGGCAGACTTACTACCAACTGAGCTATGAGGCTTGTCCACTTGCGCCAAGCTTCTCAGTTCATCAATATAATTTTGGGATCTTTGGCTTATATGACCCGAAATAATATTGTTGAGCAAAGCATTTACTCGGAAGGCTCACTCCATTATTGCCTAAGCAAGCTTCAGAATCCAGGGTCGTACATAATCATGAGTGGTCTTTATATAATCCTGCATAATCCTATATAATCAGTAAGTATAATATTAAATGTCAGGAATAAATTATTTGATATTTTTTCTCCAGTTAAGTAGAATTACCACCCACTCCATACTTCACAAGGGTTATTTGGAAGAAAATGCTTCGTAGCATTAAGCTCGCTAAACTTTTATTTATTAGTGCAAAAAAGTATTTTCTATCTGTCTATTTATCTATCTATCTATGCATCAACTCCACGTATCACAATTCAGTTGAAAATAATTAAATAATCTACAGGCACTGAATCGGTTTTGAATACATTAATTATTCACTAAAGACTACCCATTTCCCAAGGGACAAGAGTCATAGTTGCTTGTTGCTCCCTCCCTCAGTAACCTATGCAATTAAAAAAATTAAGGAGCTAGGGGGAGATAGGACTGCAAGAGATGCTTACTTTGCATACTTCCACTCACTTATGAGTTACGGATAAATTTTTTGGGGCACTGCTGCAGAATCTAATCAGATATTTGTACGACAAAAGCGATCCATTAGGTATATTTTAGGATTAAAATATAGGGACTCCTGTAGAGATATGTTTAAAAGGCTGACCATTTTGACCATGATAAGTGAGTACATTTACCAAAATATTGTTTACATACGAGGAAATCTAGATAGTGTTGTAACAAACTCAGAAGTTCATAGTTATGATATTAGAAATAAGGGAAATATTGTAGTTCCTCGAGCAAGACTCACAAAGATATTAAAAAGCTTTCTTTGCTTGTCAATAAAATTGCATAATAAAATACCACCTGACATTAAGAATAAACCGGACATTGAATTTTTCATCGACATTAAACATAAAATAATTAGTAAAAGTTATTATACAATTGACGAAGCTTTGGCCGACAAGTATATATTTTGTGACAATAATGGTTAGTATATAACTAGTAAATTTGTTTATAATTTAAGTGCGGTACTAAAGGTACGTATTCATTGATTTTATTCCTTGTCTTTGTTATATTTATTTTTATGTTTAGTTTTGTTTTTGACGTATCTAAGTGCATGTAATATGTTTAAAGAGGAAATAAATGACTATTTGACTATTTCACGACCTAAACTACATAGCTAATTGAGCTGAAATTTTGCACTGATATTGTTTTGGACCAGGAACTAAAGGCTTATTTTTATCCGGGAACTAAGCGAAAGAATGAACGGGCAGAAAGCTGACCGTAAAAGAGCCGACCGAACTCCCCTTGCACCATTTCTACAGAATCTTAACATTCCTAATACCCACTTTGAATTTTGAGATGTAGGAAGTACATTGTACGAAATTGTTGTTATTTTGATTCATTGTTTCTATTTTAAGTCCTCAATAGGTACAAATACCAGATTATTATTCGAGTTTTTTGGCTATTAACCTTACAAATCGTGGTTCAAGCTCAATTAAATCTTTGAGATTGAGTATAATTTTTTGTATAATTTGTAAGTTACTGTTATAATAATTGTGTATATGCTATTGGTGTGATTATTTTTTATGAAGGTTGTAGCAACGATACGGTTGAAAAAACAAGTTCTGGCATATTCGATTTTTCTATGGGCTGGCTGATTGAACACACATGGACCCTTAGTGTTCAACATGTTCTTTAAAACATTCTGCTATTTGGATTTTACAACAGAATTTAGGCTGACCCTATGTCTAAAGATTTTTTTTTTATGGTATTTAAGTATTGTCAGAAATAACGTTCGATTTTTCTCTCTTATATACATTGCCTATATATGGAAGCTCGATAAAATACTGTTTTTTTAAGTGAATATTTTACTATATTTACAATGTTCAAAACTTTGAAAGTATGAAAAGTTATATAGATCAAAAAGGCAAAAGCCATTCGTTTTTAACTTTTTTGAATTTCAAGGCTCAATGTTCGAATACATAGCAATACATCGTCCCGTCCTGAGTAATTGTAGGTTGCAAAATTGCCTAAATGACAAACTCTATTTCATTTTTACCAAAAATAAGCTACGGTAATATTTTCAAGTATTTAACATAGTAGTGTTTATGAGAACCTAGGATTTTATCCATGATATCAGTTCAATCTTACATACAAGATCTTTATGCCTACACATACCTGCTTACATTAGCAAAAGATCTCGGTATCAGGATATTGGTAGCACCTACAAAGTGGCCGTGTAGGAAAATATGAGGCGTACTTGTAAGTACCTATACATTATCAATATACTTCAGTATTTAAAACCTTAAATGATTTATGAGCATAAATATATACCGAAAAAAATGTATTGCTACATTGAATTTATTTGTACCGAGTGACAAATATATTTAAAATACAAAACTAAGGTATGTAGGTACTTACGTTAAGGTTCTCATGCATAAAAATCTTCATTTCTTCCAATCTCACAATGTTACTAACAACTTTACTTGCATAATAAATGTCGAAATCACATAATTACACAAATACAAATTTCACAGCGTTGACACCTTATTTTTACATTACGTTGAGGTTGGTATAAATGTAGTTTTTTTAAAGCCTCTTAATCTCCGAAAACTCTTCCGTAACCTGTTTTTGGTCACAAGTGAGTTCGAATATGAATCGATGTACACTGAATGACTTCTTGAGCTCCAGCGACTCACGTGACGTCAAATCCCGGAAATTGAACAATCAAAACAAGCTGCTGATTGCACAGGGACAGACGGACTGCTTGTCTGACAGTTTTATTGTAGTTTTTTATGCGTGCAGGCTCACAGGTTGGCTAAATCTGTTAGGTGTCGATGGACCCAAAACATAAGCAGACAACAAATTTGTTACTAAATACTAAGCTTTACAGTAAATAACTATATAGTATAGTATAGTTCTTCCATCTAACTTTGTGACTATGGAATGGAGCTTCAAGTTTCATGGCTTTCTCATTATGTTCTGGTCCAGACGGCCGGTGGCGCATGCCGATTCATGACCCTTAAAATCTATTTGAGTATATTTTCTTACAGTCCAAATACGTTCAGTGTTGAACATATAGGTTTTAAATAAAAAAAGGTCTTAAATAGTGATTTAGGCGGCCTCCATCCATCGATTCCCCGCGACTACCCTAATATCGTCGGTACATCGAGTTTTCCCACACTTATAGTTCTCCCCGTAAATATTAAGGTTTCCTAGTCCATTTATGTTGGGACCATCCACACTTAGTTGTCTTCGAAAATACTAAACTTTCGTTGCCATATAATATGTAGGGACCATGTAGGGATGCAGTTAAGATATTTTTGGATCGCGTTTAAAAAATATTAATAGTATCTCACTAGGTATCAACATAACTTGAAGTACGGGATGGTACCCTGTAGTCACCCTGATTATGGTTTTCAGGGAGAACCGAAACAAATTGTTGCCTTTACCAACAATCGTATGGTATAACACCAAGAATCGACCCCTCCAACTCAGCCTATAGATGTCGTAAAAGCTGACTGAGGGATCTCACCAGATTCTTCTGGTGAGATCCCTCAGTAGCATATGTGTATTACAATATGTAGGCATATTCTGTATCTTATCTACAACTTTACTACGATAGAAAAGAAAGAAAGAAAAGAGATTAATTTACCCATTAAAAATAATAATAAAACTAAAGTTAGCTTAAACTAACTTATTCTAAGCTACACTATGACGACCACAAGTAAATTTGGGTAAAAGGGTACTCTGACTCAGTTTAATTGCAGCATCGAGCATAATGGAACGATAATGCGCTGGTTTTCAGCCAGGTACACATTAGCAAGTGGCGTCACGACGACGACACGACAAGCAATTTACAGATATAGTAGATATAGATATTTGAATACAATTTTTTACCTACCTATATTATAGAATATATTTATTTAAATGTATATTATACATAAAAAATGGGTCAATAAAAAAACGTTCAAAAACACAAGCATTCCTACTCGCGTAGCACACAAATGGCGTCTGATCTGTCAATGTCAATAAAAATCACAATGGCGCTAAAATATTTTTGTACGCCTGCCTGAATGAATTTAATCAGTCGAATTTTGTTTTTATACAGTTCCTTAATTTATATGGCAAAACCTCCAGCTTTGGAGGAGGCTCTATCCAGCAGTGGACACTAATGGGCTGTGGATGATGATGATGATGATACATTTAAGTAGCACATAAGTGTATGTGAAAAAAGGAGCATAGGTTGTATCGATGTCTTTAAGCGCTTACTTCCTTAATCATTAAAACCTTGTTTTGCAAAATGACAATTAAGACTGAGTGCATTGCATTATACGACCTGCATTTGCAAGTAGTATTAAGATCCGGGATATCGCTTAAAAATTAACTTCATTTTGAGAAATTCGGAAAAACTAATATTAAAGACAAGTGCTTCCCCGTCGTACAAATAAACAAAAACATACGTAGAAAAAGAAATAAAATTTGGAATCAGCTTCCGTTAACACCCTTAAGAGAGCCAGTCGGTAGACGATGAACCGCACATAAGCATTTCGAAAGGTTGAGCACTGTCGCTCGTACCAGGTATCCTCAACTTTATTAATTTACGTGCCAAACACAATCGTGTCAGTTTTTTTTAACCCGTTCAAATGAAGAATCTGTGACGTAATGCAATGGGTCCTTATTCGATAGCTCCTGTGCTGGAATTGTTAATTGAACTGGAAGTGTAAACCACTAGCCCGTAAAGTCCACTTCCTCACATTTTAAGATTTCCTGTTCCAGCTTTTAAACTCCACCTGCATGGTATCCATGTTGGATACCGAGCTGGCAAGCTATCAATTTCTTTCAGGGCTTAACAAGACTTTATTAATTACTAAATCGTGGCTCTATTAGACAGGATGTTCAATGCCTGCAGAAGTGAAAAATGATGTGGAATACATGCGTCTAAAAAAAGTTAGTATCGCAGCTCAAAGAGAATAAGCAAATGTCACGTATAAACAAAGTTGATATTAACTGAGATCCTATCTCCAACTCGGACAAACTGTTCGAAGTCGTGGTGAAACTGTAAGCTCTTATCGAGTACAGTATACCAAACGAACAACTAAATTAAGTGGCACCAGTGCCAAAGCGCAACGATAAAAAAAATTTGGTAAAGGTCAACTTGGTTGCAGCGGCTTAGAAGTGTAACATAACCGCCGCAGGTTCCAGGGAATCAACCGGATATATGTCAATGGCCATTTGGACAACAAAACCAAGCTATAGACCGCGGATTTGTCTGTGTTGAAGGTTGCCAGATCTTATTGCGGAAAAATCCAGCCTTTCCAGTCCTCTATACGGGTAGATTTGGATCTAAAAAAGTATTAGTTAGTCCCTTCTGATACAAAAAAGTATTTGAGTTTCGTGCTCATTCTATGTCACTTTACTGTTTTGTGCGGGCCTATATTGTTGCTCACAAAAGTTGTCGAGCGCTGACAAACTAACCACTTGTAGTTTACTCAACGCAGCTTGTTTGGTATGATGCTTATCGCTATCCAGACTCGTAAATTATAAGGCTATTTTCTCGCGTGCCTTGTTGATCTAATTGTATTATTTCCCCTTTGTCAATAATAACTCTCATTGTCATATTTAAAACATTATATTTTGCTTTGCATGTCTTTTTACTCAAATCTAATTTTTGTTTCACAGCTGTATGTACACATATATGCCCATTTGCATTGCAATTTTTTGTTTTGTTTTATCACCGCAATTAAGCAGTTTTTGCCCCTACCTTACTTTGCCCGTACTTTGCCCTTAAGGTAAGGTTTATAGGTAAACGTAATAGTTTACCTATAATCCTTACCTTAAAAATTGTTTCGTTTAAAAAGTACCCACGCGAAAAAATACAAAACCTGTTACTTTTTGCAGATATATCTCCGTCTGTTCCTATGATAAAATCTGTATCTCAGAAACTTGGCTAAATGATAGCTTCAATAACAACGAACTCTTCGATGATCGTTATCGAAATTAAGTGAAGTCTAATCAGAATTATAGGGGTGGGGTTCTCATTGCTGTCCGCCGGTAGCAGATAGTTAAAGGCCGAAAGGAACTGTTCTACCGCTTCACGAACGAATACGCATAGCCGATTTGACTTATCTTTTGAACATAGCAAACGGTACTGTGGACAGCCCAGAGTTTTTCGGGCTAATGGAACTACAAAGGCTTTGAGAAATCCCTTACCGATTCTGTGGTCTTGTGGTTCACCCAGATCCAGAGGTCCTGGGTTTGATCCCCAGAGGAGTACAAAATTGTGCTTGGTTTGATAGGTGGTACTACTTTGTTCAAGTTTGCATGATCAGCTACCGCCGCCTGACCTAAGTTTATCGCCATAATAACAATTCTCGTAAAACACGTGCGATGAATGCCAAGCGCTTCCTTGTCGTATAATAAATATATAAAAAACTTTATATCCTTATGTTCCGATTATTAGAACCAAACAAACACAGTAACAGGCAATTTTAACATTAAAATATAATATTTGAAAGAATGTTCGATTGGTTTTCTAATACTTATTATACATTTTATTGGCTGCAAGCACATCCATCTTACTTTACCTACTGGTACTCTTATGGATCCTGTGACTTTCCCTATTAACACTTGTCTTCGGTTCAAAGTCAAAGTTAAAGTCAAATATTTTTATTCATTAAGATTTTTACATGAACATATACTAAAACTGGACAGCGCACTCAAAAATTAAGTACATGAAATTTACATTCCACGCGCTGAAAATAAGTTTCAAAATTGTTTGTCTCATGTCAAAGTAGAAAAACGAGCCAGGGGAGATAGCTCAGTAACTGAGCTGAACCGAAGACAAGTGGTAATAGGGAAAGTGATAGGATCCATAAGAGTACCAGTAGGTAAAGTAAGATGCTGTTATAGTATGATTCCTTGTCTAGCATGTTGCCATTACATATTGAATTCCTTTTTGATAAGCCTTGGGAGCTTTCATTGATTTTCTTTATTTTTTTACGATATTACTTTGATAGACATTGCATAAACAAATACTTGATAATTTTTTTATTTTCCAACCATGAAATCCTCTACCACAAAGTGACTTACGAAATACAGAATTTTGGTGTGTAAAAGTGTTAATGGTAGTATTTTGTCATCCATATGTGTCCATATTACTCATTAAACTACTAAATCAATATGGCTTCCTTGCCTAACAGCTAACCTTCAATAGCATATTATAACGCTATACAATTATTTAAAAATAGAGGAAATGGTGTATTTTTTCTGCATGTATAGATGTAAAAAGGAATGGTATCCCGGCTGTGGCCTGTCTTTCCACAGCTGGGTGAGCTAATTATCAACATTTCAAATTATGATACAGTAGGGTATCCACAAACAAAGTGGATTTCATGGATTTCCATTACCTACGTAAATACCCATGATATAGGGTGTTGTAGATGGAGTATCTCAAACGCACACTTACTTTACTTTACATACGAAGCTTTCATAGGCAAGGATGAGGTCAACGATGTAGTAAGCTAACCCAGAAGGTGCTTATTAACTATTTTCTTGAAGAGATTAGGGTTGTATTTTCCGTTCTTAGTTCAAATCAAAGCTATTAAAAGGCCTACATTTTCACTGGCAGCTGTCAAACTTCAAACCGGCATATAAAAGAAATTACTCGTCCTAGACTCTCCATTGTTAGTTCAAATGAAAGCTATGACTAAGACCTACATTTTCAATAACAACTGTCAAAACTACATCTGCCATCTGAAATGTAGTTCTCTTCAATAACTTTAATTTGAACTACAAACGTAGAGTTTAGGACGTTTAGTTTCAGAGCTATGGTTGTTTGAAGTTTGACTGCTTTCATTGAAAATGTAGATCTTGGTCACAGCTTTCATTTGCTTTTAATGGAAGCATTAAATATTTCATAATATTTCAAACATAATGTACTTTAATTTTCGGTTTTTCAAGGATATATATTTTGATTTTACATGTTATGAATATCGGGATATTGTATGCTATGTCTACATTCTAAATTTGGTGACCCAAACAAACATACACATATTTTACACAATTAAACAATATTTGATTTCAATGAACTTAAAAATTCAATTCAAAAAATATTTTTACGCTAAATAGGGGAGCTAAAAACACTTTTAGAATTACAGAAAATGTGTGGTATTTTATCTCCTTCGTTCGGAGCCAAGGCCATATGAGAATCACCTTGGCTTCCTTAAGGGAGCCACCGGGGAGCCAAGTCTCGTAGCCAAAAAATCTTACTAAATAAAAATATTTGATTTTGACTTATAGAGGCACACAATGCCGTTTTTTGTCGTATGAAAAACCCTGCTACTCCTATTACTACTTATTTAGCCTATTACTTTTATTTTGTACCTTTAAGTTAAAATAAATAATCTTTGTTGATATCTTATGTTTTATATCCTTCCATGATATCGGAGACAAGAAACTACTCTAGGTAAACGATAGACTCAGGTACTAACATAACGCATTCACAATTTTTTTTTATCAATTACCTTAGTGTTTCCGGCTTGAGAAAAGGCACATGTGTTTATAATAAAACAAATTCAACAACATATTAAAACAAATTTAATAAAAATACTATAAACCTATTACTGTTTACGAGTATTACTTATTAATAAGAAAATAAATGTACTAATTCGTATTTTCGCCAACTTAGCAAACTCGAGAACAGAGAATGTTTCATTACTTACCTGCCATTTTATCACCGAGATCCCATCACAGCGGCGATCCCTTGGGATATACTGATGATCCTTGACTAGATCTCCTTTCGTCTCGTGGAGATCTCGAAAATGGTGCACCGTACTTTGCAAAACAGCCCAACGATGTCAACGATGTCAGCGCTAGCAAAGCCGACGTTGCTGATACCTAATATTAGCATAATAGCCTTTTGTCTGTACATATTATAAAACTTATTATATTTGTCCATGCAAAGACAATAAGATATACAAAGATAACACTACATAAGAAGATACAGTAGCCCATACAAAAAAACCGCTAGAGTTTCATACACAGGTTTTTGTATGACATCGCGATACCTGATACTCTGATACCATTATGATTAATTCATAGACGAAATAACGATTTGAAGAGTTGTCAAAAAATTGCAGAATACCAAATTTTTTTCACTATCGATTGCTATGTCATTGATTAGCAGAATACGAAAATTTGACTCTCTTTTTTCAATGATCGTCAAAGTCTATAAAATGATAGTCATAGAAAATAGATTGGGTTAGTAGAATATACCAAAAGGCATCAATGATAGCCATTCTGCGATGAAATCATTGTCATTGTGAAACAATTGATTTAGTAGAATAGGGCCCCAGGTTAGGTGAAAGGTACTGCGCCTCTCACCTTGGAATACACGGACTATCATACACTAGTTCTGCCGGCATGATTTCACGCCACTCAAGTCTAAATGACAATATCACTCGCGCTTTTACTAGTGTCAATGTTCCAGCCATTCTCAAGGCAAATGGTCTGTTATGTAAAAATGATAAGCGGCCCGACGGTACGACTCTGAAATGGGTCAAACCTTTGGTGTGGAAAGCTACTTGTGTCAAAACCCTTCTGCCATCTCATCTGCCTGGGCATCAGTTAGAGCTGGTGCGGTGATTCCGCCGAGGATCACAAAAGGCGCAAATAGTGTAGTTTCGATAGTGCTTACTTATTGAGCTTTTGGGGTCGAGACCTTGGGTCCATGGGAAGCCGGTGCCCTCCAGGTCTTCAAAGATCTTGCGGGGTTTTGAAATGAAGTGACATGACCTGGGTTGGCTTTTATTTAGGCCAGCGAAATATCATAGCTATTCAGCGTGACAATGCATATAGTGGTCTACCCCGAGCAACTGAATCGCTGGCTTTTACTAGCGGTTATGGCTGATTTTTACAATACTGGTGGTAGGACCTATCCACCTATCTAGTGACCACCCTCCTGCCGAAGTCAAGCCCTGAACAGTTTGCAGTGCTCCGTTGGTGCACGGGAGACGCTCCATCATAGACCGCATTCTTGTTCTGAAAAGGTTACAGCTAGACAAGTCTAGAGATCAAGAGTTATGCCACCATTTATTTTTAAAAATGACATAATTTCACTATAATTGCTTGATTATAAAAAGCAAACTCGAAATCGCATTATTTTGAAAAAATAATTATGCTGTTTGTGTTATTTTATGGTAATTATTCATACGATGCTTCATGTAATTATCGAGTATTACGTGATTAATAAATACGACTGTGATCGTTATGTACAATTATCAGTTAAAATGTATTTATAAATATCTTAAAACTAATGATGATGATCTCTCGAGCTCAGCCCATGGATGTCGTTAAAGCCGACTAAGGGATCTCACTAGAAGAAGGGCAGCAGCTTCTTTCTGTGTATTATCTACACTTTTACTGCAATCACAAATCCTTATGCCAGGCGTGGTGATTATGGCAAATCCCTCCTGCTTTGGAGAAGGCTCTGACCAGCAGTGGACACTAATGGACTGTTGATGTGATATATATTTTGTTAAATTGAAATTTTGTGACAAAATGATCAAATTCAATTCAAAATGCGTTCATTTATCAAGACTTTTTTTGGATAATTTTGAATCGTCAAAACTACCGCATGCTCCATATTTTTCCTGAGCGATAACTAGTATTTCAAGTTTATTTTTATTTCTAGTGCGTACACTGTGTACATCAGATCATTTACAAAACTCATCAATGTCAGAGTACATTAGGTTTACATATGAAATGAATTTAAAGCTGACTGAATGATCACTTTATCTTTAAAACGTGCCCCGAGAGAGTCTCGAGTTTTTATTTTATACATTTCCAGCAGAATAAAAATACTATAATATCTGCTGCACTTCTCCTTTAAAAATAACTCTGTGAAAGTAACTAAAATAAACTAACCTCGCAGTGACTTCATCATTAAGATGCTTTATGTACGTACTGCGTATGTTGCCGAGCTTAATCTGCTAGCTAATTAATTAGTGTTAATACCCCCCATTCCATCAATGTTTAAACATGAGATAGTAGTTGCTTCAATAAAGATAAGTATTTTCTCATTTTAGATGATGCTTGCATTGTTGACTTGAATACTAGGCAAGAGGAATCGGATGCATTTTGTTTTTTTATTATAAAGAAGGTTATTTCCTGTAAAATCAAAAATTTTAGTTAGAGGAACATTTATACAATTATGATTAATATATTATGCCCTATCTACTCTTAGTTTTAATGAAGTATCGCCTGCAAAAAATACAATATCACATAGGTAACCATTTTTTGAATGCCTTCCTTTGTGATATTGTATCTTTTGCAGCCAATACTTCATTAATACTAAGAGTCGATAGGATCTACCTTTATCATGAATACTCCTTGCCTTCGTCTGTTTTCCCGCACGAGTACAATCTTGGAGTCTTCAAGTCCAGAGTAAATAAGTTATTTTTAGTGACCGACTATCGATAGGCTAAACATTCTATGAAATATCGTATACTGAATTTAGGTTTGAAAAGCTTTTTGATTCAGGCGTCACTTTGCGAAGATCCATGTCCAAACAAAAAATGTATCAATATAACATTAGTTATTTTTCACGTTCTTTTGATAAAATATTTCACTAAGCGGATTAGTTACTAAATGTTTTTACAATCTTACCAGGTTTTAAATAAAAAACATTTTGAAAAATACTACAGCTCATTATAATCGAAGTTACACTTTCATTTTAACAATGATCACAAAAGTTTCATTATCTTTTGTTTACGCACCGCAAAGGACATTCCGTTGGCATACAACTCAAAGTTTTATATTACAATTGAACATTTTTTATTTAAAAATAATTTATCGGAACGATCCCCATACTATATTTACACTAATATTTGCAAAAAACACTTTTATGTACACTATTTACATTGTTTTACAACAAGTTTCAATTTCTAATTCTAAACATTTGGTCAAATCTTAAAATTAGATAAATATTTTAGCTATAAAATTAAGCTAAATTACACTCTTTTGCAATATTTAGATAGGGTTTAATATAAATGCTCGTTATTAATGGTTAGATTACATAACTATGTCAAAATTAAGATTATTGATATATTTTTTGCAAAAGATTTTGCTCTATCCAACTACCTAAAGCATACATTTTTGACTAGACCTTTTTAATGGGGGCATAGCAATTTAGGCATCAGTGACTTAACTGATTATAAAATCTTTGTGCGTGTTAATATTAATGAGAATGTAGGTAGGTATATGAGACTTTGATATATTAGTAAAATAACTTATAATCAATATGTTTATTTTAATCATTTATCTGACAGATTGCACAGGAAAGACTACATAACTTTATTTTCTTTTTTAAATAGAGTGTGATACGCTTCTAAATTTAAGGTATCAACAAAATGTTAGATATTGATAAAACTGAGCTGGCAGTTTTGTAATATTGAAATGTAACATATCGAGGTAGTTTTAACACTAGGGAATATTATAAGAATATCGATTCAAAACTTTTAATAAATAGGTATTTAACAAGATGGGTAGAAATTGGTAAGATTCAGTAATATTTTTACGAATGACTAGATATCTACCTAGATTTATAATAAGGTTTATAAACTATGTACAGGTTAAACTACTTTTACTTTAATTGGTGTTTTGTATTTATTACTATTTCTAAAGTTTAATAGGATTTTTGTATACTATACCTAAGATTACTATGTAATTGGTTGTAGTTAGTACTCAATTACATTCACTTAAATAATAACGTATAATGTTTAAAATTTAAGAACTTGAACAAATATGTTGAAACTTATATATGAAAAAAGGCATTTCTTCCTTCTACATACTACATGAGTGATCAAGTAACTATAGATCGACGGCTACCAGATAGGCTGGACAACTTAGTGTAGCAACATTTCTGTAGACCGACACTTTGGCGTCTGATATTTCGTTCATAGTAATAAGTAGGCATGACATACTAAACATGTCTGGCATCTTGTTCAGCAAGAAAATTGAAGTCATGACGGAAAACAACACACGCGTAATATTCTGACACGCGTCACGTGATCTCGCTTATTATGCAAAAACACATTAAGTGCGTTCTCGTGGAAATATTTAGTTGACCAAACGATCGATGTCACACCCGACGTTAAATGAATTTGGAAATTGCGTAATATGTTACTTAAAAACATTGTAAAGGTATTCAACCGACTTTTCAGCGTCGTTATTTCAGCAGGTGTGTAGTGACACAAAATAATGAACAAAATTGCCCTTAGTGACACCAAGGGCAATTTTGTTCATTATTTTTTGTAATAATATAGATGTTAAAGATGTTAAGTTGACAATTTTAACCTTAAGCAAGTGATTGTGAGTAATGACCAAACGTTAATTAAATGTAATCGCGATAAATAAATAGTTATGGGGGTCACAATCAGTTTTCTAATTATTAATTGTATAAGAAAATACAGGAAATATTTTTGTTGTAAATGTAATATGTAATTTACAATAATTATTGATGACAAGCATTTATTAATTGAGCAAGTTATTACAAAAAAATATACCTACCAAATTCTATTAAGTGGACAAAGAGATACAATAATCGAATGTGAATATCTAAACACTTTTGATCCCTTTGCATTTAAGTTACCAGCTAAATAACTATATATATTACTAAGTGTTACTATTTCAGTGTCCTTATGACTATAAATACCTACTATTTACATAACAATAACATTAGTTATTAAATCTGAACTACCTACTGAAACTTCGTAGTGTATTAGGCACTATTTAAACAGCCATGAATCTTACTTCAAAAAGCATTTAATTTTATATATTATTTATATTCTTTACTATCTACGTGTCAATAGGCAGGTAGTATAATATTTTTTTCTCCTTTTTTAATTTTCTATTGTAAAATAAAAATCGAAAATTAATCATTTTAATCAAAACGCAGTAAACGAGATGTTACAAAAACGATTTTTAAATAATGCTTAAACATTAAAACAATCTGTCATGATAAAATGTGTACTAATAATTAGGCTAATAAATATGTTTTTTAACTCTGATCATAAATAAAGTAGCTACTTATAACTTTATTTAGAATTAGTCAAACAAACCGGTTACTAAAAAGCACATAATCATATTACGTATAAAAAATATAAGTACAGAAGAAAGGTTTTTCAAAAACCGCTACCGCTATTTTATTCGTATCTGCAAGCAAGATTATCAAAGCCTAAAACACTTTTTGGTTCTTGGTACCGAAATCGTGGGACTTGCTAAGACCTGTTGGTAGTGTATCCAAAATATTATCTAACCTTGAAGCTAAAGCGTCTTCTGATAAAGCATTTTGTATAATCACAACAACGAGTCCTTCCGCGTCAATTCATTTCACTATCTAATCAATATCACTAAATAACAGTCTGGCACTTCCGAAACTAGGGAACAGCGAGGAAACTACGGCTTGCCTTCTCTCTTACCATGTGGTCCGTTGGGATCACGGAGAAATCGTCTTACTTCAAAAATCACGATAACATACCTAAATTAAAACTGTCCATTTTAGACGATAAGAAGTAAATACAAAAAACTTATTTACAAATTAATATATTTATAATAAGCATGAGACAAGTACACGAATATTAAAAAGATAAAGTGGACATTCATAAACTTGCTTTATCATCATTCTAAAATTCTAATTACATGTCAGTTCTATTTTATATATCTAAAAATTTGCTATTACAAAATTGGTTCCCCATTAGTCAACATTATCAATAGACTTGTTACCAAATTAAAGAAATAATAATACGGTACGGTTTTGAAAACATGAAACAACAAATTGAAATCGTGGCGCTCATAAACGTTTTCAGTCTTTTATTACCCATTGCTTGAGCTTGTATCGCATTGTTAGAGCGACTATATATTTTCAAGCCAGGTAAAAATACTAGTATCGGTAAAAAATAAAAATTACTTCCTATACCTGCTAAGAAAATTTTATAACAACTATTTGCTGAATTAATGCGGATTTTGTATTGCCTAAATCATCGCGACAAGATAACGTTGATAAATTCGTCAATGAAGATATTCACGCTTCCACCAAGATAACCCAATCTCAACACGCGCGGACTAATGGTCATAAACTTGTCATCCATCGTTAATGACTGACATCTTCTATCACGACAAACTGACACAAAACGTGCGAAAACGCATCCTGTTTTTTATATCATTAATCATAATTTGCAACAATAAGTTATGAAGCGTCAAATTCAACGTAAAACGATTTTTCCGACTACCAGAGATATGGTGAGAGGACAGGCGCCGAGTTTTGTCGAGTTCAGCACAGCAGTTCGGAGTTGGAGGGCGGTACTCAGCTAGGCAGTGGAGGCCGCGGCGGTTGTGATGGGCTGGTAGGCAGCTGCGGAGTCGGCGTATGCACAACAGTGCTTTCGGGAGCCGAGTGAGTTCGACCAGCAGGCGCGAGCACAGGGCTCTGCGGCCAGGGGTGTGGGTGTGTTGTTGGAGTCGCTATTGTCCTGAAACGTAACAAAGTTAATATTTTTATGAGATTTATAATAATAATAATAATAATAAATCGTTTTATTTTCAGATAATTAAAATCCATAAATTATTAGTAGTTTGAATTATAAATATTTTAGTAATACACACCATTTAATAAGGGCATCAACACTGTGTTTATATAGCGGACCATCAAGTTTGTCTGCTATCATCATCAGAATGGTGTTGGTACTCCGTCGGACTCTGCTTAGCAGTGAGGCTGCTTTTTTGCGCATGCAGGTGACGAACCCGTCCGTCCACGCCTCCGCAAACATACCGGATGCGCTGCAGAACCGCAGGAGCCCCAAAAACATCCTGAAGGCATTGTTATACTGGACGCGAAGAGTGTTGACGGATTTTGGAGTGTATGTGAACCACAGGCTGCACATGTACATAGACTGACAAAATGACTTGAATAAGTTAATTTTAACGTCATCCGAGTAGAGCGCAAACCTGCGGACCAGCATGTTAGCTCTTACCGTAACGCTCTTCGCTCCCTTTCTAAATCATCTTCATCCTTCCAATTTTTATTAATAATGTGTCCCAAGTATTTAAATTTACTAACCCTATTTAGTGGCAATCCATTCAAAACAATGGGAGGTACTGAAGTGACTTTTTTGCCACCTGGCACAAAAACCATAAATTCACTTTTTTTGTCATTATACTGCAAGCCATGGCTCACAGCATAAGTCTCACAATAAGCTAGTAGGGTTCTTAGAGCCCCGATAGATGGCGCCAGCAGCACCATGTCATCAGCATAGCTGAGATTGTTGACGGTCACCCCGTCTATGGTGCATCCAACTGACATTCTGCTGAGGCCATCTATCAGGTTGTCAACAAACAGGTTAAAAAGCTTAGGGATGTAGCTCCCCCCTGTCTTACGCCACACTCTAGCCCATATGCATCTGAGTGGGCCCCAGCCCATTTAACAAAGTTACTTTGATTTGCATACCAATACTCAAGAACAGAGCAAAGCTCCTTCGGTAGTGAAGTGTCACGAAGCTTCTGCCACAGTATGTCATAACATACCGTGTCAAATGCCCGCGACAAATCAAGGAAGCACGCGTAGACCGGTGTCTGTCTATCTACAAAGTACCTAACCGTATGCTTAAGACTTAGTATAGCGCTTTCGGTGGACAATCCAGGCCTAAACCCGAACTGCCCATCGTGCAGATGTAAATATAGAAGGTGACCTTGGTGAGCCACTGCCTCAACAAAATATAGCTTTTTTGAGCTTTTGGATTTGCTCTCCTCACAATGTTATTATCGGCGAGCACGTGTCAAATTCATACAAAAACCATTTGAATTGTTTTTTTTTGGTGCACGCGTTAATTTAACCCCTGACATTAGGATTGGAAAGCATATCGCCGCATGTGGTAGTTACACAGCTTTTGTTTGAAAAAAGGGGCAGGTAGTGGGATAGCTGTGATCTACCTCCTACCCTGTGATCTACCTCCTACCCTGGGGTCTACCCTGGGGGAAGGAATCGCTGGCTTTTGCTAGTGGATCTTTTGCTGTGTCCTACTGGGGAGATCCAGTACCTACTGGGAAAATTTGGAAGGAAAAAATAGCTAATTGGATCAGGCATCGGCTGACGAGCCCTCTGCCTATGTTGCCGCTCCAAGTGCTGCGCTGCAAGTGAATTCTTTTGCTGAATACACTCCATCCGGCGAAACACTTTTCAATATTATATATAATAAGAAAGATGTGAATCTCAATGTTAGTTAAATCATAGTTAAAATATTATGTACGTTAATGTGTTAAGTCAATATTGCAGTAACAGTGTGATATAGTAATTATATTTAGTAAAATATAATTTGTTTTATAAATAAATGATAAATAAATGAATGAAAATTCCCCTCATAATTTATCTTATTTTTCTCTACATAGTATTGCTGGAATAGAACATTTTAAGGTTAAGTTCGGCTTTGCCATATTTTTATTCTATTTTTGTTGTATTCCTAAATAGCCGTGTCTTTTTTCAATAAGGTATAAATAAAAATATGTATTTGTTACCTAGCATAAGGCGTAATAGAGGATGCTGGTGTAGGAACAGCGGCAGTATCTGGATGCAGATAATTTCTCCGTTGCTCGGCTCTCTCCCAGCATTGCTGCAGACACCTAGCCACCACGTCCGGTATACTGTTTACTTGTTCCTGAAACATTTACGTGAAGCCTTACAGAGATTAACATGTGTATTATGTAATTTTCCTTAGAAGCGCAACGTTTTTTTTTTCAGCCTAGTTTAACGTATAATGTAAAAACAAGCCTGACAGCTCAGTCGGTAGTAGAAGACACTGAGGCGTCTTCTCTATGTGAGTTCAATCCTACCCGGAACTAACGTTTTGTGGGATAAATATGTATCGACAAAAAATAACGTATAAAAGTACTCAATCTGTAATTTAGACTATAAACGACAGGCTTATTTACTTTTCTACCTTTATCATTAATACTGGTCGCTTACACGTACTTTTGGTATACTCTGAATGGCACATCTTAATACTTTTTGATAGTACAAAAACGTGCCAAGTCGATATTGTATTAAAACTGTGTATTGGCAAATCACTTTTTTATTACTTTAGTAGTTTCGACTGGGTTGCGCCAATCAAGGTCAAGAGCAGACTATATTATATTTAAGTAGTGGTGGCCAGGATATCGGTCCTGTCATCCCGTGGCAATCCCATCTATTGGGTCCAATTGTGCATTTAGAGACTACTTGAACCGACTTAAACCCACTTATTCCCACTTAAACCTACTCAAACCCACTTAAACCAGCGTAAGCCCACTTAAACTCACTTAAACCCACTTAAATACACTTAAACCCACTTAAACCTACTTAAACCCACTTAAGCCCTTTCAAATCTACTTAAAGTCACTTAAACCCACTTAAACAATGATATATTATGTAGAACAGATCGGGCGGTACTAAGCAGTAAAGAATTTACCTGCAATGTTGTAATTTTGTCTTCTAAACTAGTCAGCCTCTCTTCAATGGTGTCTTGTCGTGTGCTCATATCCGAAACAATCTCATACACCGTGTTTTGGGTCTGTAAAAGAAAGGGGTCCTACGATCAATCGTTTTGTAGTTCATCGCTTACTGCAGTGTGTATTCCTAAATTTTGTGAGTCTGTATTTGTATTGCTGCCTGATTTTGTAACGGTTATGTGTGTGTATGTAAATTTGTGTGTTGTGTGATTTTACCATTTTGTAATCTTGAATTATTGTTATTTATAAACATCTACATTTATACTTATCTAAATCTAGCATAAGCTTTGTATTGTTCTAATCAAGCCTGTGTGTTAACTACTTAGGTAGGTATAAAATATGAAAAACAATTTTGAATACATGCTTTTAAGCCAATGATAATGTGACTTTCAGTTAATGTTTACAACTTTAAGTTAATAAACACGTTTAAAACTTTCAAAACTTGCTGGAGTTGTTTTTTTTTATATCGGGGATTTCTCACGTATACTTTAACGTTGATGTAGGTACTAACATTTTCAATTCAACAATGATACATCATCAGAGTGAGTGGTACTCGCAGTTGAGGATACGGTCGCGGCGCGCATCCCTCTAGTTCGCTTTTGCGACTCATTTTTTTACTGTACGACGGAGAGATGCTTGGCCTTATATCACCTGATTTTCAAGTTAGGATAAGGCCGAAGATGGAAGCGCACTTCACTCGGAATCCTCAATAAACTGAGGAACTGGCTTTCTTACCTCTAAATGCCGAAATACTGTTGATATGGCGACAGTATTTGGTAATTTGGTGGTAGCTAGCCAGGTGGACTCAAACAAAGTCCTACCACAAACCAAACCATGCACAATATTGTACTCCGCCTGGGGACCTCTGGATTTGACACCGGTATGCGAACCATTGTTGCCACCTACATCAACATTACGTATAGGTACATGAGTAGATCCCGTGTTATAAAATGTATCGAAATTCTATATTATTCTAAAAAAAATCACAAAACTACTACGGGCGACTCAAATACACCTAAAGAAAACTTTCTACATCTAAATGAGTTTTATGAATATGAGTGTAGCAGTAGCTTTACAAATATATAATTAAATTAACATACCTTTGCCATATCAGTTATTGTATTAGCATTATCCATGAGCTTTCTTTGATCCATTTTTACTTTGCGTAAACTGAAAATCAATAAAGTACATAAAAAACATTTTCAGATCATGAAAAGCGTTATTAATAATTTTAGACAGCTAATTGGTTCAATGAATTTCCGCAAAATAACGTTTGTGACGTGTAAATTCATTGTTCAATATAAATAACCGGAAAACAGAAAGTTATTTAGTAAAAAGTCCACTAAGCAGCAAGCACCTGAAGATGCCTCGTGTACGAATTTAGCGGATTTGTTACTTAATTTTAATATCTTTATGTTTTCAGGATATTTATATAGAATAATTGTAGACATCAAAATTGTGACAGTAAAATATTGGATAACATAATATTCGTAATTCACAAACATTAAAAATAATATGTACATTGAAAATTACAGGAAACTTACAGCTAAGTACATAATAATTAAAATATAATGATAAGATAATGAATGAGACTTCAGAGAAAGTCTGAAAGAAGCGCCAGTGATGAAAAGAATGAAAAGTAGGTCAACGTAGTTTGGGCATTATATCATGATGAGGAAAGAAATCACTTTAGGACGAGTGGTGGTAGACCGAGGAAGAGACACATGGGTTGTGTGACAATATGCATGAGAGAGAAGTGGAGAGGAGAGGAGTGGAATTGTCGGGTGACAGGGGAGAGTGGAAGAGGAGATTGTGCTGTCCCGACCACACCTAAGCGTAGGATGAGAGCATGAAGAAAATGATTTATTACAGTCTTGGATTAAAACCTCTTCGTATTTTTATTTCCTCTTACTTTGAGCTGTTCTGCAGGAACCACTACGATTCAAAGGAAGGTCCTGGACGGTCTGCCTGATGATATCTTGTAAACTTTCTGTATTTTTGAGCCTTACATTCTATTTATATTACTACACTATTACTGAAATGTAATAAAATATTACTCACGCATAAATGGCCAGAAGAAATTTCCTTTGATGTGTTCTTACTCGACCAGGGTTGACTCTCTTTACAAGTCGAGTATGCTTGTAAATCAACCAAGTTTCACGGAGTACGTTGGCTGCTGCATTTTTAAGCTGAAACGTATATTATTTTTCTTTACTAGTCTATTTCTTAGTATATTTAGTTCTATTTACGAATAGTGAAATTTGTCTAGCTTTAAGGTCAAAAATTTAACTTATCTATTTTATTAATTTGTTTAAACAACATTGTGTTAGCAACTACACTGTGCCACACTCAATTCAATGTTTTAATTTAATTTCGTTAGTTTTGTGTTATTGATATGACTAGCACAGTCAAAATACGCTATTATCAGCAATTAAAAGAACTTAATCCTAGCTTGCATTCTTACCTCATTTAATTGTTTCGTTTGCTTTCGCATCAACCTTACCTTTTCCAATCACCTTACCTTTTTCGTCAACTGCGTTTCCATCATGAAGTTATGAACGTGTTTCTCTGCTCTAGTTAACTCTAACTTTCTCGAGGCAACGGTCACTAACAATGCCGTACATCCAGCCCCCTGTTAATTAGATTAACAATAAATGTGGTCAACTTATATCACATCAATACTTACTCTTTTAGTAAGTTGTGTGTCCATCATGAAGTTATGAACGTGCTTCTCGGCTCTAGTTAATTCTAATTTTCTTGAAACAACCGCGACTAATAACGCTGTGCATCCAGCTCCCTGTTAAGTGAATATCTTAATGTAAAATGCAAGCGAACGTGTACAAGCATTCAATAGTTCCCATTCCAATGAGGCAATTTTGAAGGCTAAAACTAAAATTTCAAATTATAATTTAGCTATGTGCTATCTTTTTAATTATTTTTTTATGAGGATAATGGACACAAGCATGGAAAAAAGGTTTTACTGCATTTTTCATATAACTATGCTTATGCCTCGATTACCCTCTTGAGTTATGCAAAATGTTATTTTTTTATTAATAATTTTTTAAAAATTATTTATGTTTTTTTATTAACTTATCTTATTTTATGTGCTAGGGTAGTATTCTATAAAGAGCCCATAAAAGAAGGAAATCATACAAAAGTTTAGAAATTATTATTTTACGTTACTTCATTCCAACTTTTATCAGCCTCGAATGATTTTTACTAGTAATATAAAAAGTGAAACAGACTTTGATCACTGAGAGTGCATTGTCTATAAAGTGCACATAGGAGTGATCCATTCATTATTGTTTTATTTTCATTTATTTACTGGCTAATGGGTGCAAGAATTATTATATGTACGTTGTACTCTTCTGTTTATCAATAATTTAGGAAAAGTGAGCCATTTTAAAAATAATTATGTGCAATTCAGTGAAAGTTTTAAGTGAAGAAAAAACTATAAATAGTTAGGAAAAATGAAGCATTCCATACTACATAATAAACAAGTACTAATAGCTGACTTTAACAGGGAAATGGACGTTTTTGAATCAATTTTATTTTTTTGGTAAGTTGCTGTAAAGTTTTAGTTGAATAATTTTATAATAACTTATTGGCTGCTTATAAACCTCTAGTATTAATTATATATGATGAACAAACTACCTATATTCAAGAAATTGTGTACATCGATCGTGATAACGTGGTGATATAATAATAGTGTGTGTGTGTGTGTCGAGATATACAAAAACTTTATGTTGCATTTACAATTATAACATAGATAACGACAGAAAACACAAAACTTGTGATCGTTGTAACGCATTTATTTATAACATCAATAGCACCGACAGCGAAGGTCTCAAAAGTGTAAAGCATTTCAGTGTAGTGTGTATGTTGTTTATTACAATCATGAGTGTTGACTGACTGACTTCAATTTAATACATAAGCTTCATAAAAAAACAGCAATACCATGTCAACTTTATTGATACGTATTTTAAGCACGGGTTTCACTCACGTATACGATCATCAACTATCGTATACGTGAGTAAAATCCGTGTTTTAAATATAGATCACGCAAGTTTTGAAAATTTGTTGATAATGGTTTTGCCAATTGAAGCAGATTCGAAAGTGATTTGCCAGTTTTGATTATCATGAATTATGTCGTAACGTCAGTCAACACGAACATCTATAAAGTCGCATGAACTTACCATGATACCGGTGCTAACTGCGATACCTCGGCCGCAATAAGTGTTTGGCACAATGTCACCAAAACCGACGGACAGAAAGGTTATCGCGATAAGCCACATCGCATTTAGAAGGTTAGCGTGCTCTTCATCGTGAAACCTGAATCGTCAATAAATTCCAACGCTTACTCAGTGTCTATGTCTATCCACAAGCTCATAGCCTACGTATATTATCCACTCGCAGCCGTTTACGAGCCGCGAGCTTCTCTATACCTCGTATGGGATGAAAATAAAATTAGGAAGGAAAGAATCGATAATACAACTGTAACGTAAAGAGTTTGACTTTGATTTTAGATTTGTGATATTGCTTCAAAATTAGTATAACAACGTTAACACATAAAATGGCTCACCTTTACCAACGCATCGATCGCTAGACGAAGCAAGATGCCTTGCTTTGCCTATAAACCTTAGACCTAGCTAAAATAAACTGCCATGGAATTCAAGCCTTATAAATTGAACCCAAAGGAACCTACTATTTATACATACCACCATACCACAGGTGAGAGTTATGCCGCGGCCGCAGTAAGTGTTGGGAACTATATCGCCATAGCCGACACAGAGGAACGTTATAGCCGTCAGCCACATTGAGTTTAGCAAATTGGCATGATCTTCGTCGTGGAACCTGAGAGCCAAAATGCCCAACAAGACCACAGATGATACGGTTTGTATAGAAATACTAATAAATGTCTTCGCAGACAATAACTTATTAAGACCAATTTGGCAAAACATATTGCCTGAAAGGCGCAAATGTTAATAAACATTCACCGTAAATAAACTATTTAAAACCATCATGCCTACGAAACTTCGAGAAATATACTGAATTCTATATAGACAAATTACGCACTAATACCGAAAAAAGTTTTAAATACAACGTGCATTCTAAACATTTATCTTCACTTTATACCAAATATACTTGTAGCCATGCCATGAATTGATATTTCGTAATGATCAAGGTAAGGTTATGATAACATAGAAATATTTAGTGAAAAGAGAAAGAAAATAATTCTGAACACACAAGAAAGAGCGAGAGAGATTACAAGCTAGTCACTCGTAACGTGAGGTCACCTTGATGCATGATGATGGGTGGTAAGTGCAATGGTTTTGTGCAGTAGATATTCATCATAATATCAGAAGCTTTACTAAGTGAGATAACCTAGAGCCATTTTGTGCGTTTATGTTTTTAAAATTGACATGTACAGTGTTATTTTGTGAAAGTTTTATAACCAGTGCTACTATCCATTTTAATGCAAAAAAGACAGCATTTTTGACATGCTGCTAACGCAATTAGTATTGAGAAAATATTATGTATACTTGGTTACCAAAAAGCATCACTTGCCATATTAAATGTCACATAAAATAAATTATAATTCTGGTGTAGGTACAAATTACTTCCAAACTACCAAATTCAATAATAATGATACTCAAAGTCAAACTCTTGTATAAGGTCTTGATGGTAATGATCTTAGCTTCGCTACTTTTATTTGTATATTAAACATTGACGGAAAATAACACAGTGGGTTGAAATAAAGCGGACACATAAATGTATAACGCCACAACACAAAAAGCGATAGCATGCCTGTTGAGGCAGTTTATTGGTGATATCTTTCAACCTCATACTGTGTCAAACACAATGTAAAAGATTTCAAACTAAATGGAGGCATAAATACAAGTTCAAACGATAGGTAATGTAAAAGATTTGATGGGATTTATAGTGTAATAAATCAATCAGGGTTAAATTATTATTTATATGAACTACCCATTGGTTTGATAATGGCAACTTTTACTGAAAATTGCAGTTTCCAACAAAGTTACGCGAAATAGTTACACATCACAACATTTATAGCGATACTAACCTTTCACACTGTCTCAAAGTCCAACTTGCGATTATCCATAAAGACACCATGAATACTAACAATACAGTGCCTGGGCAAATTGTCATGAGAGTCTTTAAGACAAACCTGAAAAAACATGTGAATCATAATATTTTTATCAGCCATTGCCCTTTCACTCACGGAAAAGTTTATCCATAATTTTTCAACTTTCTTCAACTGAATGCACAAACAGACAGCAAACACATGAAATATATTATTAAATTTCATATATTACATTACAAATTACAAAATATATTATTATCATCATCAAAGCCTGCAATTAATATCTACTGTTGGTAATGCTTCCAAGAATGATGGGTATTGCCATTATCACCACGGCGCATGTGTATTGGTGATTGCAGTAGTAAATGTAATGCAATAAAATAAAAAAACTTTTTTTTCTTCTTGCGATCTTTCAAATAACGATAAAGCCGAAGGTTTTACAGAAGAACAATTACTACAATTGGAATCCTCAACAAACTGAGGAACTGGCTTTTAGAATAGATGATATGGCGACAGAATTAGGTAACATTTTACAAAAAGAAGCTGCTGCCCTTTGTATGGTATAATCTATACGTTAACGACATCCGCGAGCTGAGTTGAAGAGGTCGATTTTCAAGCCACAACCTTCGACGGACAAGAATTATGAAAAGTTATTTATAGGAGTAAAAACATATCTTACCTAGTATTAAAATTAATTCGGTTTAAAGCTCCTATGCTTCTAGAAGAGGCATCAGTAAACAATTTACTGTGAAGTAACATGACCCTGCATATAAGATAAAGCCGAAAGAACATCGGCAATGAGAGAGTAACGTCATAGGGAACCTGAAAGAGATACACAATTCTAATATTAATACGATTAATTAGCAATATTAGCAGCTGGATTCTAAAACAACAATTACTCATAAGGCACGCACGGGATTTATCAAAGATACATAGCTAATTGATTCAGGCGTTATCTTGCGGAGATCTACATTTAAAAATAAATCTGATTTAAATTATTTTATTATTATTTTGATGATTTCTAAAAATTTTTACTGCTTTCAGATTTAAATTAGTATCTTTACATTTTAAGTAATGTTCGACAGTACATAAAATGTCACCAACTTTCAGTTTAGATTATATTATCTAATTTTGAATATTTTTGTAACTCTCACGTACTCAAAAACCAAGTTAATCTCTGGCAAGCATGGCTTATTTGCAATCTCCTTAACTTTTTGATATGAAATTTAATTTCATTTATGAAAAAAACTAGTGAGGCCTGTTGTTTTTTTCATAAATTACATTAAATTGCTAATTTGTAGCTCTGCCTTTTGGGCTGTTAGTTGTGGATTCGATTCCCACCCAAGACAAACATTTTGTGTGATGAATATATTCCTAGAATATATATTCGATAAAAATGTTTTAACATAAAATAATTAGGTAGGTAAAGGATGTTCTATCTAAAAATAAGTTTCCATATAACAAGGTATACTTAGTTTGGAGCTACATGGCGCTTTGTGAAACGTAAATAAAAAACCGGTTTCTGACAGATTTTATCGTTTTTTATAAGTTTGCTAATACCGACGTACAGCGAGATTACCAACATTGTTGTACATTCACAACATTCAATTGCACGCATGTGTGATTTCTACATCATAAAAATACAGAGTGTGTACGCGATTGCGTTGTGGTGACCGATCACGCTGTCTGATCGTCCTATCGCCAGGCCAAGGCCCTATACAGAGACATAGTCATGACAACCACACAAACTTATTGATCACACAGTTGTACAAACAGTGGACAACAAAACTGTTCACAAAAAATACAAACATGCTCAAGACAAGGACGCTTACATCACTTAAAACTTCGAATCAAATACAGACCTGAATTTCTTTATACATCGTGCCCTAAGGAGAAAAATTTAATATAAATATTTTTGAAATTACTTCAAATTCTAATATCATAATATCTCAAGCTTAGTGGATACTACAAGAGTATACTGAATATACCTATAACTGTTCCACCTCAACATTATAAACGCGAAGTTGCAATTCACCAAAAATAAACATATGTTTCAACTAGAAACTACCTCGTTATGCTGAAGGACCATAATTATACAGCATTCACAAATGTTATCTATAATTGACACCAAAAATTCACAACTCACAAAGAGACTCGAACCCGCATCTTATCCTATTTTTGTGCCATACTCAACTCAGCGTAAGCGCTGACAACGCCATCTAGCAGATTTTTACTTTACTAATCTATCTAAAACTGCCCTAGTGCCTGGAAATACTTTCAAATCTAGAAAAATCAAAGCTAGAAATGTTATTTTTCAATATTATTTTGTAAATTAATTACATACTCGTTGACCCTCGTTGCTTAATTAGTAAGAGCGTTTCCGGCTGTACAAAAAGGTGCGGGTTCGATACCCGTCACGGGTTGTGGATTTTTAGTGTCATTATATTATTTGTAAATGTTGTGACCAGCTGCAATCACTAGAAATACAAAGCAACATTTACAGGATGTTGGCTAAGGTTTATAACGAAATAGCGTTGAGGACCTTAGCCTCTTGTTACTTCTTTACTTACGACTTCTACGCCTATAACGCCACCTTTATTGGCCAGCTTTGTGGTCCACGTGAAGGTATACTGGCCGGGTATTGGGTGGACGGCGCAGATGGCCAGCTCGAGGGTTATCTGCGCTATCCTTTGCCAGGTCATGGCTATTCTCCAATCATCAGCGCAATTGTCTATCATAAATAACTGAAATCACAAACAGAACTCAATTCAAAAAATCAGTTTAAAATCGTTGTTATACAGTACTCTTTGAACACAAATTCAAGAGGAAGGCAGGGATCTGTGTGTACGTCCGCGATAACATTTGCTGTCGGCGTCTCCGTTGCTTTGAAACATCGGGTCTTCCAACAGTTTGGCTACTGTTGGACACCGGCACTGAGAAGACTCTCTATGCCTGTATCTATCGGTCGCAAGACGGCAACCAGGAGACAACGAAACTCTTCGCACACCTCACTGAGGCGGCAGACTTGGCCCAGCAACGATATCCGACTGCGGAGCTTGTATTCCTGGGGAACTTTGTGCCCACCACGCTGAGTGGTTGTTCCCATACCAGGAGACTGACCACGCGGGAAGAGAAGCGCGCAACTTTGCCTTATCGCTAGATCTCACCCAACTGGTCGGTCAAGCTACGCGAATACCGGATCGAGATGACCAAAGAGAGAACTGTTTGGACCTTTTTCTGACTACGGATTCCGCCAGACACTCAATCGCGGTCTCCGCGCCATTGGGTTCGTCTGATCACTGCATGATAAAATCCGTATCTATCTGCTCTCCCCCTGATGACAGCCCAAAGGGCACGAGGAGAGTTTGGAGATACAAGTCAGCGAATTGGGACAAAATGCGATACCTCTTTGCATTTAAGATGGTGGTAGCTAGCCAGGCGGACCACCAAACAAACTAAGCACAATAAATCGTACTCCCCATGGGGATCGAACCCGGGACCTCTGGATCTGAAATCGGTGGGTTGAACCACTAGACCACAGAGGCGGTTAAAAATGATTAAAGATACTGAAATTAATATCATTAAACCAGCAATTTATTTGACATAGTAAATCCAATAATTGTTTTTTTGTAAGACAAGGAAGCGCTTGGCCTTCATCTCACGGTTTCTAGCCGAATGCCGAAATAATAAGGAAGGCCAGAATAAGGCCGAAGGCCGCGCACTTACCCCGGATTCCTCAACAGTCTGAGGAACTATTATCTTTCCTCTAAATGCCGGAACACAATTAATTACAATTGTTTATGGCTTACCAGGAGGAAAAAAGGGGCCAAATGGCGCTGTGTTAAATTAATGTCTTGTATATTTATACTAATAAAATAAAAAAGTCATTCCACCAACCAAACCATGCACAATATTATCCCTTGGGGTTCGATCCGGTACCCCAGGATCGGAGACCAGTAGGCGAACTTAAAGGCGACAAAAGAATATATTAAAAAACATACCTGTACTTCTAAAGCGTGATACGCGACGATTAGGCCAAGTAAAATCACTGTTGACATTGATATTAGCGTTTTCAGTGCTTGTGAATATATTGATGCCTGAAACATATACAAATATTACTTAAACCAAGTTCAAAAGGCTGTAAAGTTGAAAATGTTTATTACATTTAGTCAATGGTAGATACTTGGGAATTATATCTAATATTAAACTTAGTAAATAATGAGATCCTTCAAATATTTTCAATAAAGATCATATCGGCAAGTTCTGAGCATGAGACTTTTAACATCTTTGTATGGAAATAGAGACATATCATTAAGAAACAACGTTTGACCTAGCTCAATGTTTGGAACGACATATATATATTTATATAATAAAAAGTACAATTAAACTAACTATGTACAAAGGAATCAGTCAGATTACCTAAGGACCGTTACAAACGGCCTATAGGTAACTCAACTGTTCCAGACCAGTACCAGACGGAAGCGTACCCAAGACACTGGCTGCATTGCCACGCTGAATAGCTATGCTAATTCGCTGGCCTAAATAAGAGCCAGCCCTTAATATATAATTATTTTATTCTCTAGGTCTGTATTTGTGTATAACGCTTGTGTTACTTCTGTGTCTTCTTCTGTTAAGATACATAATTTAGTTTCTTATTTTTTAATGATACCCATTTGTAATATTGGAAATTTATGGTAACCAATAATTTATTTATTTATTTTGTTTTATTTTATTCAGAAAACAAATAGTTTTGCACTCTTAATAAATAAACTTACACGATAACTTATAACTATTTAATTTTGTGTCCTCGCATTTAAAAAGCTAAGAAATACTGCTTGTTTGCAGAGGAGAAGTGTAGGTAGATACATTTCTATCTTGTTGCTGGGCACAAAGAAATAAACAAAGAACTACCAACAATTATTAAGACTTATGAAATTACTAACAATTAACAAAAATAAATCAAGATAAGAACTGATAGATGAGGAATAAAGACAAAATCGACAAAACAAGAGATAAATAATATTAACGAATAACAAAATTATGAAGTTAAGATGCTCACGCATCAAACCAGCGCTTTATCATTAGTTTGTTAACTCTTGGCGCTTTTAAGTCAAATAAATCGAGGTCGGAGATAATTTAATACTTATTATGAATACTTAATAAGTGTCCCGGTATTTACCTTGGTATAAACGCCAGCACTTGATAGTTCGTTTTCTATTACCATTATAATGATACCAAACATTCCCATTACTAAAGCGTAGTCACTTATTCGTTTCCTTTTTTCAAATAACGCCTTTCTTCTACCTAGCCTGAAAACAAAATAAAAATAACATTAATAACTTAAATAAATTTAATTAAATTACGAATTATACAACGCGCATTGCGGCCGTGACTCATTTTTTTTGTTGACTTACGTCTTCTACAACAAACAATAAAATTCACGACCGCATTGCATATACCTTAGTTAAAACTACGTGTCGATGTATTTTGTGTAACAATAGCGCTAGGCGGGTAAAAAAACGGGTATTTATAGCGTTTGTATAGTCAACTTTTTAGTTTACGCTGAAACTTCGACACCCTTATTAACGGTAACAGTTTTTCGAGTCGAAATAATGTTTTTTTTTTATTGTACGATGGGGAAACGCTTGGCCTTCATATCACATGGTAACAAATTGAGATAAGGCCGAAGGTGCAGGCGCACTTCACCTGGAATCCTCAACAAACTGAGGAACTGGCTATAAATGCCGGAATACAATAATTTTAGAATTGTTGTTATGGTGACAGAATTAGGTAAGATGGTGATTGCTAGCCAGGCGGACCCAAACCAAGTACAATATATTGTACTCCCCATGGGTATCAAACCCGGGACCTCTGGATCTGAAATCGGTGGGTATGGTGGTGGGTGGACCACTAAACCACAGAGGCGGTTAAAAAATTGAAAAAATATGTACAAATCGTGGAAGTTTAAAAACTATGACATTAAAACCATAAAAGTTAAGTACCTGTGTACTATTTATACACGCCACAGTTTCAGATGTAAACGATTCTATCGGTCATTTAATATATACTCAAAAGTATAAAAGTTCATATGCACTATTAAATCACGTCGCATAAACATAAACGATTCTAACGATCATCTTATAGGGACACAATGACATAACAGTACCTGTGCACTATTAAAACACGTCACAGTTTCAGACATAAATGATTCTAACGGTCATCTTATAGAGACACAATAGCATAACAGTACCTGTGCACTATTAAAACTCGTCACATTTTCAGACATATATGATTCTAACGGTCGTCTTATACAGACACAATAACATAACAGTACCTGTGCACTATTAAAACACGTCACAGTTTCAGACATAAATGATTCTAACGGTCATCTTATAGGGACACAATGACATAACAGTACCTGTGCACTATTAAAACACGTCACAGTTTCAGACATAAATGATTCTAACGGTCATCTTATAGAGACACAATAGCATAACAGTACCTGTGCACTATTAAAACACGTCACATTTTCAGACATAAATGATTCTAACGGTCCTCTTATAGAGACACAATAGCATAACAGTACCTGTGCACTATTAAAACACGTCACAGTTTCAGACATAAGTGGTCCTCTTATAGAGACACAATAACATAACAGTACCTGTACACTATTAAAACACGTCACAGTTTCAGTTAGTAAGCGCGGTTCGTGGAAAAGTTTATTTATGCAGCCAACATTTCCAAAGACGAACAAAATCGATGTGACCGTGATGCAGGCTATTTTAGTTCTTCCAAGGCTAAATGGTCATAATTAATAAGCAAATAAAGCGAACTTTTTGTATCATTAATTATTGAACGCTCGGGAATTCGTTCTTGATATAAAACGGTCTTTTTACCCAACTCACTCAGAAGGAGGGTTATGTTATTCGAGAGTACGTGAGAGTGGAAGTTGGAAACCCCATACATACATGTATGGGGTTTCTAAGCTCTGCAGCTTTACAGCCTTAACGGTTTAATGAAATCCAGATGTCATTTGATTCGTCTGAATTGTAAGAGTGACTAAGACATTTTTTTTTACGGAGGTGTGAATAAAAGTTAAAGGGGTGTGGGTATTATTCTATTCCATCAATATGGGGATCAAATGAAAGCTAGTAATATGCCAATTCTAAATATATTAAATTACATTTTTGCTACCTAGTAACAAATTAAGCTTAAAGATGTCACTCGTACCTTGAATCTATTGTTAAAATTATAGTCTGTGTAAGCTGGTGTTGCCTAAAATAAAAATATTGAACCCTTGTTTTCATATAAACACATGCTTATCTATTGAAATTTAGACTAAACAAAGTATTTCATAGCATAATAATCACAATCATATATAATAATAATACATGTTTCATATTTAAAACTAGATGTCGCCACAATTAACACACAGCACAAATCAGCACGCGTTGTCAAATTATTTAATATTTTGCTATTGGGATTTTTTTTCAACTTTTAACTTTTCAGGGTTCTGTACTGAAATGGTGCCGGTCCTGTTGGCACTATTTGAGTATTACTAAGCCTCCGCTGTCTATCCATCCCTCCGTCCACCTGTCTGCCAGTAGGCTGTATCTTATGAACCATAAAAAGAGTAGACAGTTGACATTTTCACAGAGTACGTATTTCTATTGCCGCTTTAACTACAAATGACTAAAGATACATTAAATGATTGGGGCCCCCATACATTAACGTGTTTTTTTTTTGCCTCGAAATATTTGTCGAAATCCTCGGTTTGCGTATTCATGTTGGTTGGTTTTATGTTGGTTTATGTACTTTTGAGCAAAAAGAGAAATAGAAGAAATAGAAATAGAAATAATTTATTTTGCTTAAGAGGTATAAGCTTTAGTGATTCCTCGTGTTCCCCTGATCCTAGGAGGTCAAATCTGATGCCTATGAGTTTGTCTCGCAAATGCGGAAAGAACTGCGTAATCTGATTGGTATACATGAATATAAATTTTCCAAAAAAAATATCAAAAATTTTTATCCTACAGCAAACTTCTCCCCTTTTCTCCCTCCTGTACCGTGAGACGAGAACAAACCGACAGACAGCGGACAAAAGCATTTTTGACCAGTCTTGAAACATAGACGCTTCGCTCGCTTCGCTCGCTCGGTCAATCAATCTTACAGGACATTCATGTCAAACAGCACTTACTCCAAAAATAGCAAAGCCATATGGGAACTAGATTGCGAAAATAACATTTATAAACTTATCTCGTAAATACATTTTTATGATACAATGTAACACCCAAACACAGCACAAACATCTTTATTAATAACAAAAATGCTTGTCCCGGACGGGAATCGAACAAGCAAGGAAAGGATATTGAAAATGGTCAGTCAGAAAACAATTTGTGTTTATGTATATGTAATTTAGTCTGAAATTGGCAACAAGAGACTGAGTAGTACCTAGTTGACATGACTTTAATACTAAGCTACACTTTCAAAGAGAGTCAAACAGTATCTTCTGGAAATCCTTGCTCCATAGTAGCTCAGTAGAGTTTTGAGCTTTGTCATGAAATAGCACAGATTTTTTATATGACTGAACAAAAAAATATTTTAAAACGTTTCTCTAATTTTCAAAATGCTTGGAAATTCTATCGTAAGTTTGAAAAGAAAGGGAGAGTTAATTAGAAAATGTCAACCCATGGACCCGGGTCGTAAGGCCACGCAAAATTTGAATCAGTAAATTGAATTTGAAACCTAAAAAAACCGACACACAGTTAATTAATTAATCAGGACTTCAACTGCCTTGATAGCCAGTGATCCGGAAAATTAACGGTCGCAATAGCCGTTCAATCATGGGCTAGAATGATCTCACGTGGACTATCATTGTACATGATAAAAACATGTAAGTAGTGAAAAATCATTAAGGTAATAAAACTTTTCATAAAAATACGAAACAGGGGCTTCATTACGCGTATCTTCCCAACAGTTTTAAAAATGTTACAACAGCCGGAGCCACATGTACACTGAAGTATTGAGTGAGATAATTTTGTCAACTATCATCATTGATTTTTCCGCATCAGGAAAGTCACTGTTCCTCGCTGTTACATGACAACAAAGACAGCTATTCAAAATCGGATTCAGGATGTTGAGAGTCCATAACCGTCTTTATTATTGAAATTCGGGTACCTTGTGCATAAAAAATGTCTGACGAACCATTCTCTTGTTGCATTTTAATGGTTTAGTCCTGAGTCTACTAGATGCTCCGCTATCGCTGACAAATTATAATGTTTTTTTTTTGTACTACTAGGAGACGGAACAGGCAAATAGCGCACCTGGTGGTAAGTGCATTTCTTGCCTATAACAATGCCCTACTGCGTAGGTCACACCCACAAACATGATATACTACACATAAAGGTGTTAAGCCTCACGTACCCGTAATTTCACCAGCAACCATACCCTTCAACCCGAAACACAGCAATGCTGCTTGGCGGCCGAAATAAGTGTGGTGGTTGTAATTCTCCGGACGAGCCCTTTCATTTCGTGCGACTAAGACTCCTTTGTTAATTAGCACTACCACCCACATCATACTACACAAGGATAACCTGGAAGAAAGTGCTATGTAGCATTAAGTTTGCCTATGCTATTTTATTAATTAGTGCTATATAGTATTTTATATCTATATTTAATCGCGATATAAAAAAAATGCATTTACACTTCCCAAAAAAACTTAAAAGCCTATGTACCCTAAAAAAAAAGCAATTGATACACAAACTCATGTGGATTTTATAAGAGGTTCCATGGTTTTCGCGGCTTAGAACCAACTTCTCAAACCTAGCGCATCCAACGTTGTCAACTAAGGGATCTCACTAGAAAAAAGACAGCAGCTTCCTCCTGTGTATTAACTGACACCGGTACTGTGATTCTCCAAAACCCTCCAGTTTTGGAGAAGGCTTTGTTCAACAGTGGACATAACTCTTTGGGTGCAGTAAAACACTGGGCGCTGATTGTGACTAAAAGATACTGGAGATGTACATCAGCATCCACATGAGTACTTAGCAACAATACTGCGATCACTAATCCGTTTGCGGCTTATATTACGGCAAATCCACATTTGGTTGATATCCTATTTATTAGGACTAAGTGCTACCAGTGATCATCTATAATGCAAAAATTAGGTATCAGCTGCCAGCATCCGTTTCTCCAGTTAGTTTCCAAAACCATCAAAAAGAGAGCCTATAGGCATTTTTTGGGAAGTCAGCTGATACCAACGTTTACTTTAAATTTGCCCAGGCAAGCCTCGAGGTCAAAATCTAACTCATCGTAATATACATAATAGATTAAGTTTTAGTGAACCTTTTGATGTATGTTATTGATAATACTTAGAATGAAAAGTCGATATAAATCAATTTTAACTTTTCAAGATTGCCGTAAAAATTCTTATTTGACTTTGATATATTTATGTTGTGAAAAGTGAAAGTGGCTAACTTAGATGATACATCGTGTTTTCCCAATCTCGTGGGAATAAACCGAGCGGGCACTCGTCGAAGGATTGACCGTAACTTTATTACAATGGTTATTGACTCTGTTACCCCTGAGACTAAATGAAACAATAAGGCAGCCAAAAATGTTACAACAAAAGTTGCAGCTTTTGTTAAAACATTTATGTGAACATGTTTTGTTTCAAAAATTGTATGACAGAGTTGCAGATGGCTTTTATTATGACTACCGTAAATTGGGGTGAATAGAAACAATTTTCAACTTTACATAACATTGTTTTAGAATGATTCAAAGACAAATGTGTTAAGTCTAATCACTTCATAATGAACCTTTAGGATCAGAAAGTTGAATTCCTAAAATGTTAAGTTTGCAAAAAGTTGAATTCGCAGCACGTTGAATCCTAAAATGTTGAATTTGCAACAAGTTGAATTGATGGTATCATCACAGAATATCCAATATAGTACCAAAAGGCACCTATAGTGGTAATTATGTGACGATACCATTGCCATAGTGAAGCTATTGGTTTAGTAAGATCGCCCAAGGGAGGTACCACGACCTCTTAGAGTATTTTTGTTTTGATATTGCCTTACTTTTGTCGCTATCTATCCAGTGAAAAAAACGAGATAAAACTAAAAGACATTGTGGTTAGGTCCCAGGTCTTTGATCATTTGACTAGCAAAAGCCAACGAATCTGTTGCCCGGGATAGACCACTAGGAGAGTACTTTTTACATAGATTCCTTTAAATAAGTGATATTTCACTAAAAACTCAATATAAACTACAATACTAAATGCTTTGATAAAGATAGTGTTAAGTCTTACTACCTTATAGTGCGATAGTCCGCGCAGAGATCTCTTGTGTCTAAATACAAGTTATATTTAGAGTTATGAGTCATGTAATGGCTGTACCTCAGACTTAAAAAAGGTGCCTAATTACTAAAGACTACACAAGGAATTATATGTACCTAATAATACCTAAATTATATGTTAACATACCTCCAGATAGTCCATTAATAAATTACACTTACGTTGTTAAATAAGGTACCTTCTAGATTAGAACCTATGTAAGCCACTTTACAAGAAATAAATGTTTTTATTATTATTACTTATCTGCTAAGCCTTCATATGTGTGGATCACGAAAAGCTAGCATCAGTTGCTCGTTAAAATGTTTTATAAAGTTGAAGCAAAGAACATTGCTCATTTAAGCGCCTCTAGTGGTGCGATTAAAAACTTTTACACTTTAACAACTTAGTAACATTGCATTCAACGTAATTGCGAATTAAGGTTTTATCATGAATTCAATGTGCTGACAAGAGTCAAACTCTTAAATTAAATAATAAATTTATAGTACCTAATATCAGTTCAACAAGATATATTTGCGAAATAAATATATATCCCGATGATGATTAAGCTATATTTGTATCCGATTTAACTTTTCTTTTTCTCGGTTTGATTTAAATCGTAGTTAAATTTGTAGAGAATAGTAGCTGTTTTACGGTGTGATTTTCAAACATTTTCATATTCATATTTATACTTTATTGCACACATAAACATAATAACAAAGAAAAACTTAAAAATTAAAATACATGGCAAAGGCGAGCTTAACCCTAAAAAGAGTTTTCTTCCAGCAAACCAGTGATGTGGAGAGAGAAAAGATAGTTAAAAATTGGGAAATAGTGTACATAACAATTTGATAAAGTTTAATAAGTAACATATAACTAAGACACATAAATTATACTAAATTTATCGATAATACTTAATTTACTTACTAAGAATAAGAGTTAAATATAATATATATGCAAATATAATCATATACATAGCATAGGTATATAGATATACATAACATATATATATATACATAACATATACATATTATACATATATACATATTAATATATTATGAATCTATAAGGAGAGGTAGTGCTCTTTGACTTTACGCTTGAATATTACAAGTGAGGGGCTAGCGCGAATGTCATGGGGAAGTGAGTTCCACAGCCTAACTGACTTCACAGTAAACGAGCCACCATAACAGCTAGAGGAGTGTTGGGGAGTAGCAAGAAGTAGAGATTTAGCTGTTCTGCAAGGCTTACCACGGGGAACCATAAATTGAAACCGCTCACGGAGATAAGGTGGAGAGAGAGGATTGTTGAGAATATTATAGAGAAGAGAAAGCACATGTGAATCACGGCGTTGACGAATAGGAAGCCATTTTAACTGGGCTCTGTAAAAGGAAACATGATCAAACTTACGCAATCCATATATAAAACGAATGCACAAGTTTTGAAGACGTTCCAATTTATTGCAAATTTCCTCCGTGGCATCAAGAAAACAGGAGTCTGCATAATCCAGAAGAGGTAAGAGGAGAGTTTGAGCTAGAGAGACCTTTGTCTCAAAAGGTAGAAACTTTCATACATAATTCATACATGTCAATAGTAAAGATTTATTTGTCTGATGACCAGTTTTGAGGATAGATAAAAAATATGGATACTCTACACACACAAATATGGAAAAGACTTGCCATCAACGTCACAGAGCATCCTAGTATGGGGGATTGTGTTTTATGTTTATCATTTTGTTTTAATTGAAATATTTAATAATTTTTTGAACTATAATAAGGATTACAATACAAATATAATTTTTATTTACACATTTAAATTTTTTTTCATTTACAATTTTATTTATTGAAATTATATTAATAATATTTAAGATAATAAGAGGGAGTGGGGGGAGGCCTTTGCCCAGCAGTGGGACACTGACGGCTTAATATAATAAAAGATAAAAATACTATGTTTGCATGCACTAGCACGGCTGTTTCATTTAAATGTTATGTCGTATTAATATAACTGTTGGTTACAATGATATAAACTATTATTATGTTCCTAAGATTATTATTTTTTGAAATACCGTATTTCATAATAATATACCTATTTAATATGGTAATTTATGGTATTCTGGTAATTCAATAACACTTACGGGCCTAAGCCATGAGCAATTAATACCAATGCGCTTTTTTGAAAAAACTTTTGAACAGTTCATCATTTATTTAGGATCGCTGTCTTTTGTATACAATAGATATATGTGTTTGCATTAATATTGAAAGATTTTGAAGAGTTAATCAGGTGTTTAGGATCAAAATGGCACTGGAAAGATTAAGGGTGCAATATATATATTTATTTTCCAATTTTTACTAATTGAAGTAATATTACGCCTCCGATCACATTAACACGAAATAAATGACCTGTAAAATTTATTATTTATTATTATTCATATAGCTTGCCGTGGAGATTGCTTCATCGACCTCGAACTCAGCCCACGGATTTCGTAAAACCTGACTAAGAGATCTCGCCAATCCTTCTTCAGTGTAACTTTACTGCGATCACCAACCTGCCTGCCATGGTGATTATGACAAAACCCTCCAGCTTTAGAGGAGGATCTGTCCAGCAGAGGACACTAATCTGAGCTGTTGATGTGACGTAATATGTCTCAAGCTAATATATAAGTGTGCGGACCTTTGACATAGCGTTTTAGACCAACGCTTCTATTGGCTGAAAGTTTAGGCAAGAAATGCATTTACTTTCTGAAAAAGATGGTTTGCTGATTGGGTTAGGTGCTTTTGTCATGCTATTGTGCGATGACGTGTGTACTTACACGCTTGCAACCACAAGTACAGCTGAAGGTTAACATTGGAGAAAGTCATATTTTTGTATTTCACGTGCACTTAGCCAACACATTTACAAATGTTGTAATGACACAAAAATTCACAACCCCCGACGGGACTCGAAACTTGATCAGCGCTCAAGCTGAGTATGGATATGATACAAAAATTCAGAATCTGCGTCAGGACTCTCATTGCTCAATTGGTTGGAGCGTTTTCGGCTTTAGAAGCAAATGCGGGTTCGAGTCTCTTCACGGGTTGTGAATTTTTGTGTCATTATAACATTTGTAAAGTGGAGGAAATGTTGAAACAGTTTATATTTTATCAAATGCATATATGTAATTATATACTTATTTTAAACTAAAACACATTTCTTTAATTATTTGTGTGTTTTAGTTTAAAAACCATTTTAAATTAGTGCATTTTTAATAAACGACGTAATTTGTAATTTCTTCACATCGTGCAGCTATACACTAATGTTCCTTATTTTTCCTAACATATAACATTTTTTATTTACGCCCAAGTAAGCGACATTATAAAATCGGCCAAGTGTGGGTCGCATACCGAGGGTCCAGACATACATTTCAAGGTAAAAAAATCACGTTTAAAAAATTACACTGGAAGCCAAAAGTACAAAATTACCCGAACAAAAGTTCAGAAGTACTTTTTTTGCATTCAAATAACTTAGCGAATATGCAATGGTCAGCTAAATAAATGACCCGCCAACGAATTTATTTCTCATTTTCTCTTTTTTTGGTCAGCTACTAAATGTAATTTGTGATTTTTAAGTATTTTTGAGTAATTTGTCAGACTGCTGATATAAGAGCTTAGTATATAGGTAATCCCGACCGATACTAGACGGAAACGTGCTTAAGACACTATAAAGCAGGCAATCATTTCACCGTCTTATCTTCATTCAGACACCTTGATCCTATTTCCACAGTACCTTTGTCTAACAAAGTAAAGCAAAACGAGGCTAATCCTAACTGTGTTAAACTTACTGCATTCAAACTTGGAACTTAATTCGTGTCATGGCTACCGATAACAAGTGAACTCGGTCCTCCAATTACAGCAATGGTATTAGGTTAAAAGCCCTTAGTTTATAAAAGATCGAGTATTCTCGGAGACTTGGCTTGAAAAGAACCAAATAAGCCAGCCAATTGCAAACACAAAACAGAGGGTACCGACATTTCAATACAAAAATAACGTTTCTTGTATGGCTACGCTTTAAATGAAATATATTTTTTATTTTTGTTATTTGTGGTTTTAGCAGCATTTAAAATACACACAATGTGAACATTTTAAATGCTTGGTTCATGATACAGCCCGCTTATAAATAGACTGACAGCAGCGGCTTAGTAATAGGGCTCCGTGTTGGCTCTCTTCCCTATAAATTACAATACAGTTATTTCTTACTTTGTGAAATAGTTAAGGTATAATACAATTTTGTAAAACACCTAGACATAGGTTTGTTAGCTTGTATTTCGTTTAAGGCACTTAAATAGGTAAGACTTACAAAGATTAGACTTACATACATAAACTCAGGCCTGTTTTATAGGGTACGGATTTCTACTCACTACGCTTCTTTCATTCCAGATCAGAGAACATACACCGAGGTATTTCCCTCCCAACTGTACCATTCACACTCAACATATATAACTCAATATTTAATTAATAAAAAGTACAAGTAAACTAAATATGTACAAAGGAATCAGTCAGATTACCTAAGGACCGTTACAAACGGCCTATAGGTAACTCAACTGTTCTAGACCAGTACCAGACGGAAGCGTGCCCAAGACACTGGCTGCGTTGCCACGCTGAATAGCTATGCTAATTCTCTGGCCTAAATAAGAGCCAGCCCTTGGGTCACGTGTCGCCTCAATCAAAAGCCCCGCAAGATTTTTGAAAACCCGGAGGGCACCGGCTCACCGGAGAACAGTTCAAATATTGTGTAGTTTTTATTTTAATTGTTCATTAACGTCCTACAGTTATGATTTTTGACACTGAGGGTTAGATTACATATTGGTATAATTTATGTATGTTTTTTTATTTTGTAGTTTTTGAGATAATGAACTTACGATAGCGAATACCAAAAACTGTTTCGAATCAATTAAATCAATTATATAACTCAATTGAATTGAAACTTGAATTGAATAGACACTTCAGTGTACACAACATTTACATTGAATAATACAAACATCAGTTGACAAAGTGTATAACTAAAATGCCCGTATCGCGAAAGCAATTTCTTTCGGGAGACTCGTTTCATTAACCTGCCTCCATCCTCGCTAATTTTAATTTTTTTATCATATTCTTAAATTTCACGTCTCTTGGTCACAATATTTACAAATTTTATAATGACACAAAATTTTATTTTTATTTGTGATTTTTTGTGACCCTAAAACATTAGTATTTTTTTTTTGTATATTTTTTACTAGATTACCAATTACTTGCTGTGATAAAAAAGATGAAAAATACCCACCTATATCCTATATTTGGTTTGTGTTTGGCCGCGCCCCCGCCTTTGTAGGTGCCGCCTCCGAGTGCTCGCTCTTCACCGAAACGCGGATACTCTGAGTGGACTCCGACCAGTGCTACGCCCGCTTCTTCAGCCGCCGCGTCCCGCCCACCTCCAGAGTACGCCTTCATAGCGCCCGGGATAGAGAGCGTCGACACCGGCTTCCGCAGCTGGAAAACACAAGAGATCAGATTTACAACACGTATGGTAATATCTTGGTCGTGAACCTGTAAAGGTCTGCCTGGCTTACAGTTCACTGTGAACTTTCAGTGCGCAGGAGTGCCAGTGCCTTTCATAAGCAGCTTCAAGGACAGTTCACAATATGCTGGCTTGGTTCTGGACTGGAAGGGCATCAGTTTTGCGACGGAAAAGCGAAAGTTTTGCGATTGGAGGGCAACAGCTTGCTCATGATTTTGAGGACAATACGCCGGCTTGGTTCTGAAGGGCGACAGCTTTGCGCCGGTAGGGCAACAGCTTAAGGCCGTGAGGGCGACAGCTTACTCGCTCCATCGTTAACCTCAGCGTAAATTATTCATACTGAACTGGTGCTGTAGTCATGGTATGAACTATTTAAATGCTGAGGTACATGCGTATATTGGTGCTGATGAATAGAATAGTGATGTCGGGGCAAGATAGTTTGAGTACTGGTGAAGTGTTTGATTGTGGTATTCTGGTGGTGGTAGTAATGACTATTTAGCATGATAAGTGTAATAACCTCAATAACCACTATTTGCATTAAATGAATAAGTGGAGTGGAGAAGTAGGTACCTACCTACTTCTCCACTGACTTTGAACAAAATACTAAGTTTTTCTGTTCATTTATATGTGACAAACATAAACAACGAATCATTATTTACAAAGCTCTTAAAAACTTAGCTTTTAACTTTATATCGATAAGTTTGTATCCTGAAAGAGTCAGTATTAATTTATACTTTTTATGCGTACTATGATCCTAAAATGTTAATATTATTCGAGCAGGTCTTTGGATAAGGTCGTAGATATACATAAAAAAAAACAATATGGTGATTCGTCAAACACAAAGTTTTTTTTTATTGATTAGCGTATTCTTTTGATTGCTTTCTTGCCCAGCCGATGGAGCACGTTTTCTTTTTTTTTTCGGGTTTGATCTGGATGTAAAAACGTTTTATTCTATGAATCACGAAACGTGTAACTTTGAATTGTTTCATGTTAATAACGCATAATTAAGCTTTGCAAAGCTTCATAAATATAATAATTATCTAGACAGACAGGCTTAACGAGGGTAACGTATTGTTTCATCAAATGATGAGACAAAGGCTTAACTAGTGTACTAACATGTAGACGGTACTGCAGTAACAAAGTAAATGAGATATGTCAAGGAATTTAAAAAGGCAAGGTATTGGCCTTACAGTTTATTTGGTTATAGCTCTGCCTTTTGAGCTGTAAGTTAAGTTTTTAAATCTTACCCGGGGCAAACATTTGTGTGATGGATAAAGTTGTTGTTCTGTGTTTGGGTGTTGTATCCTTTGTTATGTATGTATTTATGAAAAAAAAAGTATTTAAGTATTCTAACCGTAATCTATTTCCCGTATTACAAGCTATGCTTAGTATGGGGCTAGATGGCGTCATGTGAAATGAATGTTCTGTAATGTTCCTGCAGTTATTACTTTAGACAAAGACAATTAAGGGATATATCTGATAACCAATTGTATACTCCGAGTCACAAACTTACTATGACACAAAACCAAGCTTATTATGTGCATTCGTAATAAATAGCCAGAAGCGGTGTAAAGCCTTTCTGTTGATAGATGTAGATTAGTATAGATTACTATTCGTTACATGACTATTTTAATGATAGGGACATTCAATTATAGTCTTTGTAATTTTTATTATTACTCCTGACATGATTATTATTATTGATATTCATTTATTACGAAGATTAAGTACTTAAGAATTTCTCTTCAATTGTTTATTTAATCTCAATTTTAAAATATACAATTTTTATTCAATAAAAAGTACAATTAAACTAACTATGCACAAAGGAATCAGTCATACCTAAGGACCGTTACAAACGGCCTATAGGTAACTCAACTGTTCCAGACCAGTACCAGACGGAAGCGTGCCCAAGACACTGGCTGCATTGCCACGCTGAATAGCTATGCTAATTCGCTGGCCTAAATAAGAGCCAGCCCTTGGGTCACGTGTCGCCTCAATCAAAAGCCCCGCAAGATTTTGGAAAACCCGGAGGGCACCGACTCCCCCACGAACCCAAGGTCTCAATTAAATAATTGTGTTAAACATTGCCTCAGACACATTTTTATTATCTACCAACTTACTATCATGTTCTGGCAAATAAGCGATCTTATCGTATCTTAACACGAGCATTTTCCTTTTCCTCCGTGAAAGGTATTTTCTACGGGTCATAAAAATAGTAGCTTACTGAAAAGTTAGTCTAGACTCTAGACGCTGACCGCCGAAAATGGCTGATCGTGAGTAACATTAATCAGGATAATAAAAGCTGTGAACTTTGCTACAGGTCATTAACTTACTGTAGTTTTAGTTCAGACAGATTATTTTATGTTTAGATTCCTAAGATTTAATGGTATACGAGAAACTCTCAGAAGTCTTAAATCGTCTCTTTGCGTTTTGCTACCGGTATCAGATCAAGAGGTCCCGGGTTAGATCCCACACACTTTCATTTTTCACACAGTCATTGCTATGACTGTGTAACTTTATATTCGTGAGACTAACCGTTATCCTGTTATATTTATTTATTTTTTAGTTATTTATGCATTGAATTCCACGTGGTGAGCTGGTTAAATTGCTTCCAAGCGATAAGACCGCCAATAATATTGACTATATGCACTATATAGCAAATGTTATGGCCGGTTTTAGTGTTTAGCAGTCGAGCGACAAAGTAAAGTCTGCGTTGAAAACATCTTTGATGGCCGAATTATTGAACGTTTATGCTTAAATATGTTTATACCATCCCCACAAGTTTGTACGGAACCCTCGGTGCGTAAGTCTAACTCGCAGTTGGCCGATTTTTAAGTTACTTATCTAGTTTTATATTAAAGTGTTTAATCGTTTAATTATTTGCATTCATTCATTCATTACATTTAATGTGATTGTTATATTAGCGAAACGCATTTAATATAGATGATCATTAGAATTTAAATATTTGGCATTTGTTTAATACCTAAAATTCGTTATTGCGCCGTTCAAACATCGAGGCAACGATGCCGGGCCTATATTTGAGTAGCCAATTTAAACCTATTATTTATAGCACATAAATTACAGCCATTACTTTCGGATATGGGCGTAATATTAAATTTCCTTTCATGTTGTGTGCAGATCGCGGTATATGTATCATCAGCTGAAAACCACCCAATATTTGACATAAGCCTCCAAGACTGAGAGATTTTGCCAATGAAATACAAAACATTCTCAACCATCTAAGGAACTGGCTAATCTTCCCTCTAAATGCCGAAACACAACAATATTAGAATTGTTATTAAGGCGAAAGAATTAGCTAAAATTGTAGTATATAAGCTAGCCAGGCGGACCTAAACAAAAATCCAACCACCAACCACACCAAACATAGTATTGCTTGATCTGGAGATCGAAACCGGGACCTTTTATTGATCTGAAATCGGTAAGCTGAACCACAAGACCCCAGAGGCGGATAAAAGATGTTTGAATTATGTTTTGGAGAATATGGATCAATCTCCTAGTGGTACACCCCGGGGCAATAGAATCGCTGGCTTCTGCTAGTATTGACAGCTGAATGATCCTATCTCTCTGGTGGTAGAACGTGTAGAGGCCCACCTGGCTAGCAACCACCGTCCTGACAAATTCCAAAGCCAAGCAGTTTGCTGTTATCCGTTGGTGCATGAGAGAGCCAATGTCCTCATGTATGGATACTCCATTGTCAATCTCATTGCCTGTGCAAGTACCAGTGTAAGTTCAAGGTCACAAGAGCTTACCCATATTAGTATGCAGACGCACCTGGTTTCAATTCAGATAAAACCGAACAAAAGTCTTATATAGACTGAGGAACTGGCTATCCTATTCACAAATGCTTTTAAATGTTTTTTTTAGTACACAACGGGAAAGCGCTTATTAGCCTTCATCTCCTGGTTACAAGTAAAGATATGACTGAAGATGAAAATGGAGGTACACATCATTCGGAATCCTAAACAGTCTGAGGAACTGGAGGGACACAACATTTTAGAAATAGTTTTTATGATGACTTAGGTAAGATGTTGGTAGCTAGCTAGCCAGAATTAAACAAAGTCCTACCACCAACCTATCCAACAATAGTGTCCAATATATATATATATATATATATCTAATGTGGATATCGCTGTGGGCTACAGTATTGCTAAAATTGTTGTTTTTTAAGGATTTTGTAATTATTTATATTGTGGCTGTTTGTTGTTCTTTAATAAACAAAATAAAATAAAATCTATCCCCGCATCTCCGGATCTGATATTAATGGGCGAACCAAAAGACCACAAAGGCGGTAAAAATATAAACCGGTAGGACATAATATTTATTAATTTAAATATTTTTATGATTAATGTAGATCAGCCCTTGACTTCGAAACTTGCTCACGATGAGGTCTATCATGGAGTGAGCCTAACCAAAAAGTGTCAATAAACTCTCTTCTTGAACTCATTATGGTAGCACAGCGGTAAATACAGACGATCGAAGCCGATTCCAAGTTTGAATACGCAAATAGTAAAAAACTTTGAATAGCACTGTAGTCCTAATATGTAATACCAACAAGGTGCAACTGACAATAAGCTGTACGTCTGAAATTCTTATTAAATAACGGTGCTGGAATATTATGTTTATAGATTACAGGACATTAATTTCACATAGCGTCATCTAGTCCCAAACTAAGCATAGCTTGTTTACACGTAACATGGGAACTAGATTACGGATAAAATACTTAAATACTTTTTGTAAATACATACGTACTATATGATACAACACCCAAACACTAGATTACGGATAAAATACTCTAATACTTTTTGTAAATACATACGTCCTATATGATACAACACCCAAACACAGAACAAACATCTATATTCATCACACAAATGTTTGTCCTGGTGGGAATCGAACCCACAGCCTACAACGCCGAGGGCAGAGTTACTACCAACTGAGCTATGAGGCTTGCAAATGTTTGTCCTGGATGGGAATATAGCCAACAACCTACAGAGCAGAAGGCAGAATTACTACCAACTGAGCTATGCGGCTTATTAAGGTTTGTTGTGTTGTTGTTTGTGTACCTCCTGGGCACACTGGCCATGGCATAATCCCTATGCTTGGCACGTGGATTGGTGATCGCAGTAACACATAGTATAAAGGTATTGTCCTTCGAGAAGGGGTCGTTCTATAGCACATATTGTAGAACGACCCCTTCTTCTATACGGAAAAAAATATAGAAGCTATAGCTGAGGGATTAGACAAAAAAATGAAAGTAGCAGGAATGTTTTTAGATTTATCTAAAGCCTTTGATTCCGGTATTCACGACCAACTTTTAAAGAAGCTAACAGTGTATGGCATACGCGGACAACCATTGGTATTAATAAAATCTATCTTAACCGACAGATAGCAATTTTTTCTTATTTTTCTTAACGGTATTGCGACATTGGATTTGAACGGACAAATTGCTGATGACACTACAATTGTACTGACTGCAAGTACTACTTTAGATCTAGATTTGTTATTCAGAATACACTACAAAGAGTAACCATATGTTTCAGAACAAACGGACTTAAACTAAATCCCGATAAAACCAACATAATGTATTTTAATAGCAAATCACCAAATCAACCAAGTTTTGCGATAACATTACATGATGCTTCAATCTGTAACTCATCTAAATTATTTAAATTATTAGGGTTTGAACTGGATCCTGCCTTGACCTGGAAACAACATATCGAGTCAACATGTACAAACATGGCAAGAGGTATTTACGCTATGAAGCCACTTAACCAACAATTTCGGCAGAACACCTGAAGGAAACATATTATTCATACATACACTCAATACTGTCATATGGCCTTATATTATGGGGAGCTTCAAAATACTCAGAGAGAATATTGAAGATGCAGAAACGAGCAATTAGGACACTCGTAGGAGCTAATTACTAAGATCCGTGCCGAGAATACTTCAAAGCCTGTCAAATATTAACGTCAGTATCACAATATATACTAGATATACTAAAATATGTGAGAAAAATATCTATAAATTTAAATTTAGAACAACGAATAGTCAGAAAAGAATTGAAAAGAAAATAATAATAGAACCCACTGAACGTCGTCTGAGAATTTCCAATAAAGTGCCGATCCCTATGGGTCAAAAGTTATACCATAGTCTTCCAGAATTTATTAAATCTACTCCCAATTAACGTATATATAACAATTACATTAAGACACTATTATAAGATAAGACATTGTACAGCATTCAAGAGTACTTAGATAATGACCATTTAGAGCCCTTGATTGATAGATACCTACTGATTATATATATTAAATTGCAAATACCTTATTATTAATATCTACTACCTATAATCTTTTGACTTTTGTTTCTTTTATTACGTTGTGTTGTGTTCTGTTATTATTTATTATTTTATTTTATGTTATTGACGATATTAATGTTCCTCACTCACTTGCCACAACATTTTGTAAATATTATTAGTTGTGTGTTTACTTTAATTAATAAATCAATCTATTCTATTCTTCTTCTGGTGAGTCTTTACAGTCGGCTTCTACAACATCTTAAGCCGAGTGTAAGGGCATATCAACAGCTTAATAACAATCTCTTTCGTTTTAAACATTTCACAATTCGATTAATTAAAGTTGAATTACATAAAATGGTCGATTGTTTCTTTTAATTGCTTCTTGAATTTTTATTAGTCCCAGCTAGAATGTGGTAGTGTGAATGTGGGCCGACGAAAGATCAATACTCACGAAAATAGGTTGATCCAAATAGTATAATACTGATAAAGGTCACAAGCCACTTTGAGATACGACTAAATTAGATTTTTCAAAGTGGGGCAATCGCGACCTGAAAAAGGTATTTAATAAACCGGGCCAATCCAAATCGGATTCGCACACCGAGGATACCGATCCACATTTAATGGCAAAAAAATCATTCCACTCTGATAAATATATAAATTATTAATTTGTCTGTAGAAATCTTGGTATGAAAATCATATACTAATAGTTACTGTCGCAGTGATTCCACTTAGTAGATACACAGACATTTCTAATCTTAATTATATATATATTATAAGAAATTAATTTCTAGTAAATTATCTTTGAATACGTTTAGATACAAATATACAAAAGCATTACAAAACAGATAAAATTTATAGTAAACAAAATCACAACCATCGAATCGATTTTAGACACAATGCCACAAATTCGATCCAAAGGCAGAAACAAACAAATTCCTTAATCACGCTTGATACAAAATACCGTGTCATATGATGTCACTGTACAAAACACCGTAATGTTTTAGCCGCCTCTGTTTAACCCACCTATTTCAGATCCAGAGGTCTCGGGTTCGATTCTCAGGGGAATAAAATTGTGCTTGGTTCAGTTGGTGGAAGGACTATGTTTATGTCCACCTGGTTAGCTACCACCAACTTACCTAAGTCTGTCGCTATAACAACAATTTTAAAATTGTTGTGTTTCGGCATTTAGAGGTAAGATAGTCAGTTTCTTAGTTTGTTGAGGATTCCGGTGCGCTTTCACCTTTGGTCTTATCTGAACTTGTTACTTGGTGAGATGAAGACTCTGGAACCTGTGTGTGGGTCTGACTCAAAAATAAGAGTTATTTAAATGAGCTCGCTTTATTGTAGACCTCATTTTTATCCAAGTAAACATTGACGATAAAGTGTCGAATCGTCTTAAAAAAAATTTGTTGGTAATGGTTTTTAGGGTTCTATCGGTGAGTGACCAAGCCTACGGTTAACGGTTTAAGACATTTATTTTCATAAGAATTACAAAAAACTCGCGTATAGAGAACATAAGAACAAGGATTTATTATTATTTTTTAGTATTTAAGTAAAGAGGAAAAGGATGTGCCGTTATAAATGTAAGTACATTTATAAGCAAATGATATGGATATATAGACAGGTATAGGTAACATAGTCTGTAGGTATATTCATATAATATGCAAGCTTATTGATAGCATTTTGTTCAATAATGAAGATGCAAGCAGGTGTTATGTTAAAATCGCAAAGTTAGCAGATATTACTTACAATAAAGGTAGGTCGGTAAGGTATTCACTAAAACAATAAACTTATACTCGTACCAGTAAACTTATAACTAACCAACAACAGTTGTCAGGTTTGTGTCAGTTTCGCCAACATATTATATATGCTATATAATATATGCCATAGCAGGCATTAAGGTATAAAAAGCCTAGGGGTCAAGTCTACCTCTAGGCTGGAGAGAACACATCGTTGAAAAAAACATAATCATAATTTTAATCAGAACCACGATTTGAGTTCAGTTTTTATTCTTGAAAAACTGTTTTTCATGTGAAGATGACGGCTAAACCTTTGCATGGTAAGATTTTTAACAGCAAGGGTTTTTATTGAACTCTGTTTTTTTTTTTCACCTGTTAGGAAAAGGTCAACGTAAAAACATGAGTAGGCAAGTATCTCGTATTGTACTATATGAAATATGAACTATATGATATGTTATTAGATCATCTTTTTTTGTATATACGGTCAACAAGATTTATCTCATTTTGACAGCATACATACTTATGGCGGAGTAAATTAGTATGTAATGATTTTTTTGCACCAAGAATCACAAGTTTTATTCTTTCCGCCTCTGTGGCTTAGGTTACTTAGCCACAGATGCGGCCTTCTGCCACTTTAGCTTCCTTACCCTTTGAGCTATTTTTCTGTGTGGTAACCTCATTCCTGATTTTATCCTTCAGAGAAACGCCAACCATAGCTCTTTCCATAGCCCCCGAGCAACTTTCAATTTGTGAACCAGCAATATCGTCAGTGTCCACGTTTCGAAGAATTAAGATGGTTCTTTCGTATTCAATAATCATTCGTCACTGTCGCACTCGTCGCAGCAGAAGCTTTTAATCACTGGAAATAGGTCGGGTCAAGATAACAACATTAAAATATTGTTTCTATTTAGTAACTTGAATGTTTTTCACTATCTTATCATATATTTTGATTTTCTTTTAGAAGTTATGATAAGGCCGAAGGTAGAAGCGCACTTCAACCGGAATCCTCAACCAATTAAGGAACTGGCTATCTTACCGCTAAATGGCGGAGCTCAACAATTTTCAAGAATTGTTGTTATGGTGACAGATATAAGTAAGATGGTGGTAGCTAGCCAGGCGGATTGACACCAAGTGCTATCACCAACCAAACCAAGCACAATATTTTAATCCCCATGGGGATTACACCGCATTCGTTTTGCACTCTCTGAATAAGACGCTAAGTTCGACTTAGTAGTCGGGGACCACTAACAGGATCTGGAGAGTACAAGTGACTCGACCAACTGAATGCGTAGTTCTTCACTTAAAAAAGGCCTAATGTTGGATCTTTTTTTGTTTCATTTTTTTATTTACAAAAAATAAAGAAATGTTTAAGTATTCTTATCCGTAATCTAGATCCCATATTACAAGCTATGCTTAGTTTAGGGCTAGATGACGGTGTATGAAATTAATGTCCTGTAATATTTATTAGTAATCTGACCAAGGGCAGAACCAATACTACCAATACGGTAGGTTTGGGGATTATAGTTTATTTAATATGACTGAAGCTTTCAGATATAGACAATAAATCTACCAGTAGATATCAGATTAAAGGGGATTAAAGTTTTTTTAAAATTACTGAGGCTTTCAGATATTAGACAATAGATCTATCAATCAGATTATAACAAACATTATATCGGAATAAAATATTTGTTAATGACAAGAAGTCAGTATGCTAGTTTTGATAGGCAGCTTCATTTTGTTTATTTTGATTTCTGTCTTACTTTTAGGAGAATTGTAAGAACGCTAATACATAATAAATCATAATGTAAATGGGCCATTAATAAACGCGTATCAAGCCATATAATCCCCAATATCAACCGCAGTCTGCTTTACTGTAACTCATAAACAACCTAATTTACTACCCGCTAATGTTACTTTCTTTGATGGCTACTCTGCAGTTCCTACCACTCCTTTCAGTCATCAAAATAAGACAATTACATAACGTACCTATACGCTGTCGGTTGTGGGTTCAATTCCCACCCATGATAAATATTTGTGTTATGAATGTTTGTTCTGTGATTGGGTGTTGTATTGTAAAAAAGGTATGTATTACAAAAAACAAAAAGTTTTCTATCCGTAATCTAGTTCCCATATTACAAGCTATGCTTAGTTTGTGGCTAGATGGCGCTGTGTGAAAATAATGTCCTGTAATATTTATTATTATTATTGTTTATACAGTCTAGCAGTCTAATTACATACACATATAATCTACGTGTATGTAATTAGACTGCTATATAACCGTGGTAGTGCGGATGTCCTAAAAGTCAACTAACGGATCTCACCAAAGAAGGCAGCTGCTTCCTTCTGCACATTATATAGAATTTCTATTGATATCATCCACCCACCTGCCAAGCCTGTCGAATATGGCAAAACCTTCCAACCTTGGAGAAGACCCTGGCCAATTTTTGAAGAGAGCTTGTCCACCAGTGAACATTAAGGCTATTTACTTACGTCATAATTGATTGGAACGTTTAAACCATTTATTACCATGGCCACAAAAATGCATTGGTGTTAATTATTTAGTTAACTCATCATATCACATATCATGGGATACATTTAAAGAGGGGTCAGTTACCTAAAAAACGGGTGTTTCTAACCAGGCTAAAATTAGATGCCAGATCATGATAGACACCCGCCTATTTACCTAGTTTTTATTGCGAAACAAATGTACAGCCACTTTGATATATGTATTATTTTGTTTGATTAGATAAATATAACCTCTTTATGCTCAGACTCTTTGCTAAAATACCAGCTTAGTCCAGTTGTGAATGGGTAGTTTTAGTAACAGAATTTGGACTTCTTGCTAACAAATGTAAGACCCGTGTAACAAGGGTTCAGTATACTGTAGTTCTACATTATTACATTAATTATTTTAATCATTATTTTTTGCGAATTAATTAATTATTACTAGTTGGTTTCATTCAATATTGTTCGAGATTCTACTTTAGAAACACTGACTTAGCTCTAATTAATTACCGGCATTATTAATTATCATTGTTCATAACTTGAGTTAACTCTAATAAGCGATAGATAATTACGTAAATTGTTTTCTTCGTGAAAAAATACAAAGTATTTTTTGTTGTATGTTTTGACTTTATTTCCTGTTTCAAATTACTTAAAATGTCTAAACAAACATCAAGATATTTGAGTGCAACCTCAAAAGAATTATCTAAAAGGTTTACTCAGAAAGTTGAAATAGTATACGGGTATTTAAAACGTAAACTGAATGCACTTTCCGTGAAATGAAAATGGTTTTGGATTTCCGATTGTGTTTGCGAAGTTTACCGCCTCTGTTGTCTAGTGGTACGCCTACCGGTGTTAGATCCAGAGGTTCCGGGTTTGATCCCCAGCGGGAGTACAATATAGTGCTGGGTTTGGTTGGTGGTAGGGCTTTCTTTGAGTCCACCTGGCTAGCTTTTTTGTTAAAACAGTTCTTAAATTGTTGTATTCTGGCATTTAGAGGTAAGACAGCCAGTTCCTCAGTTTGTTGAGGATTCCGGGCAAAGTGCGCTTCCACCTTCGGACTTATCATAATGACAAAAGACATGTGAGATAAAGTAAAAAGCGTCTCCACGTCGTACAATAAAAATTAAAATACAGTTCAAATCTCAACGGAGAGACTCTTTGCAGTGAATAATTACAAAATCTTATGTTGTGGATTTTATTCCAATTAGATTATCATTAAGATTATCTGATATGCGGTGTAAAATATCATGAGTATGCATCCAGTGATTTAATGTGAAAGTATGAAAAGTCAGTCTTTGAGCTCATCGGTCGCACCTTTGTCAAAATGACATGGGCGATATCTGGTCACGCACGCAGCTAAACTCCAATTGCGAAAATAGCCGGAATTTCCTTAACGGTAAGAACTATATTTGTGCGTAGGGTTTTGTAGGTCAATTACCTCCACCATACATATGTAAAAGAAGGAAAAACAATGCCAAAAATAACCTTAAATTTTAATTAATTTAAGGCTCGTGAATGTTAGTGGATGCAAAATTTGACGAAATTATCATTGGGATGTTATTTTTTAAGAAATCACACAAACATTTAAAGATACGCAAATAAGATTTTGTGGATTCTTTAAAAACATTGTATAAATAAAAAGTTTGACCGTGTAAGAAATTTTTATAGCAAAGAAAAAAGTAATTACTGAGCTCAGACACCGAAAAAAGATCAAACAATGTAATTAAGCGAAGTGGAAGCAGAATTTCTTGCGTAATTTAAATTTTCTGTTCATTTACATTACAATAATGTGTATTTTCCTAGGATTGTAAACGGTAACGGATAATATTACTTTTGTGGGTCAAGCAATTGCGTATTTCTGTTAATTATCTTGTAAGTATATTATAGTATAGTAGGATATTGGAATTTATATTATTGTTTTTACCTAAAATAAAAAAAAATAAAAAAAATTAGAAACAATAAAAATAATTGTTTACAATGTAACTAACTACCTATGTACAAAGGAAGCAGTCGGACTACCTAAGGACCGTTACAAACAGCCTATAGAGAACTATATATAAGTAAATATATTTTATCATCAAAAAATATAAAACATCGCCCAATTTTGCAGTTTTATAATGTTTGTGATGTATTAAATAATGTTGTTGTTACTAATGTTTCTCTCCTTTTCTTTCTTTCCTTCTCGATATTTCCTTCTCTTCCCCCTATAACTTCTTTCCTAACCAGTGAAAATTAGTTTACCAGGTCGCTCTCAGCGTACAATACCAGGGTGTGACTGAATTACGATGATAATAAATCAGTAGAAGGTCCCTTCATTTCAAACTTCCATTTTCTTCCGAGTTTTTATCTTAATGGCATTTGGCGAAGGTATAGTTTGGAAGGCTCAGTGCGTGTTTTTATCGTACGATATTGAAGTAAAAATGTTCGCCTAAAATATGTATTTACTAATGTTGTTTTTTGTTGTACGACGGAAAAGCGCTTGGACTACGTCTCACCTGGTTATAAGTTAAGATAAGGCCGGAGGTGGAGGCGCACTTCACCCGAAACCCTCAACTGTTTGAGGAACTGGCTATCTTACCTCTAAATTCCGGAACACAACAATTTCGAATTGTTTTTATGGCGACTTAGATAAGTTGGTGGTAGCTAGCCAGGCGGACTTCAACAAAATCCTACCACCAACCAAACCAAGCATAATAATGTACTGGGGATTGAACCAGGTAAATTACGTGTGAGCGGTGTAACAAACCTAGTGTAAGACTTTTTGAGCCACTGCCTCAGACACAATTACTTAATCTAGTTACCCAGCCTAGACCGACAGCTTAACGTACCCTCCGAAGCACAAAATCTTGTACCTTATCAGACAATCAAGAGATTTAAGGACTGGGAAAAACCCAGTGCCCCTGAGAACCCAAGACCTGATTATTTTAAAAAGAGTTTACTGCACGTCGATGCAAATACAAACAAGGAATGTTAAATTTGGCAGCGAGGAACCTTCACGAATGCATCATTTGTTTAAGAACAACGGGTGATTTGGCTTCACTTGGATATATAAATCCAGCCAACAAAACTGTAAAATGTAGTGGCTTTATTCAGTTGTGCAACAATAGTTTTAGGTTGGAGGAAATGGTGCAAGCTCGGTTCGTTAACTACAGACAACAGAGAGCTGGCCCCTTTATTGCAACGACTGTAAAATTATGCACCAAGAACTATTGTGCAAAGTGAATTCTGATTCGGATCATTAGCAAGAAAATTGTATCATTTGAAAGTTTATAAAATTCTTAAAATTGACCTCCTTAATACGTGTCCTCATTATATAGTTTAGTACGTCGTTTTGAGATATATACATAAAGCTAGAGGTCGATGCTAATAGACTGTTTTAACAAGCCGTTAAATTAAAAAAACTATGAAGATAATAAAATCAGAAGAGTACTTTTAGAAAAATGTTGGCTAAAATATTATTTTGGTAAGTACGTATAGCGCCGCCACAACACTTCTCTTAGTTATGAACTTTCGTGCGATATGGATTTTGGTCAATTGTAACACTAAAACTAATTATGGATTCAACATAACAAATCGCTCTACTAACTGGTCTAACCAGCTACAGCCAGTATTATTGAAATTTCCAAAAACTAACTCAGATAATTCCAATATGGAAAATGTTATCATTGTATCACGATAGTATTATTGTTAAATGTAGCTTGGCGAATAACCGATTTGAATCCACGATGTTTATTGCTGCTAAATTGTAATTTACCGAAATCTGTATAACGTACTTTATGATGTGGTGCCAAAAAGGAACATGATTGTGGTAATAGGAAAATCTTCAACTTAAATATGTTTGTTACATAAAATGGAGATAACGGGAAAGCTCTTAATCCAAGGATGTCGCTGCCATAAACTATTCCAAAGATTCGCAATCTTAGGAGTAGTCAAAGCACCACAAATCTTACCTCAATGCCAAACCACATAAAACGTACCGTATCTATGTAGATACTCGTATAAAACAGGATATCCTATCTAGAGCGATAGAGTTGTCGTAAATTGTGCTATATGGTCGACTTTGTTTTATTTTACTTTGACTTTGTTGGACCAAAATCTAGTTATATAAAAATATAGATATCTGGCCGGAACCCTTACAAATCACTCCAAACTTTTTTAATGGTGATAGCCAAGCGTTTGACCACCAGCTTACTTGAAAAACAAGAAAATATGTGACTTAAAATGGAGCACGTTGTCTAAAAGGAACCTATTCACTCTGGACTTGTAGATTTCAAGATTGTACTCATGCGGAAAAACAGACGAGGGCAAGGAGTTCCATTCCTTACCAGTATTAAAAATAGTAATTAATGATAAAAGTAGAGGCGAAACGAGGTGTTCACAATGGAACATTTACAAGGTACGGGTTGTAGCCTGCCGTTCGTCTACGAGTCCGGTTATGGAAAGGGGATGGAGGGACTAGGTCAAAGATATCGTGCGCACACTCACCAATGTGGAATTTATAGAATACCTACAGCCTGGCAGCCCGACGCTCTAGCTGAGTCACATTTTCTATTCTACCATGACATTAAGTATCCTCATCCCTTCTTATCCATATATCCATAATCTGATGGTTGACGTCAAGTAGGCGGCCGGTCTTAAAACATCAGCTAAAACTCTAACAACTTTGAAGATAGGCCTTGAAGGAATGTTAAGTGGAGTCGGCAAAACATGTGGATGAAAACGGGAGGTAGATAATTGAACGAGCGAACGAATTGTCTCAGTTTCGAGATTGGCCAAAAATGCTTTTGTCCGCTGTCTGTCGGTTTGTTCTTGCCTACAAGACGCATTCTTAAACCGATTTTGATGAAAACTGGCACACGTCATGTTCTTTGATTTTTTTTTGTCGATCGCGATTTTTGAGTGTGGGAAAAATAGAGGGGGAAAGGGGGGAAATTTGCTGTAGCGTTATTTATCAACGGATTTCAATTAAATTTAAAAGACCCACTAAGACTTTTATTCTTCATAAGACGTTGTGAAAAAAACAAACAAAAATGCTGAGCTGAGGGAAAAAAGGGGAGAAGTTTGCAGTAGGGTTTCAATTTTTTTTTCTACGTTTACTAATCTACGCAGTCCTCTCCACGAAGAATCCGTAGACACCAGGTTCGATGTCTTCAGACCAAGGGAACGCGGCTAGGCGGCAAGAGCCCTTATTTGCTCTAATAGGAAAAGTTAAAGTGAAAAGCATTGGTTATTGCATGGTTATAAGGGCTCGCGAGATCTACTGTTCTTACAGAACCACTAGTAGTAGATAATGGTCGACTATGTTGCAGAAAGCACTTTTATTCCAATGGGCTTTGGGAAAAATATTTACTCGGAGCTTTCATACATTTGCAATTTAAACTTTTAATAAAATATTGACGCTGCCCCAGAAACATCTTCGTAGAATACATTTTTCATTTCCTTGCTATCGAGATGTATTGGAATCGGTTAAAGTTTTTAAAGATAAATCGACGCAATTTTTTTATCGTTCTATGCCTTCAGCTATTTGTCGAATGACTTAGCAAAGAAGTGATTAATGACGATGTTTTACAAAACTTTCTACACTCATCATTGCCTTATTTACGAAGATGATTCAAAAAATAAATTTAAAACTATTGCCAATATTCAGGTCCTTCAGGAGGATATGCGACTATATTCATTCATACTGTAACTAATGTTATTCTTGCAATCACTTGTTATACAATAAAAAAACCTTATTCAAACTGTCTTGAAAACATCATGATTCTTAATGCTAAGAAATAATACGATATATTTATTTTTCACGAGAAAATCGAACAGTTGTGTTATCTATAAATATAACTTAAATGGTACAATGATTGTCAGTGTTCCTATCCAAGGCTAGGGATCTAGGTGCTTTCATATACAGCAAATTAACATCAATGCCTATTGCAACATCACTACTTCACTACTACATGGTTTTCATGAAAGAATATATTTATAAAAAACTTAATCAAATTCTTAAATATTACCCCCTCTCTCTTTATCAATGTAAGAAATCAGTTATTGACTGGCTTCTAAACCAGGACTATAACTCTACTGAAATTTTATTGCATATACAAGAGTAAAATAAAATAGTAGTAAGTATTTTTTTATCATATACAATTGCTTCTATGGATTTGCTTCTATTGTTGATTTTTTCTTTATTTTAAATAACTACTGTTGTAAACTTAATAATGTAAAATAAACATCTTGAGTCTATCACATAGATTACATTTAAAAATTTTATTACACTGTTATCATTTCGATATACATAATCTCTTCAGCCGGCGGAGGCATTGGTACGGCATCGTAGCAATGTTACCATCAAGAATTAATTGTGTTACCAGGAACATCACTTCTTTGTATAATTTAAATGTGTTACTGTAATGTTTGTTATTATCAAATAAATTTTCATATCATTTCAAATTTTCATTTCATTTATTTCAAAAACATATCGTGTGCTAGACTTTGGGCAGAGAATGGGTAGAGAATGTAACGATCCGAAAACCCTTGTTCTACTTTACAATTGTTATGATAGGCACATTCTTGAATAATCCTCGACAGTCTGGAATTTGCAATTTAAAGTACACATAGAAGAGATGGAAAGGATTCAAAACCAACAAAACCAAAGAACAATAAAGATATCGATTCCGATCAGCACCAATCGAATCCATAGTAAGTCAGATGCAGATCAAATGCTCCTATTTAAAATCATGAATTACTAAAGAGATAGTGAATTTTTATTCTAATTTGCCCCCAACTCGTCATAAAAAAAAAATGTTTTGTAGCCTTTTTCCAGAACTAACTACAGCAAGAACATGCTTCTTAGTAGATTTTGTAGCATGGTACAATGACAAATTAATTTATTTTGTCACATCGAAATTGCGATTACGTATGAGGTATTGAACCAGAATTGCAGATTTATAGCGCCTTATTTAGTTAACTATACTCATGAGTGGTATAAAATATATATCATAATTAATTTCTTAAGACTGAAACATCTATAGTTTTGCCAGCATGACACCTACCTTTACTTTACTTCCAAGCCATGCCACAGATCAAGTCAAAATTACCTACGTACCGGTTTGTTTTAAAAATGTGTTTACTTGTTTTTGTATCTCTCTTATTTGTAATGTTGTCTCCATGATATTTAATTTTTTTATTGTTTTATCTAGTTAAATTACCAAAATGTTCATTATCTTTGTTCAAGTCTGATTTTATATGTATACTTACTTATTTGTGGAAACTTCACAGATTTTATTGTTGTCATTTTTTATGTACTACAGTTAAACTAACTATGTACATGATGAACTTTTTTTGAATAAAAATGTAACCGACTTCACCACTAAAAACTTGAAAATAACTCTAAGGGTAAGTCCATATAATTTAAAGGCAGTGCCATACAAAAATCATTTTGCTGTGCTTGGCGATTTGTCACCAACTTCAAATTATATCCTACCCTAAGAGTTGTTTTAAAGTTCTTAGTGGTGAAGTCGGTTCCAATTTTATTCAAAAAAAGTTTAATTTATTTTTTTTAAAACAAACATGCATCCAAATGAGAACCTCCTCCTTTATTTGAAGTCGGTTAAAAAGCTGTCGAATTACTATGGACCGTAACAAACGGTTTCTTGATAACTCAACTCAACCAGACCAGTATCAGACGAAACGTGTCCATGACACTGGCTGCATTGCTATGCTAATCCGCTGGGCTAAATAAGAGCCAGTCCTTGGGTCACGTGTCGTCTCAATCAATTAAGATTTTTGAAAACACAGAGGGCACCGGCTCCCCACGTTTTCATTTCCTAAGAACAATAAAAAAAATTGGTTGAAATATTTATTTCTTACATTATTGTACACCCTCTTACATCAACCAAACGTGTACTATACACTCCATCTTAAAATTGCCTAGAAGAAATCGCAACCGATAAATCCCCTTTTGTTAATATTTATAACATAATATATACGATACAATTTATAATTAAAACACTATTACCCATTAAAACATTATTGTTCTGTATAATTTTGGGGTGCAATAAAGAATTTTCAATATGATATTCAGTCATCCATATTTGTTTTATTGCAAAGAGAATGGAGTTTACTCACCATTGAAAAATGCAAATGGAAATTGTATTCATCAAATTAGTTTTCATTCTGTCTCCGCGCACATTTTCAATCAAGTTTTTATATAATACGGGCATTGAAACAATGGAAAATTGATTAAACGTTAAGCTGAAAATGAATAATACCTACCATTTATTTCAAGATCGTAGTGAATATTTTCTAGAGTGCCTACCGTAGAATCACGTCCATCTGGCTAGCTACCACCATCTCACCTAATTCTGTAGCATTTAAAGGTAAAATAGATAGTTCCTCAGTTGGTTGAAAATTCCGGGTGATCTGCGCATCCACCTTCGGCCTTATCGTAACTAGGTGAGATGAAAACCAAGTGCTTTCCCATAGTAACTAAAAAAAGCACTAGAGATCCCAGCTAGGTACTCCATGTAATAGTTATAACCTAAATTAATTTTGCTTATGTTGTCTTATGTATGGGTGATTCATAGTCACATTGTCTGTACATAATGTATCAGTAATAGGCTTCAACGCGTCTGCCAGTGACATTAACTCCGATATCGATGTCGTCAATTTAATATGCATAATTGGCGGCTCCTGATAGTTATTGCATCACATACCCAAATGGTCATGAATATTCATGATTACCCATGCGTGATGGGTTTTCTCTAAGTGATTAAATTTACTACTTCATAATTCTTATTCCTATGAGTCACTTTTGCACATGAAAAGATGAAATCTACGACGGAGTAAGCCTACCTAGAAGGTGTCTATAATCCTGTTTATATTCATAACTCCATTTTTAAAGACATAAGAACCGTAACACAGTGGAAATACAGACTTCATTATGCAGCTTGTTCAATTTTGACAGAGTACCTACCAGACTGCAACATGCAAGCTGGCAGCTTCTCAACGTGCCGAGTTAAAAGCTGATAAGTTAAAGAACCTCCTAGCTGAAGTTTACTAGAAACTAAAGGTGAAGTCCGTAGTCCATGGATGGTCTAAAGTTGGCTAAAAAACTTATCTATATCTTACAAATTACCGAAAAAGGTCAAGATAAAAGACCCATCGTATAAGTAAAAAAAAAATTAGTAGCGTTTTGTTTTTTTGTTATATGTTATTTATTTAATAATAATGAGGCTTGTTAAATATAATGGGTACATGATGGGTTTGCTCCTGACTTCTCTAGACCAGATCAAGGATAAAGGACTGTAGATAGTATATGTATATGTATAGTATATGGACTCCATCCAACAGTGGATATTAATTGTATGTGCACATCCCATTAGTATCCACAGCTGAACAGACTCCTACAAAGTAGAGGGTTTCGTCATAATCACTTCGCTTTGCAGGGTGATTTGTGATCGCAGTAAAATTTGTAAATATTACACAGAAGGAAGCTGATGCCCTTCTTCTGCTGAGATCCCTTAGTTGGCTTTACGACATCCATGGGCTGAGTTGGAGGGGTCGATTCTTAAGCCACAACCGCCACGGAAATGAAGTGCATCAAGCGTGAAACCAAAATATATCAGGGCTTAATAAACGCAAATTCACTTTTACCTTAGCTGTAACACGGTGCTTGATTCAACTTAGCTGATGCTACAACAGATCATAAACTTACGGGAAGGTTTTACTTTTACACTTAAAATCAACTTGATACCAGTCATTTAATATAGCCGTTTAAAGTTTGAGCCGAAGTAGGTTAGGAAGTGCCTCGTCTCATAGAAAATTAAACGGGGCTAGAATGTCTCGCAAACGTTTTAATAGACATAGAAGTAGAGGGAAATTGGGTCGATAGCTTATTCTCAAACAGGCAGCAATAAATATGTATGGATTTAACATTTCTACATACCTCACAAACATTGAATAACACCCCTAGAAATAGAAAAAAAATGGTCAACAGATACGATTAATACGAATTATCTTCTAGTAATCTTCGGTAGGAAGGTACATCATTATTATGTTATGCCATCTTACATGTCAAAAAATGTCATAAGTCAAAAACCATATGTGATGAAGGCCAAACGCTTCGATCCCGAATAACCCCGCCGTATATATACAAAATATTTTTTACGTCAAATACATACCTATTTTAGGCAGTAATCGAACGTATGAATTTGACATAAAAATATATTGTACTACGGCGAAGCGTTTGGCCTTCATCTCACCTGGTTTTTAACTTATGACACTTTTCACATGTTTTAAAGCATGAAATATTGTTGGTGCATACTAATTATGTAACTACTAAATCTTATATCTTTCAATACTTCGTTTGCATGTAAGAAGCTCGAGGAGGTTTTGTATACAACATGGAGTAGAAAATAAATTTCGCTTGCAACCGCTTCCTATTTTATGGCTCTTGTTTTCCATATATTTACAAAATGCTTTTGATGAGTTTTTTGCACCCGACATCTTCAGGCGATGCTGGTGGAGCTTAATGTGCCTATAATTTTAATGAAGACCGGAAGATTCTTTTGAGTCGGACCATGGTAATGCTGGTAGACGGCAGAAAGAGGCATGGTGGTTGTACTCTCCTAGATGAGCCCATGTACCTAGGAACCTTACTTATCATTTAAGGCGGATAAAAATAATAATTTCTAAAAAACATTTTTATGATACTTCTTTTGATTTTATTGTTTTACGCTTTATTTATCGAAAATAGATCTAGCGACCAATTTAAGAAGCTACCCCAAAATTTTAATAATTAGGTATCAATTGGTCTTGCACGCGATATACACGTGCAAGTCCAATTAATCAACCGAATTTATTTTCGTTATCCGAACGTTTAAGTGTTACCTTTCTTATTGAAATAAAATATAAATTGAAATACTGTGAGGTAACACTAAATCAAGTTATTCCCTATAAAATTTGATAATTTATGCATTGTTCGGTGATAGGGTTAGGGACTCTTTATTAGTTTATGCTAAACCACAGGCTTTTAAATGAGTATCTTTGAGCATGTAGCAAGTTAGGTAGAGGATAGTAACTTATCCAATTTACATGATAATAGTGTAAGCGATTCATGACAAGGCCCAATAAACGCACAATCGACAACTAGGCAAGTTTACTACAAGGGTTAGGGTGTGTGATGATACACCCTAACCCTAAGAGGTTATGGTGTATCTTGATTACTTACTGCAGGAACCATAATGTAAACGGGACTTGATTAGAATACCTTCTTTTTTATACTAAATATTAAAATGTTAAGTGCATCTCTTGCCTATATCAAGGCCTTACTGCATAGGTCATATCCACAAAGAATATCGCGGCACTGATTTGCACGCGTCAACTTGCCATAAAGTTATAAAGCCCCGTATCACCGCAATTTCACCGAAAGCTCTACTTTTCAAACAGAAACACAGCAGTTCTGCTTGGCGGCCGAAATAGGTACTTCCCCGAACAAGCCTTTTTACACTTTCAGAACTATAATAATCCTAACAATGTATAATTAAACTAACTATGTACAAAGGAATCAGTCGGGTTACCTAGGACCGTTACAAACGGCCTATAGGTAACACAACTCTTCCAGACCAGACGGAAGCATGCCCAAAACACTTGCTGCAAGGACGCTGAATAGGAATAATTATATATTTGATAATAAGTACCTATATAAGCTGCTGCATTTGTGGTGAAATCCCTTGGTCAGTTTAACGTCATCCGGAAGCTTAGTTTAATTAATATTTTTTAAGGAATTATGGGTAAGCTTTTTAACTTTAGGCTAGTCTAGATCTGGGCCAGATCAAGGATGAGGTCTACGATGGAACGAGTTACGAGTTTTTTTATTGTCCTACGGGTAAGCACTTTATCTCACCTGGTTACAAGTTCAGATAAGGCCGAAGGTGGAGGCGCACTTGACCCGGAATCCTCAACAAACTGAGGAACTGGCTATCTTACCTCTAAATGCGGGAACACAACAATTTGAGAATTGTTGTTATGGCGACAGAATTAGGTAAGATAGCCAGGCGTATCAATACAAGGCGTACAATCTCCGTCTGCCGAGTTAGTATATGGAGAACCGTTGCCACTTCCAGGTGAATTCTTCGGCCAAAAAGATGACGAACGCACGACTGATATAACCGAGTTTTCAGCACGTATCAGATCATTCGCCAACAATTTACAGCCAGTCCCCACTTCTCACCACTCAAACTATAAGATCTTTATCTATAAAGATCTAGCGACTTGCTCTCATGTATTTTTGAGAGAGGACGCATTGAGAGGGTCTCTTCAACCGGCGTATACCGGCCCGCACGAAGTGGTTGCGAGAAGCACCAAAACATTTAAAATTAAAGTGAAGGGTAAAGTTGTGACCGTATTTATAGACCGACTAAAACCAGTCTATATACTGTCACAATTACAACACAATGACCTTCCTATTGGTACTACTCCATATTCTCCATCTCCTACTCCCACACCAGTGCAAAAGTCCACACGTTCAGGGCGCGTAGTTCGATTCCCGGACTATTATCGCCCGTGTAACACGGTCTCGAAAGGAGTGATGTGGGGAACCACTTAATAAAATATTTTAAGTATCGATCTAGTTATAAATAATAAACAGATATTATACATATTTACACGAACTTCTTCTATTTACATCTACGATATGATATTATGAACCTAGCATGAATTAAACATAATAAATTAACATAATAAATTATCATGTATCAACATGATAATTTATTAGTTATAAAATATTTGAGCAACACGTCACGACAATGAGCGTCCGCTTCGTCATATCTTATCATCGTAGTAAGAGCACAAGTCCTTATCGTGACTACCCGCAAATTCCGTTTTATTTCGACTAGGTACAAGGTATAGTGGATTATATTCTCTGAAGTCAATGAAGGTTAGCTTTTGTTATGGTATAAGGTTAGCGTTTGTTTTGATTTATAAAAATCACTAATTGTGTTGTGCTGTAATTAAATCTAAGTAAGCTAATAAGGTACGGACACAAGGTGTAGTGTGAAGTGCGGTGACGATATATCTCACGGTTTACGTACGTATATTTTAAACTTCCGAATAAACTTCGTTCGAATTGTGTTGGAATTTATTTCATCTTATCCCCCAAAAACATACTCTCTCTTTACCCTAAACTGTATCTAGGTATTCAAGCTTTGTGCTGTAAATAATGGGATTCTCCCTCGTCGCTACAAAATAGGCTGAAATAGGTCAAGTGCAGAGCACACCTACTTATTGTTTGTTCGTCGAGTCGGTCAAAGCCCCAATATTTACTCTAGAACAATGAACAGTTTTAATATAGTGGACCTTGCTAGTTTCTATACACGCTATTTAGGCATGTATTGCATGATATGTCATCATGAAAGAGATTTGTAATAGAAAAATTCAATTATTTTTTGATAACACGATGGGTTTTTTTATGAGGTTTGTAGTAAGGGGGTGCTTTGCCTTAATCTCACCTGATTTTTCAAGTTATGATAAGGCCGAAGGTGGAACTTCAATAAACTGAGGAACTGGCCATCTTACCTCTAAATTCCGGAACACAATCATTTTAGAATTGTTTCGATAGAATTAGGTAAGACGGTGGAAGCTAGCCAGTCGGACTTAAAGAAAATCCTACCACCAACTAAACCTAGCACAATATTGTACTCACTATTGGCATCACACCCGGGACCTATGGATTTGATACTGGAAAGCGAACCACTATACCACAGAGACGGTTAAAATGTATTCTAGATTACAGAACTAGAAAATTTTAATGCTAGGCTAGCTCTAGATCAGAATAAGGAAGGGTTTTATGATGGAACGAACATTCCCAAAAAACACTGGTTCTACTGCGCAACGAAAGGTATCGAACTGCTTGGTGCTTTTGCCTTTGGCAGACTGAGGCAGCAAACCTAGCAGTGGAAAGATGATGCAAATTAATGACTAAATCATGATTAAATATGTCTATTAATAGTATTTGGATACTGTATGATTAATATAACACTTTTGCTTTATTGTTCAACGAGGAAGCGATCCAAATGCCGGAGCACAACAATTTTAGAAATTCTTGTTATGGCGACAGAATAAAGTAAGATGGTGGTAGCTAGCCAGGCGGACTTAAACAAAGTCCTTACTATATTATACAAACAAAAGTTTGTTTCGATGTGAGGATGTTTGTTCCTTTTCCACGCATAGTTCCCGGTATAGTACAATATATTATATTGTACCCGGGAACAAAAGATCAGTTACGTTTTATTTCTTAAACAAGTTCCTTTGAGTAATATCAAATGATGAAGTGGATGATAACATTCATTTTTTAAGTGACTTGCTAGTTTATTTTTCGGAAGTATCTATGTGAAATTTGACATGAATAATGTGTATTCCATAGAACACAACAAAAGCCACTTTTATGCGGAAGGAGGGCAAAGAAGGGAACAAATAAATGGCTATGTAAACAATAATTTCAGTCCACATACGTCCACTGCTGAATAAATGCCTCCCCCAATCGACGACACTAATAGCGACCTGAGCCACTTCCATCCATTAACTCCCCGCAACAGCCATAATGTCGTCGGTCCATCAACTGGGTCTTCCTACACTCCGTTTCGCGTTTAATCGTAATGTAAACAAATAATTATCTAATGCAGTAAACCAGATAAACTTTTGACATACCCAGCTGTTCTAAATTAAACTGTGACTTGCAACTTGACGGCGAAGTTTGATTCTACGATCAAGAATGCAGCTGGCTTCGCTTCGCTTCGTCTAAATTCCAAGTTCATTAATTTAATAGAGGAAACACATAGCTGACAAGCGTATACTAACTTATTCTGATCTTTATCTTACACTACTTATTTCTTGTTGTATGTTTACGTCGTCATTATGTCACGATTTTCAATTCCGGCTATGTTTCATCTGGCGTTTCGTTTAGGAAAGTAATCAAGTCCTTTTTAAGCCTTATAGCTCAATTGGTAGTAACCCTTCGGCGCTGTTGGTTGTGGGTTTGATTTTCACCAAGGACAAACATTTAACATTTGTGTGATTAATATAGATGTTTGTTCTGTGTTTGGGTGTTTTGCTGTATGATAAGTAAGTACTCTATTTCCCATATTACAAGCTATGCTGAGTTTGGGGCTAGATGGCACTGTATGAAAATAATGTCCTGTCCTGTAATACTCAATTAGTGGTAAAAACTATTGTGTAACTTAAGAACAGCACCAAGTTGGGAGTCACTGAAATGAATTTTTCGTGAACCCAATATTTTTAGAGGAAAACGGTTGTTGTATTACATTTTTTATTTTAAATAAGGAAAAGCGTAATTTCTTCTGTGCTCAAAAATTATGTACCAACAGCATGCAGCAGCATTATTAAAATGACTGACAACCGAAAAAAAGATCGTAAGACGGACATGAAGGGTTTTTCTCGAACACCTGCGAATCAACATACTTTACTGTTGGTTTCGTTTATCAAAGTAGACCCTCTGGTCGCACTGTAAGATTATTTTCATCGACGCCAGTCTCACGGTCATTTTGTAAAAGAAAACATTTACAGTTACATTAATATAGAACCTTTTCTGTCCTTGAGTAACTCTATTATCCATCTTCAATTTAGGCTGTAGGTTACACTTTTACAAAAGGGACGAGCGACAATGTCCAAATTCAACACGAAATGTCAATTTAGGAAATTACCATTTTAAAGATCTTTACTTCGTTTCCAGCCTTTTACTATTCCCATTAGTTTATATCTAATCTCGACTAGCTAGAGTGGTTAAGTTATTTGTTTAATATCATTCGGGAAACATTAATATACAATATAATGAAAAATAATTCCGCATCTAACAAAGTTTCCATTTTTAAGTAGTACAAAATAAATGAGGTGTACAAAATGCATAATAACAAACAAATACAAAAATATAAACAAAAAAATCCGCGAATACGCGAAGTCATCTTTAATTGAAATATGTATTCGACAAGCCCCACAGCACAAGCTGTAGAATGTGGGTGCGATTCCCACCCAGGACAAAAATTTTGTGTGATGCATAATTTTACTAGTACTGTGTTCGGATTATTGTATTGTAGAATAAGAATGGTTTGATTGGTGGTAGGACTTTGTTTAAAGTCCACCTGGCTATCCACTACCATCTTACCTAAAACTGTCGCCATAACAACAAGTTTCAAGTGTTATGTTCCGGCATTTAAAGGAAAGATAGCCAGTTCCTCAGAATGTTGATAATACCGTTTCCACCTTTGGCCTTATCATAGCTTGCAAACCAGGTGAGATAAAGGCCAAGAACAAGTCTCTTACCTTACAATAACGAATAAAAAACAATATGATATAAATTTTCTAGTTCCCATATTACAATCTTTGCTTAGTAAGGGATTAGATGGCGCTGTATGAATTGAATGTCCTGTTTTATCCTGTATAGTTCAAGTACATAGCTGTGCTTGTTTTTTGTTTCTAGTCTTTGTCAATAATCTGCCTTCCAGTGTAGGAGATTTATGTGATAATGTATATTGTTTGCAGACAATACTTCATTAATATTTAGAGTTGATAGGGCTAAAGATAATTATAATTTTTACAAAATTATTTCTTATGGCTCTAGCTATAGCTCTTGATTAGTTTACGGTAAATAACCTCTTATTAAATGCGACAAAAACAAATGCATTAGATCCACCTTATGTTCAAGTCAGCAATGACATAGTCAGCATTATCTTAAACGGGGAAATACTTAACTTTATGGAAGCAACTACTTCATTGGGTTTAAATATCAATGCAAAGTTGCAATAGGGTATTCATATTGATATTAATAAAGAGTTGTTTAATTAAAAGTGCCTACTGCAAAATAAGTGACTATATCGACGATAAGAACGCGTGGCCCGATGTTGCTATACCCAGTTGATAGCTAAATGGTTGTTTATTTATGTTAAAAAACTGCCCATATGTAGTTAATATTTTTTTTTTTAAGTTAGTATTAAGGTTAATGATGTAGATAGTATTTAGGTAAGTACCAACTTGTAATTTATTTAAAATATTTTTAACTCTATTTAATCTAAATGATGAATGGATGACCAAAAAATTAACCAGCCCGAGTTTTTGCCTTTCTCCGTGTGTGCTCGCGATGCCGGTAGATTTGACGTTTCAAAATGATCTTTAAGAATATATTTGATTTTAATTTTGATTTTTGCTTAGTTTGAGGAATATGGCGATGTTTAAAGACAACATTTCGGTTTCTGTCTGTTACCTTTAGTACATTTTAGTAACCGAGATTTCGTAACCAGCTACGAAAATTTAATTTAATTTTATTATATCTATATAATCATAGTATCGGTTATTGAAAAAAAAAACATTTTCCAGTTAAATAACCAGCTAGGAACATAGATATCATAAAAAATAAAACATATATTATAAATAAGTTTTCATATATGTAATTGGTTACGTAAGGAACTTAGTATTTCATTTTCGTAGCTGGTTACGAAAATGTACCAAAGGGTGTGTGTCAAGGTGTTATGCGGGCAAAACCAAGTAAAATAAAATAGGGTTCCTGAAATTCAACGACGATTCCATTACCTCGTTAAACAAAACAATGAGACTCTCCAAAAGCAAACTAGTTACCGGGCGGCCTTTGGGAGTTGATACTTAAACTTCTCTCCAACTCAAAATTATCTGTGGCGCTCTCTGAACTATGTAAAATGTAAATTGCAGGCTGGAACTTACTGTTGAGTACGAACAAATAGCCAAACCGGCCAAGTGAGGATAGGCCCACAGAGGGTTCCCACATTTTAAAACGAAAAATCTGATATCGAGTGTGGACCCCCTTTCATTTCAATTATTTATTCTTACAGCAGCAATTTCACACACTATGTGAAAATTTCAACTGTCTACCTATTACAGTTTATAAGATAAAGACCACTGACAAAAACAACCCGCTGATTGACAGACGGAATGAACAGCGGAGGCTTAGTAATAGGGTCTCGTTGGTACCCTGTGGGTACGAAACCAAAAAATGGCAAAATAAGTCTGACATGGAAATTAAATACCGCACTAAGGTTTTAATTAATGTTTAACCAAACGTTTTTTTTATTTTTGGTTGTGTTTCTCGTTAACCTATTTATCGCAAAAACGGTATGATTTGAAATAAGAATAAGAAAATCTTTATTTGACACACTAACAAAAACAGTAGTTAGGTAAAAAATAAATAATAAGGGTAAATAAGATCAACACAAACAGAACACAAAACAAAACTAACCAATGAAGGATCAACATATCAGCTGGCCTAATAATTAAGTCTGATTCATTTTAGTTTCAATCAAAATTACAGCTTTTTTGGTCAATTTTTCAGTTTCACTGAGAAGTCAAGGAATAGCTGCCATTTTTCTTTTAATTATAACCGATTGAAACCTAACAGGTTAGTTCAACAGATTTATATATCTTGCCGATGCTAAGTGCAAGTCGATTTTCATACTGACCCTGATTGGTTGACCACTATGTGTTGGAATAACCTCGTGTACGGTTTTTTCGCTGGACTGTAATGCTACATATGATGATAATTGGATGTGGGAAATATAATGCGACGATACAACGCTGATGAGTTATAATAGTATGACAAACAGACGCCAAGCTCTCCCAAGAATGTAAAATGATGTTGCAAAATCAATGTTACACTTTACTCTATTAGAATATGAAAAATAATAAAAAAATATTTACTTGCACACACAAGACAAGGAAATTTATAAATAAATACAAAAACACACATACAAAAAAAATAAACTAAATAAATCTGAGTCCAAGCAGAATCTCGAGTTCATCTAAAAACCTTACTTGGACGTAGTAAAACAAGCCCTTATTCCAGCTTAAGTAACCTAAGTATATGGAAGAACATTTAGTATTTTTAGCTTTATCACATACCTAACTCAAATTACATTAATAACCGATCGTTCATGTCCACTGTTGGAACGGACCTTCACTCGAGATATGTTTAAATAGCTGCAGTGCTTCCACATCTGTCATAAAAATGTATAACCTAATAAGTTAACTTAGGAAGTTGCTGCTACCCATTTTCTGGTAAAATTCTCTGGTCACCTAACCTAATATCATAACGACATAATAATTTCAGTAAATTGTACTCTGGTGGACGCACATAACTTGCTGCGGACGTTTTTGTAAATATTTGGAACATTTGCATAACCTAAAAACATCAACCTTTTACACATTGGAGTCTCCAAGTCGGCTGCAAGGAGCTGCCAATTCGTCTGCTAAATGTGTTTATTTATGGCTTTTGTTATGCCCAGTTCAAGAACTCATCATTTCAAATGAATTAAAATATATTTTCATACCTTGGCCACTGAATCTTACGTTAGCTATAACACACTGCAAACATTTTAAATTTACAGCTATATATTTCATTTCAACCGTTTTGTATTTTTCACTTTATTTATAACTCAATTTCATGTATGTAAAAGTTTTGTATATTTAGTTTTTTTTTAGAACATGGCTTCTGTATCGATTATTATGTTTCCTTCAATTTAAATTTTTCATAATATAAATACTGCACAGATTTTGGCCCAGTACAGTTTTGTTGTAGGTACAGATAAATAGATGTCTATCCTTTAGCGAGAAATTAGTATGTTTTACTAAGTACACAACCTTAGGTTTCGTATGTATGACGCTACTATAAGGAATAACCCCAAAACAAAACAATCAATGGCACAGACGACGCAGGTGTAGCAATAAAATATAAATTACCTCGTAACTTTATTTAATAGCCGAAATAAGGCAGACTTACTTAATAAAGTGGCTTAAAAGACTGTGGCCAGATTTCAATGGAAAATGCTGGCCGTATTCTGTTTTTTACATTACATTTGGGCTTCGAACGGTTTTAATAAAATGGCGGCATTTATTTAACTTCTCAATGAAACGGAAAAAATGTTCAGAAGAAAAGCTGCCTTTTTGATTTGACTGAAACAGACTCAGGTAATTGGCCATCCGGTACTACGAGTTGGTATAGCCAACAAGTTTTGCATATTAGAATAAAAAATAATCTAAATTCGAATATTTTTTGTTCGGTAAGATTTTGTTGGATTGTGTTGAATTGTTACTTGCTCGAAATCACGACCAGCACCCAAGGAGAAAGGCAAGAAACTCAGTTTAGTTAGTTCATCAGGCTCAGGGCCCCAAAGAGGTTGGTTAAAGGTGTGTTCTGTTTACTTTAGGATGCTTTAGGATGGCGTCGTTGACTGTGAATGGGTATGAATGAGATAGATTGATATTAATCTTCTTAAAATTTAGGCATGTTTTTGTTAAAGCGAAATGCTCGTCCTGAAGACATTAGGTTCGTATGACATCTACACTGTTATCTAGTTCATCAGCCAAAACCAAGAGTAAAAATTAAAAAAATACAGGACATTAATTTCACACTACGCCATTGGGGGGCTACCCAAACTAAGCAAAGATTGTATATGGGAACTAGATTACACATAGAATACTGAAATACTTTTTTTTGTAAATACATACATACGAGTACTATATGATACAACACCCAAATACAAAACAAACATCAATATTCATCACACTAATGCTAGTCCTAATTGGGAATCGAACCCACAACCTACAAAGCAGAAGGCAGAGCAGAAGGAAAATACTAACAAACTCTTCCATATTTTCATCCATATTATATAGCTTATGTTCAAGTCAAAATGTAACTATCAAATTAGAAATTTATCGAATCACGTCTCAAAGTAACGAAGTTAAGTTCAATATTTGACACATGCAACGGAATCGCCGTTGACGTCTGATGCTAAAGCCTTTGGGACGTCTGCAGATTCATACAGATTGACGTAAATAATAATTGATTAAAAACGTCAGATTATATTTGTGAAACAATTTGTGTTGCGATACTTATAAAACTTTTATGAAAAACTGTTACATAAAAAACTGGCCAAGTGCTGTATAAACACCAAGGGTTCCGTCCCACATTTAAAGCAAAGAAATCAAGCTATTTTATGAAAAAATATATTTTTACTTGTGATAGCGGCAAAATGTGTACTATTATTCTGTGATTTTTTAATCTGTCTACCTATAACGGTTCACGAGGTGCAGCCCACCGACAGACTGGTGGACAAACGGACGAAGGGATAATATTAATTACTTATAATTTACTAAATAATATTTTACTTTTTTTTAGTTAGAGAACTGAAATCAGATTACCAATTATTGTGACATATTAAGCCTCCGCTCTTAGAAATTGCAGAACGTAAACGGTTTAATTGGCCTAACATCTCAGTTGGAAGTACCTCTGCCTTTTACGCTGTAGGTTGTGGATTCGATTTCCACTCGGGACACCCGGGCCAAACATTAAGGATAGTTTTTTTTTAATTTAAAATGGGTAAGCTCTTGACCATAAAGCTTGCTTGGGCATTTCTTGAACGTGGATAAGATCTATGATGGAGCAAACATTCCCAGAAGCTGTCTATTTAAGTCACTGGCCCTCGCGCCGACCGAACACACAGAACTGCTCGGCACCGGACTTCAGCAAGAGCGGCAAGTGCAGTGGAAAAAATCCTGGGAAGGAGCAGCTACGTGAGATAAATGGAATTGTCGATATTTTTGTTAGTTATGTATGAGGTCAAGTGGGTACGGGCCCTTGGATCTGAAGGTTGTGGGTTCAAACCCAAACGTGCACCAATGGATTTTTTGGTTTGGAAGTCCATGTACTCATTCGCACATGCACATGCTTTGACAGTGAAGGTCACCTAGGAACAAAAATCCGAATGGCATATCTCACTAGCTAGCATTCCGCTAAGCGAAGATAGGCTTGCAAACTGTCACGTATTGAATATTAGCTACTTGCAAACCGTGGGCATGTGCCGAACGTCAGTTTGGACGTGTCTTCTAGCCCTAGAAGATGATCCTCATAAGAACCATGCTCTGAGTAGTGATCAGAGGAGAATCCTTGTTTTTTCTACGGTCCTTCAGATCTATTCCACGTGTGCATAAAAAACATCAGTCGATAAGTGGTTCACCCACCGGTTTCAGACGTAGAAGTCACGAATTCGATCCCCAGAGGGACACTAATTTGTGTTAGGTTTAGGCAGCCTGGCTAGCAACCACCATCTTACTTAAGTATGTCTGACAATTATAACGATTATAAAATTTTGTGTTCCGGTAAGATAGCCAGTTTCTCGGTACTTAATAACCTAACATAAGGTGAGATGAAGGCGCTTCCTTGCCGTACAGTAAATTAAACAAAAAAAAAATCATAACTCATAGCTTTACACGTAGTGATTTCACTTTGAAAATGATTTCATAAAACTAGCGTAAATCTACAGTTTACTTAACGTTGCTTTATCGTCGGGCTTAATGAATAGGAGCCTCCAGATGTTTCATCATTTGTGTGCAGTGTATTACAAACATTTTGATGAAACTGAAAGTTTGGGGGATAGGAAGGGAAAAAAAATAAGATTTTGATCCGAAAATTTACCTGGGCAAGAATAAGGTCGACAATGGAGTGAACCTTCCCTACTGAATATCTATTGATCAATTTTTAGTTTTAATATCAATACGATAAATGTTATGTCATCCAAGTAGAGTAGATAAAACTACAAACTAAATGGAACTGCAAAATGGACGCGTTTTTGTGTTACACAAAAAAAAGGATTTTTCCGCTCCATAACATACATTTCCAACGTAAAAACATGTGTACTTCAGTTCTATGCGATTTCAATGATTTGGTTTCAATTTGTTTAGTTTCGTTTTAGTTGCACGGTGGTTAATATTGATTCAAACTGATTTACTTCACGTGTGGTTGATGTGGTGAGGGTTTAGTTGTGCGGCTTAGCGCTAATTATTTTGTGGTCACCTTTCAGTTACATAATTGCTGGTAATTGGAGTTTGGATAATAATTATTGAATTTATCAATCCCAAGTAACGAAAACCAGAACATTTGATTTTCAATAATTTCAAAAATCAATCATAAATTTACTTGCATATTTCATGTGTGTTTTTTTTCCAACAACGCATTTTTTTGGTTAAAAAGAAATATTTCCTGAGACAAATTTTAAACGTACGGAACCTAACAATAATGTTTGAAGAGTCTACTTCAAAGCAATTATTTGAGAGAGTTTTATAACCAGTTAAAAAAGTTTCTCAAAGTGCGGAAGTTGATGAAATATGACAAGCCGGCTCAGTTGTGGGTTCGATTCCCACGCAGGACAAATAATTGTGTGATGAATATAGAGGTTTGTTCTGTGTTTGGGTGTTGTATTGTATAATTATGTATATACATAAAATAATGTATTTAAATATTATATCCGTAATCAAGTTAACATATTACAAGCTATGCTTGGTTTGGGGCTAGATGGCGCTGTGTGAAAAATTAATATCCTGCAATTTATATATATAAATAATATATATAAATTGCAGGATATTTATTTCTTGACTTTTATGTGTACAAGAAACATAAGTAAGTATATGTGTTTCTTGTAGACGTAAAAGCCATATATGTTAATGCAGTATAATTATATGCAATACTTGAAATTCATTTCATTCAGAAGTTTTTACACTAAGCTTCATAATATTCTGATCAAGTAAAATTAATGTCTTCCGTCGGATTTTGAAATCATTCATTAATTTTTCATTCGTTTATTGAAACTACCATTAACCAATAACCATTTAATATCAGGTGTTTTTATGTTAAACTAAACTATTAGTTAGATTGGTACTTCCACTGCTGGCTCGATAATCGACATCGTATTGGCTAGACCCCTACACTTTAACCTAGTTGACTATTGAGGGTAGGACAACAAATATTTCCTATTGTTTTCATAGACTGTGGACAATTGGACCTATTTGGTGGTTCGTATTGAACAATAAGAAAGCTAACAAAGACAGATATCGCTGGGTTATTTTGCCCACTTACCTTTAGTAATGATTAGATATTTTATAATGTATTTTATATCTTGTTGTTATTAATAAGTACCTAGGTATGTAAATTAATGTTTATTTTAGTACTTTAGTACACCGCTTTGTTTGCTCTTAGCTATCCTTTTCATCCAAAGGTTGCTTGGAAGAGATCGCTTTTAGCGATAAAGACGCCCATGGTACCTAGCTTAAGTGTTTTTCTTGCTTGTATGTTTATTTTTGTTTTTAGGTGTACAATAAAGAGTTTATCTAATATATCTAGCTATCTACCCTACTAAGGATTGTAATCAAGTTAAAAATTCGTTTTCCCTCACCGCAATGATGAATTTAGCGTTAATTGTTTTAAGGGTAAAAGTGGACTTATGAAAAGATGAATGGAATATATGCGGAAATGACGTTAGATATAGGAAAATGGAGAAATGTCAAATACAGTTCCGAGAACTAAACAGACGCCAGAGAAACTGTACCGATCGTTGGTAAAAATAACTAATTTTATGACGTTTGTCGATGAATGAATGAATGAATGATTTATTTATTAGAAAGTTAAAGTACATTTAAATTAAGTATTGAACTATAAAAACCATTACTGGTTTGTGTTGGCGCGCACACTCGCTTATCTAGGTATAGGTAACTAAATTAACTAAGTACTTAATTAAACTAAGCATTAATCAACACACATAGGTAATTATTATACAAATACATAGCAAAATATATGCATGAATGGAAATGTAAGTATTTTTAAATTTTGGAAGTGTGGCTTGCAATTTTCTGGTATTCTTATATTACCTACATATTGCTCTGATGCACCTTTTTTGCGCCTTAAGCCAGCTCCCAGTCTCTTGAATTGCCCCAGAATATTATACAAAACCTTAAACTCGATGCCACATAGGCATGATACGCACTTATAACTGCCGATTTATTAAGAACTTTATTTAATAAATAGATTGCATAGGAATATTGGTTTAATTTTTTTATTACTATGTCAGTATGTGTATTCCATGTCAAGTTTTGGTCAATCCATAATCATAGAAATTTATTTGTCAGTGTTTCATCAATTTTGTTATCAGAATAATGCTAATCTATCTATTTGTGTACAAGTTCTTTCTTTGATAATAGTGTGTTATTTTAGTTCTATCTATATTTATTATTGAGTTATTAGATGTCAAGCGTTTCACAGTTTTAGATATTGTGTTGTTAAGGTCATTTTTATATGTTTTCATGTCAGAATTTGTGTCAGCTTTGTGTTTTAGCATATTAAAAGTGAGGCTGCGAAACCTTCGTTTAATCACCCGCGACCTACCATCTACCTACCTGCGATACTTACGTCACAGTGGCGATCGATAGGACAGTTTATTTACACACTAGTTTTTTTTGTAGTACTGCGAGCTGCAGCTCTTGTACTGTACCAGACAGCTTCATTGTAGCATTTTATGAAAAAACACATATTATCTATTCACTTAAGTAAGCTAAAGGCGCTTTCAATCATTATGTATGAACTAAATAATGTAAAAAAATACTAAATAAAAAAAAATACGAGTATCGACTTAAGATTCATATGTTTTTAATTAGGTTTTTAATTTAGTAATGACAGAATTTACCAGACGTGAATGTAAAACAAACTAAAGTTTGATAATTATGAAGCGCTTACATAGTAATGTAGCCGACTGTACGTAGCGCCAATAGCGTAGTGCAAGTGTGAATTACGGGTTTGATATTGTTGATAATAATTATGTTTTCTCGGCTTATATAGTTTCTTCGCGATACCAAACTACTTAAGTGTCGAGACACATGCCTTGGGCAATAAAATACAGCTTTCACGGCTAATAATATTCTGTACACGTAAAATATCAAGTGGGTAATAATGAGCAACAGAGTAAGCCTTGAAACCTGATTGCCTGGTTTTATCTTATTTCTCCGTAATTTGAACAACGTTTCATCTTCCTGGTCATTAGAGTACATGAAAAAAGGTTTTGATTGATTGATCAAAACCAAGAAAGGATGTTATTTCGAAAAAAAAAAGAGAATTAATTCTGTAATATTTTTTTACCCGACTGCCTCAGATGGAGGCAGTTCGAGAGTTTGTACCTATATATGTATGTATGAAATTTCTTAATTCCACTCTGCAGCCTTACCGGCTTAATGAAATTTGACTTGTGATGTGTCATTTGATTCGTTTGAGTTGTGGGAAAGGCTTTATTTACATAGGCTTTATTTTTTATATGTGGGATGTGAATCAAAAGTAAGATGGTGTACACAAAACAATATTACATTCAATGTTCATTCAAAATGTGTATCAAATGAAAGCTAGTAAAATGCCAATTCTAAATATATATGTATATTAAACCACATTAATGCTACCACATGTTGAAATTATTGTCCGTGTAAGCTGGTGATGTCGATAACATTGAACATCTGTTTTCATAGAAATGTAAACACATGCTTATCTATTGAAAATTTTACTATACAAAATATTTAAAAGCATAATTATCACTATTATGTATACTTGTTTCAATTTAAAACTAGATGTCGCCACAGGAAAAATTTGCAAGCGTTGTCAAAGCATTTCGGCTAACGTAACAGATAATACAAAACTAAACTGTATATCCTTATTAAAATATTTTGCTGTCGGGATTTTTTTTAACTTTCATATTGTATTTTTTTAAATGAAGAAAGCCCTTGACCTCAAGGCTTGTCAAACTTTAAGCTAGAGGAAGAATGTCTTCAATATAAAGAGCTTTCCCAGATGGCAATGGCTCTACCGCGAACCGACGGAACATGGCAAACTACCGTTTGGCATCGAACTTCGGCAGGAGTATGGTTGCTAGCCAGGGGGACTAATACCCCTACCACCAGTGCAGTGATCATTTAGTTAGCCATAACCACTGGCAAAAGCCTTCGATTCCGGGGCCAAAGCTGAAATGGCGCCATCTGACATAAGTACTTCACAGACTATAAATGACTCCTATGCATTTAAGTAGATGTGTTCATAGGTTAGTTAATTATTAATTTTAGTTATATTGAGTTGTAGTATTGATACTATTTGATGGCTTTAAAAAAATGGTGTATGCTTACTGATGTCATTACTTTTCTGTTTTCGTCAGATGGAAAATTAACGCTGTGTTAAATTAACGTCATGTCCTGTTATTCATAAAATATAAAATATAAATATAAAGTTTCTAAGCCCCATAACGAACGCCCAATGATTTACATTGTAAAAAGAGATTTGTCAATTCTACGAATTTCTAAAAGCTTCTTGGCTGTGGTCCCTGTTTTGGGTTCAACATTTTGGTGCATATCTTGTGGAAAAAAAATATGACTAATAAAATACTAATTAAAATAAGCTACTTCGTTCGCGTGATTATTGTTATTTTTTATTGACTACGGGCAAGCACTTGGCTTTTATATAACCTAATGTTAAGCTATGATTAGATTGAATGAAGCGCACTTCACCCGAAATCCTTTGAGTAACATAAAAGCGGTAAAGAACCTCCTTCTTACTTCGGTAAAGATTACGAAATAAGATAAGTCGAGCGATCCGGAAATGTTGCTAATTTTCAAGTTATTTTATTTAGATTAGTGCAAAAAAAGTTTGACAAGCATATGTTTCAAATGTTGAAGAAGGGATAAAACTACTTATACCACAAGTTTCTATATTTAAAAGTCCGTTCTTAAATTTTAACAGGGAATTCACATGCACAGCAAATTATGACCCTCATCTGGCTGATATTTTATGTACAAAGACTGAGAATTTGAGAATTTCCAAGCATCTTTTGTACACACAGCAAAAACTTAGAATCACACAGCTATTTATTATTAAAAACATGAGGGTTATAAGACCCTAATGTTATTAAAAATAGAGTTGATAGGCACTTTCTGTGTACGTACCTACTAACGACTCATGTAAAATAAATGTTATTCTTTTGATAATGACCCCTCAAAAATGTTCTAATGCCCTAATAATGCCCAATAAGTTCAGTGTTTAGTAAAAGTTATAAGATTATAATGCAACTTACATGTAGCAATAAAAGTATTGAGTATTGAGTTCAGTCCACGCTCCAATTTTAAGGTATTATAGTTTGAATACCCACTTCAAAATTGTACGAATCTCCTCTACGCCAAAACTACTGAACGTTATTGTTTGTTGCTTGATATAAGTACTATTCTATGGATCTCATGTTATGCGAAATAAATTTTATTGAACGGAATGGAATTGGATTTAATTGTAGCACATTGTGTTGTTCGACACCAGGAATTACAAAATGTTTTTCTTTTTATGCGGGTATCCTGTGGGTAAAGTTGCGAGCAGAAGCTAGATAATCTGGTGACAAAACAAATAAACTTTGGAGGCTCAGTATTTTGTTAGTTCTACTATAAAGAATAAGATACACTGGGGACAAAGTGTTCAGCACGCAACAACAGATGCCCTATTAACCCTTCAAGTAGATTTCTTATGCTATACGGATTTGCTCTTGACCTTTGACCTCTGACCTCTGACTTCTGACCTTGACTTGTCTTGTCAGTGATGACACTATACGATGAAACAAGCTTTCCAAAAAGGCACTGGCTCTCCCGGGCACTTACAAAACACAGCAAACCCCTTGGTGCTGGATTTTGCTTGAAAGGCTTTTTGCCAGGCTGACTTTTATAGGCTATAGCAATCAGAGTGTATGTGCTAAACCTGAACCAGGGAGGAAATCAGTTGAGCCTTACAAATGGTCGGCCATAAAAATAAATAAAACTTTGGGCGTTCGATTTCTTTTTATCAGACCTTTAAGGCGGCAAGGGAATGCTCAAGGTCAAATCCCGAATAGCCTTTAATAGCTTGTTTCCTTACATCTAGCGGAAATGAGAGATATTTCAAGAATTTAATGTTATATAGAGCTTTGGGATTAATTCAATTTTGAAGTTGGATTTTTTTGGGTTTTGCTCATTAATATTGTAATAACCTGCAATTAAATTTAAGTAAAGTAGTTAATATATTCAATTCAACTGAATTCTAATCAAACATACCTAAAGGTATAAGAGAACGAATCTTTACCGTGTGGCTCAAGAATTGACCCCTCAAGCTTATTTCTGGATGCCGAGAAGATCGACTATGGGATATAGCCCCAAACTTAGCCTAGCTTTTCATAAAGAAACCAGATCACGTGTATTATACCTTTTTTTTAACATAAGGTACTTAGTAAATAATACAATATCCGAACACAAAATACAGAACTTTTGTCAGACTAATGATTTGAGATGTTCTATTAATCTCACAAATAAGTCTCAAAATGCCTCCTCCAAATCCAATTGCGGGTTTGATTCCCAGCACAAGGGAATCAAACCCGCATCAAAATTTGGAGGAGGCTCTGTCCAGCAGTTAATTAACTGAACATTAATGAACTGGTGATTTGTGTCATGTTTTAGTTTTCATTAACCAATATCCAATAATATACTGTAATACTATTTTTAATTCAGTTCGAACGTTGTCGTAACCAAATGAAGCGATTTAAAATAAATAGATCTTCTCAGACAATTATAACACAAGCAGTAGCAAGTTCAGGCCGTATTTGAATATTCAAAGCAGTGCCTGAAGCCATTTGCAGATAATGAATTTAAATTTGACACCGCTGTTCGTTTACAATTGCCTTCGATATTAATTTATACTTGTATCTGCTCATTTTCCCATCGTTATGATTTTTGAACTTTTAATATGAAATTGTCTTTCCTGTACATTACAACATGAACCTGTTCCGCGATCTAAACAAATCGCTTTACTATGGCATGGAATCACAAAATGGTTATAAGAATACCATGAGGCATCTTTAAGTAGCCATTATGCGATTATACTATTGTCATTGTTTAGCGATTGCTTATTTTTTATTGTGTTGTAAGACGGGGAAGCGCTGGGCCTTCATCTCACCTGGTTACAAGTTGAGATAAGGCCGAAGGTGGAGGAGCACTTCACCCGGAATCATCAACAAACTGAGGAACTGGCTATCTTACCTCTAAATGCCGGAACACAACAATTTTAAAATCGTTATTATGGCGACAGAATTAAGTGAGATAGTGGTTGCTAGCCAGGCGGCCTTAAACAAAATCCTACTACAAACCAAACCAAGCACAATATTGCTCCCCTGGGGATTGAACCCGGGACCTCTGGATCTAAAATCGGTGGGTTGAACCACTAGGCCACAGAGGGGGTTAAATAGAATTGGGGTCCTGTTTGAGGTGAGAGTGAATAGGTCTATTCTAGACCAGCGTGCTGCGTTGTGGGTCACATCATGTCATCCTATCAGGAGAGATTGTGGCCAATCGAAGGTTCTAGATATGAAATCAGCTTCGGTCACATTATCACATTATTTACCGCCTTTGTGGTCTAGTGGTTCACCCACGGGTTCAGGCCCAGAGGTACCAGGTTTAATCCCCAGGGGCGTAGAAATTTGTGCTTGGTGTGATTGGTGGTATGACTTTGTTTAAGTCCGCTTGGCTAGCTCCCACCATCTCATCCGAGTCTGTCACGATATTAATGATTCTAAATTGTTAAGTTCCGGCATTAAAAACTAAAATAGGCAGTTCTAAGTTCGTTTCCGAGTGAAACGCACTTCCGCCTGTAGCTTTATCATCAGGTGACATAAAAGCCAAGCGCTTCCCCGTCATACGATAAAGCTCATCGCCGATTCGAAATAAAATAATAATGTTTGTTTCCTACCACCAACCAAACCAAGCACAATATTGTACTCCCCCCGGGGATCGAACCCGGGACCTCTGGATCTGACGATAGTTTCTCTGTTTACCCAGGATTCTGGGTGAAGTGCGCTACATTTGGCTTTATCATAACTTGAAAAATCAGCTGAGGTGAAGGCCAAGTACTTCCCCGTAGTTGAATAAAAAAAGGGTCCCTTGGTGTACTGAACCCTAAATACAAAAAAAAACTCACATAGTCTACATTATTTCAATCTCTCTCTGACTTTCTTAGTTGGACAGAATGAGTAGCAAATAGAAAATCTAAAAGCTATAATTTTCCTATGCAAAGGGATTTCACAATAAAATGAATAAGGCTACCTCACAGAGGCTAATTTTGGTTGGAAAGTAAACGTTTATCCGCAATTTAACTTGTAAAGTTGCGTGAAATTGCGTTACAGGGCCTCGAAATTTACAAACCGGTATATGGGTCAAACAGTCACGTGGATAGGAAACGGTTTCTTTCCACGTTTAACGTTAAAATCTTACTTGAAACTGCGTGAGTGTGTATGTATGTACATGAAAAAGGACTTTAGGAAATTCTCACGGGATTACGGTAATTAAACCCCGGCGTTTCACTAGTATTTTCATAAAAGAGTTGCATATATGTATTTATATATATTATTGTTGAACGGGTAAGCGATTGGCCTTCATCTCACCTGGTTACAAGTTAAGATAAAGCCGAAGGTGGAGGCGCACTTCACCCGGAATCCTTAGCAAACTGAGGAACTGGCAAACTTACCTCTAAATGCCGGAACACAAAATTTTTTTTTATGGTGATAAAACTAGGTAAGGTGGGAGATGTAGGTAACAAAGATGACCAGGTGGACTTAAACAAAGTCCTACCAACAACCTAACCAAGCAGAATATTGTACTCCCCTGGGGATTGAATTCGGGACCTCTGGATCTGATATCGGTGGATTGTACCACTAAACCACAGAGGCGGTTTGTTAATAGCATAAAGGATGCTTGCTTGTTCCATCACCAAGCTGCATAAGCATACAGTACAATACCCTTACACATAACAAACATCGATATTATCCCCACGCAAATAGTATCCCGGTTGGGAATTGAATCCACAATTTTCAGCGCAAAAGGCAGAGCTACTTTCAATAACTTACTAATTACCATGCGTCAGTTATAATAAAATATCAATACAATTCATGCATGTTCCATACCAATGTTAATGTTCCTTCTCAAGCCAACTCGTTCTACTTTTCTATTTGGTACTACTAGAAATGTTGTATTATTTCAGAATAGGTTTATGGTACTATAATATCGTATTGTATTTTATTTGTAAATTAAATATTGTATCAAACTAGTAATTGTAACAACTGTAACACATGGACTCCCCTAGCATAGATGTCAGATATTTTATTTACTTTAGGATCAGAAAGTTGAATTCCGAAAATGTTGAGTTTACTAAAAGTTGAATTCGCAGCATGTTGAATCCCAAAATGTTGAATTAACAAAAAGTTGAATTTCTAAAATCATTTGTCATTGTAAATTGATTCCTAAATAAATATTGACAATGTTGATTCAGTTTTTTAAAAGGCATTTTCATATCATTATGTATGTTGTTTGTTTTACATTGTTTCACGAGGAGGTATTTTCGATATTTCACGGGCTAGTAGTAAGTAGGTAATATATTAGTTCAGGTATCAAATCTTTCAGAAAATGCTGTAAGTACGAGTATTTAAGATGACCGAAAATGTTGAGTTTACTAAAAGTTGAATTCGCAGCATGTTGAATCCCAAAATGTTGAATTAACAAAAAGTTGAATTTCTAAAATCATTTGTCATTGTAAATTGATTCCTAAATAAATATTGACAATGTTGATTCAGTTTTTTAAAATGCATTTTCATATCATTATGTATGTTGTTTGTTTTACATTGTCTCACGAGGAGGTATTTTCGATATTTCACGGGCTAGTAGTAAGTAGGTAATATATTAGTTCAGGTATCAAATCTTTCAGAAAATGCTGTAAGTACGAGTATTTAAGATGACCGCCTTTTGATAGTTTTATGTAATGTTATTAACTAAGCTTTGAGGCAAAACATACCAATAAAATGTGCAAAACAATTCAATATACCCCTTGAACGATAGCAAGCCGACAAAAACAAGACAATAACTTCATATAGGTACATACTTAGTAAAGATATACGAACCAAGTGTTGTTTATCAAAAATGAGATCAGTAGTGATATTTTCCGGGACAAACATCAAAAAGAGATTTGTCCGCATCCCGGCGAATATGGTAGCTATTTGGGATAGCGAAAAGCTGCTATTCTTTTTTGATCTACGCTAAATGTAGCTAAATTAAATGGATTGTGACAGAAAATTACTTGAAAGGTTTGCATATTGTGTTATCAAAAGAGATCTGACTAGGTTTCGTTTGTCAGACTTCGGTAGGAAGGTGGTAGCTGGTAGCTAGCTAGGTGGCCATTTACTGATTCAACCACCAGCGTTGACATCATCCAGTTATAACTGCTTATAATTCTGGTATTCCGTTGCCCGGGATAAACCGCCTCTGTAGTCTAGTGGTTCAACCCGCCGAATTCAGACCTAGAGGTCCCGGGTTCGAGCCCCAGGGTGAGTACAATATTGTGCTTGCTTTGGTTGGTATATTGTTTGAGACCACCTGAACCCATGCTACCACCATCTTAGCTAATTCTGTCGCCATAGCAACTATTCTAAAATTGTTATGTTCCGGCATCTAGAGGTAAGATAGCCAGTTTCTCAGTTTGTTGAGAATTCCGGGTGAAGTACGCCTCCACCTTCGGCCTTATCTTGACTTGTAACCAGGTGAGATGAAGGCCCAGCGCTTCCCCGTCGTACAAAAAAAAAAAAAAAAAACAATCAAATGTAAATATATACACGTTTTTGGTATCAAGCGTATTCAACAATGGGAAAACCGATTTTTTTTTTACAATTTATCAAAAAAGGTATCTTACGTAAAAATAACACATTTACAAAGCTTATTATACGCTTTTCTAAAACTTGTGGCATACTTGATAGATTATACGAATTACGGAACATAAAGGATATTTAATTAGGTATATATGGGAAAAATAATAAACGATTTGTGTCAGCTTTAGATAAGCATTATATCTATCTAAATATATGTCTTGTATTTGGATGGCAAAACAAGACGAGGTTAAAAACCAATTTCAAGGGATTGCACTCGATCACAACATAAAACCCGCGTCTCTTGAGTCCTGTCGCGGGTTGTAAATTACATTGTCGTTATAACATTTGTAAATATCTAAAACATATTATTTTTATAAATATTTCGGACGAATTTTTCTTGAGTCAATAAGTTAATTAGTATTCATTAATGAAATAAGTTTTATTATAGAGCTGTTATCATGTGTTATAATAATGTTTATTTACACTCAAATCGAAAAATTCGAATTACGAATTCAAAGACGGTTCTATACAGACGCACTTTATAAACGCATGAATTTTATGTACTCGTATATACGAGTACATAAAATTCAGAATAAAACACATTATAGTACCGCCAACTGTATTATAAAACTCATTATAGTACCGCTATCATTTTTTATTATTTCAATAAACTATTCTATGGTTTTAGCTGAATATGAAAAAAAAGCGCATGCATGCGTAGTTTGAACTTAATTTTCCGCGCTTCCTATATTTTTTTTTGCCGATTGTGTTTTTGTATTCGGGATTCCAAAAAAATAATTACTATACCAAGGAATTACTTCCATGTAACCTACCTACTTTGTTTAATTTAATTTTTTCCTATGAGTGAAGATAAAGTAGTGTATGAAACTACATATAACTTAGGTATTAAAACACTCGAGCCTACTATCGCATTCGGCTTCGCCTCATGATAAACAGACTCGTGTTTAATACCCCTTCTTATATGACAGTTGCTATTCAATGTTGAGTGAATGTAGGTACTTGTTATATAAACCTAAATAAAAACACTGAATCACTCAAACCTTCATTTCATTGCCATTCTCTAAAATGTATTATCCTCATAAAATGCCTTTGTACTTTCGAACCAAGATATCAATTACATACTAAAGGTACTTTATAAAGCTCTTTGACATATTTATAGCTTCATTGTGAAGTTGTAAAATTTTACATTTTTGGAAATTACTGGTCTAATATATTGGCAATATAACGGAGCATGAAACTAAGAAATCGGTTACTAAATTATTCATTTTAAATTGAAGCACCTATATGTATATCTATGAGATAATAACCAAATAGAATATCCGAATTGTGTGAAAATCTACTAAATAAAAGCACACTAATAAATCAGCTATTTCTAGGTAGACTCTAGCAATAGCTGATTTATTAGTGTTTGTTTTTGTTTCACGACGGGAAAGCGCTTGGCTTTAATATAATCTGGGGCCTAACCACAACCTTGTTAAGCATTATTATTTTGATATTACATTACAACATACACTTTTGTCTCGTTTTATTTCACTAGACAGAAAGTGACAAAAGTAAGGTAATATAAAAAAAAAGAAGTCGTGGTTACCCCCCTTGTTACAGGTTAAGATAAAACCGAAGGTGGCGCATTTAACCCAGAATCCTTAAAAGACTAAGGGACTGGCTATCTTATCTCTAAATGCCGGATCACAACAATTTATAAATTTTGTTATGGAGACAGATATAGGTAAGATAGTGGTAGCTAGCTAAGTGGACTTAAAAAAAGACCTATCAGTATTCAAACCAAGCCAATATTGTACCTACCTGTGGAATGAACCCAGGACCTCTGGATCTAATATTGGTGGGTGAACCACTGGATCACAAAGGAGGTTGCGATTGATTAATTGCAACTTAAAAATATTATACGCATGCAACCACATACAACTCCAATGACAAGTATAAGCATTTTGTTGTAAATTATTCACTCAGCAATTTGTTTTAATGTCCCGAATCTTTTGTTTTTGATAATGAGAAACAAAGGAATTGTGAAAATGTTTGTTTTTAGAGTTAAAATTTAAACTAACTTTAAACAAGGGAAGCAGTCAGGTTACCTATGGACCGTTACAAACGGTCTTAAGGTATCTCAACAGATTCAAACCAGTACCGTCGAAAGCTTGCCCATGACACTGGTAACATTGACACGCTGAATAGCTATGCTGATTCGCTGGCCTAAATAAGAGCCAGCCCTTGGGTCACGTGTCGCTTCAATCAAAAGTCCCGCAAGATTATTGAAATGATTATTGAATTTGCTCGGACGGCTCCCTACGCACCCAAGGTCTCGACCCCAAAAAGACTCAAACAAGTAAGCTCTGTCGAGACCACTATATATAGAAAGTAAGCCGAACTATATATCTGGAACCCAAAGCTTACACGAACTAGAATAAGGTCAACCGACGTAACAAACCTATCCAAAAGGTGCCTATTAATTATCGGTCATAGGCCAGCAGAAATACAGACGATGAAAGCAGATTCCAAGTATTTAAGCCCATAAATACTCGTATAATGTAGTTTACAGTATATATGTCTTAAACTAGATTTATCTTGTGAAAAAAAATGATAATCGGACAGTTTATACAGCGCTATCTAGCTCCATACCCATTTATTACTAGATATCTATTTATTTTTAAATGCATACGTTGCTAAACGAACCCAAAACCAACCCCAAACAAAATCATGCTGTTACATAGGTTCTTTTACATCTTTTTTTTATGTTGTACGACGGAGGAGCTCTTGCCCTTTCTCTCACCTGGTTTTCAAAGGCCGAAAGGTGGAAGGGAACTTCTCCTGGAAACCTCAACAAACTGAGGAACTGGCTATCTTACGTCACAATGCCGGAACACAACTATTTATTATTGTTGCTATGGCAACTGACATTGGTAAGTCTGTCGTCATAACAACATGGTGGTTGCTAGGCTAGCGGACTCAAAGAAAGTCCTACCACCACCAAACCAAGGAATGAACCTGGCACCTTGGGATCTGATAACAGACCACCGGACCACAAAATACGGTTTATTACCTTGAACCTTTAAATTTACATACCACTACACATTCTCAGTGAACCCAACATTTACTAACAAAACCAACAGAAACCTTCATAAAGAAAACATCCTGCCTAGACCTTAAACGAGCTTTTCTGTTTGGTTTTCGCTTAGACCGAGTAAATATACCATTATAGGGGATGTTGATATATATAAGAGTTCTAGTAAAACGTCTGAGATTTGTGAATAAACCCGAGGGATTTTTTTCTAAAACAGACTCACGACTTTTCGCCTTTGCGGAATTGCCTCTGATCACTTTAGAGCGGGCTTCTTATGAGAATCACCTACAGTGTAGTCAGAGGCGTCTCTAATCTAACGTTCGGCATATGCCCATGGTTTGCAAGTACCTAGAATTTAATACGTGACAAGTCGCTTAGCGGAATACTAGCCAGTGATACATGCCTTTCGGATTGCTGTCCTAGGGACAAAAGACCTTCGCCGCGTGAGCATGTCCATTGTCCAAGTCCATTGGTGCACGATTGGATTTGAACCCACAACCCTTGGATTTGAAGGCGGATCCATACCCACTCGGCAGCTTTCAAATAAGAAAAAATGTATTCCATAATCTTAGTGCGCTGTAACACTACCAAAAGAAGAAATTACTCAAGTTTCTAGGATCTATTTTGTTAAACATTGCATCAAAATAAACTAAAAATACTTAAACCGTGGCGAATAATGTATATGTATAGATATGTATATAATTGTCAGATAGATACTACAAACTGAGCTGTGAGGCTTGAAATAGATTTACACTTCTAAAATTGTTTCGTTCCGGTATTTAGAAGTAAGATAGCCAGTTCCTCAGTTTTTTGAGGATTACGGGTGAAGTGCGCTTCCACCTATGGCCTTATCTTAACTTGATACCAAGTGAGATGAAGGCCAAAAGTATTTATTTTGGGAACTATTTAGCCTTTTCATAGTACATGCTACATAACTCGAACGAATTTAAATATTTGTCAAAAAAAACGCTTGGAAGTTCACATTTTTGACATTTACCAACGTACCGACTATAAATTACAGGTCTTTCTTGTATGGGTGATTAGTATTCGACGATGGGCGTGCAGACGCGGTCTGAATGACAAGGTGAATGCCGATAAGTACATGATTTCGTGACGGCAAGTGCAAAGAAGCTAACCCCTTTACCACCCCCGAAGGTGAAAGTCTGAAGAAAATTTGTAAACATCCTGTATTAGACGCGGCCTCTTATTTGTTTGCACCCTCTATTATGCAGGGCGGGACTTCCTTTCCGTATGACAACAGTAATTATTTTATGAGGAACCAGCCCTCTGCGATATGCGTGACTCGAATTAGTGTAACGTGTGCAAGGTTATTCAATAGGCATTCTACTCCCGTGCTCAATTTCAGGGAAATTTGTTAATTAAATCTATTTTTGTTATGTTTTTGTTTTGCTACTTTCATCAAATTGGTTAATGTGACTGTTGTAGTGTGCTTAAATCTATTTTTGTTATGTTTTTGTTTTGCTACTTTCATCAAATTGGTTATTGTGACCTTATGTAGTGTGCTTAATTATCATATTTATCTGATTATCCTTAATGAAGACGTGATAAGGAGCTGGATATCTTACCTCTAAATGCCGGAACACAACAATTTAGAGTGGTTGTTATCGTAGCTAGCCAGGTTTTACTACTATAAATGTTAACATTTGCAGAATTAAAAAAGCAAAGCCTGCGTCCGCCCCATAATGACATACGCCTCAGTAGTGTTTGCTCACAGTCCAAATATCCCACGCCTCTAAATTGTCCAAAATCGTTTCCTTCGCAAAGCTACTGGCGCGCCATGGTACATGCGTAATAACGATCTCCACCGAGACCTTGATCTCGAGTCCATCGCCTGCTTTATGCAGCGTGCTTCCCAGCGGCATTATAATGAAGCTTTCAAGCATCCGAATCTTCGGATACGAGTGATCCCTACCTACCCAAGCGATCTGCCGTTATCGGTCCTTCCGTAGGCCAAGACACGTTCTTGGAGACCCGGATGACCCACTCACCACCGCAAACCCGGAGGTGACGGCATCCATTCATTAAATATCTCGTCATACAGAGAAAACACTACACAGATACACCGACTCCACCTTAAAGCGTTACCCTCGGTATCGCCTTCGGCCATTCCTATCCTCCCCCATCAAATGGCAACAGCCCAAGCCGAGGTCCGTACCTAAGTGGTGTCCTTGCGCTTGTTGCCTCAAAAATCAACTTTTAGGCTCGCGCCTTCAGTGCCAGCCAAAAATAAAAGAATAGGTTATCTAGATCTAGATTAACTCTTAAATAATTTACATACAAATATAGATATACCTATAAGTACTTACCTAATTATGTTGTTCGATGTTACAGAAACAACAAGGAAGGATTAATGAATGAATGAATTAAAACACTTCATTGCACACCTTAAAAATGAAACTGAATAACTTTAAAATGAATATACAATGGGCGCTCTTATCGATAAGAAGCGATTTCTTTCAGAACAACTCTGGAGGGAATGGTTTTAATGGCTAAAGAGGTGGTTCTTCTGATTCCAGGACTGGGATTAGAAGGACTAAGCTACCGCTGCAGTTGAAAATGTTAGATGCGAGCGCGGCGGCTATGTACACAGTTATGACAGATCATTATATATCTCCAGGGAATCTGTACTGTACTATAGTATTATTGAATAACTCTTGTTTGCCGAATGCTGTATAGTAGACGGCGTTTTTTATCTCGCTTTGTCATGCTGGATATCATTATAAAGTATGAGATGCATGCAATTAGTTTTAATGGAATATTTGGGAAGTTAAATACATGTAGGTATAACATGCTCTGTGTTTGTGTTAAATATATACAATAATTAAATTAAATATGACAAGCCTCACAGATCAGTTGGTAGTAACTCTGCCTTCTGCGCTGTAGGTAGTGGGTTCGATTCCCACTCAGGACAAACTTTTGTGTGATGAATATAGATGTTTGTTCTGTGTTTGGGTATTGTATTGTATGATAAGTATGTATTTACGATAAGAAAGTATTCTATCTAGTTCCCATATTATAGCTGTGCTTAGTTGATAGGACATAATTTCACACAGATGGCGCTGTGTGAAATTATGTCCTGAAATATTTATTTAAAAAATAAACCTAATATTAACAATGGTACAAAGCAGTTGAGTTACCTAAGGACCTTTATAAACGTTCTTTAGTGCCGTTTACGGTGCCTGCTACTTGACCTGTCACGGCGCACCTTCTTGTTTCCAACGGAAGACCATCCCTGATTCTACCAAACCAATCGCTTCACTATGACAATGATATCACCATAGAATGGCCACAAGAACACAAAAAGGGTATTTTAGTCATTTTGTGACAATACCATTGCCATAGTGAAGAGATTGGTTTAGATGAATCGGGGCCCAGCTTTGTGTTGCATTTTATGTAACACATGTGTTTCTGGTTAGTAAATTTTTAATGTATTTTGTTTTTTTTGTGGTTCTTACTTTTCTTACGTACTCTATATATTTTTGATGTTTTGTTTTGCTGCCTACCTAAGTATCAAATAAATATTCTATCTTCCTTTTTTTTTTTTAATAGGTAACAATCTTCTAATAATGGCTATATTATGTGGATGTGTCACTCACGTCATCGCCTGACTTGTTGTTCTTTTCCAAGGTTTCTAGGAAGAAATCGCTTTTAGCGATAAAGCTACCCGTTGCTATTTTACATTTCACAAGTGTTAATTTATTCGTTCATTATTGCCTTTGATGATAGGTTCTCAACCGATTCAAGCCAGTAACAGACGGAAGCTTGGCTATGACATTGACTACATAGCCACGTTGAAGCAAAGCTATTTCGCAGGCTTCAATATTAATTTACAACAAAAATCAGTTTCAATAACCATCTCAAACGTTTAGTTCGTGTTTTATAAAAAAAAATACGCAAATGTATTCAAATCAAAATGAATATGCGAGGGTATAAAAGCCAATAAAAACCCAATGGAGTGAGCAGAAAGCGGTAGCAATCGAGTTTGCATCAAGACCTCATTGGCTTAGAAATCATTAACCGATTGTATATCCGGATGCATTTATAGCCTCAGGCATTCGAATTCTTAGGATTACGTATATAACTATATAATAACAAGTAAGTATACTTTTACGGTGATAAGTGAAAAACTTTTTAAATATTGGCTATTTCTTTGCATTTTTTTTTTTGCGATAACTAGTTAAAGGCGTAAGTTGTGTCCAGTTACGAGTACCTGCAAACATTGAATGACGTATTTTCTTTGATAAAAAAATAAAGAATATCGCACTGCGAAAACAGTACATTTTGTCTTGCTACAAAATTATATCTTCATATATGATTACTGATTTTCAAACAAATAGCAACTAAAAATAGTTTAGGGCTTAAAATTAAACTGAATAAAAACTGATGCACCGGTGCGAATTGGTGGCGTTTTAGGTTAGATACATTCGGGCGAAATACCTAAGGTCTAATATCTAAGGTCTTCTTTTTTTAGAAATATATGAAGATTTTCGCAAATTACTGCCTGTATTTCTTGTCTTCAAGACTTGAAGAAGCGAAAAATCCATAATGCCTAAATTGTGTTTATAACTCATTTTTGGAAAAAGTGGCATATGGCTGCTTTCTGCATAACTAGGTTCAAGTCAACAATTGATTCGCCAGATTGTACCGGTAAAGAATGGAACTGCTTGCCCTCGTCTATCTTTCCGCACTGGTCAATCTTGGAGTTTTCAAGTCCCTTTAAGACTTGTGGTACAAGCGCTTGGTAACCAATAAAAAAATTTGATAATAACTCGACATCGCCTGGAAATATTATGACGTTTCTACGAAGGTATACCAGCTTTCCTTCATTTTTACTTTCAACACGAAATGATCGTCCCCATTTGGTATCGTGAAACGCCTTTCTGAAAGGTCATCTGAAACGACATATTTCGCCTTTACTGTTCATAAAAATGCCGAGAAAAATAAAAAAAGAAGATTGAAATTTTTCTTTGTCCTTGTGAAATTGTGAATGAACACGTTGCGAATCCTAATGCGGGTTGTTTTGGGTGGGTGTGTTCCACAGTTAGGTTGGTACACCGTATAACGCAGTCATTCGCGGATGTCAGGTTGGTTTTGAACGCGGAAAATGTCGTAGATAATCCGATTTTCGGTTTTACCTCGTAATCAGATCAACAATACCTACTTTGGAACCAACTTTAAATAGTTACTAAGCCACTTTACGATTTTGTTACACTTTCACTTATATCTTGCATTCATATAAATGTAATACTGCTTATGAATATGTTATCGGGTAATATGCAGTTATGTGTTTATTTTTTTTTTTAATTAATGTATATTTATTCAATAAAAAGTACAATTAGACTAACTATGTACAAAGGAATCAGTCAGATTACCTAAGGACCGTTACAAACGGCCTATAGGTAACTCAACTGTTCCAGACCAGTACCAGACGGAAGCGTGCCCAAGACACTGGCTGCATTGCCACGCTGAATAGCTATGCTAATTCGCTGGCCTAAATAAGAGCCAGCCCTTGGGTCACGTGTCGCCTCAATCAAAAGCCCCGCAATATTTTTGAAAACCCGGAGGTGTTTATTATAATACGATTATCATAGAAACTACTGGACATTTTACGCAACGTAATCTAGCCCCGTACTAAGCAAAGCTATATGGGAACTACATTACGGAGAATAAATGAATGAATACTTCTGTAGGTTTTTTTAGTTGTAAATAGTTGCGATATAATGTAACCCCAATACAATATATCCTTATACAATGTATAATAGAAGTATAGTAAGACCGAGACATATATATATATATATACTTTGTTTGGGTAATATCATATTTGAATTAATTTTGAATTCATTCGCTACCACCCAAACCTCTCATTACAACTATACTTATTCTGAATATTTTCATTCCCTATGTTCTTTTTATTCATAATATAAAACCTATAAATTTAAGATTAAATTTAAAAGGGTAAAATGCTGTTTGAATTTGAGAAAAACTACATAGACTTATTCTGAAATTGCTACAAGGTTCACCTGTATTTATTAGGTGGAGAAGTAGCGTTGGATACCTACAGTATGGGTACACTTGAAGGTACCCAGGTCAAAGAACTCTGTTCACTTTAAGATTATCTTAGAATACTGTAAAAGTATGATAAAATATTGCACCTCTCACCTGTGGTATAAATACGAAATAGGAGTTTTGTTTAAAGGCACGATATTCTATGATATACATTTCTATATTTGATACACATCTCTGATTAAATAAATAGTAGTAATGCTATATTTTTCTGATTTAAACAAACAGGCCACTTTCCATTTCACAAAAAAAAACAAAAGAAAAGCGTAGCAGGAAACTCGGCAAAGGAAAACAGTAATAAAAGGTTAATCATCCAGAATGGATTCCTTACACCAATAAAGTAGATTCTCTCCCGCAGTTCTTCAAGCCGCGAAATAGAGATACCTTATAACATTACGACAGGAAGATGAATAGCTGTTTGTTCAAGGCGAATGTATAGAAAGTTTCCGTGAATTATTAAATCTCTATATTTTTTCTTATGATAGGCATAGTGGTCTTTACTTCTAGTATATAGTTAGGGGTCAAAATATGATCGAGTATTTAGGAACGTACTGTATAGCTTGATTTAGAAACATACGTTTTAAATCACATAACAATTTGTTATATGCAGGTACATATTTAACTAAGAAACTAATAGTTTAAACGTCACTAAAAATCTCACCAAGAAGATACTTGTTTACCGTTATTACGATTTAGCAAAGATTAAACACGAGTAAATAGACCTTTCTCTTAAAAACCCTTGTCTTGTCCGGGGTTTGGGAAAATGATTACCGTCTGCCATCGCAGCAACTACCATGGTTTGTGATTCAAGGTCGGTAATGACGTCAATTTTAATATCAACATGTAGATAAAAAAGGGAAATATCAGCTTTGTTCTAGTATAATGGTACAATTGGCAGGGAACCCTAAAAAAATATTAAAAAAAAAAAAATGGAATGACACTGAACTGGTTCATTTATATGGGCATCGTTGCGTGTTTGTGTCCAACCTACGTCTAAATTACTGGCAGACATGCGTGGTGGCCCTGTCTTGAATATTTTAAGACCACAATGTCAAGCCCGAAAGTTTTTACCCGCAGTATTCTATAGTCCTCGGGGATTTTCGTTTCATCGCGCTTAAAGCGGCTCCGAGGGAATGAATATCAAGGAAAAGGATTCACGACTGTTTCTCAACACCGTTACGATCTGCATTTCACATTGTACTTGTCAGAATACACCCGGAAATTCAAGATTATTTTGGTGTTGGCGAAAATGAAGCAGCGTTGAAGGCTTTCTTTGATGAAACAAGTTTATACAGTACTTTCAAAGGATGCTATATTTATGATAAGAAAAGTTGGGTTAAACTTTTGTTGAGATGTTTTGATAATCTTATTCAATGTCAAAAACATTTTGCTACACTCGCATATCATGTTGAAGAGCATACAAAAAACAACAAATTAGACGAAGAAAATTACGTGCTGCGTATTTGTACGTTTTCTGGAAAGGTCGCAATAAATCTAATCCTAATGTTTGTTGGCTGCCACGTTAATTATCATACAGATTAAATTGCTAGTCCGACATACAAAATTGCCTTTTGTTGTCAAGGCCTTCGTCTTATCCTAATAACGCGTCACCCTTTCTGGTACAATGTATTGTAAAGTTGAACTCGTTTCTCTTAATAAGCGAACTAAACGCCTGTTTGTCGTACAAAGTGATACTCAATTAATTACGTAGGAAGTTCCGAGGACACAGTTTGTTTTCGATGAGGATTCCCAGCAATTCCACGAAGCATGTTCCGAGGGCTGACTAAAATGCGAATCGCGTGTGTCAGCATTGAGAGTTTGAAAAATTAAAAAGTTTTGTCGTTGAATACGAATGCCTTTTGTTAACATCAGGTTTCGGATACATTTTATATATACAGGTGTGAATTATTACTGGAAATTCGAAGGATTTATTGTTCGGTAACCCTTGGAATGAAATATGAGATCCTGTCCATGTTTCAGTGAAACGCAGGAAGGGCTTGGGAAGTTACAGTGGATGAATGAACCCAGCTATTTGGTATATTTGGTATTGTATGCAGAATTATCTTCATGTCCTTATCCCGCTCTAGGCAGGGTCAACATCACATGTTCTTTTCTTTCATTTGCTTCTATCGGCTGTCATTTCATCATCCACTTCTTTAACACGCAGACCCTCCACTTTTACTTCCATACTCAACATTTTCCATGCAACGTGCCTGTTCCTCTTATCATTTCAGTTTTGGGACTACTTTCAAGCTTCTTTATATCGAAAGCCTTATATGATAGGGTTGATTTTAAATTGTCAGAAGGGTGAAACTCTTGCGATATGATAAATTTTAAGATTGTGCCAAGTCATCGATCAAATTATGATGCGAGGACCCGCCAACATTATTTTTTTACACCATTAATATAGACAGGTTTATTAAAATTCCTTTAGGGTTAGGTTTATTACCGATCTCTCTGCTTTATTTGCTTGAATTTCGCATCATATAATTTTTCAGTTCATTTGTTACGCATAATCTTAGCTTTGATGTTTGTCTGTGAGTAAATACTCAGCTGTTATACTCACTATATTCTTCCAAAAGACTTAAAAGCGGCTTACTGTTTGAAGAATTCGAGTGAAGAGCCAGTAACCCTTGGGTTGTTTGCAGTTGACTCGCAGACTCATTACTTGCTTCATTAAAGCGAGGGTACTCTTGAAACAGCGTTGCGTCGTGCTAAAGAAATGCTCAGCAAAATAAAACCGTTTAAAAATGACTAACAACTATACCATGAAACATAAGAAACCTATTTGTTTAAATAAATACCGCCTTAGAAAGTAGGCGTGAAAATAAATAAATCAATAAATATTACAGGACATTAATTTTACACAGCGCCATCTAGCCCCAAAATAAGCATAGCTTGTAATATGCGAACTAGATTACGGATAGAATACTTTTAAAAATCCTTTATTTTTTTGTAAATACATACTTATCATACAAACACAACACCCAAACACAGAACTTACATCGACATTGATCACACGAATGTTTGTCTTGGGTGGGAATCGAACCTACAACTTACAGCGCAGAAGTCAGAGTTACCTACTACCAACTGACTCTTTATTCTTATTCTTATTCTTATTCTTAACTGAGCTATGTGGCTTGTGAAAACGTAACAAACAAACAGATACTTTAAAATTTATATAACCCTATCATATTACCCAATTATATATTACACTCCCGGCATTCCACGCACGAACGCGTGAGCCCCGTGAAACACATGTCGCTTTGGTGGTGAAGAGTATCCAACCTACACTTTTATGAAAAAAACATATATATATATTTTTTACCAAAAGCCTTAATATGATTTTTCAGATCTCTAACTTAACGAATTATGAGTTGCCCATACAAATTAGCATCCCTTATTTTATCCCCTTCAAGGTTGTTTTTTGAGCTAAAAAGTAGCTTATATTTTTTTCTCAAATGTCTCATCTTCCTACAAAATTTAATCAAAATCCGTTCAGCCATTTAGCCGTGAAAAAGGTACAAACAGACAGAGACACTTGCGATTTTTTATAATTAAGTATGCATTTTAATATCTATAAGTTAAGTAATATCTGTATGGACATACCATAATATTTTCCTACAATTATTGTCTACCAAACGATACAATACTCACTCTATTTAAGTAAGGGTCGCCGCCGTATTAATTTCGTTTCGACACCATCATCACCATCAGATAACCCACTGCTTAAACAAGAAGTCTAAAAGATAATATGACCTGGGTTTATGCAGCTATTTTTGCACGTAGTATACCTACTTACTAAAGTGTAAAGTATAAAGGACAGGATTTTATGAATTTTTCGCGGTAACGACTACTTTTGTGGCTACTTCAAGTAAATTTTTTTTAAGCCTATACGTCTGCTGAGCAAAAATCAAGGTCATCGTACCGCCACTTTTCCGACTAGTAAGATCTTATCTCGACCTTAGCCTACCTCTCGGGATGCATTTGGAAGACAGGTACCGCCTAATCCCATTTTAAGTTGGCCGCCATTTCACCCACATCAGCGATACCGGTATTAGAGCGTAGCTAGGTGTCTACCTACCTAAATGCCACACCTAAATGATACTCTCCATCGCTCTTTGGCAAACACCAAGCTTGGATTTTGTGCCGAAAACGTTTGATACCACGTATCGATGAGTTTGCGTAAGGGACAGTGGAAAGTCGCCTTTCATAAGCTCTGTCATAGTAGCTTTCCAGTCGTTTCAGATCGACGCAAGCTTTCTCAAAAGCTGCCTATTGAAGACACTGGTACTCCCGCGTATCGAAAGCATAACTAGCTGCTAGATGAAGGAAGCCTTCAGAAGGAAAGGTTGCAAGCCGGGTGGCCCTTCCACCAGCAACAGTCATTCAATCATTAAATCGCAACCGTTGCCTAAAGGCCAATGTTTCCGTTACCCGGGGAGGCTACCTACTAAGAGGTAGAACCAGTCCAACTCCCCCAAAATTCCTGTTTTTATAGGTACTACGTCAAGTCGTATTCAAATTTTCATTATTCAAAACCCAAAAAGTTTTGTCGTCACGAAGTCGTAAGAAAAGGCTTATAAATCACAGGAAAAACACCGTACTAAGGGAGGTTTCTCTCCTAATGAAAAACATCGTCATTACAGTTTGGGGAGAAAGTTGTTTGTATCACATTTTTTTTATAGTATGACGTTTCAAGGCTGAAAGTTGAAGCGCACTTCACCCGGAATCCTCAATAGTCTGAGGAACTGCTATGTTAGGTCTAAATGCCGGAACACAACAATCTAGAATTTGTTTGTTGCTATGGGACAGACTTAGGTGAGTCTTTTTTAATTTCTTTAATTTCACTCAGCGCCACCCGGCCCCTAACTAAGCATTGCTTGTAATTTGGGAACTAGTTTACGGATAGCATACTTGTATATTTTTTTTTTGTAAATACATACGTACTTTACGATACAGCACCCAAAATGGTGGTAGCTAGCCAGGCGGACATGACCATAGTCCTACCACCAACCACATCAAACATAGCATTGATCCCAACGGGGGTACCTGGGAATCGACCCTGGGAACTTTGTATCCAATACCAGTGGACGAACCACTAGACCACAGAGTTTCAAGGCAAATAAGCACGTTTGTTGACAAGAATTTGTTTTAGAAAAATAAAGAATTAGTTTCTGGAATTGGTATAAGTCTTGTGTGTTGTAGGCCTTCAGATATGAGTATTATAATCAGCAATATATATTTATTGCATGAAAAAGATTCTGGTCTAGACTTTTATTCGTATTTCGTAATGCTGAAAGCATAAATAACGACTGAATGAGATCGAATTGTAAGTTTATAGCATTAATCAGTATGTTTAATTGTTTAGGCCAGTATAACATTATTTTTGTGAAAAGGGTTTTTTTTATATTAGTGAAGTGACATGATGTATATCACATATATCGATGAATCAGCCGAGTGCGGATACACACAGAAAGTTTGACACACATTTAAAGATCACGGTTCTTGTAAATGGCCCTTTTTTTTTTTTTATATGCCTATCTATTAAATGACATTAATTTATTCCAAGCAAAATGTACAATTTAACTATTTATGTACAAAGGAATCAGTCAATTTGACTGTATGTAACGGTCCCTAGGTAAATACCTAGGGACCGTTACATACAGCCGGTAACTCAACTGCTCCAGACCAGTACCAGTCGGAAGCGTGCCCAAGACATTGGCTGCTTTGCCACGCTCAATTTTTAAATTAAAATTTTTAATTGTAAAGCGTTGATACTACGATGCACGGACAGACATACGGACAGCGAAGGCCTAATGTATAAAATGCAATTGTATATTGAGGATTGAACATAAGCTTTTAATAGTATGTACAGATGAAACATTTTCTTTTTAAAACCAGAACAAGGATTTCAAAGCACCATACTTTCACTAGCATTTTGTTAAACAAAATTCCGTTTTAAAATTAAATCTTCAGAGATAAGCTCTCTTGTTATTTTTGTGACAAACGAAAAACTCAGCGTTTTGGTAGCTAGTACTTAAGCTTTAGATTTTGCTTCTATTTTTTCAAACAGGCGAGCAACAATATTTTGCTAGCTGGTTGCTGCTCTAGCACTATCTCATTGAGAGCGTATTTTTTTAGCAATAAGAATTTAATGCAGGTATAAGTGCCAGAGTAAAGCCCTCATTTTTTATCCTTATCATCCCAACGAACTCCGGAGGTGAAACGGCCAGCCTATTATTTTGATGATGCGACAAAGCTTTGAATATGAGTCAACCTTATAAAAGCCATTTTCTCGGCAATCGTGCAATGTCATTGTGCCTTTGTTGCATTTTCTTTTATAAAAGTGAACATTCTTGTTAAATTTTGTACTAAAACAGACAGACACAATGTCATGAATAATATTACTTCATTATTGACTTTGCACATCAAAGTTAAATAAAGATATAACACGATATAAATGATTATATTACACGAACCAAGATAGTTTTAGTGTTGTGCAAAAGGTATATAACTTATTGATATACGTACCTGAAACGACGAGAGCTCAGCAACAAAGCAGACTATCATCGACAGTGTTAGTTATATCACCGCATCAGCTAGTAAAAATATGTCGGCGGTGTCGTCGACTGTTCATGGATCGGTCTCAACATGGTTCTCGTTACCATTATTCACGATTATTATCGGTAAAGTCAACTATCGATATTTCATAGTCAGTGTCACTTCACTAGTTAGCACTGGAGCTCAAATTTTTTTCACAAAAAAAATAATTTATAATTTTTTGGTCCCGTGCAAGCACTTAAACTCTATCGAGATTGTATGCACATTATATCACAAAATACCTACGAAGCTTTAATAGTCAGGTTAAAAACACACTACTCAGATCAAAACCCATAATATTATTATTATTCGATGTAATTTTGTTTCTAGTAAAGTGTCCAATGTAAAGTGTATTAATTATTGATTAATCGAGTGAGCAGAAAATCCGCACTATGTGTATGTATGTGGTAATGTTAGAACCACCTCTGTGGTGCAGTGGTTCAGCCCACCGGGGAGTACAATATATTGTGCTTGGTTTGGTTGGTGATAGGACTTTGTTTAAGTCCGCCTGGCTACCACCATCTTACCTAATTCTGTCGCCATGACAACAATTTTAAAAATTGTTGTGTACCAGCATTTAGAGGTAAGATAGCCAGTTCCTCAGTTTGTTGAGGATTCCGGGTGAAATGCGCCTCCACCTTCGGCCTCATCTCAACTTGTAACCAGGTGAGATGTAGGCAAAGCACTTTCCTGTCGTGCAATAAAAAAAATAAATGTTTACAGAGTATTGAACTGTACTGTATTTTTTTTTACAAAATGCTCTTTATGATAGGGGTAGTGTTTGTAACATGGGAGCGCATTAAGGGGGTAAGACGCTTGGTATATCTTGTAGTACTATTAAATTATTTGTTTACTAAAACAGTAAGGGTTGCAACGGGAGTAATTACGATTAATATTTTGTAAAATGTTATATGTCAAGGACAGCGGGCTTCAAATCTTATTGTTTTTGTTCTTAACAAGTGTGACTTTTAAGATAAAGATTGCTAAGATTTCGATGAATACCAAGGTCTTGCAAGATTGTAACTTGTGGGGCATTTTGCTTCTTATTTAAATTGAAACTGGTTTTAATACTGTTTTTTCAATCAATACGGTTGCCAAGCCAAGAGTGTCGATAGCTTTTGTAATGGTTTTAATGGTGTCATAGGTTTGACTACGCATTCACTTAATTTATTGTATTCTGCCCACCCACTATAACATTATGGTCAGTGTTATGGTGCTTTGCTCTCACTCTGGCTTTGCATAATAAGAGTTAGCTACAAGAGAGAACCTCAAACACTCAGATGAATAAAGAGAATTGAGAAAATTATTGCTCAAAGGAATGAGTAATGAAAGCACACTTTTATCGTAGTGTTTATAGCTTTATATTGTGTGATAGTCTTCGATTAAATACCTTATACAAAACAAACTTCTCCTCTAGTTTTAGATAAGTCATAAGTCCATAGGTCATAAGTCATTTTATGGTGACCTGTATCAACAAGCCTCATAGCTCAGTTGGTAGTAACTCTGCCTTCTGCGCTGTAGGCTGTGGGTTCGATTCCCACCCAGGACAAACGTTTGTGTGATGAATATAGTTGTTTGTTCTGTGTTTGGGTGTTGTATCATATAGTACGTATGTATTTACAAAAAGTATTTAAGTATTCTATCCGTAATCTAGTTCCCATATTACAAGCTATGCTTAGTTTGGGGCTAGATGGCGCTGTGTAAAATTAATGTCCAGTAATATTTATTTGGTATACATTTAAACAGGTCAGAAAATATTAACGATAATAGTAGACATGGTAGGGACATACATACTACCGATTTAAATAGGTAGGTACATATCTACCCTCAATACGGTATGCAGCAACACACATAAGTAGGTAATTAATTCACAATCCGATACATAATAATATTAATAATTTCCATTCATTGTTTACAACAAACTATTTTTTTTTAATTAGATACAATGGCAATATTCCAGTCAATTCAAATCACAAGCCTTGCCGCCCCAAGCCTACGACGGGAATAAAATTGAGCTGCTAACTTCCAAATCATTGTTTCAAAGTCGTTAAATTATACGACTTTATTTCACCCTTCATTATATATTGTTTGGAACTAGAAATAAAAACCACCATGATCACGGGAAATATATCGGTTACACCATAAAAAGTTTTCGGTGACGGTAGTCAGAACAAACAGTCCGTAAAACGTTAAACCTGTTTGTGTAGAACTTAGGGTAGATGTGATATATTTCTAAGTCTACACTTGGCAACGGAATCGTTGGCTTTTGTAACTGGTTACGGATAAATATTATTAATTAATTAGTAAATATTAATGGACATTAATTTTACACTGCGCCATCTAGTTCCAAACTAAGCAACGGGATATGGGAACTAGATTACGGATATGACACAAGATTTTTTTTTGTAAAAACATACATATCATACAATACAACACCCAAACACAGAACAAACATCAATATTTATCATACAAATGTTTGCCCTGGATGGGAATTGAACCCACAACCTACAGCGCAGAAGGCGGAGCTGCCTACAGAGCTGTGATGTTTGCTTAAATAATCACAATCACAACTGTTGGTAGGATCTATAAAGGTACAACTGGCTAGCGACTACCCTCTGAAGTCCAGCCTCAACGGCTTGCCGTGTTCCAACAGTGCGCTAAAGAGTTAGTGTTTACTCAGTAACCGGCCCGAGGTTCTTGCCTTTCTCCTTGTGTGCTGGTCGCGATTCCGAACAGGCGGTAAATTTGACGATTCAAAATGATCCTAAAAAATCTTAATGAATAAAGAAATTTTGACTTTGACTTTGACTTCGGGAAGCTTGTTCCATATTAGACCTCATCCTTGCATTGGGGTCTAGAGCTAGACAAGCCTAGAGGTCTACTAACTCACCATTTAAAAAAACTCACTTGAGAAATATTGTTTCTTTGTTTTTTATTATTCCCGCTAAGTCGTGGTAAAAGCCAACCCGACTTCAAAAAAAGGAGGAGGTTTTTTTTTAATGTGTGTTCCCCGATTACTTGAAGACGCCTGGACTGATTACAAAAAATATTTTTTTGTTTGAAAGGGTATATTTCACAGGTGATCCCATTGTCATCAGGTCAGGATCTGATGATGGAATCCTGGAGAAATCGAGGGAACTCTTCAAATATTATATGCACACTTGAAGCGATTTGGGTGTATTACCTCAAACATAAAGAAAACACGGACCCCATATAGGATCACGCGTCTGTCTGTCTGTCCGTCCATCTATTATCAAAATAATTGGAAAAAATACGTCATCCAGGTAAACAAAATTATATCATATTCTTCATTGAAGTCGGTTTTCTTTGTAGTTTTTAGTTTTTTATTTAGTATTGCGATCAATTGTAAATATAGTCATCTTTAACTCCCGACCACCCGAGACTAATCAGAAAGGTTTTATAAGTTTGGACATTAGTATGTCTGCGTGTGTGTCTGTCCTCGTAGCTTCAAAGCTAAAGCTCTGATTTCAAGACAGTTTGTAAATAGACAGCTGATTTATCTGGGTTGGTTCTTAGCTGTGTTTTGTGGACACGGTTGCCATGCCATGCCATGCCATGTTCTTCCTTTGATTTTTTATCAGTTCGGATCCCCAGTATTGGATGGATTTGCGACATAATTGCAAGATGCAACAATTCCCAATATATTTAATATTAGACCTTAGGTCCGTGGGGAGCTGGGGTTTTAAAAAATCTTGTGAGGATTTTGATTAAGGCGACACCCAAGGTCTGGCTCTAAACACTGTATCTCTTGCACTGTATCTTGTAGCACTCTGGTTATAAACGCTGTACCTAAATGTTAAATGGATCATCAAAAAATTAACCAGCCCGAAGTTTTTGCCTTTCTTCTTGTGTGCTGGTCGCGATTCCGAACGGGCAGGTACATTTGAACAGGTAGATTTGACGTTTCAAAATGATCCTAAAAATCTTAATGATTAAAAATATTTGACTTTGACTTTGACTTTGGCTATTATTTAGGCCAGTGAATAAGCATATCTATTCAGTGTAGCAATGCAGCCGGTATCTTGGGTACGCTTCTGTCTGGTACTGATCTGGAACAGTTAAGCTACCGTTAGGCCGTTTGTAACGGTCCTTATGTAATCCGACTGCTTATTGTACATAGGTAGATAGTTAATTTGTATATATTATTTTTAATATTTTTGAATAAATTAAACTCAACGAATAAATTATTTTCGTTTGTTTATCTCAAATCACAACCAGGTTGTAATTGTTAGTAGGTTATTTTATTGCACCTAATATTCAAGATTTTTCTATATTTAATGTATTTAACTCATTTTCTATCGATTTAATTCCAACTTCTCCATATGATCGAGAGTTTGCTGTATGTAAATTCTTTAAGAGTTAAGCTCGCTTATGTATTTGTATTGTATCTTTGTGTACAATAAATAATAGTATAAGCCTATTGTTTTACAAACTAAAGTCCAAATCTAGGATCTAATAATCGGTTGATTGAACAACTTCCAGGGTTATATTAAATCTACGGAATACTGCTGATAATATGAGGCCAATAAAAGCCTTGTTAGTTTGAAACAATTGTTTCAAATTTGACAGCTCCAGGATCTATCGGATATATGACACTTGTAAAGCTGTATTGTTAGTTTCTAATATGGAAAAAATAATAAAAGATTTTTTTTTTGGAAAGCTGACTTGAAACCACCGAAAAGAGGTTAATAGGTTTTATTTGGATTATCTCGCTGCACCGTAGGTCTCACTCATCCTTGTATTTTGGTCCTCACTTTACAGTAGGTACCTTTGCACATGTCTGAACGTGGTAAATGTATGTTACATAAAACCGGTTCGTTTCAGAATAACTATGGAAACCTTGTTCACGACAGTCAGATCGATATGCGTCGTGTAGAACCTGTCTACAGTTCAGTTGGATAGCTAACTCCTCGGCTTCAGAGCTGTTCGCTGGTCTCTTGTGTGAAATTAATTGACTTGTACAAGCGAATGTCAATTTTGATAAGCCTCTAACGCTTTGACGAACAGCGCCTTATGGGTTATCAAAATGTTGAGTCGTGTATTTCGAAAACTTTAAGATCACCGTGAAGTTTTAATGTCTGATTTACCTTCTAGTGATCTGACCCGATCAATAGTTAAGGCATACACACAGATCATATCGCTGGTGGCAAGATTTGAAAAGGTCCGCCTGGCTTATTACCGAATTATCCAATGAATTGCCAATATAATTGCGAAAATGCCAATAGCCCTCGCCAAGCAGTTAACTTTGTTCCGTTGGTAACAGTGACAGTGCCTAGTAAAGTATACGATGGTCCCAGTCTGCGACCATCGTAAGCCTTATCTTTGCCCAGGCTTTACCTGGGCAACCATCGAAGTCAAGATCTAAACCATTTCAAATAATGGAAAAACCATTTACAAAGCTAGTTGGATTTATATTTAGCGGCTTTTCGTAAATACATAACAACATATTAACAAGCCTCATAGCTCAGTTGGTAGTAACTCTGCCTTCTACGCTGTAGGCTGTGGGTTCGATTCCCACCCAGGACAAACATTTGTGTGATGAACATAGATGTTTGTTCTGTGTTTGGGTGTTGTTTCATATAGTAAGTATGTATTTAAAAAAGTATTTAAGTATTCTATCCGTAATCTAGGTCCCATATTACAAGCCATGCTTAGTTTGGGCCTAGATGGCGCTGTGTAAAAATTAATGTCCTATAATATTTATATCCTATAATATTTATATATTTATATTTACATCATAAAATTCACCATTTAAATGTAAATAAGAATCGTTAGAAAAGAACGTCAATATAACTACGAAGCATTAGTTACAACGAAGCGTTATATTTCAGTATCTTATTAAAAATGCCAGATGTGCTGTAAAAATAAGATAATGCATAACAGGATATTAATTTAATCGAAAAACGTTTCTGTGCAACTTTTTACTGGTAACAGTTTGTAACATGAAACTTAGTGTGTTATTAATTATGGTATACAAATGCTCCCGCACTTGGTCCGTTTATTTAACTATGCTTAAGTCTACCCGTAAATTGTATTCTTGCTTTGTTTGGTTTATTCTCGTAAAGAGATTCTCCAAAGAAATTCATGACAACCACCCAAATAATTTTCTCCCAACGTAATCATGATGTCTATTGTTGAAGCAAGTAGATAAAGGTAAGGTCGCTCAGAGATCGACATCTCATTATTGCGGGATCTGGTATCTCCTCGCAACATAAAAATGACTTTACCTTTAGATTTTTGCCATTGTACATAAACACCATTGTACTTAGGCACCCAATGTTTGGTTTATTTGATGTCATTTTGAGCATTATAAAGTGTTCATTTATTAATCAATTCATTCATTCATTTGCTCAAACAAAGACTTTCTTATCTGTTTCTAGCCAATGGGGACTGAAAATTCGCATAGATCGTTTTCTATCCATTCAGCTTTTTTTTTCTGAACTTGTGCAAGACTTTGACCTTTTTTGTTTCTAATTGGTCAGTTTTTGAAATCGAAACTAGCGTAGACAAAAATTATGGTCTACGATCAAGCGAACCCATAAGGTACTTAGTAATTCTCTTCTTGAAGACATTAGGGTCCGTAATATGGGACATATATAATGTATATTGCATTCAAATAAAAAAACACTGCCAGAGATAGTTAAATGTTTGTAGTAGGTATAATATACAGTGTTGACCAGTACAGTATAGTTATTACTAATTAGTTGCGTCTTCACCATTGATGGTGCAAGTCAGTGGTGCACATGGTACGACGGGCATTATCAGTACCTTATATTATATATTATATTATTTTATATTATATTATATATGAGTCAACTGGTAATGAACATCGACTTCATTTTTGACATTTGAAACCTAGCCTAGACTTCAATTGTCACTTTCCTCGTTATTTTTTGTTTTGGTTTGGCCACTGGTAATCGATTGAAGTTCAATGGTAATGAATTTCAAGTTATGCAACTAGGTTTCTGGTTATTTTGTTATCATTAAATAGCAAATCCACTATTAATCTACTATGTACCTACATTTTATGGCTAGGTCGGGTGTGTAGAAATTACGGGACCTTTCTTTCCCTATTTCAAACACCGAGTAAGAAAAAGATCTCAAGCGAGGTCTCGTGGGAAAAGGGGTTTACTGCATACCAACTTGATGGTTCGTTTATTCTTCGGAATTGCACTGAATTCTGTTTGTGCTTACAATGTTAGGTGTTCTTGTGTTAACAAAGGAAACTCATCATAAATATTTATTGTTTTGTCAGAATTATGCCTAGTTGTAAATGATCCTGAGCATAAGGTATGCTTTTATCAGTTATTGGTGAACTGTAGCTTCAAAATACATCGTCAATTCGAAAAGCAGAGTTCGCTTGATTAAAAAACCAATATAATAAACAGTTATAGGTTTTTAGAAAGTTCGGTTCAGTCTCAGGCTGATGTTGCTCACCTGACGATATCTCGCTAGTTTTCCCTGTTATAAGATAGTTTTCCACATTAATTCTGTGTTTATGGTAACTAACATAGTAAAGGTAGATACTTAATTATGTTGAAAAAACGAAACAAATAATTTAGAATTTGAAAAAAAAACAATGAATCATAAAGTAGTCATCCATACTAATATAATACATTCGAGAGTTTCTCTGTCTGTTTGTTACGTTTTCATAGTTAAACGGCTAAACGGATTTTGATGAAAAATGTCATGAAAATAGATTGTATCATGAGAAAGAACATAGACTACTTTTACGCGGGTAGGTATTATGCGGGCCAAGCCACGGGCAAAAGTTACTAATTATGTAAATGAATACTAGCTACGTTCAAACTGAAGGCATGACGGTATGTTTGGACGTGCCTCTGACTACCCCCTAGTAGGTGATTCTCATAAAATCTACGCTCTGAGAAGCGATTAGAGGTTTCCTCGAAGGGAAAAAAGTCATGAGTATGCTACTAGTATAACTTTGACACAGAGTATAACTCTGTGCACAATAGAGTTACGCTGAGCAAACAGTAAAAATAGTACAACGCAGAGAAAATGTAGTATTTAAGCTTTTACCCTGTTTGAACTCAGCCTGGATTAAGCTTTTAACATCGTTGGATAAAAATACAAAAGTTAAAACGGCACTCAATGGCGACCCAATTTTACGTCAGTACGTGTACCTAGCTATTTCAAATAAGTACATCTATCCCCTCTCAATTTGTTTAACCGCACTTCTATGGCGCCAAGCTTTTATCATCCGCATAGAATAAAACTGTAGGTAGTCCAGTCCTAATAATAATTCAAAATAAAAAAACACACTGTTTTTTATATAAAAACCGATGAGTTCGCTAACCGTTTTCATCTCAACTGATGTCAAGTTATGATAAAGCCGAAGGTGTATGCGCTCTTCATCTGGATCCTCAACAGACTGAAGAGCTGGCAAATTCTACACTTATTTAGCTTGAGGCCAGAGCCACTACCTATAGAGTTTACTGTGAAGCAATCTTTTCCAGAACGCACTGGTTCTCCGGCACATCGACAGAAAACGGCAATCCTTTGGTCGCCTGAAGAGTGATCGATAGACTTTTCAAGACCATCATACCACCAGTGTTGTGATCACGCAGTTATAATAGCAAAGGCCAGCAATTCTGTTACCCTGTCTAGACCAAGAGGAAGAAGAAACAGCTACCCCATTATGACCAGTATTAAAATTTTGGTTGCCAATTTTCTGACGGGTTGCCTACCGAGTGTGGGTTGCATGCACAGATACTTGTAACCAACAAACGCGCATGGAAGCGCAGCTCGAAAAGAAGAGACGTTAAAATTATATCGAGACGTTAGCATTTTACAAACGTACAATTCAAAGAGTATTTTATCGAAATCATATAACACCAAATAGAGAGGGAAGATGAGTTAGAGGGAGATAGCAACCAATATTCTAAAACAATACCGTTTGAATTCACCTAGGTCCAGTAAACAAATTTAGGTTTATGAATAAAATATCCACATTCAAAGCAGTTACATGTAAATTATAGACATTTGCATGAAATTTTCTTTCGTAATACAAATTTGACGAGTATTTTTATTATTGTATCTGTTAAGTAACATTTTTAGTTGAAAACTTGCTATTTAATGGAAACATCTACATTATTTATTCATATTAGGGTATTACATTTATTTAGTCTTTATAACATTTGTATATGTTGTAAAATTGTGCAATCACTTGAAATACTAAAATAATATATGAAAACAAGTTTTATAATTAATGGGCTGTTTAGTTTTATTTTTAACTTTTTTTTTTTGATGTTTTTGCCAGTCTGTACGTGAACTAGTCTTTGCTTTTACTTTACGAATAAGATAGCAGGAGACTGGACGGCGACGAACGCGGTCGATGCACGCAACGAAACGAAGATAACGTTAACTCAAACGAACCGAGTTTGTGAGAACTTTCCTGGCGTGATGATATCATTATTTCCTTCTTAATCCAAACTACTAGAAACAGTAGAGTCCCTTGTGAAGGCATATCTTGGGAAGTACTGCCACCATATCAGCCAACAAACAGCATTGCTGTGGCCCAGTGAAATTAAATAATAAACAAATAAATAAATATTTCAGGACATTATTTCACACGGCGCCATCTAGCCCCAAACTAAGCAAAGTTTGTAAGATGGGCAATAAATTACGGATAAAACGTTACACTTTACAATCTTTTATTCTGAGCACAGTACTGAAAAAACACGCTGAACTGAAGTATGACCAACTGCTTTTGAATGAAAAGAGACGAAAAGCCACCGTCTGCTATAACAAATTTTTCCGTACTTCTCATTCTCATCCTTGGTGACTTCCTCTATAAAACTCTAAACCACTTCTTATATATACCCTCAATGTAAGACTTCTTGCAAAAAAGCTGTAACAAAGTACCTCAAATCTTTAGATTACGAAAATTCAGAAAATTTATTAAAACCACCTAGTTAGAAGATTCTCCACCAGCACTATCTTTTCAATCATACTCTTTTCATTACACATGTCGTTTCTTATGTTACCCACAATACCCATAATCCCCTACCCTGACTGATCTCTGCGGACACCATCACACATATCACATACACTTACCACATAACATACACACATATCTCATACACATATACCATACATACATCACACAAATCACTTCAACTCTACACCTACACACTCGTTTAGTGGGTTGTTAATAAATCAGGGTTAAAAATATGTATAATTTATAGCTAAGTACACTTATTGTTTAAAGTCTACTGATCAGTTTGCGCTTTTTATTGCAACGGTGATGATAAATAAATAAATAAATAAATAAATAAATGCCTGGTGACCTGTAATAGAGAGTCTCTCACAATGTAACTAGGTGCCTCTGACAGTAATTGTTTAAAAAGTTATCTACCTAGGTTATCTATTAACCTACTAATTATGTGAGAATAAACGTTTTATTTATTTAAAAATTACGGGCATATGGGGTTGAACACCTTTACGTCTCAAGTTGACGGAGGCAATGCAGTGCAGCGTACTCGTAATTCATGGTCTTTGTGGATATGAACCTACACAGTAACGTTAATAGTACATTTAACAGCAGTTTGCTTATCATTTTATAAAAAAAAAGATAAGAAATTGAAAAGTGTCCTTTTGTTTTTTGTTTTGATCTTTTTACAACCAGTTGCTGAACGGATTCTAATTAAATTTGTATTTTTTTTATTATTGTACTTCGGTGATGTGCTTGGCCTTCTTCTCACTAGACTTTTCAAGTTATGATAAGGCCGAAGGTGGAAGCGCACTTCACTCGGAATCCTCTCTGAGGAACTGGCTATCTCACCTCTAAATGCCAGAACACAGCAATTTAATATATGTTTTTATGGCGACAGAATTAGGTAAGACGGTGGTGGCTAGCCAGGCGGGCTTAAACAAAGTCCTACCACCAAACACAATATGGTACTCTTCCTGGGATTGAACCCGGGACCTCTGGATCGTGGTCTAGCCACGGAGACGGTTAAAAATGGAGGCTTTACTAGCCGGACATTCCTCACGCACAAGCATGCTGTGTTCAATTTTTTTAGAGACTACGCCGCCGTTTTTTTGTAAGTTACATTTCCTATTTGTTAAGCTTGGCGTAAGATGCAATTTGTAATAAAGCCATGTGACAGACAGATAGACGAAAGGGCTGTGTAGGATCAATAATAGGCCCCCCTAAGCACCCTTTGGGTACGAAACCCACAAAAAATACGATTTTATCGCTTTCTTTTAATCATGGCTACTAAATATGTAAGTGTTCTTTTCTGTGTGTGTGTTCATAGCTATTGTTTTCCACAATATTGATTTAGCCATCAGGCAATAATTACCAACACGTATCGCAAACACGGTACTACCCGTTCCGAAGAACAATTTATCATAGGACTCAAATAAGAAAGCGCCAATGCGCTTAATGGTTTGAGATTGTGGTTGCGACCAATTTACCTTTTATGTTTACAAAGGTATCACATAAGTGTTCAGGAAATTCGCTAAGAAATCTCTATCTGACACCATCGATCCCTTAGCTTCAATAAAATTACTTACACTTTTTCACTTACTTTCAGTATAACTTTTATTTCAGAAAATATATACGACCTTTTACAACTCACAGAACAAAAGGAATGTTTGTTATTTATGTTTTCCAGTTTAGTTTTGTGAGTAATTTTTTTGCCCACCAATAAAATATATTATAACATATATCTATTTAATAGAAGTACAAAAACATGATATGAATGTGTTTAATAGATTCAACATCAACCAATTTGATTTCAAGCAAGAAAGATTATTCACTATTTATTTAGACAACTGATTACAAGGTAAGTTGCCCTTTTATAAAATGTGAAAATAAGTGTATGGACAGATATTGAAGCATATATAATTATCATATTTCTTGCACATATTCCGCTCTATCATCTATCTGTAAGTATTCTATATTTCAAATTGTTTAATGGCAAGTTGCATGGTCTTGAGCCATGCACTCCAACCATGTAGTTGGTATAAGAATGATCGATTCCGTTTCTTTCATATTCATGATTGAGCGAGAAATAGGTCAATGTAAAAGTATCTTTGTTGTCCAAACATATATTATTTATATGATTCGTATTGTTGTTACGTGACGTTCTATCAATACACTCATAGTGTTTCTAATCTCAAAATGGAATCTCTTTTGATCTAAACGAAAAAGATAATGTTTATTGTAATTTCATTGTATTTTTCGTGAGCCCCTTATTTTTATGTTGATTTGTAAAAAGCAGTTAATTCTCAATTTATAATTACTACCAAAAAATAATAATAAACGTTGATAGTTCTTATTATTTGTGCCTTACATTGATATCATAATTATTTTCTATAAAAGGCTTTTTATTATAAGCCCTTTTTCCCTTTTTTCCCTGCATTGTATGAACTTAATGAAATGATTGATATGTAGATAGATATTAAAAATACTTACTTATTGTAAAAAATCTTTAATTTAATTGTATTATTTTATGTAATTTACTAATTACTTTTTTCATAGTACATGAATTAATGATTATCTGAATATCTAAGTGGCGATAAGGATTGTAACTCCCGCAGTACTCAGTTAAGCTTAGCTCAGTACTACTGCAAAATTATAACTATTCTTCAGCTTTCTAGTTTGATCGTAGGTCGATCCTAACATGAATACAGTTTTAGATTTTATATAACACCATGTTATCATTTATAAAATGTTTACGTTTTTTGACTGAGTTGCTATACAAAAATACAAAAAAAAAACCTCATATCATTTTCAAAGAGTTCCGATTTGTTTCTCTTAAATTACAATCTTATTTTATTATTTTTTTTGGCTTTAGAAATGGCAAAATACTAACAAGGGAACGTTTGGAATTTCATTATAAAAAAAGATCGTATTTTTTTCAGAATGGGTCAGATCTTGACCTTGAAACTTGCACAAGCAATAATGAGATATAAAATGGAGATAGCCCATCCAGAAGGTGCCTATTAGCACTCTTATTTAATGTATGCATTACAAATTTTATCGATTAAATATTTCTTTACTATAATATCTTTTTTTTTTGTTGTTACGATTATACTTTTAAATTCACACTTCAGTGTTACAATTATTTATTTTGTAAGTGGCAAACTATAATAGCGAATCCATTTCTTTGATATCAAATAGATTAATATAAAACTATTCGATTTTGGTACTACTCTCTTTGGTAAGCTAATTATTATACTACCCAGGAACTGGTACCTGCAGTAAAAATGACCGATTATTTTTAATTGTGCAGATACTCCAATAAAATGGATGCCATTTTCGTCATTATTTCAACCAAGGTACTTAACATAGTATTGTGTTCAACCACATAAATTCGAGTAAGGAGTTAAGAAGTAAGGATTTTCATTTTAAATATAATATGGCTGTCAAAGTCGTAAAAAGAAAGACTTTACGGTCCGTCATTCATATTAAGCTTGAGGGGATGGTATCAGCTATAAAATGTAGGCCACGAAAGTAAAACTGCGGAACTATTTTTACGGTCGTTTTAACTGGTGACAATACTAATTGGTGTGATGGTTCTATAAAATTGAATGACGTATAAAAGTAGGCTTGGTCCTCTTTATTGTACATGTGAATCGCCCGTGGTTTACAAGAGTACAAATTGAACACATCGTTCCCATAGTATCGTGGGAATCATCAAAATTCTTGTCAATCCCCAACATTTTATAAGGAACAAACCCTGCAAATGTCAAGAATAACTTACGATGTAGTTCTGCGTTGTCTGACAGTCAGTCAGTAACCCACGCAAGTTATTTCAATATACACATATAAAATATGATGATAATCTACTTTACTATCTACAAAACTTAGATACATTTTGATGACATGTACAAAGTATATATTTTATAACTTTATCTTGTTGTACAGATGAATACCAAAAAAGAAATCTGTTTATTAAATCATTAGTGCTGTAAGTGAAGTGAACTACAAAAAGCATAAGTGCCAAAACCGAAAATCATTTCTCCCCTCAAAATACTAATTGCTTTATTTTTAAGTCGATAAAAAACATCACAAAAAATCAACGTCACTAATAAGCCGATAAGATTTGCCAATTATGCAAAAAGCATAAGAAAATTTAATATGTTTTTACCCAGTGGCGAAGGTTCAAATCACAGCCATTGCAAATGCACCCAGGCATCAGTATCATCCATGAAACTGACAAAAACGTGACAGCAACAAAACGACAAACTATATCACTAAAATTCTAATAGAAATAAACATGAGTCTGTATTTTGAGTCACCCGACGTATGATTCGACGTTGCTGTGATAACCGGCATCCAAGACTAACTCAAACGAGGCGCGTGTCGAGTGATTCTAATAAACAAAACGCTACACTACGGGTTCTAAAACTGTTATAGTGCAGGTGGTTGCTAAATTTCGGTGGTTTTTATCAGTGATTTTATACCGAGGGGTGAATACGACACAACCCCGAGCGCGCCACGTTTCCAACTGAATCAACCTCGATTCGATGCCTCCGCCCAGCATAGAGCGCTTGTACGCCTCTCCGCCACAAACATTTCCAGCCACAATTACATGGCAGTAAAGCTCAAATTAGCTTGCACTTGCGTTTGAGTTGAAAAAGACTCTTAGTTCAGTTCGTATAGCGGCCAATACGCATGTCCACGATATTGTCTATAGCTTTGTATAGAATGCATAGTTTCCCTGTACATTTGGATTTTCTTGAGTTCAAGGACTTCGCGTTATCTGTTTGAGTTTTTTTGACGTCGAATCTCGCTTACGGTAACATGAGAAATTGATTTGTTTCCCTTTACAAGTCTATTAACAGGGTGGATAATATTACAATATGCTTTTTTTGTAGACTGAAACGCTAACAGAAACAATTCGATTTACAGGCGTCACAGCTCAGTTGGCAGTAGCTCTGCCTTCTGTGCTGTAGGGTGTGGGTTCGATTCCCACCCGGGACAAACATTTGTTTGATGAATATAGGTAAATTAGGGGTATGTGTTTGGGTGTTATATTGTATTTACAAAAATAAAACAAAAAAGTTTCCAAATTACAAATTCTGCTTTGCTTGGAGCTAAATGGCGCTGTGTGTAATTAATGGCCTCTAATTTTTATATATTTATTAAATTAAAAAGGTATTTTGCTAGTGAATGTCCGCTCTTGACCTCAAAGCTTGCACATACAAAAATAAAGGATGTAAAGAATGAGGTTTTCTATGGAGATATATGTGTATATCTACGATCGAGCCTTCGTAGGAGATCATCATTATCACTCGTTATTATAAGTTTTTTTCGGTATAAATAACCTCATAATCTCAATTAACAATGTGTCTGAAATGAAGTCATATTATTTCTGCCCTTACCCCACACTAAGTCGGTCGGCATGTTTCTTCTTTCACTTATTTTTTTTCGTACAACGGGTAAGGTTTTGACCTTCATATCACCTGATGTCAAACTATGATAAGGCTGAAGGTGGAATCGCATTTTTCCTGGAATCCTCAACCGTCTGAGGAACTGTCTATCTTATCTCTATAATTATGCTGGAACACAACAATTTTGAATTGTTTGTTTGGCAACAGACTTAGTTAAGATGGTAGTAGCTAGCCAGGCGGACTTAAAGAAAGTTCTACCACCAAACAAAAAAGTACAATAATGTACTCCCCTGGGGATCAAGCCCGGGTCCTCTGGATCTGACACCGGAGGGCAAGCCACTAGACCACAGGCGGTTAAAAATTCTTAGCAGGTAACTCTGTATTCAATATTTTCACACCTAAATTCTTGTTAAGAGTCAAGTTGTATTGTTATAGTTGGTAAAAAAACTAATTAACACCTATATATTATTCCTTTTAAAACAGGGGTTTTACTCACGTATACGATTATGTTGATGTAGGTATCAACGGTTTCGATTCAACAGGTGAATCAAAATCAGTGAATCAGGCGAGTAAAACCCGTGTTTTAAAATGTATAGTACCACTCACGCAAATTTGAAAGTGATATACCTATATTTTTGATAAGAGTCATGTTGTATTGTAATAGTTGGTAAAAAAAACTTAAATTGATTCTCTTACACAATACACATAGTAATAAATAAACCAAGGGCGTATACTTGGCTCCCGTTAATATTTACCCAAGGCCACCCGTGATTCTTAGCTGATCAATATTAATGCATAGCGCGCCCTGAATAAGGCTTATTCTCATTTATCCAGGATGAGTCAGAGACGAGGCCGGGACGTGTTGTAATTGAGCTGTACTTCAGAGAGTAAGTATGATATTTAGTGGCAAGGGATGGATTATTGAATTAGGTAACTGTTAAATTCTGAATACTTTGACTGCGCTCTTCAAACCGGTTTGAAGATGTTGGCCAGGTGCGGAGATCATGGCTGAACCCTTCAGTCTACGACTAGGTTTCATCATTTTTAGGGTTCCTAACTGAAAGGGTGCCAACGCGACGGTCCTATATTTAAGCCTATGTTGTCTCTGTTTGTTTCTGCCTCAAATTTAAAGGGCTCTATATATTTGATACGTGGAAGCTGGTGGAAATTTAATGAATATGTGTTATCAAAGGATTAGGGTTGCAAGACAATTAACGTGTTTTATTTTAATTTCCTTGAAAATGAGTAATATTTATGATAAATTAATATTTATGTTAGATAATGTGCGATAAAAGTATTTATCCTGATGAGTAAAAACCAAAACAAAAAACTGGCCAAGCGTGAGTCAGCCCTATACGAACGCTCCAGAAAAAAAAAACATATTTTCTTTCCAATGCATGTCAGAACCCTCTGTGAGCGTTTCCATCTCACACTTATTACCTTCATTATATCTCACTATGTAAGGTTAGTTTATATTTTATTAAACAAAATCCACAGCCTTTAATTTGATACATTATGTATACATATTAGAGTCTAATATATTTTTTCAAAACGGATTTACATTTTTAAAACAATATCGGTTTGAAAATCGATGATGTGATCAAAATTGGTTTTAAAACTAAAACACTACATCTTGTTTTTGTCAGTTTAAATAGACTTTCTTTCTTGTTCCTAAAACATTTCAGTAAATTATTAAATGATAAAACGTGTCAAATCCCGATCAATGTAAAAACACCCACGTCTGAAACTCCACGCGTGTGTAAACGACCAGACGCATTACTACAGAACCTTTCACAGTAATGAATATTTCCTGAGAGTGAGAAGTTACCATATATTTTATATCGCAAAATATTCGCTCCAATTCAGCGTATATCTGACACCTATCGAGGTCCTTTTCCTATTCATATTATTAGAAAGAGAGAGCAACACTAGTCTAAAACCTCGGATATATTTTAGTGAATGCCACTTCGAATAGAGAACATGGTAAGGGGTAGTTTTATGTGGAAACGCCATTGTCGTTTGTATTATTCATAGGTTTTATAGTGATATGTTTTTTTGGGTTCATTTCCTTTAGTAAGGTGTATTTTATATCAAGGTGTTATGATTCAACAAGGAAATTTGATGTTTATTTTATGCAAACCATATTTTCAAATAGAAAATTGTATGAATAACATAAACTCGTTACATTACTTTTCGTTATAAAAAACGGTGTAGTGTACGTAAGAAGTAGTAGTATAGTAAGAGTTAAAAAGAAAATATAGTATAAATGGAATGATGAAGTAATGAATAAATGAATAAATAAATGAACATTTTAGTATTTTACTTATAATTTTAAAACAGACATTAAGCTTTTTTTATTTTTATTTTGTATGTATACTTCCTGTATTTTTCTTTTTATTGTTCTTTGACTATGAAGTATCTACTTTTCTTTCACTGTAGGTATACTGATTTGTTAACACTTTTTTATGTAATCTATATTGTTTCCTATACGTGAAAACCTCATGTTGGCCTAATGTTGTTATTTCTGTTTTTTATATACGTTATATGTGCTGTTGGTTTTCCTAGAAAATAAGTAAATAAATAAATAGTGTAACATTTTTGACTGCCTCTGTGGTCTAGTGGTTCGCCCACCGAGGTCAGATCCAGAGGTCCCGGGTTCAATGCTCACGGGGTGTGTAATATTGTGTTTGGTTTTAGGACTTTGTTTAAGTCCACTTGGCTACCTATCACCATCTTACGTCACCAAATTCTGTCACTATAACAAAAAATATGAAATTGTTCTTTGAATTGTTGTGTTCGGGCATTTAGAGGTAGGTAAGCTAGCTAGTACCTCAGTTTGTTGAGGATTTTGGGTGAAGTGCGTTTATAAATTAGATGAAAGCTGTTACTGTTTTCAATTCAATTCATTTTTAAATCATTTTGTTTTTTGACTTTTATTAATATTTTATTTTGACATTTTGTAATTCATTAAATTTAAATTTGTATTTTGTGACATGCCCGTCACCCTTCCAATTTCTGCTAGATTTATAAGTATGTACCTATTTTGTATGAAACTGTTTGTGATATCTAATGATCCTGAGTTGATTGAAAATAAACGATTTGTATTGTTTTGTTAACCTTTTCACTCTCGTTATTCTTCAAGGCAGTCCGATGATAGTATTAGAATAAATAGTAAATAATAATAGAAACATCATTATATCATTTGCAAGCTAGCAAATAGACTTTTGCTCTTTGTTTAACAGTGAAAAAGGTATCTTAGTACCGTAATGTCTTCAAAAGAATATCTGAAGGCACCTTTTTTTTTTATTTTACAACAGGGAAGCGCTTGTCCTTCATCACTTCTGGAAAAAGTTGAGATAAGGCCGAAAGTGGAGGTGCACTTCACCCGGAATCCTCAACAAACTGAGGAACTGGCTATCCTACCTTTAAATGCCGGAACACAATAATTTATTTTTAGACTTGTTAATATGGCGACAAAATTAGATAAGATGGTGGTAGCTAGCCAGGCGGACTTAAACAAATTCCTACCACCAACCAAACCAAGCACAATATTTCTCCCCTAGGAATCGAACCCGGGACCTCTGGATCTGAAATCAGTGGGATGAACCACTAGATCACAGAGGCGGTTATCACCTTTTAGGTAAGTTTGCTTCGCCGTAGCCCACATCCTTTCTACGCCATTTATGAGCTGACCAATAAACCCAGCGAGTATAAGGTTCAAATTCGTAACACCGAGTGTAAAGTCGGGTTATTTTCACCCGAATTGTTACATTGAAAAAATTCTTAGTTTATGTTTGATGACCAAACTTTATTGAATGTAATGTTTCTGTGTTTTATTTTTTTGTGTATTAGTTACTTAAAACTAGAGACACAATTAATAAATTAAGAAGTTTTACCAATTTTTTTAATAATCAACCTTTTTCTTACAAATTTTACCACCAGGCACATTACAGTCCTTTTGTTATAAAAATTTCGCAGGCCCTTGAGTTCCGTTTATTTTCATGAATTGTTGTTACAGTGACTATTAGAAATACACAGACTGTGACAACTTCAACAGTCTGCCTATTACGGCTCACGGTATACGTATAGACGGATGGATGGAGCCTGGTAAAATTGTCCCGTTGGCACCCTTTGGGTACGAAGCTCTAAAAACTTTAAAATATATTTCCCCATATATTTCCAACCCAGCAATCATTGCAGGCTTTACACCGTCGAGCACCCTACAACACCAACGAGCTAGATGACTTGCGCGCATTTATCACCCTCAACGGATGCCAGCACGTAGGTAATGACACTTCCAGAAACGAAATCCCGTCTATTTTGTAAAGTGAATTGCATAACACGATTTTAAACTGCTTTTATGCCTCAAATTAACCATTTAATTTTGGTTGATGGTAAGACTTTATTTAAGTCCACCTGAGTCCTTATTCTGTATGACCAATCGTGTCTTAACGCGCCCGCGTTACGATATGTCAATACGATGATTCCATGCAGATATTGTAACGCGGGCGCGTTAAGAGACAATTGGTCATACAGAATAAGGGCTCTGGCTAGCTACCACCGTCTAATCTAATTCTGTCGATATAACAACAATACTTAAATTGTTGTGTTCCGACATTTGTAGGTAAGATAGCCAGTTCTACAATTTGCTGAAGAGTCCGAGTAAATTGCGCTTCCACCTTCGGCCTTTCTTTGTTTGAACGGTGAAATATAGAGCAAGAACCTCACCATTGTACTATACTTAAAAAAACGTGTTCATGAACCTCACCGTCGTACAATACTAAAAAAAAACGTGTTACATTTAACATACTACCTACATCGCAATTTAAAGAAGAATACTTTTTATCAATGCACGAATATGATATTCGAAAAGAGCATCTTAAATGCATCGTTTGCGCAATGCAGTGCCACATAGGTCATTATAGCACTGCATTGCTCATGTCAACTTCATATACAGACACCTTTTTTTATTTTACGTGATCTACTTTACGTCACACCTGTCCACCTTTCTATGTGATAGATTATCCGAAGCCTGACGATTGCATTTTCAAAGTGCGTTGCTCAAAACATATATATTTTGATTAGAACCTAAAATAGATACAACCAAATGTTGAAAAATCTAGGTGTATTTAGGATAATATGCATACGGCATATTATATGAAAACGAAACCAAGTAGGTAAACTATAATGAGATTTTTATTGATTACTTTATGAAAACTTAAAAGGGAAAATGACATCAAACTGTTACCTTTTACGATACTATGCAAATTGTAGCAACACAGCTTTTCTGCTACGAAATGTGCTACGAAAGTCTACGGCGTAGCATCGTGCCTACGACTATATACAGATAGAGTGAAGTGAACTTATTACTGGAGAGATTGCATGATAGAGCACGTAACATGCTTTGTTATCAACTGGGACCATATCGCTGGCGAGACATTTGCGATAAAAAATGTATTTATGTCATTTTATTAAAATTGCCTTAAAATTGTTTCAATGAGTTATTAAATCATTATCAACATTACAGCCTTCATACATCTACTGCTGAAAATAAGCCTCTCCCAATCGATCCCTCAAATAGTGACCTGAGCCACCTCCATTCATCGAAGACGAGATGAAGGCCAAGCACTTCCCCGTAGTAAAAAAAAAGAATACCCATAACTACCACAAAGTCGTTGGTCCATACAGAGGTCTTCCCACACTCCGTTTCACGTTTAATCGTGGTCACCATGCGAGACCCTTTGCTACCCAACGGTTATATATTTTTTTTTATTATTTTGTAGTATCTTTTTTAATACTAAGTAATAAAAATATATACAAAAAATTTTTAGGTTAATAACAAATTTTTGTCCTGAGTATGGCAAATGCCCCCCGTATTATCTTGTATTGAACATTTTCAGGCTGTAATCAAGATGATGAAATTTAAGTAGGTTATAACTTTATGCTAATAAATATTGCGAGACGTTCATTTCACACAGCGCCACCTAGCCCCAAACTTAGCATAGCTTGTTATATGGGAATTAGATTACGGATAGATTACATAAATACTTTTTTGTTTTGTATGTACTATATGATACAACACCCAAACACAGAAAAAACATCTATATATAACACACAAAATGTGTATAGATGTTTGTTCTGATGTTCGTTGCTGGGTGGGAATCAAATCCACAACACAGCAGTTTCTACCAACTGAGCTATGAGGCTTTTATAGATTATAACTTTGTGTCACGTTTTGGTGGATCCAGAATTTCACGTGCCACCAAAATTAAATATTTTGGTCACATTATACATTTCGCTGAACAAAACTGCGAAAAAAGAACCGTCCATTTCGCAAACGAAACTTATTAAAATTGTATGCTTTGAAAAATTAAACACAGTTACATATTTGAGTTGTTCTGCCGCATCAAAGGTTTAGCCAAAAAAAGGTTTATGTGAGCCGAATTTACAAAAAAAAACGCTACAATTTTGAAATGTCCGATTGTCAGTCCACATTGTGGCTTGCCAACTGGCCCCACAAAAACTCGGCGAAATCCCGGCTTCATTCAGATACCGGCCAGTCTGCGGCCGGATTCGGGAGTCAGGCTGTATTTCCTGTGTTGATGTAGCAGTTCGACTTTAGTTTGTATTATCCAGCTTTTTGTTTTATTTATCAGCAGAACCAAATTAAACTCTTTATAACCAACCCAGAATTCTGTACTCTAAATAAAATTAATAAATATAACAGGACATTATTTTACTCAACGCCATGTAGCCCCAAACTTTGCATAGCTTGTAATAATGGGAACTATATTACGGATAGAATACTTAAATACTTTATGTAAATACATACGTACTATATGATACAACACCCAAACACAGAACTACCATCTATTTTCATCAAACAAATGTTTGTCCTGGGTGGGAATCGAACCCACAGCCTACAGGGTAAAATGCAGAGCTACTACCAACTGAGCTATGAGACTTGTTAAAAGGAAACTCTCAAATAGGAATTCGTTTTTTGCACTAGTAACGAACCAATCTTTAAAATTTACAAGTATTAAGGTATTGAATAATTATACTTTAAAATTTTACATAGTACCTGATTACTTAGTACCTGATTGGTTTTTTGGTATCCTAAAATTGCATGTAAATATGAAAAATCTAATAATAAAGATAATGTGTATTCAATGAACATTATTCCAATTTTAGGTTCCGTACCCAAAGCGTGCCAATGTAACCCTTTTACTAATCCTCCACTGTACAACCTACCGTCTGGCAGCGGGCTGTATATAGATATCTTATGATTTTTGTTGTTATTTTATAGAAATTGTTTAATATTATGTTAACTAGACATCTTCAATTCTAAAAATGTCTATAATCTATCAAACACAACATCAGTAGATAGTACTTGGCACCTAAGTACCTACATAACTATATAACTCAATTTTGGCCTTAACATCACGAGTGAAGATCAAAGTTAGCGAAGAAGCCTACTTTATCAAATTTATTCTTCCCTTACCCATTACATAATAATTATCTACTTGTTTAACTTACCTACTAAATATAAACTCTTATTCAGTACCTACAATATGCCTGTTCGAGGCTTCTCAATGTTAATTTAAATTGATTAGTTCAATGATTAAGTTAGTTTCCGTATTATACAGAACATGTGTTGAACATTGTTAATGATACATAATGATGTGAATAATGACGAAATACATGACTTTATTTCTCAGAAATATATTTATGAAACTTCTATTATCTCTGTAACCATCACATAGTAAATAAACTCTTTTTGGAAAAAAATGGAACCGACTTTACCACTAAAAACTTACAAATAACTCTTAGTTTAAGTTCATATAATTTGAAGTTGGTGCCGAATTGCCAAGCACAACAACATGTTTATTGTATGGCACCGCCTTCAAATTATATGAACTTACCCTAAGAGTTATTTGTTAGTTTTTAGTGGTGAAGTCGGTTAATTTTTTTCCCAAAAAGAGTTTATTTTTAGCTTTTTTTCGTTGTAAAACCTACGACACCACGACGTCTCCGACACTATTTAAGAGTCGTGTGAGGGTGCAATAATACGTTATTTTTTGTATGAAAACATATTTTCCAAATCGGTTGAGTAATAACGGAGTTTTGAGGTAATGCAGTAGTAGTCGTTAAAGAGTCATCGATCACCAACACGCTGCCAAGCGTGAGTATTATGGCATAGCCCTCCATTGCTTTCTTTAGCATTGGGGGAGGCCCATGTCCTATACAGTTGACTTTTATGTGCTGTAATGATGATGATGATACATGTATACAGCATTTATAGCCAGAATGCGTCAAAGTCAATTCCACTTACTACAACGTATCATAATTACTGCGATCAACAACATGCCAAGCGTGGTGATTATGGCAAAACTCTGATGATGATGATGCTGCTGGGAGGTAAGCGGTTCAAAAGGTCTACTCTAGTGACCGTAAACACCACAGGAAAGCAGAATACGCAATATCGTTTACTTGGATGACATTGGTTTTTATATCAAAGTAACTTGAAAATATATGACTATATACTCCTGAACAGATTTTGATTAAATTCTATGGGACCACCTCGCGAGTATGGCCTACCAAACGCAACAAGAATCATCAAAATCTATTTCGAATTGGCGGAGAAATCAAGTAACAAACAAACAAAAAAAAAAAGAAACATACACCCGAATTGAGAACCTCCTCCTTTTTTTGAAGACGGTTAAAAATAAATAATATATTAAAACTGTATTTTTTGCATTCAAATACGAGATAAAACTCTCGGTGTGCGTATTCACATCTGACCGGTAAATATACATTTATTTTTCGATGAACGATATATTCACAAACAAATATGCATAATTAAACTCACTATGTACAAAGAAAGCAGTGGGATTACATTAAGACCGTTACAAACGGTCTATAAGTAACGTAACTGTTCCAGACCAGTTCCAGACGAAAGCCAGCCCAAGTTTATAGCCACGGTGAATAGCTATACTAATTCGCTGGCCTAATAAGATCCTTTGTATCATGTATCGCATCAATTTGAATGTCAAGTTTATTTAATGATAGATTATGAATGAATAAAAAAGGTTAATACTATAAATAGCAGCTTGCCGTGGGTTTTATTCCTGAAGCTCGATATTTCGGAACAAAAATATGGGTTCAAAGCCAGTAGACATGTGACATGACTAACGACATTTTCAGAGGATCACGCAAGTGGCAGCGGCCACTTTTGACAGCGCTCTTGCAATTTGTCTAGAGCGTTATTGACTACGGACTATGAAACTTCATTTTATATGCCGAAAAAGTTTTTATGATAAGGCTCATCTAAGGAAATATAATAAAATACAAATAAAAAAAACAATAGTAGACATTAATTTCACATCTAGCAAAGCTTGTTATATCGGAACTGGAAAAATTATATTAAAATACAGTATAAAAGTGGTGTCAGTGACCTTGGGAAAAACCTATGACCAGCAGTGGACCGGAATAGGTTTATGATGATGACGATGACAGTAAAAAACCGGGTAACGGATAAAGAATCAATAATAATACAATGGTTATCTTTCCAGAAACAAGCCATATAGTTAAGTTGGCAGTAACTCTGCCTTCTGCGCTGTGGGTTGTGGGTTCGATTGCCACCCAGGGCAATCATTTGTGTGATAAATCTAGATGTTTGTTTTGTGTTTGGGTATTGTATTGTATGATAAGTATGTAACTAAAAGAAAAGTAGGTACCGTGTATGTAATATTCTATCCGTAATCTAGTTCCCATATCAAGTGATATGCTTAGTTTGGGGCTTGAAGGCGCTGTGTAAAATTAATGTCCTGTAATATTTATTTAATTTTGTTTATTAAGAATATTTCTGCTGTTCAGAGTGTTCTATTCCTACTGAGACATCTGGATCTGACACCGGTAGACGAACCTCTAGACAACAGATCTCTTTTTCTCGTACTCGTACATGTATGAATCAGATTTATTTTTCGAAAATAATATTCACTCTTCGTTTTCCTAGCTGGCTATATAAAATTTTAAACATTTGCATTTGCTTATTCGACGTATTTATCTGATATCTATCTCAATTCTTTTGATTTTAAATTCTTATTCTGAAATTCGAATGTGCATTTCAGTTGCAAAGCAAGCAAACTGAAAGGAACATTCTGATTGATGTTTGTTCGACTGCTGGACGTCAACAGGCGAGCGTGAAGTGAATACGAGGTTTCTCCATGCGCCATAAACATTCAAACGAAACACAGTATGCGCTGACGATACGATATGCGTGAAGTTGGTAACAAGTGTAGCTTTCAGCCAACTTCACTTTTTCTTTTTTGCCGTGTGGTCGCAGCGACATCGACCCCTCCAACTCAGCCCATGGATGTCGTATAAGCTGACTAAGACTCACCAAAAGAAGCGCAGCAGCTTCTGTATATTATTTACACCTTTACTGCGATCACCGATCCGACTGTCAAGCGTAGTGTTTTTTTTTTTAACAATGTTGAACGATATGATGAACTACCTGTTAACGGTCCTTAGATAATCCGATTGCTTTCTTTGGGCACATTATTTGAATAAATGTTATGTAAATTATATAAAAACATGGCGCTTGACTAACCAAATTTTTTCTCCTGTCACTACAGGACAGACCCATTACTTTTACATACGACCAGCTCACGTAACTACCATCACCACTGACCCTGCGCCCACCTTGCATCATAAATGAAGGCTGAAACCATTCAATAGCTGTTTTTAATATGAGTATGGCACCCTACAATTAAACAAGATGTCCCAACTCTTTTTAAAGAATATTTCGATGCTTTTCTGTTCAGATTCAGAATCAGAATCAAAAATTAATTTTATTAGGGCACACAATATTTAAAAAATACAAACGAATTATACCCAAAAAAAAAACACAAAAGCCATCCAACCGTTTGTATGACCCTTAGATATATCTTTGGAACTTTTTTGTTTATTTTTCAGACGTCATAATAATTTCAAGCTTTATTAATAGTCAGTATTAAAGTGACTATTGTTTCTTCAAGAAGATCTAGAATTGCGAAAGGTCTAACTAACTTTAAAAAGTTGTCAAAAACTAGAATAGCCATAACATACATTCAAAACTTTATAGCTAAAGGGAGGGATCGGATTGCTGGTAGCACATATTTTGAGTACGTACTAATAAAATTATTTCAATATTTTCTGCTACACCATCTTACGTAATTCTGTCGCCATATCAACAATTGTTGTTCCGGCATTTAGTGGTAAGACAGCTAGTTACTCAGTTTGTTGAGGATTCCGAGTGAAGTGCGCCTCCACCTTCGGCCTTATCTTAACTTGTAACCAGGTGTGATGAAGTCCCCGTCGTACGATAAAAAAAAATACAAGCTCCCAGTCCGTGTCAATAGGAATTAACAATTGACGTTTAGAATGTATAAATCAATAAATGCACTTACTCGAATAAAAGCTCAAGCCTCCAAAAGCAAACAAATTCATGCGACATGTCAACATAGATAGAAACAAAACAAACGGCTGGACGGAAAGTCGGTTTGTGAATCAGGATTTTGTTGAAACTTTCATTCGCAAACAGTGAAGTATTCCTCGATTTGGCTGAAAAAAGAAGCTTTCAAAGGTTTATAACACTCTATGGCTCTACGTTGTTGTATTCATTTCAGAGAGCCATGAAGCCGGGCTCAAGATTTTTTTGCGTTAAGCAGTGGATAATAAATTAGTTGAATGGATGAACAAGATCAAATGGCTAGTATGTTTTGAGAATCTAATCAGAAAAGATGCATAAATTGAGTCGACGTAGTGTAATCTAAAGACATAATCGTACCCCCGTATTTCTAAATTTCGTAAATTAAAGGCAAGAAGCAAAAACAAATTATGATTGAAAATACTTTGTTGTACACCTTACATAAAAAACCGTATAACTTTCTCATATATAGTATTCTATAAATTGGAAAGTTTGGTAGTAATACGATTAAGATTTTCTATCCTACCTCGGGATGGAGAGAATTTCTTAACAGATGGATGGATGGATTACCAAAAAAGATGGATCATTAAAGAGATTCATACAATTCTACAAAACTTTTTTTTAGAACGACGTCAAAGCACTTGGCCTTTATCTCATCTGGTTTTATGTTATGTTATGGCCTCAAGTGAACTTCGACACTTAGGTAAGATGGTGGTAGCTAGCCAGGCAGATTTAAATATAGTCCAACTACCAACCAAACCAAGTACAATATTGTACCTGCCTGGGGATCGAACCACTAGACTACAGAGGTGGTTTAAGATGCAGGCTGGTACACTGCTGACGTAGTTACTTGAGACGAATATGAAAATAACCTTAATTGAACACAAAAGTGACACAGAATATCGATGCTTGAACACATGTTTAATAAATTTGCACAATTAATACCTACAGATAGTTTTATCTTGGCAAAGCTGTATAGTTTCTAAGTCAAATGTGTACTTTCATTTATATTAACTAGTTAAAATATTATTCAAATGCCAGTTGCAAATAAATTAAGGCTTTAGTTAATTTTATTTTATGCTGAACCATTTGTAGACTGTTAGAGCCTATCGAATATTCTGGGAAAGCTTTTAGACTGAAATATTAACGAGTCACAGGTGACCCCGAAATGTTGCAAACTTGCTTTCGAAATTTAGCTTGACTACATTTTCGAGGAGGTTAGTGTGTCGTTATTTTGAAGAAACATTGGAAACACATCTTACCTTTTTTATGATAGGCTTCAGGATGTTCTTCGGATTTAGGTACGCGTTATATCGTTTTTGGCGAATTGTAACTTGAAAACACATTGTGGAAATAAAAACGTGACATCTACCACTACATACAGGCTAATATATCGTAATATAACAATATTCATACTGGGTCCTTAACTAACAATCAAAGTTTGATCTAAATCTAAAATCTGATTTAAAAAATATTGCTGTTAAATACATTTAAATTAGTTTATGCAATAAAATGTTCAATTAAACACAACTATAAGTACAAAGGAATCTATCAGATTACCTAAGGACCGTTAAATCGTCCTTTATCTTAATCTTCTTGCGAAAATACAAGTTTTCACAAACTTAGTTTGGCAAATCGGGCACCAAATAATTGTATGTACTCAAAGATAAATAAATAAAATACTCTTATTATTTGTTATAACATACCTAACCTGTCGGCAACAAGGCTTGTCACCTACTATGCTATTTCTGTATGTTATCTTTACATGAGTGTGATTGTTAGTTGTCCTGAATAAATAAAATAAAAAATAAAATATATCTGTTGACTATTCACAGCGTCTAACAGAAATTGAACGTTGTAAACTTTAAAGCCAATTATGAACTATTTAATTTAATAAACAGCGACCGATACTCCCTCAAGTATTCATAGCCTGTGCATTAATTAGGCTGGCACGGGGAATTTGGGAGCGCGCTTGCAGTGGAATGCAATAAGCGGCACCTATCCCGTTGTGCTCATGGCGGATGTTGCATGCCTTTTTTCCGCAAATTCCGTTCTGTTTTTCAATGTAGCATAGCAGGAATCATTACAAAAAACCCACCAAAATTGCGGACCAAAAACGGGTTCAATATGCGACAAAAACCGTTTTTGTATCAACATTTTGGTTGGTGGTACGACATTATTTACTATTACTATTTCACCAAAGTCTGTCGCCATTGTTGTGATCAAGCATATATAGATAAGATAGCCAATTCCTCAGATTGTTGAAGATTCCAGGTGAAGTACGCCTATACTATTACCTTAACCATCTTAACTAATCATGTTTGATCTTGAAAAAAAAAGAACATTACTTTATTGTGATGTTATTTGAAAGAGAAAGCTGGTAAGAGTACAATAATATTGTCAGTGAGTGACAGTAAAATCTAGATAAAAAAAAACCACGGCCTACATGAAAACAGCTGCTGCTATAAAATCTAGATTCTACAAATATTTCTAGCTAACATGTTGTGGTCGTACGTACAGCTATGTCCGTGACAAAACTAAGAGCTCACAATTCCGAAAACCAAAACAATTTCAAACGTATCGAAGTCCAGAGACAGGACAGCATTCGTTTTATTACACAAAAAGCCTCGCCCTACTGAAATGCTCGCCACCAGCTATCAGCAGAGTAATATTTAGGACATTCGCCAAGGAAATTCATTCATTATATAGGCGCGCTGAAGGTCGAAAATCCGTCAACGTTGATGGTTGTTTCTGTCGTTTTCGAGCATATCGGTCGGCAACAAAATGTAAATAAAACGGTATGCATTAATTGCTAGGTTTTCACAGTTCGTTTATCGGCACTTCCTTTTTATTGTGCTAATGAACCTGACGTAGTTGAATAAGAATCTGTACAGAACGTTTATGGAGCCTGGTTTTACATAACGGAATATCGCTGGAGCTTTCAAAGAGAAGTGAAAGGCTTCATGTAATATATTTCAATTTTAAACTGAGGGAAGAACAAAGGGTCTGTTTACGATTGAAAGAGGCCACTTTTTCTTATGTTTTATTTTAACCGCCTTCTGTGGTCTAGTGGTTCAACCCACCGATTTCAGATCCAGAGGTCCCGAGCTCGATCCTCATGGGGAGTACAATATATTGTGCTTGGTTTGGTTGGTGGTAGGACTTTGTTTGGGTCCGCCTGGCTAGCTACCACCGTATTATCTGATTCTGTCGCCATAACAACAATTCTAAAACAGATGTGTTCCGGCATTTAGAGGTAAGATAGCCAGTTCCTCAGTTTGTTGAGGATTTCGCTTGAGGTGCGCTACCACAATCGGCCTTATCTCAATTTGTAACCAGGTGAGATGAAGGCCAAGCGCTTCCCCGTCGTACGACGTCGTAGTAGCCTACCCCAGGCAAGAAATCGTTGACCTTTAGTCAATAGTGTGTTATAATTTCAATTTGCCGCCTCTTGTACCATAGGTTATTAACCTATATCAGCTAATGTCAGTTTGCGTGTCAACGTCATATTTAAGACTAGCTGTCAGTTTGACAGTCTATATGGACAGTCAGACCGGTCCATATAGACCGGACGTTGAGCATGACTTCTCAGGTGGAGCACGTTTCGCAGACGCGGGCCGCTCGTACTATGCTCCGGCCAGTCTTAACTTCGAGACTGCCATTAAAAACATAGATTGGAGACTATAAGACATACATTCATTCGCGACTCACATACGTAGCGCCTTCCTGGTACGCGATGTGTTCGTATACAAACCGGAAAAAGCTCCAAGCACAGCAAAATATCTCCCTACGTCAGCACACAGGTGCGGGGCGTTATGTCAGGAACGATACCATCGCCCGCGATGTATAGATCTCAAGCATTGAGGACTTTGTGGTATTGTTGGCACGTCGAATGTATGACCGCGCCGACAACGCACCCATCTCAATTCTCTCACTCCACTACACACGCGACCACCGGACTATCGGGGACCCCTGCCTCGCGAAATACCGGGCACATCTGAATCGATAGGATTTGATCCAACCAGGAAGGATCCCCCCTCAATGAAGTCTTCTTAATGCTATGGATGGACCACCTCTACAGAAAGGCACCGAAGCAAAGCCCCGCGACCTGGGGGCAACAAAACAAAATAATTGCCTAAATTAAAAAAATATATAAATGTATATTCTTCGGGGTGATTCTTGTTTGTCCGCGTAATTCTTCTTCTGTTCTGACTTGTTCAGCTTATTTAATTTGAATATATGTTGTATCAAACAGTTTAAATCAGACAAAGCTAACAAGGAAAACTAAATTCAATAGGGACTTAACAAACAACCAGCACGAAAAATACACGTAACTACATTCTGATAGACACGATTGTTGAGAAATAAGGTTAAGACACACTTGAATAGACAGACGAACGCCTATTGGTGTCAAGAACTCGTAGAAGCAGAATCCATTTCCAATACCTTGAAAAACTGTGATCGGTTTATTTTCATAACGGTTTTGAAAACCCAAATTACAATAAATAAAAGTATTCTAATTGCCAACCATGACATTATATTATGAATGTGGTATTTCTTACTAATGTACATTGAAAAATTACACAAATTTTGTTGAATTACCACGCAAATAAACGGTTGTAACCTTGACCTTTTTTTAACATTCTTTAATAGCTATTTATGCTATGTCACAGTGTTGCTCAAGCTTTATTACTTGAATATCAATGTGGGTAGTAATAAACATATGATTTTTGGAAGATACTGAATGATAGAGAAATTTAAAAGCTTTTAGCTATCGCTCATGTTGTTCCCGCGAGGCTGAATTTTTTAGGATTTACTCTCAGAACAGAATATCATCTCGGGTATACGAAAAATGCAGGCATGTTTCGCATATAAGAGTTTAAATCTGCATAGACAATGTAATCGTACTTCGCAAACACAGCGTCTGAAGCAACTTAGATTTTTTGACAGTTTAGAAATAAATTCGAAATATTCTATATATTTTCTATGTATTTACACTTTTTCCACCTTACCGTTATAAAAAGTAAGATAACGAGAATCAAATACTTAAACTCTTTTCACGTTGTAGGTATTTAGAAAGCGTATTGCTATCTCAGCGTTCCCTGCAGCCGCCCCATACGTCCAACATAGACAGTTACTGCACGTGAGATTGATAGGTATTTTTTTAAATAACTCATGTTTGAGGGATAGTTCTTTTTAAAACAATGTTTTGTTATTGGTGTCAATATCTTATATATCATGAATTTTATGTTAAAAAGGTTTTATTTAAAAAAAAGAGGTTTAAGATAAATATTGACCTGTAATAGTCATAGTTTCAATATTAAAACATGACTGGTTGAGAGTCTTGCATGACAACCACTCATTTTTAAAACTGACATTTAGAAAACTGAGAAAAAAAGGTGTTTAAACCAACTTAATAATGTTTTGATTACAAAAAATTAAGTTTAAGAGGTAGAACCTCCACTATTTTCCAATTTTGGAAGAGCTATTTTCTTTTGCATGGACAGGTACCCAGTATATTATGATCATCTTAAGAAGTTTAAGATTTCAATATACAACACATGCTCACACTCATGCCCAAACTCACTCATTTAGCACTCCAACACTACTCACCGCAAAATACAAAACACACAAACACTCACTTTACATCGGCAAAATCTACATTCTCATAATTTATTTATTTTTTATGTACAGTAGTTTAAGAAAATATGTACAATTTTAGATTATTAGATATAGGTAATAAAAGCAAGAGCAACAAACATATCTGTGACCTCATAATACAGGCTTTTTATGTATGTATGCAGTATGAGGAACAGAAATACCTAGGGTACAACTCTGCCACTATCACTGGTTTATATAGATAATATAAGTTAAAATGTAGAAGGATCCATGGCAGTCCTTGTAACCCTACAATACAGGCTTTAGTCCTAGTGTAGGGGACAAGAACTTCCTTACAATTTTACAATAGAATATATAAAACATGTACCAGCTGTATCTTTCTATGAATAAATAATTTTTTATCTTTTTTTTTTATCTTTTTATCTTTTTTTTATCTTTTTTATTTACACAAAATATTACCAAAGAAGTTAAGAATGTGAAATCAAGTCATCATGCGATTTATATTCATCTCGCTCTTTTTTCAATGGCCAACATTTTGATCCATACTAAACAACAGGTCTGATCTTAAAGACTTTAATTTTAATTTATAAGCTTGAAGGGCATCCTTGCTCGGTCGATATTTTCTACCGAAGCTAAATAGAGCAATTTGCCGTAAGCTGCTTCCTCTATTCGCTTTCAAATGCAAACGTATGAGATAAGATAAGAGATAAAGAGATAAAAATTTATTTATTCATAGAAAGATACAGCTGGTACATGTTTTATATATTCTATTGTAAAATTGTCAGGAAGTTCTTGTCCCCTACACTAGGACTAAAGCCTGTATTGTAGGGTTACAAGCACTGCCATGGATCCTTCTACATTTTAACTTATATTATCTATATAAACCAGTGATAGTGGCAGAGTAGTACCCTAGGTATTTCTGTTCCTCATACTAGGACAAAGCCTGTATTATGAGGTCACAGATATATATTCTTCAAAGTTTTAATTAAATCAACTTTATGAAGATTATGAAGTAAGAAAAATGTATCTGGATTGACACCAAAGACATTTTTGAGATGCTTCGGGGCGGCTCTTTTTTGTAATGAATATTCTTCAAAATGTCATAACAACTATAAAGTTAATGTTTCATTATAAGGTTTTCGGATAAATCGATATCTTCAGAAATTGCGTTTTCTTAACTCAATATCTAAAATCTTAAATTTAAGTCGGTCATGTTTCCATCATAATGAGCCATTGGCTTTCTAAAACAAAATCTCGAAACACCATAATGAATGAAAAACGCTGGAAAGCTAAAACAAAAGGGATTATAAATGGAATGCGATCGCGCAATCCGCTTATCCCAGCGGACATTCAATTCACTTTGCTGAATCCAATCGCTTCTATTGAGATCTGGCTTATTAATAGCAGGTTTAATCTTTCTTTATTGACTGTTAAAGTTATAACTGTAATATTAATATTAATAGTTACGTGATGATGGTAAGCGGCCCGACGGTATGACTCTTGTCCCTTGGGAAATGGGTAGGCCTTTGGTGTGGGACACTACCTGCGTCGACACCCTAGCGCCATCTCATCTGCCTGGGACATCAGTTAGGGCTGGTGCGGCGGCTGATTCGGCCGAGGATCACAAAAGGCGCAAATATAGTGGTCTCGACAGAGCTTACCTATTTGAGCCTTTTGGGATGGAGACCTTGGGTCCGTAGGGAGCCGGTGCCCTCCGGGTTTTCAAAAATATTGCGGGGCTTTTGATTGAGGCGACACGTGACCCAAGAGCTGGCTCATATTTAGGCCAGCGAATTAGCATAGCTATTCAGCGTGGCAATGCAACCAGTGTCTTGGGCTCGCTTCCGTCTGGTACTGGTCTGGAACAGTTGAGTTATCTATAGGCCGTTTGTAACGGTCCTTAGGTAATCTGACTGATTCCTTTGTACATAGTTAGTTTAATTGTACTTTTTATTGAATAAATGTCTATTTATAACCACAACAATGATAATCTATTTGAAACTGTCACGATTAGAACACAATTATTATTATACGTCGACCTGGCTATACTTTCTGTCAAAGTTCGGCGCTAAATAGTTTGCCACGTGTGCCACAACCCGCCCACTGTAGTATCTAAACTGAACTAGGATGTTTGTAAGTACCTACCTAAGATTGGCACCAGTTGCAAATAACAATCCTGTCCCGAGTTAAGTGTTTCTTGAAGAAACTAGTTCATAGTAGAGAATACTATCCTTCGCTAGAACCTTAACCTTAGTCTAGGCTATATTTGGCCGGAAATTTTACTTGACATTTCACGGAAACTAGCCATCAGAGCCGTTTTTTGATTAGGCAGTGTTTTGAAATATTTTCCGTCCCAAAGATTTGGCTACGAAAATATTTGTTCATCTGTAACTTAGCTATGTTTACGTATGGTAATGCAATATCATTTAGCACTTTGCGATTTACCACAGTTGTAATCTTAGGGCCCCTTCATGTTGATGCGACTTGAGTATTATAGTCAGGTAGCAAGTAGGCTAACCCACGTTCAACCCACCTTCACACTACTCTATTACATTATTGTGACGGGTAGAAAGAAAGTTTCCTCTACGTAACGTTTGAACGAAAAGTTGGCAACAAAAATATGTGTTTATTTTTAACTTGGCTGTACTTGCATATGGTAATGCAATATCTCTTGGCACTTTGCGATTTACCACCGTTGAATCTTAAGGCCCGTTCATGTTCATGCGATTTTAATATTACAGTTAGGTAGCAAGTTGATTTATCCACGCTACTCGGTATCGGTATATGCGTAATGAAGATTGGCCAATATGCGAATTAGAGGTTGATCGATTCGCATATGAGCCATTTTGTTTGTAAGTAATTACGCGTTATGGTCCTTATGCATAATTTTTCCAATCCATATAATCACTATACGTCTAAACCTACAAATACTTACTGCTCTGACATTAGTGTGACGGTTAGGAAGAAAATTTCCTCCACGTAACCGTCACACGAAGAAAGGAAATAGTTTCCTTATCTGTTAGACTAATGTCTTACAGATCATGTGATTACAGATAATATTTTCGAAGATAGGATAAAGTTTTCCTAGAAGAAAATTAGAATTTCTTTTCTTCGTGTGAAGGTTACGAAAAAAAATTTCTCGACGTAATATTAGTCTTACAGATAGGAAAACTATTTCCTTTCTTTAACACCGTACACTTTCTCAATCACGTTAGTGTGACGGTTACGAAGAAAATTTCCTCTATCTCTACGACTATAGTTACGATGGGCATTATTGGTTTTTTGAAGTAAAAACTTCAAACTCGTGACACTGTTACCTTACCGACACTTCGACTTGATTTTAAATCAATTTAAACTTTAAAGTGATAGGTAATATAGATTAAAACATTAATATAAGATAATATAAGATAAAAATTGATTTTTGATTAGTTTGGTATTTTTTGAGATTTGGGGGTGAAAATAAATACAGCATTTCGCCCATATCTTTTGAGCGGTTTCGGTATAACATGCAGAGATAATACTTATACTCATCAATCGGTATGAAGATTTTTGAAGTGAAAACTTGGCGCTATTGTTAACACCCGGTAGGTATAACACATTGAGATTTAAGCACCAACAATCTCAGTTGTTCTCTTCGGCAAAGATCGACAAATTTCAGTTTTCATTTTACCTGAGTGCCACTGTTTTTTTACATTATATATTTGTATTTTTTGCATGATGTTAAGTTTAATTGATTTGCTTAATATTTTCTTAATATGTGCGCTATCGTATAAAACATTTTACTGCATATTTTTATTCCAAAGATACCTGGAAGAAATATTAGAAAGTAAAAGAAGAGAAGATCTAACACAGTCTTTTTTATAACCACTTGTGGAAACGAATAATCTAATAAATGAAAAGCCCTTTGTTTAAGAGGAGGCTCATTTCCAGTAATAAAATGCTATCAGTTTGTTTTTTTTCTTAGTTCGAAGAAACATTTCAGGTTACATATCCCAAAATTAATTGATAAGTCGGGATTTCATATTATACCCTTTCCATGAATTCAGAAAGGCTAACCAATTGTTACTGAACTAAAACTCAATTACTCGTCTACAATTAAATTCAGACAAATAATTGACTTGATAACTTACTTCTATAAGCGTTTTTTTTTAATTATCGCGATTATGGACTGTGACAGTTCAAATTTAGATTTAAACGTTATTTCTACCTTTTCTTAAATATGAGTAAGCTTGTGATCTAAAGACTTGCACAGGCAATGATGTCTAACCAGAGTGCACTGGCTGTCCCGCGCACCAAAGGATTGTTTGGTGCTGGACTTCGGCAGTCGCTAGCCAGGCGAGACTTTGCAGATCCAACCATAAGAACTGGGATCATTCAGCAATAACCACTAGCAAAAACCAGCAACTTCGTTGCCCGGGGTAGACCACTAGAAAGTAGATCCTATAACCCTAGTTAAATATAATTCCAATTCGATACATTCTTCAAAATATCGCTTATGATAGTATTGTCGGCGAATTCTCCGTAGATGGAAAGGTCTGTAGTTAAAAGAGTTATAGGTTTATCGTCGCGTAGGTGTAAAGGCCTGTAGTCGAAAAGCTCTGCTGATGAAACGTAAATAAATGAATCGTCCTGTCGACGAGCAGTCCAATGGCGAATCAGTCATCGGAGAACGGTTGCCCAATCCAAATGAGAGGCTTCAACCAACAGTTAAAGGTCAAATATTGGTACAAGCCCTTCAAGATTTTTAATTTCCATAGGAATAGCTTAAAATAAACAAATGTTGATTCGGCAACCGTTCTCCGATGACCGATTCGCAATTGAGGACATTAATTTCAAACAGGGCCATCTAGCCCCAAATTAAGCTAAGTTAAAGTAATATGAGACATAGATGACGGATTGAATGCTTAAATACTCTTTGTTTGTAATGTAGTATTATTTTATTTATCTTATATTATAGCTATTAATTTGTGTAAATACTCACGTAGGATAAACCTTATGCTTTTGTCTCATCACTATATCATCATCTTTAGCCTTCCTTCAAGCAATTCCAATCCTTTAATTTTAAATGGTAAATCTATGTTTGAGGCAAATTTCATCTTAAAAACATCTATCCATGTATCGATAGAGCGGAATTTTCTGATCCTGTTGATATACATAATTGTTATTCCAGCTCTATATTTTATCTGAAAAACCTAATGTTTTGATATTTGATAGATTTTGACATGTTTATAAAGTGACAGATCATGTCACATCTCTCTTTTAATTTGTAAGTTTTGTGATATAGTTTGCATATAAAAACGAATGCAAACTTCACGGAAAACATTAATTGCAGAGATTTGACATATGAAAACGAATTAGACCTCTGTAATCATTCTAGAATAATACTATCCACTCACATTTTTATTTTGATTCAAACACAATTCTATCTCATCATCAAAATTCATTCATACGGGCCAACCGATATGAAAGCGAATTGAGTTCTGACCTTCAGACGAGTAACATCTAGTAACAAATCTAAAACTAGTATCTTCAAGAAGTATCAAAGAAGCCTAGTTTCTGACGCTGTACTGGAAGCTCTACCTCGGAAGCTACTCTGGAATCCTACCTCTGACGTTACTCTGGCAATCTACCACATACACAAATAACCTATCTCGGAAGTTACGAAACCTATCTTCTACGCTCTGCGCTACTCTGGAGGCCTCTTTCTGACGCTGTCCTGAAAATTATATTCTTGAGGCTCTGCAAGAAAATAGACGTGTTTTTTTATTATCATTCTTGTAATTCTTATACTAAATATATATCTGTAAATTTAAAATCTTTTCCTTTTGTACTCTTTAAATTTAATTAGTGACATACGGTTCTCCGTAACGTTACAGATAGTACAAACATACCATATGATACAACACCCAAAAACAAAAGAAAACATGTTTGGCTTGGGTGGGAATCGAACCCACAACCTTCGAAGCAGAAGGCAAAGCTACTACCAATTGAGCTATGTAGCTTATTAAAAAGTATTATTAACCGTACGAAGAAGACTCAAAAAGGCTAGAATAAGGACACACCCGCCAGCCAGAGGTCACCGAGTATCCCGGGCCAACTTTTCTCGTTTGTACTGAAGCTAGGATAATGATGCTTTGTCAATAGTACTGTTCACTGACAAGTCTGTCTTAAGCCGGACAATAGAAGGGTTAAAGCTTGAGGCGACCCGGAGAAAGATACGCTCTGGTAACATTGTCGGAAGCCATAATGGTCGCGGGTCAGTATTTGTTGCGTTCTTCTAATCATATCTGTGAGTATTTATTTATAAATAAAAGACTTACGTATCTTTATTATTATTATGATAATAAAAAAAAGACACTATTTTTAATGTTTTTTATTTAAGTTGCGTAGAGCTGCATGCAGCTCGCGGCACTACAAAAAAACTTACACATAATACTGTAGGAATGGCGTTAAAAGTATATTTCTTGCTATTCATTGATCAAGTGAGCGTAGCGAACGAGATCTCTCAGTTAAGTTGGGAAATCCGGCCCTGTATGTATGTATGTATGTGGTTTTTAAAATCAGGTTCGGTCAAGATAATAGGTTTTTGGAATCTCAATAAAACTGGTCTAATTATTTTTCGTTATTCACTCGATAGGGTTGCCAAACCTAGGGCGTTGATAGAAATTGGTGCTCACAGTTAAAGTTTTGTTTACATACATAAAAATGTTGCTGCCTTTTTGGTGATGCCCCTTGGTTGACTTAACGACATCTGTGGGCTAGAGGGGCAGCCCATCTTTCAACCACGACATCTAAGCCAACGGTTTTGAGAGCAATTTTCACAAAAACATCAAAGGTTGATGGTCTTTGGTCTTTCATTATCATGTTAATAAGGGGTGACGTATTCACTTATTGTATTCTGCCCATCTACTATGACATACGGCCGGTGCATTGCATTCTGGCTTTGTATATAATAAGAGTTACAAACAAGAGAGAGCCTCGAACAACGTTATATACCTAAGACCATCACGAGATCTTAGTTCGGGGCGAACTACTAGTATTGACTGCAGTAGATCTAAACACAGCCTTACTTACGTAACTGGTATCGAGAATCGATGTCGCGTCGTCGACGTGCCGGAGCCGTGCCGAATAATTAATCGGTCAACCGATTCTCGCTCTACTTCGGAAATTGGGCCTTCATAACCTTTTTGTTTGCCCGCACACGGACCCATTCCGAAGCTTGCTTCACTTCTCTTGGAATTCCTCATTACTTTACTAGGTTGTTCGTAATATTTACTTTGCAGGTATTGTTTTATTTGCTACGTAAGGCTAGTAAGGTTACAAAACAAAAATTCCTACAAAAGTAAACACGTTTTATTATGGTGAAATTTTTGTAACTATAATGTGCGCAAGCAAAACGTTCAATTAACTATTTATAAGGGAAGCTGCTAGTGTCACAGTCACTTTAATATCAGGGCATCGCATCCATCAAATAACATCACCAAAATTAGTGTCCACAGCTGGACAAAACCTCCTCCAAAGCTTTTCCATAATAACTATGATTTTTTGATTGGCAGGCGGATTAGTGATCGCCGTAAAGGTGTAGGTAAGTCACAGAAGAAAACTGCTGCCCTTCTTCTAGTAAGATCCGTTAGTTCGCTTATACGAGTATGACATCCATGGACTGAGTTGGAGGGGTCGATTCTTAATATTATTATCAGTATTTGTATTAGTATCCATATCCATAATCCTCATCCCTCCTTATCCACTTAATTTACCTTATCCTCATCTCACACTACCGAGTATGCCCAAGGTCTACGTCAGGCAGGCGACTGGTCTTAAAATGTTAGTCAAAACAACATATCAGTAAGACATGTTGTGCTGACTTCAACTAACTTCAACTTTTTTCGTTCATTTATTTGTTGACGTGTTTTTTGTTTATTTCATTAATTAAGCAGGTATCTACTTGGTTGGTACCTTTTTTTTTTTTTTTTTTTACAATTTATAGGCAGACTCTTGACCGCGACCTCACCTGATGGTAAGTGACGAAGCGGTCTACGATGTAGCGATCTTACCTAGAAGATACCTATTCACTCTTCTCTTGAAGATTTCCAAGTTATACGTTGTCGAAAAAACAGACGCTGGCAACGAGTTCCAATCTTTGGCTGTCCGCATGATAAAAGTTGAAGCAAAGCGCTTGGTGCGGGAAGATGGTATGTCAACCATGAACGGATGCCTCGTCTCCGTACGTCGTGTGGTCCGATGGTGGAATGGTGAGGGGGGAACCAGGTTGTAATGTTCCACACTCTCCGAAATGTATCCTGTAGAAGACCGATAGACTGGCTACTTTACGACGATGCTCGAGACTAAGAAGCTTAGACTCAACCAATGCATCGTTGTCTATGAGCCTTTTAGCTGGTATTTAGCTGAGCCATCCCAAAGATGAGAACAGTATTCCATACACGACCGGACTTGTGCTTGGTACAGATTCAGAAGCTGTCCCGGTGTGAAATACCGTCTCACCTTCGAAAGCACGCCCAGCTTTTTCGCAGCTGTATTGGCTTTGGACTCAATAAACGAGCCAAAGTTTAGCTTAGGAGTTAACGTGAAGCCTAATAGCTCAAGCTGGTTGGAAATCGGAACGGATACATCTCGGAAAGTGGGAGTCAGGTAAATTGACTCTTCTTAGCGGAGAAAAGACACGCCTGTGTTTTCGTAGCATTAAACTTGACCAGGTTGGCATCGCCCCACTCAGCGACTGCATTCAATGCCAAGTTCATGCGATCGACCATGGCTTCCCTATGAGACTGGATATGAGATCCACTGGAACGTGTTAACCTACGTCACCTAATTGTTTCTACTTATACCTACCTTTATACACTGAAAAAAAAAAATGTTAACATTTACAAAGATCTTGTTTGATGTGTTCACACATCTTGTTTCCATATGAGCCTAACAAGACCTTATTTACTAAAACGAAGAGCACTTTGTTAATATATTATAGTTCCGTCTACTAAGTTATGTGTTGATTGAGACACGAAGTGTTATTTGTTTTTACTCAGATTTTGGCCAATCTAACTACGAAACGTTATCAGTTTAACAATAATAATAAGTTGTTTCAACTAAGATCTTCGTAAGGTCAACTACTCCTCATATTCAACATGAACATTTATTGCTGTCAGATTGACTAACAGTATTCGTTAATTCAAGTGCCTGCTTTGTTGGTTATAATTATACACATTATGCAAACCAACAAAGCTAGATATTTGATCTAAATATGTAACTTATTTGTAATAGTCATGGCGCTTTAGCAAATCAACTAAGTTACTAGTTTGTCATATTTTTGGCGCTTTAGCACTTCAACTAAGTCAGTTGCTTGCTATAAATATGGTTCTTTTGCACAACAATAAAGCTGCCTGTTTGAACTAATCATGATGCTTTATCATGTTCAATAAGCTACTTGTTTGAAATACTCATAGCGCTTTAGCATATCAACCAAGTTACTTGTTTGTTATAAATAGGGTTCTTTTGCATAACAACAAAGCTAATTGTTTGAATTACTCATGGCGCTTTATCATATCCACTAAACTACTTGTTTGAAATAATTATATCGCTTTAGCACATCAACCAAGTTACTTGTTTGTTATAAATAGGGTTCTTTTGCATAACAACAAAGCTTACTGTTTGAAATAATCATGGCGCTTTATCATGTTAACTAAACTACTTATTTGCAATAACTATGGCGCTTTAGCACATCAACCAAGATACTTGTTTGTTATAAATATGGTTCTTATTTATACCAATATATACACTTAATAGCAATAATTATAGTGCGGTTTCCATTATCAACGACGTGACCATTATGTCAACTTAGGCTACACGGCTGTTGTTACTTAGTTCTAAGTAGCCAGTCTTAGATCTAAGTAGCAACAGCCGAGTAGCCTAAGGTGGCATAATGGTGAAGTTGTTGATATGGAAAATGCATCATAATTATGACTATAAAGTGTATAAGTTGGTATATAAGTACGTATCATATTTATAACAAACTAGCTTTTGCCTACGGGGGTATACCTACAACCCAGATAACAAGTAGCCTATGTTCTTCCCCAGGATACATTCTAACACCTTCCCAAATATACAAAATCGATAGGTACCTACATTTTGTTAAAAAAACAGAAATGTTAGTATAAATATGGATAAGGTGATAAACTTTATAATATTAGTATGGATATGGATAAGGTGAATAGAAAAGTAAACCCCTGTATATTATTAGATATGATTAATCTCTATACTAAATGGAGTAGCAATCAAACAATAGACTATCAGTAACATTCATTTATTACACATTGAGTACTACCTAAAAGGTAGATGGCAAAGTTCCAAAACAAAAATAAGTAGAAAAAGAATATAAGACAGATTTAATGGCAACCTTATACTGTTGGCTGATGTTAACACAAATTGTATTTTATAGCAGTACACATATTGACTTTAAATAAGATATTTAAAATAAATATTATTAATCATTTCACTAGCTGATATTAGGACAATTATTTCACATAGCACTAAAAATAATAAATAAAATATAGATTGCAATTGGAACTGGTGATATTGATATTATAAAAAAAACTCGACAAACTCTTAAAATCATGCATTGTTTATGCTGGTCAAAGTATTAACAATATTGAATCAAGAGCTTAATACTTGCTGGCCTGTTACCAAATGGACTTACTAGGTACTACATACCTAGCTAAAGTTATTTTAAATAGATAATTTAATACACTTACAATCGGCGAGAGAGAAAAAAAAATCCTTGGAAAAGGTATCTTTTGATTTTCTTCTTTTTAATAACTGTATAAGTCTTGTTTTCGCCACCGGAAAGTAAAAAAATAGGTTTTCTTTCTTCTCGCCGTGAACTGCGTCAAAGTCAATGTTCAGCTAAAATGAAAATATATACATTAGACCCAACTTAATTTATATAATAATACATGAGCCATCCAATCTATTTGACAAGCCTCACAGCTCAGTTGGTAGTAGCTCTGCCTTCTGAGCTGTAGGTTGTGGGTTCGATTCCCACCCAGGATAAACATTTGTGTGATGAATATTCATGTTGGTTCTGTGTTTGGGTATTATATTGTATGATAAGTATATATTTACAAAAAAATAATAATAAAGGTATGAACCCACAACATCCTGAATACTGAGCCATACATGCATGCCTTCCTAGCGTAGTAATTATGGCTAAAACCCTCCCAGTTTTGGAGGAAGCTGTCCAGCAGTAAACACTTCTGTCCTGTTGATGTGTAATGTGAAACTTAAAAAAACATTTGAATTTAATTATTTGAACATGATTATTACGTGGCAAGTAAGTACTGTTTCTTATTTTTAAGTTACTACATACATACCCCGTTCTCTATATGTTGCCTGCTTGTAGGCACATTTTCTTTATTTTCAGCAGGCACAACAATAATTTCTTGTGCAATTTCTTGTGTCTGCAAGTCCTCACTTGGGCTCTCCTGACTAAATTCAAATGTTAAATCCAGGTTCTGCAAGCAAAACAATTGTTATAGTAGGTTGTTACCATTTTTTTATAATAAAAAATATTATACCTATCTACCGACTAGTTTTTTGCTGTACATCAGGTATATGGTAATGTAAGCACAATTCATATCTATATCAAAACATTACCTACTGCAATAGTCCCACACACATAGAATGTGGGTAGCAACCCTCGGTACCTATGTGTGTCTGACCAGCACTGGTTACATTCATATTGTTGATTCAATTCAATGAATATCTAATGTCAGACTATAAACTTACTTTTATAACTAACTTAACTAGTGAACACTCTTGGTATCCTGTAGGTTTTTCTTTAAATCCTTTTTTGGTTCACTCTTACTACAAAAGGAAGCTACCCTAAAGTCTCTATGAACTCTATTGTATTCATATGCAAAGTGAAGGACATCAAGGTATTTTTCTTCAACAAATACATACCGATAATGAGATGCTTGAAAACTCTGCTTTCCACGATCTCCAGCATCTTGTGAAGAGAACCCTCGGCCCAGTCTTCGGTATCAAATCCTTCAAGTCATCGTGGGTCAAAGCAGCTAGTGCCTGGATGGTGATCCCCTGCTCTAAATTTAAAGTTTAATTTAATTTATTTTTAGCCCGTGAACAACGAAATAGGTAGGTAGGTACCTACTTATAGGCTTCAGCTAGGAATTCACTACCAGACAGCCCGTCACGGCAAGCTCTGTCCCATGTCTGCTCGTTAATTCCAGGTGACGGGCACGGGCATGCCCGTTGGCCCGTGCCCGCCGTGTGCCCGGCCTGGCCTGATGGCACGTGCGAGCGGTTGACTTCAGCCGGGCCAGGCTGCCCTACTACCTATAGGTTTCTAGGTAAATAAGTTTTTTTAGCAAAACTTACTTTCGAGCAGGTTTCAACCTGTCTATCCGAAACGCTTCCTCAGGTAAAGTAAAGTACCTACTTCCTAATGAATGAGTAGAAAATATGAGAATAAAATTGAAGGCTCCAGGTCAGTAGTAGCTCAGCATAATTATTGCTGAGGTGGCTATGAAGAAGCCAAACCCTCGAAAGGAGCGCCAGTAGACCGGCGACCTGCATGGCTAGTCTAATTGGTATTTTATTTATGAAATACCTAGCTTACCTTCAAATCTTGGAATCAATTCAGCAAGCTCCCACGTTTTCAACAAATCGGTCACTTCGTCCATCACTGATTTCTCAAAAATGAAATCAAAAATTTTGATTCAAAATCACTCCCACTCCCACGCAGATACTTATGGCAATTGGGTTTACCATCTGCCAAGATACAGAAAGAAAAGAAACCAATTACCTACGATACGACGATTTGGGTTTGGTAAATTGCAGTGTTGCCAAATGACGAAAAATTCACCCAGCGGTGTCAGATTCAGAGGTCCCGGGTTCGATACCCAGGGACAATATTGTGCTTGGTTTGGTTGATATTGGTTTAAGTCTAGTTTAAGCTAGCTACCACCACCTTACCCGAGTACTTATCGCCATAACATTAATTCTAAATAGTTGTGTGTTGTGTGCGTGGAGATTATGGCAAAACCTTCCAGCTTTGGAGGACGCTCTGTCCAGCAGTGGACACTAATGGGCTGTTGATGTGATGTGATAAGTCAAAGTCAAAGTCAAAATTTCTTTATTCAGTAAGATTTTTTAGGATCATTTTGAAACGTCAAATCTACCGCCTGTTCGGAATCGCGACCAGCACACAAGGAGAAAGGCAAGAACCTTGGGCTATTACATTTTTTGATGATCCATTCAACATACAGTTTTAAATTACATTATAAGTAGGTACATCATAAAACTTTTATTACTACCTAGCTACCTAATAGGAAGTTTGATAACATTGAGAAATCACAATTTAGCTGTCAACTGGTATAGCAGCATCGGGCCACGCGTTCTTATCGTCGATATAGTCACTAATTTTGTAGTAGGCACTTTTAATTAAATTATTCTTTATATACAATTTGAATTTACGAGCAGAGAGTTTGGTGGCGCTTGACCGATTATTCGTATTTGTTGAAATCACTATTCGGCCTATCACTAATAGCTATCTACCAGTAAGGTAAACGCCTTTACGTACCTAGATCTATAGCTTGCTGCGGGAGCTATTGATAATAAATCGGGAAAGCGCTGCATCTGGCAACATTATGACATAGAACAGCGCGGGGTGGTGCGGGGATATAAAATATTGATCATGCGATTGCTGAATATGACAACGACTTTGTTTGATTAAAATAAGCACCTCATTTAATTAGACTAAGCTACTTATTAGTTGCGAACAAGTTGCCTGATAAAAATGACTAGATACCTTTGTTCAAACGAACGATACAAACTTGGTTAGGGTAACTAAGACAATTATTAGTCCAAATAAGACTATTGATTACAGTAAACATGTGCATAATGTAGATATAACCAAGATAAATTTGTTACGACAAACAAATAAATTTGTCTTATGTAAATAAGTAATTTGTTAATTAGGCCATGCTACTTGGTAGTTGCGAACAAGTTGCCTGATAAAAATGACTAGATACTTTTGTTCAAACTAACGATGCAAACTTGGTTATGGTGATTATGACAATTATTATTCCAAATAAGTCAGTTGATAACAGTAATCATGTGCATAATGTAGATATAATCAAATAAATTTGTTACGACAGCCAAATAAATTTGTCTTAAGTAAATAAGTAATTTGTTGATTAGACCATGATACTTAGTAGATGCAAACAAGTTTCGTAATAAAAATGACTAGATACCTTTGTTCAAACTAACGATACAAACTTGGTTAGGGTAATTAGGACAATTATTATTTCAACTAAGACTATTGTTAACAGTAAGCATGTGCTTATTATAGATCTATTCAAGATGAATTTGCTACGACAACCAGTTAACTTTGTGTTAAGTAAAGAAGTAATTTGTTAAAGCAAATATATCTATGCCAACTAAGAGAAAATCGCACATAGTTGGACTTCATTTTTTGTATAATCTAGTTTATATGGGATAAATAAATGTGTCTTTCTTTCTTTCTTTATCATACACTATAGTGTATGATATGAGGCAGGTAGATGATGATTTATTAGGGAAGAAATCGGGTTAGCTAAGGTCTATAGGTATCTCAACTGATTCAGACCAGTACCAGACTGAAGCGTGCCTAAGATACTGGTTTCATTGGCACGCTGAATAGCTATGCTGATTCTAAGGCTTTTGAAAACCCTGGAGCTAGGGCTTATATGACTTATCTGGCTATTACATTATATATTATTTTTATTAAAAGAAGCACTTTTTTTTATTAATTAATTAATATTTTATTTCTTTTCCCTAAAGTTTTTGCCTTAAATATATTTGAAAGAAAACAGTTTGGAAGCGTGAACTCAAGGGAAATGAACCAATTAAACTTGCATAGAGCGGTTAATTGCGTAACTTTTCATTGTTCAGACTAAGAAAAATGGTTGTTCTGTGAAACTACATTACCTACAGCGGCTTTAAAGGTTAAGCGAGTAAGTCACTTTGGAAGCGAAATCATCAGATCTAAAATCTAAATAGGTTCTCTCTTATCTCACATAAAATTGATGATCCGAATTTAGCAATCCATGACAACCTTTGCCATTATAATCAAAATTCCGAAAACTATTTTGTCGAATATCATTTTACTTAACATCACTTGTACGTATTGCAAATTCTATAATAATCAAAATTCCGAAAGTGTTTTGTCATAATCGACATATATAATATAATATTACCAGAATATTAAAAAGACAAAAAAGAAATAAACACTTTATCCATAGTTTGGTCTATCATAACAGTCCTGTTGTTTAAATATGATTTATTCTAAAATACACTCAGTGCAAGCACCACGCAAACAAGCATGTTTTTTCTGTGACGAGCTCCCGCCAGAAAACTCGCTAGTCGTCCCTGAGAATGACTTCACCCACTCAACCTGCGCTATGCTCCAGAGGTCAGCGGCTCGCTTCGCTCGCCACCTCCCCCCTCGCTACGCTACGATTCGCGGGCTTGCTCCTCCCGGAGCATAGTGTGTTTTATCATTAATGAATATTATTAGTTTAGTAATATTTAAATTCGGAGATTTGTATATTAGGTATTACTATATTATAGCTTAAGATCATTCGGACAAAAGAGTATTATAATAAACATATTATAATAAACGTATTATAATCTAGCATTATGACAAGTGATGATTATGAGATGTCTGTGTGGGAATGTGATTTTCGGAAAAAAGTGATTATGAGTCGTACGGGAATCCGATCTAGATATCGACTTCAGGCACAAGCTCTTATGAATTTATTGAATGAATACTTTTTGTACATATAAAATTACATCGATTAAGTACAATTCATAAAAAAAACATTTACATACATTTGGTGGCACCATGTATGTACACCATTTGGTATCCTTACCGCTCAAAATTTTAATGATAAGCCAATTGTTTAAACTTATTCCAGGCAACTTTAGAAAAAAGTAGAAAGTTTATATAACATATTCATATCTGATTTGTAATCAGGGAAAATCTAAGATAATTGAACCAACTTAAAATAATATCACAAAAGATACATTATGAAAATAAACTTACATTACAAAAAGATTCGTTATAAATTAATAAAAGATCCCGGTTCAATCCCCAGGGAGAAATAGTACTGTGCTTGGTATGTTTAGAGGTAGGACTTTTTAAGTCAGCATGGTTAGCTATTACCATCATTATCTAACACATTAATTCTAAGTCTGTCGCTAAAACAACTATTCGAAATTAAGAGGTAAGATAGCCTCAGTCTGTTGAGGAAATTTCAACGCTATTCTCACACCATTTATGAAAATCTTCTGTGGAAAGCATCGAATTCTAATGTCAAAATATTTAGATTTTGGAATTAGGAATAGCGTTCTCGGAATCTCCATCGGAAGCTTCCGATATCGATCCGATAATGCTTTCCGAATGTTTGAAAATAGGTATACTGGTGAGAATACTATTAACACATAGACAAAACAACATGTTTGTTGATTACCTACGACGCTGGGCGCTATTTTGAAATGTATCTTGATAAACACAATTATAATATCGCGCCCAGCATCGATACGAATAACATATCATAGTAGGTATACCAATGCTTACTTTGACATTTTAAATGATAGAAATTAAAATCATTGTTTGTTCCCGATCGTACCCGAAGCAAAATGATTTCAGAGAATCGCTGGTAGCGTGTTTTACAGTAATCAACATAATGACCCTTATTTTTCAGATAATAAGTTTGTTTTCCGTCAAACTCGCGGCTTTTGCATTAGTTAATAGGAGTTTTATGATCACTTCAGATTGGAAAATAACAGTTTATCACAGTTAATGATGAACCAATACTCTCTGTTGAATCTTCGCATTTTTTGGATATATTTGATGGTGCTTGCCAATTATATAATTATAAAAGTCTCAGTTGCTAAATGAGTGCTTAAAATTTTCAAGATGCATATTGTATGTGAGCCCATGCATATAGTGCTTGGCCTTCATCTGACTTTACAAGTTAAGTTAAGTTAAGGCCAAAGGAGACACACTTTAGGACAGTCATGTGCTTGGCCTTCATCTCACCTGATTTTCAAGTTATGATAAAGCCGAAGTTGAAAGCGCACTTCACCCGAAATCCTCAACATACTGAGGAACTGGCTATCTTACCTCTAAATGTCGGAAAAAAAACAATTATAGAATTGTTGTTACGGCTACAGAATTAGATAGGTAGCTTAGATAGGTAACTAGCCAGGCAGACTTAAACAAAGTCCTACCATCAACGAAATATATTAGGTCCTTACATATGAAATTGGCGTTTTGTATGGGAGGAACATAAAGGCAATTTTTTCATATTAAAATATATTTTATTAATCAAAGTATGTACCATTGCTATCTATACACTTTTGCCATCTTATAGGTAGTTCATTGATCCCTTTACTAAAAAAACCATTCGGACGGGAATCAATGAAATCTTTGAAAGCGGTTTGGACTGCCTCATCGGAATTGAATTTTTTTCCTTGCAAGAAGTTATCCAAATGTCGAAAAAAATGGTAATCTGTTGGAGCAAGGTCCGGAGAGTACGGTGGATGTCTTAGACATTCCAATTGAAGCTCCTCTAATTTGGTAGTCGTCTGTTGGGCCGTGTGTGGTCTAGCGTTGTCTTGAAGCAGCAGTGGCGTAGAGCGATTGAAAAGTCTCGGTTGTTTAACAGCGAGCTTTTCCATCATGGTTTGCAGTTGCTGACAATAGACATCAGCCGTAATCGTCTGACCAGATTTAAGAAAGCTATAGTGTACGACACCGGCACTAGTCCACCAAACGCTTACAAGTAACTTTTTTTGAGTCAATTTTCGCTTGGGGCAAGATTTTGCTGGTTCACCAGGGTTCAGCCATTGCGATGATCGTTTACGATTATCATACAGGATCCACTTTTCATCACATGTAATGATCCGATTTAAAATTCCTTCATTATTGTGCCGGTTGAGTAATGTAACGCAGCAGTCGACGCGCGTTTGTCGGTTTGCTTCACTCAATTCATGAGGTACCCACCTTTCAAGCTTTTTCACCTTCCCAATTTGTTTCAAGTGGATTAAAACGGTTTTGTCACTAACACCGCAGCCTGCAGCTAACTGTGATGTGGTTTGCGATGGATCTGCTTCCACAATAGCCTTCAATTCATCATTATCGACCTTGGTCTCCGGCCGTAAACGGGGCTTCTTCTGCAGGTCGAAATTTCCAGAACGAAAGCGTTGAAACCAAAAACGCACCGTGTTTTCTTTTGCGACACCACCACCATACACATCATTAATCCTTCGAGCCGTTTCTGCAGCACTGGTGCCACGGTGGAACTCGTACTCGTAAATAATGCGATATTTTAAGTTTTCCATTTTGTGAAATGAGTGACGCAGAAAAAAAAAGCAAAAGAGAAAAAAACAAATGAATTACGGTTTTCGAAACACAAATGCATGAGTAAATAGCTGTTTAAATTTGAATTTGGAATTCCTAACCAAAGAGGAGATATTTAAGATCAAAGTGGCCAGTACGACAAAACGCTAATTTCATATGTAAGGACCTAATATAAGACATATTGTGCCGACTCCACCTAGTGTGTGATAACGAGCATGAAGATGATGATGACTTTATTACTAAGTCATCATCATCTTCACACTTCATCAGTTATTATTATTAATAATTATCATAATAAATAATAATTATCCCTAAAAAAAGTAAATATCCCAAATCATATTCTAATCCTTAAAAAATCAGGTAGGTCCCATTTGTTCTATAGAACATGACGTCATAGGAATGAATAAGATTTTTTTTCTTATTTTGTACAATGGAACATATTATACTTTTATGTCTCAAAATGTTCTATTTATTTATTTATTTAATTAGCACGGCTCTCGCCACTTTCACTAATTAATTACCTAATTCTATAGACTACGTAAATAAAACTAAGCAAAGATATTGTAAAAACTCGAAATGATTAAATTGAACATTCCGACGTTTTCACCAGCAGAGATAATTACAGAAATTTTAAAACCCCTGTGCTGCCTGGAAATGTGCTTGGGCTTATTATTATATTTTATCAGGAAATGTTTCAATAGACAACGGGAATTTACAACAATTCTTACAATAAATTGAATCATTCTGGTTAAAAAAAAGATTTTAACTGAACTTAGTGCTGTTTTGGTGTAAAACACAGAACCTCCAATAGTGCAGGGAACTGGCAGTTTTAAAAAGATTCCACCAACGTTCCGGATATTTTTGAAAAAAATTAAAGACGATGCAGTTTTCAAAAAAAATCAAGCAAGTTAAAACTTTTTTTGAAAAAAATGGAACCGACTTCAGCACTAAAAACTTAAAAAGAATTCAAAGGGTAATTTCATATAATTTGAAGGCGGTGCTGTACAATAAACATGTTGTTGTGTTTGGAAATTCGGCACCAACTTCAACTTCTTCCATTTTTTTCAAAAAAGTTTATTTTTAGCTTTTTTTTGTTGTAAAACCTACGACACCACGACGTCTCCGACACCATATTTAAGAGTTTTTATGTTTTCAGAGTTCTGAGGTAATGCTAGTAGTCGTTAATGACTTATGTTAGACGCCTATAGCGGCGGCTCGTAAAGTCTGACCATAACTGTTACACAGTTCACACGAAGAAAGAAATAATGAAAATATGTATTTACAAACAAAAGTTTAAGTATCTATCATTACAGCGATCACCAACACGCCAACCAAGCGTGGTGATTATGGCAAAATAAAAAACCTTCTATTGCTTTCATTAGTATTGGGGGAGATCTATTTCCTATTCAGTGGACTTTTATGGGCTATAATGATGATGATGATACAAGTATACAGCATTTATAGCTAGAATGCATCTTAAGACAATTCCACTAAGCCCAAACAATACTAGGTTAAATTGTATTTTTACGGAGTTTCGGTGAACACCGTCATCATCGTCATCTGATGATGAAGCCAAAGGCCTACCCTAGACCTACAGGAAGGCAGGCAGTTCAGTAGTAGATGAATGATGATACTTAGTAGTCCATATTACGTATCATCATTACAGCTGTCAACAACACGCTAGCCAAGAATGGTGATTAAAATAAAACCCTGATAATTATTATGATAATACTGGAAGGTAAGCAGTTCAGTAGGCAGTCTAGGCTGAGGTGTCAGCAGTCTAGTGACCGCAAACACCTCAGGAAAATAAAATACGCAATTTCGTTTACTTGGATGACATACTTTTTCCAGTTATTTTGATATAAAAATTAAACTACTATACCGATTTTGATGATATTTCTAGGGGACTACCTCGAAAGTATGGCCTACCAGACATGATAAGAATTGTCAAAATCTATTGCAAATTAGCGGAGAAATCAAGTAACAAACAAACAACAAAAAAAAGCAAAAGCCGAATCGAGAACCTCCTCCTTTTTTTGAAGTCGGTTAAAAATAAGGTGTGACCAAAAAATATTTTAGGTAACGTGAAAAAAAATAAACGGAGACAGATACATTCAAGAAAACCAAATTCATCTTATACTCATTATTCATCTAACATTCATTATCAGTGTCAGCTTCTCATGAAAGATTGTGGGAAAATCTGATTTGCATTTTGTTCTATGGCATAAAACTCGGGTTAAAAGCTGGTATGTAGTTTTATGGAAAAAAAAATGGGAAGTAAATGTCTCATTTTGTTCGATGAAGACATGTGCCATAGAACAAATGGGAACCACTCAAATTTCTCTACATTATACGATTTTTCTTGTTAAATATTCCGTGTGTTTTGTTAAATGTAATGTCGGTAAATGTGAATCTGATTTTGGTGTAACCAGAATAATGAGAGTACATATCTCTTTTCACAGGTCGGAAAGATTAATATGTAATCCTGGGTTACAATAGGTCCAGTTCCTAATTGCGGTAGGTTATCATGAAAAACATTGAATAATTAATTTGTTTTAGGAGTCCTTTTACATTTTTCATTTGATAATAAATAAATTATACTTCTGACCGACATACAATTGTTACGTACTCTATCGACAATTCGATTTCGAAATGAAAAATGCATGTATCTAAAAATACGTCTAATCTGTAAATACGTTAAATTTAACCATAACATGTTTAAAATATATTAGGTTGAACATTACTACTTTATTTCTGCGAATAAATATATTTTATTCTAACAGCATACTTTTTTGATGATTAACCTATTAATTGGTTGGAAATTTGACTTAGAGCTATTTGTAAAAGGGCTTGTCCGGGGAAGTACTACCACCATACCTATTTCGGTCACCAATCAACATTGCTGTGTTCCGCTTTGAAGGGTATGGTTCACTTTTATGCCTAAACTTGTTGGGCGCGATGCAGTGCCGCGTAGGCCTGGTTCTTTGTGAATGTGGCCTACAACATATAGACAAAAGATGCGCTTAGCATCAGGTAGGCTGCATGCTAGTACCGTCTCCAAGCTGTATAAAAAGAGGTCGCGTAATCGGTTCATATGATCTCTATAATATGAGTAAATGTCTTAGGTATTTCTTTCGGTCTAGATGTAACACCAATCATAACTACGTAATCATCAACAAATCACAGTCTACTCCGTAACAAAGGTCTCTCCCAAGGTTTGCTTCTGATCCCGATATTCTTAATTCGATTGGATGTTATTGTGATTTTGTTAGTTATCATCAAAGGTGCATATTTTTTCATTTACTTTTATCAATATCAGCACTAAAGCTGAGTTGGATATGGCACAAAAGTTTGGAGTCTTCGGCAGAATCCTTTTTCCAATGCGATGTGGGTTTGAGTCTTTTTTTTTTATTGTACGACGAGGAAGCGCTTGGGATGTTTTGTATTTTGTATATTTGGGTATTTCAATCGGTTTGGTGGGCCTTGGACTAAACATATTTATGAAGAGGTATAAGATAGCCAGTCCCTCAGTTTGTTGAGGATTCCGGGTTAAGTGCGCCTCCACCTTCGGCCTTATTTCAGACTGTAACCAGGTGAGATGAAGGTCAAGCAATAAAAAAAATTGCTGGGTTGTATTGTATGACAAGTGTATTAACAATACCTATGTATTAACAAAAAAAAGTACCTATTTAAGTATTCTATCCGTAATCTAGATCCCATATTACAAGCTATGCTTATTTTAGGGCCAGATGAGGATGTGAAATTAATGCTGTATTTTTTTATTATTATTATCATTCATTTAGTGAGTATTAGTAGAGTACTCTATATAAAATCCTATCAGTTAATTTTTTATAAGTAAAAAGAAGGAAAGTTTTGGTTTGACTTTGTTAAAGTCTGCCTGGCTAGCTACCACCGTCTGTCACCATGACAACAACTTCAAACTGTAGTGTTTCGATATTTAGAGGTAAGATAGCCAGTTCCTCAGACAGTTGAGAATTCCAGGTGATGGTGAATTCCTTCCACCTTCGGCCTTATCATAACTTGAAACCAAAATGAAGGCTAAGCGCTTTCCAGTCGTACAATTAAAATAAAATGATCTTCTTTTATCCTAGAAAGAATCGAAAGCCTTAAAAGGTATAAATTTTCTACGGAACATTAATCATGGCCATCGTTTTCTGGTAGTTAGCCAATAATATATTTGCGCCAAATAAAAAACGTAGGTAGTCGATAAAAATGCTCTGATCAATGCACTGTTTCGTAACTTTAGTCTTTTTTAAACTTTCACGACAGAACAAATATTTTTAATTGTTTTAAATAAGTAATAATCAGCGCGCCCCAACGGTTGGTGGAACCCAGTCAACACATTGGGTTTAATTATTCACCTCTGATCACTACTCAGAGCGTGGACCTTATGAGAATCACCTACTAGATAGACACAGGCACGTCCAACTTCGCACAAGCCCACGGAATGTAAGTAGCTAGTATTCAATACGTGACATGTTGCAATACTTAAATACTTTAGTAAATACTTCCGTACTATACGATACCACACCTAAACACAGAACAAACATCTACATTCATCACACAAATGTTTGTCCTGGGTGGGAATCGAACCCACAGCCTATAGTGCAAAAGGCAGAGTTACTGCCAACTGAGCTATGAGGTTTGTTAGTTGACGAGCGCAATGCAGTGCCACTTAACATCAGATAGGCTGGTTGCTTGTTCCGCGTCACCTAGTTGTATAAAAAGACCAAGAAGTCCGTTGGTGCACGACAGGATTTGCACCCACAACCTTCGGATCAGAAGGTGAGCACATACCCATTTGCCTACAAAACTCTTATATAAAGGGAAAAAATAAAATTACCAAAAAAGATATAATAATTGGTAGCTTTGCTTATAGCAAGTAGTAATATAGAAGATAGTATTCTGTAAGCTCTATAATCCTATTTGCCATCTGGAGCACGGTGACATTTATGAAGCCAGACAAACATAAGAAAAGGTGTTATTAAGGTAATAGGAACATTAGTTTTTACTTCAGCCACTCAACCTGTCCATACGGTTAACTCAATTGACCTACTTAATAAAATAATTATATAAGTGATCAGATTTGATTTAATCTAATCCCAAATGTTTTTACTGAATACATTACGTTTCACTTTGACTTTCATAATCATTGAAGAGAAAAAGTGATAGGAGAGAGTATCTTCTGTTTTTTTTTAAATAGCAAGACGTACTGTACAACTCGGTTGATAGTAGCTCTGACTTTTTTACTGTAGGTTGTGGAGTCAATTCCCACCCAGGATAAACATTCGTGTGTATAAACATCTAATAATGAATATTAGATGTTTGTGCTGTGTTGTATGATATGTTTGCTTGAGTAGATAAGTTTGGGGCTGGATGGCGTTGTGGAAAATTAATTTTCTTCAATATCTAGTCAAATAGGACTCATGTTTTAGGTAAGTCAAGCACTGAGAGGACAATTAAGGGGTAGGAAGTTTTGGTTGACTGGACAGGCCAAGGACAAACAATACACGCGGTATAGTAAGTTAATAGGATCATTGGATATACAGCCAGGTCAGCAACTTATCTAGATTAATTGATTACCCATATAAGTTAATTATCCATCTAAGTTGCTTATCTAGATAAGTTTCTTGTAAATTTGTATGGGCTCCACTCCGCCCTAACAGCAAGTTTCACCTGCGCAGATATGTTTAGATACATCAAGGTAAGGTCTACAATTAATTCGTAGGTATATCGATTGCTGGTTCTGCGACAAATTTGTAAAAGGAACTGACATATCAATAAACTTAATAGTTGTAGCATGTAATCTCATTTGTATTTTAATATTCGCTCAGCAACTAAAAAGTAATTTGGCAGCATATAACTTAAACTTATGTTGGAGTGTGTCAATAGGTTGTTAGGTTTTTTTGTGCCTAGAAACACCTCGCTTTTTCAATCCAATTGTTTGCTGACAAAATACATTTGGGAGCTGACTAAAACCACCTGACCATATCTAACCTGAATGATAGCCGTAAATAAATATGTGGGCGTTATCGCGAGTGCTTAATTTATCAAAATACTTATTTATATGGTCCATTGACCAAGAATACGAATATCTAAACATCGAATACATCTAAACAATGAACATTCATAGGGCATTTACAAATGTTATAATGACATAACAAAAGGGTTTGAGTCTCGCCGCGGGTTGTGAATTTTTGTGTCATTATAACATTTTTAAATGTTGTAACCAATTGCAATTACTTGAAATACAAAATTTGATTCATAGGGCATGCCTGTCTTTCTACAAAAACATTTATTAATTATTACTTTTGGGGATAAATACATGGTAGTTAAATGATATAAAGTTTTTATTGAATAATATGATGAACATTCGACTTTGATTGGTTAACTTGTATTGGCTGAGATCTTTTGAAATGTATCTATGACACAATATTCATGTTAAAAGCATCGCCATTAAAAGCACTACAACAATGTTTAAGGTTTACCTGTGACATCTGATCCCGGGGTCCTGAACAGGCCTAAAACAGAATTCAAAGATACTTTGTACAAAGTTTATTTTGTCCCGACCGAAAATATAAATATTAGTATTAAGCTGTGCTTGAATAACAACGTGCTCTACCACAAAGTGCGCTGTGATTTTTGTTTTTTAACATTGCAATAACGTTTCAATACTTTTTTCCACGATCAAGTAGCTCACGTATTCACAAAGGACTTTGTCAAAGAGGTTGCGCACTTTTATAAAGAAAATTACATTTGCAATCATTGTAATTGGCCAGTGAACTGAGCGTAGTGGTGATCTATAAGCGGACCTATTGTCAATTGCAGTGGAATCAATAACATGTCATGCTTTGTTCGTGAGTTATGGGCAGGCTTTTTACTTGCAGATATGATCGTAAGGTGACAAGAACTGATCGTAAGGTCAGAATGTTACAAGATCTGACTGTAAGGTCAGAACGGTAAGGTCAGATGTTACAAGATTTGATCGTAAGGTCAGAACGTTACAAGATCTGATCGTAAGGTCAGAACGTTACAAAATCTGATCTTAAGGTCAGAACGTTACAAGAACTGATCGTAAGGTCAGAACGTTACAAGATCTGATCGTAAGGTCAGAACGTTACAAGAACTGATCGTAAGGTCAGAACGCTACATAAGCTGATCGTCAGGTTACACGTCGATGACGATTACACGAACGTTACAAAAATGATACCGTATTCAATTTAAAACTACTTTTTTGGAAAAAGTAATTAATAATCTATGTTTTGTATATTCTAAATAACAAAATAAACTCAGCCATGTTTGTGATAGCGGTAATAGATTCGCATCTATTTGTGTAATATTTTAAAAAGGAAGTGCCTTCACTAAAACAAAGGTTATGTAGGTAACACTTGAATTTATGTAAAATCAGTCGCACACATCTAGTGTATTTACTTTTTTAATATTAAATAAATATATATGATTTTTACACAACGCTTTCGAGTCCCAAACTAAGCAGAGCTTATAATATGCGAACTTGATAGTGGATTGAATACATAATATACTTTTTTTTTTTAACTTATACTGTCCCACTGCGGGGCAAAGGTGACCGCAAATCTTGGAAGGATATGGGGGAGCCATATCCTTCCAAGATTTGCGGTTATCCGCCGTTTCCCACCAATCCAAATTGCGATCTAAGACCGGTATCGCAGATGTCGGTGGTAAGAAGGGCTGAAATGGGAATGGGCGGGTCACGTCAGTCGAATGCCTGCTGACAGATGGGCAAAGGCTGTCTCGTAACGGATGCCTGCAGATGGATAACGAAGAGGCAGGCCAAGAAAATGTTGGCGTGACGACCTCCCAGGCAGCACAAACCTTTTGAGTAAGTTTTGTTTAACAGCAGTCATAGAAACGAATTGCTGAATGAGACTACCGTAATTAGCTGATTTGGTGTCAGCTGACAGCATTAAACTAACATAATTACTTTTTTTTTTGTAAATACATACACATGATACAAAGACCCGATCACGTTTATGTCTGACTTGTATGTATTTAATAATGTTATACTCCTGCGCTGAGCTTAAAAGTATACCTGACCCAAAAATACAGTGAAGTAAGTTAAAGAATAACTTTCAGGATAAAACTGAATTTATTCGAGTCCAACCTCATAAAAGTCTATACTTTTTCAATTCAATAAGATCACCTGAAAAACCTGCTGATTCAACAGAGTTAAATTTTCATGATAAAATTTGCGCATTTTGTCGAGAAACGTCTGGCATAATCGCAGGGTTCAGCAATCTGAAGCTCACGGAAAGATTCAAGTTTTGATGTTGGATTTTAAGTGTTTTTGCACTACTGAACCAACTGGAAGGTTGCCAAGTGAAATGGCTGTTCGAAATTTATGTTTGGCTCATAGTCGTATGTGTTGTGGCTTATTTATTGGAAATATGTTTCTTGGGCTCTGTTTACTTTGTTTGCGAATTTAGTCCGCGTCAATCGTCGAGAACGGCTTTTGTCGACTCTTTTGTTTGTCTACAGTTATAAACCTAGGAACCCGATTTTACCAACCCAATCGCTTCATGGATGCACTTACTGATGGTGCTTTTAAGACTAGAATGAAAGCTTGGCTCATCAGGCAGTGTTTTTCCAGTGTGGAAGAAGTTATTGGTATAATTGAAATACGTTAAAATTTTAAAATTAATCAAAGAGTCAGCCCTGTAAGATTTTTGAAAACCCGGAAGGCATATATATAAACACAGGCTAGGCTTGGGGCTCAGCTCAGTTAGTAGTAGCCCTACCTTTTACGCTATATATTGTGGGTTTGATTACCACCCAGGACAAACATTTGAGTGATAAATTAGGGAGTATGTTCTGTGTGTTTCAAAAACAAATATATTATTGAAGTATTCTGTCTATAAAGATATTTATTTAGTTTTACAAGCTTTTTTTAAATTGGGGTCTTGTGATGTCCCCATATAAATAACAATATGTTCAAGATAAATATATGATAGGTATTTAATTAGCAATTTGCTTTTCTCAATAAATCTGGTAATAATTGCCGTGCGTGGCGGTCGCGGCTTAACAATCGATGTCGTTAAAGCCGACTAAGGCATCTAACAAGAAGAAAGGCAGCAGTTTATTTCTGTATATTATCTACATATTTACTGTGATCGCCAATTCACCTGCAAATATGTTGGAGGAGGTTCTGTCCAGCAGTGGACACAAATGGGCTCTTGATAATGATATTTAACAAATCCGGTAACCGAAACACACCCTTATATCTCAAATTGACGGCCGTTATGCAGTGCCGTGGAGGCTATGTTCTTTGTAGATGTGAACTACGCAGTAAGGCTTTGATAATGACAACAGATGCACTTTACATCAGCAGGCCTATTACCTAACTCTGTTTCATTTGGGTTTCAATGGGTTTCAATTAAATTGCCTGCATTTCTGATTGAAACCGATTGAAACCCAAATGAAACAGAGTTAGGTAATAGGCCTGCGGGTAGGCTGCTTGCATGTCAATCCAGTCATCTCCAAGTTGTGTTAAAGCTCAATCATGCTTTTATTTTTATGTATTTTTATGTATGCTGTACGCCATGGCTAAGGGGATTTGTGGAACTTTTGACCAAAATTTCCGATTGCTTATTCTTTGATACCTTGAAGGGGATTTCTGGCCAAAAAGTCAAAAAATCCCCTTCGCAGGGGATCATTGCAAATTATTTCAAGACAAAATAACAAAATCCCCTTCGCAGGGGATCATTGCAGGGGATTTATTGAACAAGCTAATTACTTAACATCCATTATCCTATAAGATTCCTGAACTTTTTGTACTTTTAATAACGAAAACAATCTACCTGCATAATACAATATCTTGACAAATAGATATCGCCGCAATATTTATTACACTGGTGTAGGTAAATGGTAACCAGCTACACTTGAACTTTATATCAGCATAAAAAGATGTGACGTTTATTAGGCACTCGAATTCGCCGATCAGATTGTATCCTGCCTGTTTCTATAATAAACTTATTTATGACCTTTTGTCACAGTTGCCGACTCCACACCTTTTATGTCCAATAAATTGGAGGCCTCCTTTTTACCTCCGACTCATATGACAATTGTGATATAAAGTATTTTTTTCCCTAATTTGTGCGCAGTATATTTTTGGCCCCTCCAACTCAGCCCATGGATGTCGTAAAGGCCGACTAAGAGATCTCAACATAAGAAGAGCAGAAGCATCCTTCTGTGTATTACAACATATTTAAGGCGATCACCAATTCACATGCCAAGCGTGGTGATTATGGCAAAGTATCCAGAGGACACTAATGGGCTGGGATGTGTGCGTTTTTTTTTATTGTACTTTCAAGACAATACAACTTATTCCTACTCGTAGACCATATATTAGGTCCTTACATATGAAATTGGCGTTTTGTCGTACTGGCCACTTTGATCTTAAATATCTCCTCTTTGGTTAGGAATTCCAAATTCAAATTTAAACAGCTATTTACTCATGCATTTGTGTTTCGAAAACCGTAATTCATTTGTTTTTTTCTCTTTTGCTTTTTTTTTCTTCGTCACTCATTTCACAAAATGGAAAACTTAAAATATCGCATTATTTACGAGTACGAGTTCCACCGTGGCACCAGTGCTGCAGAAACGGCTCGAAGGATTAATGATGTGTATGGTGGTGGTGTTGCAAAAGAAAACACGGTGCGTTTTTGGTTTCAACGCTTTCGTTCTGGAAATTTCGACCTGCAGAACAAGCCCCGTGGACGGCCGGAGACCAAGGTCGATAATGATGAATTGAAGGCTATTGTGGAAGCAGATCCATCGCAAACCACAGCACAGTTAGCTGCAGGCTGCGGTGTTAGTGACAAAACCGTTTTAATCCACTTGAAGCAAATTGGGAAGGTGAAAAAGCTTGAAAGGTGGGTACCTCATGAATTGAGTGAAGCAAACCGACAAACGCGCGTCGACTGCTGCGTTACATTACTCAACCGGCACAATAATGAAGGAATTTTAAATCGGATCATTACATGTGATGAAAAGTGGATCCTGTACGATAATCGTAAACGCTCATCGCAATGGCTGAACCCTGGTGAACCAGCAAAATCTTGCCCCAAGCGAAAATTGACTCAAAAAAAGTTACTTGTAAGCGTTTGGTGGACTAGTGCCGGTGTCGTACACTATAGCTTTCTTAAATCTGGTCAGACGATTACGGCTGATGTCTATTGTCAGCAACTGCAAACCATGATGGAAAAGCTCGCTGTTAAACAACAGAGACCTTTCAATCGCTCTACGCCACTGCTGCTTCAAGACAACGCTAGACCACACACGGCCCAACAGACGACTACCAAATTAGAGGAGCTTCAATTGGAATGTCTAAGACATCCACCGTACTCTCCGGACCTTGCTCCAACAGATTACCATTTTTTTCGAAATTTGGATAACTTCTTGCAAGGAAAAAAATTCAATTCCGATGAGGCAGTCCAAACCGCTTTCAAAGATTTCATTGATTCCCGTCCGAATGGTTTTTTTAGTAAAGGGATCAATGAACTACCTATAAGATGGCAAAAGTGTATAGATAGCAATGGTACATACTTTGATTAATAAAATATATTTTAATATGAAAAAATTGCCTTTATGTTCCTCCCATACAAAGCGCCAATTTCATATGTAAGGACCTAATATCTTCGTACGCACTTTTCTTACAAAACTGCAAATAAATAAAATTAAAAATATAAAAACATATTTCAGACAACAAAGATCCATGTAGGTTAACACAAAATAATAAGCAAAAGAGGTTAGTAGAAAACATAATAAAATAAAATAAGACAGACGCTAGCCTGCCACACGTGGTGGTCACACAGGGAACCGAGTTATATTCTGGGATCATCGTGCCGATTTGGGCAAACCTTATACGGCTTGCCCAAATCGGCGTTGCGTATCTGTGATCTATCCACTATTGTTTTCAGCATACTGTTATGACCGCCCCGATTTCTATAGATCATGGATGCAATTTTTTTGTGAATAATAGCTTCAAAGCCATCAGTTTGATATTCTGCAACCATCCCCGAAGCACTACAGAAGCGAGGCAATAAATACCAATTGATTGAATTGATTTTAGTCGTTCGTCCATAAGACTACACCATATAAATAATTGCATACAATTTTGACATCAAATACTGGTAAATTATACGTAATTACACTTTAAACTATAAAATGTGAATTGCCTAGAAGAAACGAAGTCCTCGTTTTTTCATGAGGTCTCTTGGACCTCTGATACTGACTTGTAAAAATTAATTGTGCATTAATTGTTAGTCAGTAAATCAGTGGATTTGACATAAATTTAGCTTGGCTTGATGTACAATGTAACATAAAAAAAAACATGTTTGGCGCCAAAAAATGTAAAAGTAAATTCTCTACAATACATTTTCTATTTCAATGTCCAAGCATGTATGGTTTTACAAAGCTACGTTATCTCTAACATAAATATGTCAGGCCAAATTCAAAATTGCATTTTACAATTTTATTATGTCACTGCAAAACATAAATAACGATTGATATCAATCTATCTAATCTAATTGAACTGAATAACTTTGTAACAAATATGTAGGTATTTTTCATTAAAAATATACAACTTTTTGCCTACACAACAGCCGGACAGGAAAATTTTCAGGACGGTTATCAGACCTGTCGCAATGCATGGATCAGAGAGTTGGTCTATGAAAAAGACGGATGAGAGGAAAGTGCATGCTACTGAGATGCGAATGTTAAGATGGATGTGTGGGGTGACAAGGTTAGATAAGATCAGAAACGAGTATAAAAAGGGAAGTTTGAAAGTGGCACCAGTTGTAGAAAAGATGAGGAGTGCTAGGTTGGCATGGTATGGGCATGTAATGAGGAGGGATAATAGTCATTTGACCAAAAGGGTTATGAATTTGAGAGTGGATGGACATGCGACCAAGGGAATGGATTGTGTGAAAGAGGACATGGGTATAAAAGGTGTAGATGCAGAGTTGACGGTTGATAGGAGTGAGTGGAAGAAGAGAACATGTTGTGCCGACCCCACCTAGCTTGGGATAAGGACAGGAGAATGATGATGAACAGCTGGACTGGAACTCAAAACAACATAACCTAGCCTCAAGAGCACCTCCTATAATTAGGACCGTTTCAAGATTGATAAACGTGTTTTTACAATTATTTTTACATCCATAAAGTTTGTTGTAGCAACCCTAGAAAAGAATAGCTGTCTGTCAAAACTCTATCATTTCACTATTACATTTGCTTATAAGCTAAGCTTACAAATATAATGAATAAACTCTGCAAATGAAAATGCATAAACTTCTTTTAATTCAATGCACTGCAAATAAACTTTTTATCATCATAATGCATCTACGCGACAACATCGCCACTAACTAATGGAATTAATCTCTGTGCAGCGCAAACACAAAAGCGGGACGACAAAATGTATCACTCCTTTGTTGCTACATACCGGACAAATGGAAGTGAATTCAATCTGGAGTACTAAAAACTGGATATATACACAGTGAAAATTCGCCCTGTTTTAATACCAGGTCGCAAACTGAAAACTATCATCGTATAGCATTCTTATATTCTTTTTTATTCACTTTGAATCAGTTCAGCTGTTTAGAACGTCTGTGGTCTATTGGTTTGCCTACCGGTATCAGATCCAGACATCCCGGGTTCGATCCCCAGGGGTGTACAATATTCTTGGTTTGGTTGGTGGATTTTGTTTAATTCCGCCTGGCTAGCTACTACCATCATACCTAATTCGGTCGCCATAACTGCAATTCTTAAATTATTGTGTTTTGGCATTTAGAGGTAAGATAGCCAGTTCCTCAGTTTGTTGAGGATTCTGGGTGAAGTGCGCTTCCACCTTCGGCCTTATCATAACTTGAAATTCAGGTGAGATAAAGGCCAAGCACCCCCCATCGTTCAATAAAAAAAGGCTCATGACCTCTAAACTTGCTCATACAAGGATGAGATTCAAGATGGAGTCTACAGAGAAGATGCCTTCTTATCTTCTTGAAGAGTTTAGACATACGGTCATCTCACGGCAGAAACACATCGCTAGAAGTTGAATCTAAGTGTTTGCAGGGCGCATAATAACATATTTTTCGAAGCACGTAGTAATAAATGGAATATCAACCGAATGGGGATGATGATTTACAGTCTGAAATTATTATTTGCGAACGGTGAAGGCGAATTAAGGACCTGAAGCTCTTAGGCATACTCACCGATGTGATATAGTGTCATATGGCCCTGATCGGGGAGGATAGGAAAAATTGTGTCAACGTCCCCGATGGTTAGTCCACAGGGAACGTTGACACAATGACACTAGATGACACTATATCACATCGGTGAGTGAGCCTATTAGCTTCAGGTCCTTTATTAACACCAACCTAATTGTACATGTAGGTACCAATTAAAAAAAATAGTTACGTATATTAAATTATTTCAAAGATTACCTTCTAATATCAGTTAACGCACCTATTACTTAGTAGGACTTATTAGTTTTTAGAAAGTACTTACATTACAATATTTTCATATACAAAACGTGATAAACTAAAATAAAATTAATTTAAATTAACATAAACTTGCTAAAGGTACTAACTTACAAGTAAAAATTATGGTACAAATGGATTATCTAAGAAATTAATATCTTATAGATAACCCATGTCTATCGTTGTCACCACCAGATTGTAACGTGGCCAGAATACTGGCGGCATTACCACGTTGGATGGCAATACTCACCCGCTGAGCTACATACAGTCCAGCATTCTGGTCACGTGTAGCCTCTCGGCTAAATCCCTATAAATTATATGTGCTCCTGGTCCCCAAGGCTCAAAAGTTTCTACCCCAAATGGCTCAAATATTAACCCTTACGTACCTATGTTTTATAAAGTGGATAATAACATTTTTACCCAAATTTGAAATTTGTGTTGATTTGGAGTAAAACTAATTTTATGATGTGGCGCTTTATTTTATCTTTATTTTTATTTCATCAAATTTTAATATACCCATCCTCCCCTGTACCGGGCCAGATCCACCGGACTAGGTGACACTATATCACCTAGTTACATTCTGTAACCAACCGACCAACCTCGCGACAATGGCTCAGGCTATCGACCTTCGCAATTTTTTTTTTCTGTTTATAGGGAGATAAAGAAAGTGTATAATATACCTCATATTGCATTATATTGCATTTTAATGTTACCTACATTATTATAATATTTTTATTGCATTATGTGTGGAAATAAAGCTCTTTTTATTTACATAAAGGTTTTATGCCCTGACAAGTCACTATCTTACATTCAATGATTTATACATTATTTTGTATATCCATACTATCCAAAGAAGGCTTTTCATAATTATTTTTGAGATATTATAATGAAAAGGCGTCTATCTTTTTTTCTCAGCTCAGGCTAAGGTTTTGTGGAAAGTAATTTAAGCAGGTAAATGCATACATGTTGCGGTACTCCGTTTTAATTATCTATCTAACCGTACATCCTAATGTAAATCTAACTGTAATTCCAGAATGCACTCGCAATGTACTCGCACTAGTTTAGTATTTAACTCGGTTTACGACTGGCACGTGCCAAGTTTTATTTTGTGGAGTAATCGCTTTCTCTGGTACTCTCATTAACAAAGTAAACAGTCAGACTCTTTACAACTGTTTTGAATAAATAACAGTTTTGGGACTTATATATTGTGTTAACGAGAGAAGTGTATATTAATCCTTTTTACAGAGTTTGCTAACGGAAAAACATATAACAAACAAATCAGTATGTTATGGATGCCGGGTGATGTGCGCTTCTTTTGGCTTGATCATAACTTGTGAGTCAGAGCCCTTTATTCCGTATGACCAATCGTGTCTTAATGCGCCCGCGTTACGATATCTGCATGGAATCATCGTATTGACATATCTTAACACATTTGGTCATAGTGAATGAGGGTGCAGATGAGATGAAGGTCAAGCACGTCCCGGTTGTACATTAAAAAAATAAAAAAACCATAACCTATCTCCAAGTATATAAAACATGACGGGAAGATTTGACCACTGGACTCGAAACTCAATGTATTTGCTCTTTTTTTCAATCATGCACTGGCTTAGAGCTGAAGGAGCCGTAGAGGTCAAGAGCCCACCCATTAATAATATAAAAAACGCGATTCAAGTGTTAAAGTGAAATAAGCAGTTATCACTCTCCGATACAGCGTAATCACGGTGGTGTAAGTATAAATAAATATTACAGGACATTAATTTCCTACAGCGCCATCTAGTCCCAAACGCTTGTAATATGGGAACTAGATTAGGGAAATAATACTTGCATACCATTTTTTTGTAAATACATACTTATCATACAATACTTGAAGGGGTGACGGACAAAATCGGAAATAATCTTAGAAGATATTCCATTAAGCCAATGTTCAGTCCTCTAACGAAAGTGGCCAGGATGTTGCGAACGCCCAAGGACGATATACCATTTCAATCACCTGGCGTGTACAAGATAGACTGCAGTTGCGGCCGTTCATACATTGGACAAACCAAACGCACTATAGCCAAACGCGTGAAAGAACACATTGCAGATGTCAAGAACCGCCAGGTGAACAAGTCTGCGATAGCGGAACACCTTGTGGACTCAGGGCCAAATCATTGGATTGAACCGCACAAAGCCAAGATTCTGGCAATGAACGATTTTATCACAGGAGAATGGTTCGTGAGGCGATTGAAATTAGGGAGTGTTTTCGCCGTGACGATACATCGCAGTGCGAGGATGTAGTGAGTGTTGGTGCCGCAGTGGAAACACTGACTCATCTGTTTCCAATAAACAAGTGAGGGTATGGAGAAACTACCTCACAACGACGACGTCAGTAGCCGCGAGTACTTCAGTCTACCCGTGACCACGGCCGTAGTAACACGGTCGAAACTGTCGGGAATATAAAAAGGTACGCGATGAAGACCCGTTTTTGTTATTAATTATGTAGAATAGCCTACAACCTTTATTAGCAATAAATGTTATATTGTAGCCAAAGCAGAAGAACCGTGGATGGAAGAGAAGTCACCATACAAGTTCCACACACGGTTCGAAAACCAAAACTGTCGCCGGATGTTTCAACTGTCAGGAATCGAACCTATCAAGGGCACAACCCCTCAACAATACCGCGACGGCGTTTCAAGCTGAAACTGTAGGACCTGTTAGCTAAGGAGACTATGGCCTCGTTGGAAACAGGGACGCAGCAATTACAACTAGTGTTCAGTACTGACAGCGCAGCACTCATTAATGCTCTCCGCAGGCCAGACACCAGGTCTAAATCCATCGCGGAATGCCACCATAAACATCAGACTGTACAGTCCGTCAACGGTGGAAACAAAAAACAGGTTAAAAATGTAAACCGAAAAATAGCATTGGAAATTGTGGAAAAGCAGTCAAGGCTGCAAAAACGCAAAACAAATGATGCCAAAGATAGACAGGAAGATATCGAATACCTTGTTAAAAATGAGACTTGAAGATCTACGCACGATGGTCAGCATTGTCACAGGACGTTGTGAACTTAACCACCATCTTGTCAAGACTGGTGGCACAGACAGTGGCTTTTGTCGCGGATGTTTTCAAGAAGAAGAAACGGTGGAAAACGTGGTCATTCACCGCGCCGCCACAGAGGAAGCCAGAGTGAAATCTGGTCAACAAAATCTGCTTGACCCACCTGCTGGGGTGTCCTCTGGAGCAATGCTGTCAGCATCCCAGGACCCTTCTCCGTTACTTCAAGGAGTTGAGCTGGCTGGGTTTTGGACAGCAGGGGGGCAGTCAGTCTAGAGTCAGTGCAGAACTTCTTATGTGCATTATTTATACAGATGACCGTACGTTGACTTACGTATAAATCGTGACAAAATTATAAATTAAATGAAACATAATAATTAAGATGTAATTGGGACACAAATACAATGACTTCGTATAATACAGAGCTGCTACTCCGCATAAGTCGATTACGGCTGAAGCTTTCACACAACCATTAGTGTTGCGTCACGAACAAACTACTAGTACAATCAGCAACACATTAAAAAAAATCATGAAAAGATTTTGGTAAAATGACCATAATACAATTAATATACAGTTAACGAAACTGCAATACATTATTGAATTTTTCATGAATGTATGCATCATCCATTTTTAATAAATGCCTTACACATATGAACATTGAGATATGCAGCATTATCCACTACTTTATCCCCAATTATAAACTCCAAAGTGTGCTTAGTTTCAATATTCCTTTTCAGTGCCACCTGCGCAGCAAAAGAGCTACTCCAAAAAATTCAAGTCTCTTGGACCTCTGGTTCGGGCTATGCGTAAATTGTCAGTCAGACAGTTGTACGAAAGTTCTATATATTCAAATGAAAAAAAAAAAATTGCATGTACCGCCGTTTTGATGCAGAACCTTGTTATTAGCATCGCCGATTGTACCAACCTAATGACGTTGGACTGGCATTGTCTGAAAATGAGGTTTTAGTTGCAAATTGGTTTACCTACTGCGGACTTTCGGAATAAAACTAGGATTAAAAAGCTTATGAGGTAACAATAAGGATTTTCATAATATAAGAAACAAATAGCCATTGTTTAAACAACTTTACAGCTTAATTATGAATAATTCTAAAAAATTCCGTAACTATTATGCGAGTTGAAGAATTCGCTAAAATCATTTTATGAACAAGCAATCGCCCGGAACTCCTATCCCGAGGGAATTCCCCTAAATCCTTTCTTATTGCATCACGAAAGAAATCAACTTTACAAAATTCTGAATAAATATTATTTTGCACGGAAGCCCAATTCTTTTAGTAAATAGAATTACTTTATGACCGCTAGTGAAAGTCTTGTCAAAATAGATGAAGCTGTTTTTGATAATAGGCGGAACCAACACCCGGAAAAACATTTTAAACATGCGTTTTTTTTTTTCAATATAAAATGGTTATAATGGCAACAGACTAGGTGAGATGGTAGTAGCTAGCCAGGTGGGCTTAAACAAAGTATCTACCTACTATCTCCAAATAATAATGAATAGCTTAGAAAATTCCGGCGATTAAGAGGTAGGATAACCAGTTCCTCAGCCTTTGGAGAATTGCTAGTGAAGTGCACATCCACCTTTGGTCTTATAATATATATTATATATTATAATATATATTTAATAATTTAATAATCAATACTTGAAACTATAAAGGCCAAGCGCTTCCCAATCGATGAATAAAAATAATATTATAAGTAGAATAAAAATAAAATAAAATAATATTAGAAACTAAAATATAAGGAATATTTTTCATGTGATTTTACGCGTTAAATAGGTTGAAGTAAACCAATGAATACAACTTAATGATTTAGCTGAGTGAAGGCGGCTCACAACATCTCGTTTTTACACAAATACTGCTTGCAGTAAACTTTAACTTGTAAAAGCCTTATTCTTTTATGGAACGATGAACATCTGTCTGAATACAACCAACGTTTCATGTTAGTGTCTAACGCATGCATAAGGACATGATATAATAATCTGTAAGCGAGCAAACTACACCGAATTCAGTATTTTACTAGCTAGCAATTATTGGCAATGCGGTATAAATTACACCTGGAGAGAGACCTGTTAAAGCATTCATGTTTGGACATAATTTTACTTTTGTCTCTATCTATCCAGTGTAGAAAAATCGAGTGGACCAGGGGGAATGTATTCCTGTATTTCCGCGAGTTATCTCGGTGTGGGCCACGGGGAAGACAAAGCTGCCCTTGGTGAACTATGAAGTGGACCACTGGACCGGTATTTTAAGTGTATGTGTATGATTTATTTGCTCTACCCGGAAATAGATCCTTCAAACTGATATTTTAGTCTAGCGTTCAGAACAAGCGCCCTCTATCTAAACCATTAGGTCATGCCAAGTGACACTTTCTTTGTTAAAAAGTGTTATTGTATAGAAAAAAATATGCTTGGCGTATCTCTGAACAATAAAATCAGGAATGAGGTTATACAAAGGAGAATCAACGTGGCCGATATATCTCATTAGCAGGTTATCAGGCTCATTAGTGACGATGGACATTTTTGCCAAAGGACCGACAACTGGTAAGGTATTCGAGTTTTTCAGTGGAAACCACGTCTAGGCAAGCATATAGGACGCCATCTTGATAGATTGAACGATGATCTCCATATCGGGTACAGAGTTGATGAGAAAGACCGAAGATTGGGCTCAGTGGCACACCTTAAAGGATACCTATAACCAGCAGTAGATTGCATTTTTTTTTTTATTTACTACGTGGATATACTTGGCTTTTATCTCACCTGATTTTTCAAGCTATGATACCGAAGGTGGAAGCACACTTCACCCGGAATCCTCAATAAACTAAGGAACTGGCTATCTTACCTTTAAGCGCTGGAAAACAACAATTTAAGAATTGTTGTTATGGCGACTGAACTAAGTAAGATGGTGGTGGATCAACCATACCGATATTTCTGATTATAATCTATGATAATGATACGGCACTTATAACCTATCAACCTGACAAAATATTGAAACGAAAATGCAATGCATGTGGTTACGTATATCACTCTAAGCCTCATTAAAATACAGCCTTTACCCATTAGTAATGGGTACATATTCTACGTATGCAATAGGTCACGTGGTTATCGGACACGGATCGACGCAAACGGCATTTAGTATGACGCAGTAGATATTTATGGTAATCCAGTGGATAGATTAAACGCATAATGTGATTTGCTCGGCTTTGCCATTTTGCGGTATTGAAATGTTTTGACGACATCATCAACAGCCCATTAGTGTCCTCTGCTGGACAAAACCTCTTCTGAAATTGGAGGGTTTTGCTATAATCAGTTAGAAAACTATAATAATAATAAATATTACAGAACATACATTTTACATTGCGCCATCTAGCCCCAAACTAAGCATAGCTAGTAATATGGGATCTAGATTACGGAAATAGTACTTAAATACTTTTTCTTTTAAGCACATACTTATCATACAATACAACACCCAAACACAGAACAATTATCTATATTCATCACACAAATGCTTGTCCTGGGTGGGAGACGAACCTACTATCTACAGCGCAGAAGGCAGAGTTACTATCATCTTAGGAACGAGGTTTGTGGTTTACAAATCTTAAGTTATCAAATAATTGTGTACTAACTACCTATAATCATAGTCTAATGAATAAAACATAGCTTAGCAGCTCTAGAGTTCACAAGCAACCGTCGCAACGATTATTTGGTCATGAGTCTAACTTCTGCATTATTATTCTGTCGTGCCTTCATGACAAAAAGTGCTAACAAGAGTTTAATAGTTTTAGTAGTGTCCAAGTGTCAAGACTTTATGAACTACTGTTTCATAAACTTTAACAACAAACTCTTACTAGCTTTTCAATAACTTTATTAATTGGCATCTCAACATGGCACTTTATTCAAGTGATATAAAATACTTTTTCAAGGTATTAAATAATGATAAGGATTTTTTATTTCTATGAGACTGGTATTTTTTATATTTGTCATAGCGTTTGACTTACAGCTCACTTAACAAGTGAAGATGTGTCTTAATTGTGAGTGTGTCTAGTTGGCGAAAACATTAAAGCGTTTTAATTAAAGTTATACTTTTCTTTAACCGCCTCGTGGTCTAGTGGTTCAACCCACCGATTTCAGATCCAGAGGTCCCGGGTTTGATCCCCAGGGGGTACAATATTGTGTTTGGTTTGGTTGGTGGTAGGACTTTGTTGAAGTCCGCCTGGCTAGCTACCACCATCTTACTTAATTCTGTCGCCATAATAACAATTCTAAATTTGTTGTGTTCCGGCATTCAGAGGTAAGATAGCCAGTTCCTCAGTTTGTTGAAAGGGAATGGAGAGATTAGGTCATGGATATAACTTTGCCACGAATATTTAGTGAAGCTTGTATTTTTAATGTATCAGCTTATATTAAACTACACTTATTAAACTATTCAATTTGTTGGTTCTAGGTAAATTTTATTTTTATAAATACTAGATATGTAAAAACTCTAATATGCACAAAATCAAACCCGTGCAGGCAGGACAACAATACTATGATTATTTAATATTATTAACATTTTAAGCGAGGTCCCATGGCAGAAATTGCTGGATAGAGGCAAGTAATTAAAGTCTTAGTAGCACTAGCGTCTTAAGCATTTTTAATATAATGGAGATGATAGAGTACCTACTTGAAAAACGACCTGCTCGTACCTATCATAAAATATGTCGAAACAAAGAGAGCCATAGGCGTCTTAAGGTATAGGTAACCGACTGCAGACAGCATCAGCAGGCGACAGCGACAAGTGACAATACTGATTCCTATACATTGATTATCAAGTAAAGACAGCGGGATAAACCTGGAGCAGAGCCGCTAGAGACAGATCGAGGTGGAGTGAGCTGGAGGAGGCTTTTGCTGCAAAAGGCAGCCTCTACCTCAATAAATAAATATATATCGGAAATAGCATAACCATAATACATTATTTACCGTTAGGAATAGGTATTGAATGAGCAATAGGTTTAGAAAGTAGATATGCTAGACTAGGTTAGGAAAAATAAAAGCTTTTCTTATGATTATTATCTTAAATATTATTATACATTGTCTAATGTATTGTAATGAATTTGTATAAAGCTGTATTGCTGTCATTGTACCTTTTAGTAAGCTTGGTTGCTGATGAGTCTTACCTTTGAAAAGGAATAGGTCAAAAGCAATAACAATAGCAATCATTCAATAACACTTTCAAAGTAATCAGGTATTTTATTAGAATGCTTCCTCATTCGTAAGAAATTCCAAAGCAAAAGAAGATAATCAAGAGCTAACCTTGAAAAAAATAAGATTAGATAAGATTCCGATGCAAGATCCGATGCAGTGGCAAAATTGACCCCTTCTTCACTCAGCACACGAAAGATGTAAGGTAACTAAGGGAAGCAGTGCAGCAGCTTACTACTGTATTTTATCTAAAGCCTGCGATGGCCAATCCGCCCAAGTGTGGTGATTATGGAAAACCCCTTCCGTTTTGGAGGAGGCTCTGTTTAACAGTGGCCATTGATGATACTTTTGATTTAAAATACATAATAATAAATATTACGGGACAATAATTCACACAATGATATCCAGCCCCAATCTTGTAATATGGACGCTAAATTACGGATGTAATTTCTTCTAATCATATTTTTTTTTTGTAAAATCATACATAATTGCAAACCGTTAACATTGTGCAGAGCGTAAGTTTGAATGTGCCTCTGACTGCCCCCAACTAGGTGATCCTAATAAGATCCACGCTCTACGTAGTGATCAGAGGTGAATCTATAAAAGGGATAAAGGCATGAGTCTCTTTACTGTTAATTTTACATGCACTGTGATACAATATAACGCCCAAACAACGAACAAACATCAATAACACAAACGTTTGTCCCAGATGGGAATCGAACACTACTTACAGCAGAATACAGATAAAAAGTAAGTGCATAGTGAACCTTGAAGGTAGTAAATACTCGTAGGTTCCAACGTTATCATTTAACTCCTGAAACCTTTCCTCGGAATTTCATCGTAAGAGCAGACTCGAACTATTTCGTTATTTTCAAGTTTGCATATTTTAAGCGGGCAATCTCAGTAAGATTGTTTTGGGAGCAATTTTCTTTAATAAGTAAGGTTATAGGAATACAGGAAAGGGTTTCCAGCTGTTTCGAGAAATTTTATATGGCAAGCTAAGCAGCTTATCCTGTCATATACTGTAGGGAAATATTTTAGATACATATTTTCATTTATTTTTCCTATAATGACTATATACCTATGACTCATGTTTTTTACTCTTCACAATAATAATGACCCCTTTTTCAAAAACTATTACACTGTATAATGTACACTACATGTGCAGTGTTTAACAATAAGAATAGTGTTATAAGATCATCAAATCATTTATTTTGAATGCAGTAATAAATTAATTGAGTATTGCAAAATAAAGAAAATCCTCAACACAACTAAGTTAAAAGCTATGTAGGCATAATTAGTTGCAGATCGCCTTCCAAACTGGTGGTAATAAATCTTAAGAACAAATTGACTGATTGTTGCAAAATTTTATGTGCGCATTTAAGTGCTGCTCTTAAAATATCGTGAAACAGTTATATTCTAGAAATATAGAACAACTACGTAAAAACTATGTTTGAAATAATTATTTTTTTAATACCTTTATAATATTTTGTATAGTAAAAGGTATATAATGTAGGTAAGGATATTATATAAACAGTGTGTAATTTTGTAGAATAGCTTTACATAATGAATGATATGTCTTTTATTTTATTTTTATTAATTAGACGCCTAATTATGTGTGCAGAACCAGTGTGGTAGGATTTTGATTATGTCCGCCTGGTTAGCTACCACTAATTCTGTCGCCTTAATAACAATTCTTAAAAAAATGTGTCCAACCTTTAAATCCCTTCAATGAAATATACTTTCAAATTATGTTCCCAGTTTCAATATTGCACAAGCCCAAAACATATCTGAAATCCTATTTGAGTTGGTATCAAAGAAAATGCACTGTATATATTTTCCTTTGAGGAATTGTAGCATCGAGCAATGAAGCCTTCTTGTTTGTCAACGTTATGTTTATTGATCTGTGGTTTATAATTCAGCGGTTTTTGTACACTGGCGCAGCAAATAAAGGGTCTTGTTTTTAATTTAAGAATACAGAAGGAATCGGTTTAACTATGGCATCTGTAAACAGTAGTCTTCGTCTATACAACAGGCAGGCTTTGAGTGTTGGAATGGTTAGTAGTTTAATATGCTGCTCAGCCTGTCGGCACATTTTTTTGCTATGTCTTTTGAAACATAACTGCTACAATTGACGTAGCATTACGGCTATACATTTCATAGCGTAGCTGTTACGATAGGTGTAGCATAACTGCTATACATTGCATAGCGTAACTGTATAAAATAACTATAACGGTATAAAACCGACAAAAAAATCATATTACCATATTCTGACATACACTTGCTCTAGATTTCATAACTATGAAACAAAAACGCAATTTAAATTCAGTTGAACTCTTGGGATGTTCCAAGCTTAGTTCTGTTATAACTGAAATTATCTTGAACGTCGAGATAGCTGCATAGGAAGTCTGAGCAGTACCTTTAAGCTTTGATTTAATTCAGAGCCATGTAAGCGAATTTAAGTGAAATTATCTGAAGCGTACGAGGGAAGTTTTTAGATCTGTGCTTTGAGCAATTTTGTATTCAAATAAAACATTAGAAGTATCTTTATATGGTTAGGTTATTTGACCAATCTGTTTTTTTTTATGTACGTTATGTACATACATATCCCATCAGTGTCCACTGCTAGACAGAGCCTCCTCCAATACTGGAGGGTTTTTGCCATAATCATCAGGCTTGGCAAGCGTGCTTTTTATTTTTTACTTGGCTTTTACATCATTATTACTAGTCTGCGTCAAAATGTAAATGAACGAATATTGAACCTTTTCCACCACCAGCGGTATTCTGTCGTTATCATTGTCTAAAAGTCAACGATTTATCACCCGGCCAGATCACAAGGATCTGCTCGGTTACTTTTTAATTCCATGTCATGTCAATGCGATTTGAGATATTTGCGTGGCAATAAGAAAACAGTCAGGTTACCAGACCGTTGCTAACGATCTATAGGTAACTCAACTGTTCTGGAGCAGTACCAGACGGATGCGTACCCAAGACTCTGGCTGCATTGCCACGATCTGCTGTCCTAAATATGGGTCACTTCAATCGAAAGCACCACAAGAATTTTGAAAACCCTGAGGGAGCCAATCGGACCCAAGGTCTCGACCCTCTCGACCGAATTGAAATCGTCTTTATTTAGTTTTTTGCAGCAGCATTCAGGTAGAATTGATCACCAACCTGCCTACTACGGGTGCAGAATATTTCCAAATCCCGACATTGCACTATTTAAGACCTTCAAACGGAAGTAAATGTACTATAGAGAACTTTGACGCTCCGTTATTTAAACGAATGACATTTTGATAAAAAAATACGTGGTTAATACGCAAAACTTACTCCAAATATAAAAGAAAAAAAATTGTTTGAGGTCTTTAATAAGGCTCTAATTCAAATTGAAATTCAAAAACATGCATTTTGAACTATGAATAATGTTATTCACACAGTTATCTTGGAAATGTCATGTCAACGGAATTAGCAAACGAGTTTACTTTGCATTCGAATCTCCAAAGCGATTTCAGAAGATCTTGCCTTTTGAGATTAGAGTTACATTAGCTCAAACTCAGATGCTCTTCTGGACTATGCTGATTGCTGTTACCATGATGCAACAGAGGGGATTTTCAATAAGCTGGAGCGTCTTCAGAACTTGTGCATCAAATTAATATTTAGATTGCGCAAGTATGATCACGTCTTTGCTTACAGAGCTCAGTTGAAATGGCTACCAATCCGTCGTCGCCGTGATTTGCACGTTCTTTCTCTTCTCTATAACATTCTTAACAATCCTCTCTATCCATCTTATCTTCGTGATCGTTTTGATTATCTTGTCTCCCGTGGTAAGCCATGCAGAACAGTAAAATCCCTTTTACTTTCTACTCCCCGTCACTCCTCCAGTCGCTATGGAAGCTCCTTCACTTGTTTTTCCGTTAAGTTATGGAATTCTCTTTCTCATGATATCCGCACTAGTCCCTCACTTGGTGTTTTCAAACGTAAAGTCAAAGAGCATTATCTTTCTTTATAAATTATACATGTATAGTTATTTTGTAAGTATTTATATTAATTTCTATAGTTAAACATATGTATTAAAACAATAATAAATATATATTAAGTTTGTAGTATTATCAATATATATATTATATTATTAGTTATGTTATATTTCATTAAAATTATGTATGCTTGTAATTACTTATCTGTCCGTATCTTTTGTATTTTGTTTAATAACTATTATTTTCATTTTTATATCTACACACATCAAAAAAGTCTAAGCAACACATACAAATTTTGAATATTTTTAATTTTATAGATTTATTTTTAATTATTTCTTTCCTTTTTTAATTAATGTTTATTAATTATTTATTTTAGTATATCAAACTCGATAAATTTTTCAAAAAAAATAATAAAGTACATATAAAAAGAATGTTGTGCATTTTGGTACAAATTTGTATTATAAAATAATGGAATGAAATAAACAAAAACATGACTTTAATATTAAATTATAAGATTCTTCTGGACATTAAGATCAAATCTAATACTGTGTGTTTCCTCCTCGACTGTTTAAAACTTGTCTGCATCGATTTTGCATGGAGTCAATAAGGTTATTGATTTCCTCCAAAGGCAATTGGTCCCAGTGAAACTTTAGTAGGGTTTTTAGCTGTTGTTCCGTAGAAACCCCATCAAGATCTTTCAGGACTCTTCTTTGGAGCATATCCCACACATGCTCAATAGGATTTAAGTCAGGCGACTGCGTTGGCCACGGTAAAACGCGTATATTTTCCCCCTGTAGCCGTTCTTGAGTCCGCCTTGCTGTGTGCGGACGGGCATTGTCATGCATCAATGTAAACTCAGGTCCCAATGTTTGTGAAAATGGACGCACATAGGGAACCAGCACATGTTCCACATAATTTTCAGCATTCAGGTTGCCATTTATAAAAACGAGGTCGGTTTTTCGGTTTTTGGCTATACCAGCCCAAACCATTACTGTCGAGCCGCTGTATGGGTGGACTTCCTGGACACATCTTAGACGTTCAGCATTTCCTGAGCGACGATATACCCTCATTCTTCTCGTATCAGGCTTGAAACCGAATCGAGACTCATCGCAGAACAAAATTTGGTCCCATCGTTCTTGCGGCCATAGCACGCCTGGTCTGCACCATTGAATACGACGTGCTCGATTTCCGTGACGGATCTGTGGGCATCTGATTGGACGACGTGCACGTAGACCATACTCTCGCAGTCTGTTTCGCACAGTTTGGGGACAAACAGCGGGACCATCAGCATTCTGTAGCCTTGGTGCGATCTCTTGGGCAGTCAGCTTTGGTTCAGGTCTACATGTTACCTGAATGTATCGGTCTTGACGACGAGTGGACGGTACGCTTCTGTGGACGCCAAAATGCCGGGCAACATAGGCTTGACTGTTTTCAATTTCTAGCATCCCTACAGCTCTCTGCATCTCTTCCGTGGTCAGATGACGACGCTCCATTGCTACAGTAAGACTTCGCAATATTATTCGCGCCACATAACGAACGGTTACTGCGGTTAAATTTTGTTTTTGTTGATTATGAAGTAAAACAACATCTATGAAATAACGTTGAATTGGACAAAAGAATGTTTTTATTGCTTAAAAACATAAATTACTGAAAAAAACTGACAGTATTAATTTGCTTTATAAGGAGGTTGGCTATTCAAAGAAGTTTTGATATTACATGAAAGTTTAAAACTAATCAAAAAAAATTATACCATCGAAGACTTGTGTTGCTTAGACTTTTTTGATGTGTGTATATTAATAAGGTTATTTGCACGTACCCACTTTTATTAAAAATGTCACTCTCTCATAAGGTTTGCTGGAAGAGAACTCTTTTCAAGGTTAAGCTCGCCTTTGCCATGTTCATTATATTTTTAAAGATTGTCTTTAATATAAGATGTAATTTGTGTTTAATAAGGAATAAAGAATCACAGATTAATCTTCCAAGCCTTTTAACTTTTTCTCATCGTTTTAAATTCATATCGTGAATTTATCACAAATTCTCAATAGCGCAGATAAATTCTATCTTTGGCGATTATTTACATTAAATATAAAACATTTACAGAGCAAAAAAGCAATTTTCGAGCATTAGAAAAGCAATATACAAATCCTTGGAAAATATATTTACATACGCAGCTTTTTTCATGACAGCGAGTCAAACATATTCTTGCCGAATTCAATTTTATTTGTAAGTGCTCCTTCAATTTTCGTGATGGCATCTCATTTATGTGCAGATCCAAATTGCCAAAGGAATAAAAAAAAATACAGGTTAAACACATGCCTCTGTGTATTATATGTTATATGTCGCACAGCGAGCTATGGACTATGATTCACTACGTAATAAAATACAAAAGATTACCAAAGTGAATGACAGCCATAGATATAAACAAAGGACAGCGCACGCCTAACAAAAATAGTGGCATATTTTGTCATGCGATGCTTGAGAAGATATCAACATAATTATGTAGTTACTGCTTTTCAATCAAATAGCAGCTGAAACTGATATAGTTTTTCAATATTGTTTCTAGTACTGTTCGCCCATTGTTACAGTATTTGGATAGTTCTTCTTGTTTGTGTTTTTTTGTTATATCGGTAAACATTAAAGAATATTCTATCTAACATTAGAAATTACGACATAAAATGCATAGTAAACTAGGTACTGTTCAGGTACTGGGCAGGCCACATTGCTTGCAGAACCGACAACCGCTGGGTATAAAGTTTCTCAATTAACCACGATTAAACGATAAAATGGAGTGTAGGAAGACTCAACACTTGATGGACGAACGACATTGTGGCAGTCGATGGATGGAGGCGTCTCAGAGATTTGTAGCGTCAATCGGGGGGAGCCTAATGTAGCCCGCATTAGGCTAAAGGAAATGATCTCTGTTTTAATTACGACTGATTTGATGTTTCATTACTATAAAGTTTTAAACTTTGTCATTTTTTTAATTTTGCAGAATGTGCAGCTCAAAACTGGTATTCCCATTTTAAAACCAATGATATATTTGTTTGAGTTCGATTCGTCCTAGACTCGGAAGGAATTGCCAGGGGCTTTGAAATTTTACGGCTTATTACCCACATAACTTGAACAATAAAAATGGATAGAGTGTGAAATAGCCACTTCATTCGGTCGATGACTTTGGGCGTTAATATCGTTTTATTGTAAATGAATGCATGAATGCGATTACTTTATTACACATTCCATACATAAAACGGGATATCTAAAATAAAATACATACAACGACCTGTCTTATCGCTTGAAAAACGTCTTCTAGCCAACCTTTTGATGGAGAAGATTCTATGGCTGAACTGATATGAAATGATTTATTTCTGTCACAAACAAAGTACTAAAATATGTGGAAAAGCCTACAAGGTTGTGTAAGAAAACCTCTTTGGTAGTTCATCATTCATCTATTAAATAATATTTTTATATAAGTCATATTTACTGACGTAACATCCGTAATGGGCCCCTCCGTATACAACAGACTGCCAGAAAGAATTCGGGAGTGCATCCCGAATCCTTTCTGGCAGTCTGTTGTAAGCTTCCATACCTATATTTAAGGTAAAAAAATGGATAATTGATCTGGTTATTTATTTTATTTAATTATAATATCCGTTAGTAAAATGTTTTTTTTTTTGTACGACGGGGAAGCGCATGGCCTTCATCTCACCTGGTAACAAGTTAAGATAAGGCCGAAGGTGGAGGCGCACTTCACCCGGAATCCTCAACAAACTGAGGAACTGTCTATCTTACCTCTGAATGCCGGAACACAACAATTTTAGAATTGTTATTATGGCGACAGAATTAGGTAAGATGGTGGTAGCTAGCCAGGCGGACTAAACAAAGTCCTAACACCAACCAAACCAAGCACTAAATGTTGTACTCCCCTGGGGATCAAACCCGGGACCTCTGAATCTGAAATCGGTGGGTTGAACCACTAGACCACATAGGCGGTTAAATTGATACTTTGTACCTACTTACTTCTGTATGGTATATTATAATGATTGTTTTCTGACTTTTATCAATGGTATAGATAAATCTGTATTTCCGTACTGAATGTACCACTAAGTCAATTCTAAGCATCAATCCAAGCGTGGGTAATCCTCTCTCCCTCCACTGCAGACCATGTGGGAGGTTTATTTCCTGCTGCTAATATTCCAGGCGAGCGATTATGATGATGTATGTATGAGAAGTAATTGACGCTGTATGGCTAGAAAGGAATATGATAAAAGTTATTGTATATGGTTATGTTGAAATCTATTTAGAATTGATTTATTCAGTATCAGTTTTGCGCTGTAAACTGTGGATTCGATTACCACTCGGGACAAACATTTATACATCACAACAATATAAATGTTTTTTTATGTTATAAATTAATAATAAATATTACAGGTCATTAATTTTACACAGCGCCATCTAGCCCCAAACTAAGCATAGCTTGTAATATGGGAACTAGATTACGGGTAAAATACTTAAATACTTTTTGTAAATACATACTTTCTATATGATACAACACCCAAACACAGAACAATCATCTATGTTCATCACACAAATGTTTGCCCTGGGTGGGAATCGAACCTACAGCCTACAGCGCCGAAGGCAGAGTTACTACCAACTCAGCTATGAGGCTTGTCAAATATATAAATAAAAAATAAATATTACAGGACATTAATTTTACACAACGCCATCTAAGCCCCAAACTAAGCATAGCTTGTAATATGGAAACTAGATTACGGATAGAATACTTAAATACTTTTTGTAAATACATACTTATCATACAATACAACACCCAAACACAGAACAAACATCTATATTCATCACACAAATGTTTGTCCTGGGTGGGAATCGAACCCACAACCTACAGCGCAGAAGGCAGAGTTACTACCAACTGAGCTATGAGGCCTGTTAAATATAAGTATACAATAATAAAAAAATGTGTTTAAATACATTTATGTTTGCCGTAATCTAGTTCCCTTAAAGCTTTGCTTGATTTAGGGAAAGATGGCGTGGTATAAAATGTCTATTAATATTTAAATATTTAATGATAAAAAAGCGTATTTTTCTGTTCTAGTTGCTGCATTTAAAGCATTTTAAATAAAACCATAATTCGGATTTATGCAGCAGGTGTTGCTGGAAGTAAAGAAGCTTTTCTCGCTTACGCTTTTATATTACAACAATAGCGATCCTTTAAACGCTTAGCCTGTTAACGTGGGACAACAGTGTTCTGGGTAGCATAATACATTGTTCACACCACCTGCTCGACAGTGCCAAATTACATATCATGCCAACCTTACGTAAAGCAAGTCGTTAAAGCCCTTGGCTTTAGCCGGGGTGTAATGTTGGACTGAATCTCATTATATCCCGCTGGGTTTTAATATTTTTACTTTTCATAGTTCTTATTGCAATGGCGTTAAAGTCTAATTTCGTAATAATAGATCAACAGACTAATACTCGACGGCCGGGGCCGGCGCCGCATCGAACTTATTTGAAATTCGAACTTTTTCTAAAATCGAGCTGGCCTCGGCAAGCTGAATGGAACATATTTGAAATTAAACAAAAGCCTAATATATTATTGCAGCGTCTTACAATACTTGCGTATTGTAAAACGCTGCAATAATATACGTAATAACTGCAAAGATTTTATAAAACACATCACATCAAGCCCTCAAGGACTACCTTCCCCAACCTTTACAGTACAAAACGACCCTCAGACGCAAGTTTCTGAAGCTGTGAACAATACTCAAATAAACTCTACCTCAACTTCGATAAACGTACCAAATAAAAATATAAGTTTGTCTTTGCACAACTGGACTAATGTCTCAAACATCAATTTTCACTTCTAATTTTCTATAATAAAACGCTGTTTTTAGTAGCCTTGCTTTTTTATTGTCTCGCAAAAGGTAAGAAAAGGAGAGTACACTCTTCGGGGACAAAGCTGTTTTTGTCTTTTTTTTACTGCGCTTAGAAATCGTCTTAATTCCCGAGCGAAGCGAGAGAATTAACTCATAACACCCTCGCTGCTCTCGGGAGTTAAATCTGGAGTCCTTCGTTACGTTCAGAATTCAATAACACGCCCGTGACATAAAACAGTGCTTTATCCCCTCGATGTATAATCTATTTCACGTTCACATTGAATCTGAAAAAAAAACTGTCATTTTTGTATTCAAATGTATCTGTCATCAGAGACTTCACGTTTCATCTTAGTAGACACACCAAGTTTTAATGAGTAGTCAAAATTTGATATGTAAATGTAATGATCGAGCATTACATTTACATATAAAATGTTGACTGACAAGTTTTTTTTTTACTACAAATGAAACAGAACTCCTTGCCTTCGTCTGTTTTGCCACACAAGTACAATCTTGGAGTCTTCAAGTCCAGAGTAAATAGGTTCCATTTAGGCAAGCGTGCTCCATATAAGGCCACAAACGCTAAGCTATCACCAATAAAAATAGGAGAAGAGTGAGCCTACCCAGAATGTGTCTATTAAATCTCTACTTGAAGATATTAGAATTGTGTACACAGTGGAAATTCAAACGCTGGAAGGTGCTTGAAATTTGATTTGTTTGAGTTTGAAGATTTTCACTGTTATCAACGAGAATAAAAAGTACGTAATTCAAAGTACAGAACTCGGGTTCAGTACTACATAACCATTTAGATTACAACATACAGTTCTTTTAACTACAAAAGTGGATAAAAGCGCCACTAAATAACAAATTAACTATAATTAAAGGTCGAACAAACATAATTCTTCAAAAAGCCCGACGATAATCAATAATACCACTATTATAACGTTTCCACAGACCAACCGCTTTGCTTCAGCTGATGTTAATGCCAGAAATACTGAGAGTGAATTTTGGAACACCTAGATATTCCTTGATATTTTTTTTTATAGAATATAAATAGAATATATTTTTTGTAGGTCCACAGCAGAGTAAATAAAACATTGAACAGAATCGTAAATGTACGGAATGTTGGTAAAACAAAATGTGCGTTTCCGTTGTACGATTTTTAATATAATACAACTGGGTGAATACGTAGGACATATACTTGATTCAGCAAGTAGGTACCTACATACTCTTGAAACAGTATATTGTATTTGGAGATGAACCTTTGCGTGAGGTAAGCTACTCTTTAGACCGGAATCTTAGTAGAAATATTGAAAACTCTGCAGTCTTGCTGTTATAATCGCCTCTGTGGTCTAGTGGTTCAACCCACCGATTTCAGATCCGGAGGTCCCGGGTTCGATCCCCATGGGGAGTACAATTTATTGTGCTTGGTTTGGTTGTGTTCCGGCATTTAGAGGTAAAATTCCTGGTGAAGTGCGCCTCCACCTTCGGCTTTATCTCAACTTGTAACCAGGTGAGATGAAGGCCAAATGCTTACCCGACGTACAATAAAATAATAATAAAAAAACTAAGTCATCAAAATTGAATCTCCATGGATGGAGTAGGGTAATAATACCAAGGAAGAGATGCATGGATTGTGAACAAAAAACATAAGCTATGCAGTTTGGGGCTAGATGGCGCTGTGTGAAATTAATGTCCAGTAATATTTATTATTATTATTGTATGAGTGACGATATGTATGTAAGAGGAATGGATGCTGAGCTGTCGGGTGACAGGGAACAGTAGAAGGAGAAGGTGCTGAGCCGACCACGCCTTAGTGTGAGATAAGGTTAGATATAAATAGTGACTGGAGCTAAGCTACATCAATATCTTGATGCAAGTATCATCAACGCTACCAGACTAACAATATATCATCTCTGCTTTATACCAGGAAGTCAGTAACACAAAGAAATCGTCCTCTCCATCCTAAGGTTATCTGGAAGAGATTTCAAGCGAGAAGACCGCCTATTGCACTGTTTACTATAGTTTTAAAATTGACAACTGCTTTATATGTTTTTGGTGTACAATAAAGAATTTTTATTCATTCATTCATTCGTTAGTTTAGCGTACCCGCATTTCCGATTCCAATCCTATTCATCTGATTGAAGGCCCAGATAACGGAATATCGCTTTCCCATTACTAACGTAATGACCTACGAGGAAATTTCCGCATCCTGACCACCACATAAAATGCTGTTATTTTGATGTACCAATGAAGGTTTCAGTCGTAGATGAATAACACACTGTTTGTGTCTCAGCAACGTGGGTTTTATAGATTTTTTATACAACAAAGAGCAGACAAGCATATCACCTGATTGTGAGTGGTTACCGAAGCCTGAGCGAGCAACTATTTTTCAAGCTAACAAATAAATATTATATGTATTTAACAAGCCTTATTTTATAGCTCAGTATTTTATTTTTGTTGTAGATGGGAAAGCGCTTGGCCTTCATCTCACCTGGTTACAAGTAGAGATAAGGCCGAACCAAGCACAATATATTGGACTCCCCATGGGATCGAACCCGGGACCTCTGGATCTGAAATCGGTGGGTTGAACCACTAGACCACAGAGGCGGTTGGTAGTAACTCTGCCTTCTGTGCTGTAGGTTGTGGGTTCGATTCCCACCCAGGACAACAGGAATATTGATGATTGTTCTATGTTTGGGTTTTGTATCATATAGTACGTATGTATTTACAAAAGAAAATTATACATGTATCCTATCCGTAATCTAGCTCCCAAATTACAAGCTATGCTTAGTTTCGGGCTAGATGGCGCTGTATGAAATTAATGTCCTGTAATATATTAATAAGTAGGTAGAGGCAGTCTTCGAACGTTCCTTACCCATACCTCTTATAATATAATGTGAATAAATTATTTGTTGCTTTTTGATACACTTAATAAAAATAGTTACTTTGATATAATATAATAATTAAGTAGGTACATATTATAATCAAAAACAATTTGAAATTACACATGCCTGCCTACTTTTTTAAATAACATTGTTTGCTGACAAAATACATTTTGTAGCTGTTCATAACCTTAATTAGCTAAATATCTATTTAATAGAATATTTTTTATTTAATAAAAAGTACAATTAAACTAACTATGTACAAAGGAATCAGTCAGATTACCTAAGGACCGTTACAAACGGCCTATAGGTAACTCAACTGTTCCAGACCAGTACCAGACGGAAGCGTGCCCAAGACATTGGCTGCATTACCAAGCTGAATAGCTATGCTAATTCGCTGGCCTAAATAAGAGCCAGCCCTTGGGTCACGTGTCGCCTCAATCAAAAGCCCCGCTAGATTTTTGAATACCTGGAGGGCACCGGCTCCCCACGGACCCAAGGTCTCCACCCCAAAAGGCTCAAATAGGTAAGCTCTGTCGAGACCACTATATTTACGCCTTTTGTGATCCTCGGCCTAATCAGCCGCCGCACCAGCCCTAACTGATGTCCCAGGCAGATGAGATGGCGCTAGGGTTTCGGTTCAAGAACGGCTGGCACATTGACACTGGTAAAAGCTCGACGGATAATGTCATTAAGACTTGCGTGGCGCGAAATCCTGCCGGCAGACCTTGTGCACGAAAGTCCGTGAAAACCAAATTGATCTACGGCCGCACCGCACCGGCACTGGTGAGAGGCGCAGCATTTAATATTGTTATGTAATCATAAAACTAGGTTATAAGAATTGTAAATGCTTCGATATTTTTGCATATAGGCTCACAGCAGCTATAAACCAACTGTGAAACTTCTACGAATAAAATTCCAATTGGAAATTGGCATCGCGATTGTGACTTATCCATTCTACAATCAGCTACCTCGATCCTTCAGATATCTGCAAGAGGTTTCACTAAAAACAATATAATCTAAAGAGATCTCTACAGATTTGGATCCTTCTCAGATTCCTAAATTCATTAGGGAGCGGAACACTGGTCAACCGCACGGCTTGACCCTTTAATATTGAATACCAATTCAGTGAGTATCCAAAGTTTATTAAAATGAAATAAATTTAACCCTAATTCTTCGCCCTTATTAATTATTTTCGTGTTCATCAGATGTTATTTTCAGACAGGCTTTGTTAAGAATCGCGAATAATAATGTACATTTTGAATCATCATTATCTTCGCGTATCATAATAATCGATGGGGTCTACACAGACCATGATATACTCAAAAATTGTATTTATGATTTTGAATTAAAATCTAAAAAATACGAATTTATATTTTTACATATTACAGAGGAACGTGTATTGTTCTTTTACCTGGCTTAAATTATCATAGTTACTGATATTTAAAAGTATTTATTTTCTATTAACAATTTGTAATAATAAGCAAAATGGAACAGCGGAAATCGCAACATACCTGGCACATTAAGTAGATCATATCGCTTCGAGTTAGTTCAATGTAATGGAACATTATTGTCAGCAACCGAACCACAATTTATTTGACAAGGTTCTTGTCTGCTGGGCCATTGTGGCTGTTTGGAACTATGCCATTGGAAGCGTTGGCCAATTTAGATAGCTGATGCAGCATCTGGTGTTGACCGACGCTGAGTGAGAAAATGTTTGAGCAATGTTAGAGCGATTTCATAAGCCGTAAAAGAATGGTCTTATTTCTTTTACGGCTTAGCCAGATTAGCCAGAGTTCAACTGCCTCTGTGGTCAAGTGGGTCGAATAACGCTGTCCTATCCAAAGGTTCCGGGTTTGATCCCTAGGGGAGTACAATATTGTGCTTGGTTTGGTTAGTGGTAGGACTTTGTTTAAGTCCACCTGGCTAGCTACTACCATCTTATCTAAGTCTGTTGCCATAACAGCAATTATAATTTGTTGTGTTCCGGCATTTAGAGTCCTCAGATGGATTAGGGATTCCAGGTGAAATGCACTTTTATTTTTGACCTTATTGTAATTTGAAACTAAATGAGATGAAGGACTAGATGTTATCCGTCGTGCAATAAAAAAAAGGACGCTTAGATACTTTTAACATCAATTTTACGTTTTTCAGAATTTCCTTGTAGCGACTATCATGTACGTCATACCTAATTATTATCAATACAACATTACAAAGAGTGCAATGTATCCCTTAATTTGATCCCACATACAAGCTAAAAACAAATGGAAAACTGGCTATCGAATAAAAGCTTGTGTGTGAAACCCAGCTCCTGTTCCGCTCACGTAGTATCCGGATTAAAATAACCTAATGTTTGTCAGGGTCTAAAATAAACACTATTGCAATGTTTTAGCCCAATTTGTTCAGAGTTAGCGTATAGGAGCAACAAAAAGGTATTTAATGGAAATGCTTGACAACACATTCTTATCCCACGGGATGTGATTTATGAGATTAAAAAGAGCTCTTATCTCATTTCCGGTCTAAAGTAACAAAACATCCAAACAAACTTTCGCTTTTATACCTTACATGTATGAAAATGTTACCAAAGATAAATCAAATTCGGATATATATTTTATGAAACCGATATAAATAACCGAAATAGCTCACATAATCTTTGAAATTTAGGAAGCTTTGAACTGATTTAATCTCAGATAAAATGTCGTTATAGAAAATTGCCTGACAAAGATTTAAACAAAATTCGTTGATATTGGCAAAATTTAGTCTTCGTCTGTCTACTTGCTCATACCATTAACTTGACAGAATCCAAATTAAATTATAAGAAAATACTTTATTGTACGTACACCAACTAAATACAACTAGATAAAAATAGATACACAATGGGCGGTCTTATCACTTAGAAGCGACAATGTTCTTCCAGACAACCTTTCGGTGGAGAGGACTCTATGGCTATAGAGGTGGTTGGTACCAACACACCATTTTCGTGAAGAAGCGATGTGAAAGCAAGGATGCTTTCTCTAAATAAAAAAAAAAAAAATCGTGCCATCGTGTCTTTGTCCATTGGTTATTTAGCTGAAGAACAAAAACTATACCAAAAAAAAAGCAAATAAGGTTCATCCGCCGTTTCCCACTATACCAGTTGATAGCAAAATGGTGATTTCTCAATGTTAACAAACTGCCCATTAGGTAGATATACAAATGTTTTAAGATAGTATTAAGTATTTAGGTTTATGATGTATCTACTTAGAATATAATTTAAACTGTATGTCTAAATTGAATGGATCATCAAAAAAATTACCAGCCCAAGTTTCTTGCATTCTCCCTGTGTAGTGGTCGCGATTCTGAACAGGCGATTGATTATACGTTTCAAAACGATCCTAAAAAATCTTAATGAAGAAAGAAATTTTGACTTTGACTTTGACTGAGGCAACTCAGAATCTTCAGTTAATATATATAAAACCGTCGTAAAGTTAGCTGGCTGAATCACTGACTAATAATCAACGCAAATCTAAAACCAGAGGTAAGACTTGAAATTTTTAGGGTAATTTCCTTTTTTTTTTTATTGTACGACGAGGAAGCGCTTGGCCTTCATCTCACCTGGTTACAAGTTGAGATAAGGCCGAAGATGGAGGCGCACTTCACCCGGAATCCTCAATTAACTGAGGAACTGGCTATCTTACCTCTGAATGCCGGAACACAACAATTTTAGAATTGTTATTATGGCGACATAATTAGGTAAGATGGTGGTAGCTAGCCAGGCGGACTTAAACAAAATCCTACCACCAACCAAACCAAGCACAATATATTGTACTCCCCATGGGGGTCAAACCCGGGACCTCTGGATCTGAAATCGGTGGGTTGAACCACTAGACCACAGAGGCGGTTAAATGTAGTGTTCCTAATTAAAGAACATTGGGGGCCGATCGTGGGGGGAGACGGTAACAATTCAAGATGGGTGATAGCTAGCCAGGCGGACAAAGTTGTACCATCAACTAAATTATTCTCTCAATATTTGTACCCTGAAGATCATACCCAGGACTTCGGGATCTGACACCGGTGGATGAACCACTAAAATACAGAGGCGAAAGCTTCAAAATATATCTGTGTAAGATACAGACCACTACTTAACAATTCCAATATTGATAGTACTGTAACTTACAACAACACTAACATTTAACAAGTCTCATAGCTCAGTTGGTAACTCTGCCTTCTGCGCTCTAGGTTGTTGGTTCGATTCCCATGCAGGACAAACATTTGTGTGATGAATATAGATGTTTGTTCTGTGTTTCGGTGGTGTATTGTATGATTAGTACGTATTTACAAAAAAAATGAAGTATATAAGTATTATAAGTTTTTGACTAGATGGCGCTGTGTGAAATGAATGTCCCATAATGTCCTGTAATATGTATAACTTACTTTGTTATTTAAAGTGACCTTTTTATAACCATAGAAGGCTGTGCGCCATCAATTTTGTCGATAATAAAGCTGAAACAATTTAATGGAAGCCGGAACTAAGCCCAATCGTATAATTATGGTTTTATAATGCAGTAAATTAAGCCTCAATTTGGACTCGGGTCCAAGATTGCACTCTAGGGCACAATTTCTTCATTCCGTTCCAGGACATTTATCCGGGAGTAAGATTACATACCCCGATTGTATGAGACAGCTTGCATAATGATCCTGAAATGATATCGCTTCGCTTGTTTGGGAGACAGCCAAGGAACTGAAGAGCGGAAGATCATTTGTAGTTTCTTATAAGGTCAAAATGTATATGACGCTCTGGCTGGTTTTAGTTTGTATTCGCAATCGAATTTTGAATGTAGTTTTTGGATGATAGAATAAATAAATATTATTAAAATTACGTTTTAAAAACTAAAACGAAAACCGACTTCAATGAAGGATAAATTATGATACAATTTCGTTTACAGAACAGAACATTTCACAAAAGGCAACCAGCTCAAAACCATGTAAAGCTTGTAATATGTTAGCTAGATTTCGGTAGTGTAAATAAAAAAAAATGAAACATACGTATGATACAATACAACACTAAAATACAAAACAAAACTAAATATTTATCACACAAATGTTTGTCCCTGTTTTTGAATCGAATCCACAACCTATAGCGCAGAAGGTACAGCTACTACCAACAAACTGTGAAGCTTGTTAATCACCTGTATATTTTGAGAATAACCATTGAAAAACGAATATGTTTTTCAATACCTAAAAATACAGATACAATTTTTGATTGAAACTTAAATGTGACGCGTTAGTTCGTGCGAGCACACACACCGACATACGCACATACATGTACCCCTATCTATTTCCTGTAAATGTAGTAAGAGGCTTCTAAGGGATGCACCGGAAGATTGGCCGAAGCATATACACGAAAACTTCACACCAACACTGCGATCAGTAGCCAGCCTGCAAAAGGTGATCCCTTTATAAGCTGAGTTAAACCTTTTTGTAGCAACGTACTGCTATAATTTCTATTGTATTTGTGTTTTGTCTTGTCGTTTGTTTTATTTGCTTGTAAGTATTTATTTTTATAAATCTTTATGTTGTCAGAGTTGCAAATAAATAATTTTGATTTGATTTTATTTGGATTTGTTATCATTGTGTATCAACTCCATTGTGACACCACTCACATAAGGTTAAACCACAATAGTACCTACTTATTTATTACCTGAGAATCATGCTGGTTTGGTTGTTGTGACAGAAACCTGATATTTATCAACGAGAGAATGTGTGATTCCGAAGTACGTTTTGCTATATTGTGAACTTTTATTTTTGTATCACATTCAAGCCAATATATCGGTTCTATCTATAATATACTTCAAAATATATCTGTGTAAGATATAGACCACTACTTAACATTTCCAATATTGATAGTAACTTACAAAAACACTAACACTTAACAAGACTCATAGCTCAGTTGGTAACTCTGCCTTCGGCGCTCTAGGTTGTAGGTTCGATTCCCACGCAAGACAAACATTTGTGTGATGAATATAGATGTTTGTTCTGTGTTTCGGTGTTGTATTGTATGATAAGTACGTATTTACAAAAAAAAAAGAAGTATATGAGTGAACTTTTTTTTTTGTATCACATAAAAGCCAATATATATCGGTTCTATCTTTTATATACCTCTCTGTATATATATTTTCTATTTATTTTTTAGCGCGTTTTGGAAAATATGAGTGCTTTTTACGATGCGCGCCCACACCGACACCTCAGAGCGACACCATGAATATAATATGATAAATAAATATAAATTCATACATAAATATACATGTGTATTTTAATTGTTTGTCATTTTAAATTATATTATGGAGGTGAATTTTAATTTATTGTATGATATTCGTGATATTTGTGATAAGTGTTTTTTTTTTAATTAAAACTTTTTTATGTTGGTTTACAGATTTAAAGTTAACCGTCATTATGTATTATTTTCATTTGCTTACATTATAAATTATTATAATTACATAATTATTTATTTATTTTGGTTTTGTTACGCTAAATAACCTTATGAAGTGCGCACATAGTACACCGATTAGTTTATTTAGTAACGGTTTGATCCACGTATTACAGGTAAAGTTATTTTATCGAGATGTGGATGATTAATACTTTAAAAAACTCTTAAGTATCTTTATAGGCTCACGGAAACCTATTAATCCAGTAGATTAGATACAAGAAGTAGATTATCAATTCAAAGCAAATGAGCCGTAGTTTAATAACATAACCAAATTATTCAAACACGGCACATTTCTCATAATCATCCTAAAATAACATTATGTAGCTCGGAGATCTCAATCTAATTATCTTCTTGAGCGAACCTAAATAAGCAGAGTATTTTACCTGCCAAATAAACCAGAATGTATGACTGGAAACTGGAATTTGAATGAGTATGAATTCAAGCGGGGATGCAACTAATTTAAAATGATATTAACTGCCCCAAATTTTTGCTGTACCAAGTGATCGTTTGCCAGCAAATGCGAGCTGTATATGCTCTGATAATCGACTAGCAATATTTGCTACCATCATTATCTACTAAAAGATATAATTAGGAATATTGTGGAAAGCTTACTACCTAGTTGACCTTATTATTTTCCAAGAAGTCATATCTAGAGCCACCTATATCAATACGTGATGATAAAGCTGTGGACCTTTCGCGTACACAAGGGACTATGGGATTTGAAAAAGTAAAAGAATTAAAGACATAGAAAGAGTGCAGAAACCGCCTCTGTGGTCTAGCGGTTCAATCCACCGATTTCAGATCCAGAGATCCCGGGTTCGATCTCCATTAGGAGTACAATATATTGTGCTTGGTTTGGTTTGGTAGGACTTTATTTAAGTCCGCCTGGCTAGCTACCACCATCTTACCTTATTCTGTCGCCATAATAACAATTATAAAATTGTTGTGTTCCGACATTTAGAGGTAAGATAGCCAGTTCCTCAGTTTATTGAGGATTCCGGGTGAAGTGCGAAGTGAAGGTGATATGAAGGCCAAGCGCTTCCCCGTCGTACAATAAGAAGAAAAAAAGATCTTAATTTTATGGTTGAATATCGGATGGATATTTATTTTATAGCATTTAGGGGTCAAAACCTTTGATCCGTGAAAAGCCGGTTTCCTCCGGGTTTACAAAAATCTGGCGGGGCTTTTGATTGAGGTGACACGTGACCTATGGACTGATTCTTTTAAGTCCAGCGTATTACCATGAGCGGTGACTTTTATACATATTTTAAGTGATATTTTGATGTAGGTACGTTTCGTAAATATTTTTATTTATTTTATTTTGTGAAAGCATTTGGGAGCAGTCACTGTCAGTCCGGAACACAGGATCTTTCGAGACCTAGTGCGGAAAACCAGGCATTTAAGACTGGTGTACCTAATGCGTAAAGGGACTAAGTCGTTATGACTAGTCATAGCGCAAAGTAGACAATAACGCTAATTAGGCATACTGCGCTATAGGTTAGAAGAGAGAAAGGCAAAGATATTCACAGACATGCCGAGTTACAGTTCAACTGCTACATACCTACCCACCCACCAACCTATGTCAATAAACGTTTTGAATTTAATTTTTTGATTGACATCTGTCAAACCGCAAGCAACCGTAACTCTGAAAATGTCATAGACCAGTGGTAAAAGCTAGTTTTAATATATATTGATATCGTGGCAGAAAACCATGTTTAAGTCCGTCTGGCTAGCTACTACTGTGCATTTAAAGGTAAGATAGCCAGTTCCTCAGTTTCTTGACTATTACGGGTAAAGTACGTTTCCACCTTCGGCTCGCCTCCCTCTGATAAAAAAAAAGTTTTTTATAGCATTCACTTATGGTAAACGTTACCTACCCCTTTCATATAAAAAAACTTAATTTGTTTCATTCATTTTTTAAATAAAACAACAATTGCATGACACTTGCCATGTACGTACGTACAAAGGTAGGTACGACACAAAAGTTTGTAGGTATGGCATTTAGGCAAACCGTGACTTAGGCTGATAAATATTTAGGTCTAATAAAGATTAGCCTTAAAACGAAGTAACCAATCTGCTAAAAAGACTAACAACGTTCTAGACATAAAACTAATGTAATATGTAATTTAGTCATAACGCGACTTAGTCCCTCTACGCATTAGGTAAACCAGCCTTTAATGGTTTTCAGTAAAAAAATATATATGATTTGATATATTATTTTAATTGTACTACGGGTAGGTTCGTGGCCCTAAAGGTGGAAGCCCACTTCATCCGGAACCTCAACAAATTGAAGAACTGACTATCCATCCACTAAATGCCAGAACACAACAATTTTCTAATTGTTGTTATGGCGACATAATTAGGTAAGATTCTGGTAGCTAGCTTGGTGGACAGAAACAAAGTCCTACCACCAACCAAACCAAGCACAATAGTGTAATCCCCTGGGGATCGAGCCCGGGACCACAAGACGAACCACCAGACCACAGAGGTTATCTTAAGTATTTAAAAATCCTATAGCAACTCAAATCGTGGAACAATGTAATTGGATACGAGAGTTTTAATTTTGTTATGGCAATTAAGAGTTTCAATTTCGTAGTAACAAACCGCCACCGCACACAAGTTTGTTCTCAGTTGAAATTAAATTTGATGATGTTGAATTTGTTGAACCTACCTACTTGAATTATAATTAAATTGAAAGCAGCAAGCGCTAATACCGTATTAGCACCTACGCAGCAATTCAATACGAGCAGTTTCGATTCTCTTGCTAGTGAGACGCTGTTTGCGTTTTTAACCACCTAATAATTGAGGCTTTATATATTCAGTAGGTGACTTCTACAGATATACGGCTCGAGAACACAGACTGCAGGTTGCCAGGTCTGAGTTTTATAAATTCCTTATAGACAAGCGTGCGCTTAATATATTTTTATTCCCTCCTTCCCCTAACCACCATAGGACTAGCAGACGTATGGTAGGTTACCCGAACCTTGTAGATGTGCCATTATATTATACCTATATATACATGTGTCCATACCGGACACATTCCGATTCGCCATTCCGATATTCGGATTCGCCCCCTCAGTTTTTCCGCACCAGTGGCATGTGCGATGGATTGAGGTCACATTTCACTGGTTTTTTAAATAAGCTTGGTGAAATGCTTGATTAATAAAAAAAACTAGATTGGTTTACCTTAAGGCTTTTCTGGGCAAGCATGAAAACAACAATGGAGCGAAACTTCGCAGTGCAGATTATAAATGATGTTTGGCGCTTAGTCATATAAATGGAATATCAACCAAAAAACAGACTCACGACTTTTTACCTTTCGAGCATTCACCTCTAAATAATTAGTTTTTTTTACGACGAGAAAGCGCTTGGCTTTCATCTCACGTGGCTACAAGTTGAGATAAGGCTGATAGTGGAGGCGCACTTCAACCAGAATCCTCAATAACCTGAGGAATTGGCTTATCTTTAAACGCCGGAACACAATAATTTAAGAATTGTTGTTATGTCGACAGAATTGGGTAAGATAGTGGTTGCTAGTCAGGCGGACTTCAACAAAGTGCTACCAAACCAAGCACAATAATGTACTCCCCCTGGGGATCGAATCCCGGACCTCTGCATCTGAAACCGGTTAAGCAGTTCGTCAAAATGTTCAAATTGTTGGTGCCAAAATGTTCTCATGCCCAAATATTGACATGATAGAACGGATAGAACACGTTCAAGATATATGGATAAAATGACAACGTATCCAGGTGCCTAAATAAAATATAGTTTGATGTTATACAAATGGCAGTATTTTTGACAGTTACATGTCGCGCTTTTATTGATAGACGCTCCATAATCTCAATGTATAAGCGCACTGTACGTGCCAGCTCTCAAACTCACGCGTAAGCTCCATATTCTTGACATAAGAGCCATATTCGATATTACAGAAACCGATAAGGATGTGAAAGCAAACACTGTACTTGCGCTTTGCTTTATCTAAATGGCGCAAAATCAACACCAATATTCGTTTATTCAGTTAGATTTTTAAAAGATCGTTTTGAACAGAAGATATTTACTGACAGCCAACAGAGACTTTGCCTCGCTACCTTATGCAGGTTCTCCCATCTTATATTCTACTTACGAAAGAAATCTTGATATTTTTTTGATGCCTAGCTGGTCTTGGGTGAACCATTTCAATAGTATTAGTAAACGCGTTCTTTATCAATTCCATTCTTTAAAGCGATTCCAATAGATTCTAACTTTTGAGACCCAGGTCGCAAATTCCAACTGAATAGTTACCTCTTTTAGACAATGCCGTATATATACTCTCTGTTTCTTAGACGCCACGGAAGAAACTTTTATTTTAATGAATTTAAGCGTCTTCAAAATGCATTCATTTTATTTACGGATTGCGTAAGTGATCACATATCGAATACCATCCCAGCCTCTATCCATCAAATCCAGATGACTGCTGGTCACAACAAAACATGATAAGGCTGAAAGTGAAAGCGCACATCACCCGGAATCCTTAACAAACTGAGTAACTGGCTACCTTTGAATACCGAAACACAACTATTTAAGAATTGTTGTTATGGCGACAGAATCAGGTAAGATGGTGGTAGCTAGCCAGGCGGACTTAAACAAAGTCCTACCACAAACCAAACCAAGCATTATATTGTACTCCCCTTGGGATTGAACCCGGGACCTCTGGATCTGACACCCGTTAACGGACTATTAGACCACAGAGGCAGTTAAATTTTCATAGTACAGGTATTTAATGTACAGATTTTGACCCGTTACAGTTTAATTATAAGTATAGATAAGTAAAGAGGAATAACGACAGTGAGATGAGTCAATCAAATTTATAAATATTTAATATTGTATTATAATACTTATTTGTGTGTATATTGTAACATTTATACTATTAAATACACGATGCAGGTGCATTATGAGTCCTGATTACCGCCGTTAGGAGTCTTTAAAGGTTTGTGTAAATACCGGTCTATCTATTACCGACTTGTTACTATCACAAACTGATTTCGGAGCTTGAAATTAGCAAACATCTTTCATTACGTTCAAACATACCCCTTTGAAAGTGAAATACCCTTAAAACTTAGAGCATACAGTTGCGTTCATGTTTCCATCCGGATTAATGTAGAGCGAAGGCTTTATTAGATACTTGCATTTAGACAAACATCATCATCATATGCAATGTTATGATGGAGATGCAACAATTACCATTTTAAAATCGACAAATAGTTTTGTTTGCATTTCAGTTGAATGTGTAAATATAGGAAGTTTTAAAAATGCCATAAAACCACTTGTCACAAAATAACCGATTAGTAGGAGACTATAAAAAATCCCGATACAGGCTTAGGCTAGTGGGAAAACTGAAAGATATTCCTAGCTATAGTTTTTGTTATCTGGTAAATATTTCCATATTTTAAAATGTACATATACGTTAAAATGTTAGTACCTAGGGACCTTTTTTGTACTTTAAAATTGTATAACTTTATTAAACAGTAACATTACAAAAAAAAAGACTTGCTCAGCTATTTTCATGCGTTTTTTATCGTTGATTAAAGCCTCGATCTTGAAATGACTATGAAATTGATGGGATGCCTTGATGCAGAATAAAGTCTAATAACACGGTCAATAACTTTTCATAAGAGTTTCCTCGAAAGTACCAAAAGATCCTTACCATGATCGATCACCTATTCACCTCATGTATAATGGTTCTACCGATATTTTTGAAAATACCCGTAAAGCTTCAATAGCTTAGTAAAACAATTTTGTGGCTTATTGTTCATGTTAACGATAATTCATAGGAAATATTTTAAGTATCATAATTTATTGAAGGCTTAACCTTAACCATAAGTATTTGGGCGATTAAATATGTCAATTGTGTATTCGGGATATCTAATCTACTGTCTCTTAGACACTTTTTTGTTTGCTTAATCATGTTACCAAAAATTTATACTAGAATATTAAATTCTGAAAAAAAAATTGAGCCAGGTAAAATTTAAAACAAAAACATTGTATTAAATTCACATCACGTGAATTGGATACATAATATTCTAAATTGTGCGCAGTTATTGTATTGGATGGTAAACAATTTTGGGCAATATGAAATCTCTACACAATTCACTGAAACACAAAAGGTCATACACATTACCAGCATTTGAGTGCAATCTATATTCATTGATCTAAAGTGCATAACATAACCTATTCCCGAGTGAAAAATGGATAGCGTTGGAGTGTAGGTGCTGTGTATCGCTGAGTAATGGTCCCAGATGCGATGACAAACCGATTTCTCGAATACTTTTTAATCCCAACACAAACAAGCCACAGTGTTGAAAATAATGATACACCTGTGGAGTGGAGTAACAATGGTGAATCGTTTCGTCATAACCAATTAATCAGAGTGCGTATGGGTTTGTGATGGTCGTTCCGATGTACTGAAAACTATTTTGTTGCGACAAGCTTTGGTGCCAGCGTTGATGTCAGAGTGGGGGTGACTTACTGTGGTCTTTAAACGAAGCTAGGGACGACACATTCGCCTGCTAACAATGTTACCATGTCGACTGTACAACCTAGATCCCTTAAACTACTAACTACTGCTATGACTCTAGTCACTAACATGCTCAAACTTTTACACCATTTCAACCGAACCCATTCACAATCCGACATTTGAAGTGAAACTTTTTATGGGAGGATTTTTAAATTAAGATCCGCAACCTTTTTGTGTGACGAAAAGTGGTGGGGCATAGTGTCGGTTAGAGTGGATGGGAGGGTTTTGAATTATTGTGTGACGAAAAGTGGTGGGATTCAGTGTCGGGTAGAGTGAATGGGAGGGTTTTGTAATTCTGATCCGCAACCTTTTGTTAGACGAAAAGTGATGGGGCACTGTGTTGGGTAGAGTGGATGGGAAGGTTTTGACATTCTGATCCGCAACCATTTTGTGTGACGAAAAGTGGTGGGGCACGGTGTCGGGTAGAGTGTATGAGAGGGTTTTAAAATTCTGATCCGCAACCTTATTGTGTGAAATGTGGTGGGGCACTGTGTCAGGTACAGTGGGAGATAATTATGTTTTCTTTTTGTGTTTCCCTATATTACAAAAGTTTCACTTCTATCGTGTGTCATTACGACACATCCTGTTTGTTTTTAAATATTATACCGATTATCCGTTGATTTTGAACCAGGTTTTGAAACCCGGTTTCGTAGGATAACCAACAAGACAAGGTATTTGCTTACAAGATTGTACAGTCGATAGCGGTTTTGGCGGTGCATAATCCAATAATTTGAATCCAACCGTTTTAACGAAGGTCACAGTGTCCCCTGTAGCTTCAGTGAACGCGCGCCTCAGCCGCGCTCGTCGAGTCTGCGACAGCGTTTGCGGGCATAGTAGCAGGCCCTAAACAAAAATACAAACCAAATGAAATACTTCAACATTTGATTTGACTTTACTCAACGCTTTCGAGGGTTCGCCCAACTCAAGGCCATACACAGCACTTACAATATCGAGAGAGGTCGGTTTTGTTCATTTTGAGATCTGTATAGCTATTTCCAAACATTCGGAAAGCCTTAGCGGATCGAACTCGGAACTCGATGGAGATTCCGAGAACGCTATTCTTAACTCCGAAGTCTTTAGAAATGGTTTAAAAAATAGCGTTGAAATCTGTCGGATTCTATGTTGGATCCGACATAAAGTGTTTTTGCTTATCCGAAAACATTCCGTGTGTTTGAAAATCGCTGTATTGTTCTGATTGTTTTTTGGTAAAACATCGAAAGCAACCCTCATATGATACCTACATACAATGTACATTTATAATTTGATACATTTAAATTGTAAAATGTCTTGAAGTTTTCTTTTTTGTTAATACATTGAATAGATTTAAACTTAAAATGAAACTCGTGAGTAAACTTCATGTATTTTACTATTTAATTTATATATAAGCGTTTCTAGTTGTGTAAAACAAACGCTAGAAAAGTAGCTATCTTTAACATAATCTCACAAGGGACAAGCTAGGTCTCCCTTCAAGCTCTTCCTTCTAGCACAGATGTCTAACGCTACATCTATGTCGGAGAAGCTATGCAATCTACTTTTTCAACATCTACGCCTTGATTGGACTAATACACTAAAGCTCTGATACTTTGTACTATTGTCAATTTGTATTTACACTTACATTTTACTATTCATCTGTTTCATCTATAATCAGTAGCCAACTTACAGAAAATTATCCGATTTAGAGACATTTTGTGACAGAAGGGTTTTGTGTATGTTTAAACACACCGTAAGTAATTAATTGCCACTGTTGACGTTCCTTGTATGTATTTAGATTGTTGTATGTATATGTGATCTGTAATGTAACTGCTCAAAAAATAACTGAAAGTAGGTATATAGTAGACTCAAATTATATCTAAAACAATAAGTATACATTTTGTAAAAGTTTTTTGGAAATGCTTACATTTATCAACTTACCTGAAATATTCATAGTAACAAATATCGTTTTTGTCGTTTTGATACCGCAACCATAATGAGATCATGATGTGTTTACCGGCTTTTGATGGCTAATGATAGCATGAAATCATAGTGCAAAATGCTGCCATCTACATGTTTCCGAACTAACCTGTTTGAAGGGTCGCATCCCTCCGTTGATCCGCAGCGAGTCAGCCGCGATGCCTGCGATGCCATCTCCTGGTTCCCTCAACTGCCGCAGAGAGGCGCTAGGGTGCTGGTGGGCGTGGGGACAGTGCGCCGCGCATGCGCTAGACTCCGGCTGCGAACTCTGGCGGATGATTCTGTTGCTCGTCGTCGGCAGCAACAAAGCCGGAGGTTGAATAACCGGGCACGTACCGACGGCGTGGAGCGAACTACAACCGCAAGGGTAGTGCAAAGCTGAACGAACGCTCTCTCTGGACACAGATCGCGCCAGTTGCAGCGCTGATATCGGAGCGGTGGACTGCCTCCGATCGCAGACGCGACATCTAGAGTAAGAGTGTGGAACTAGCTGGCAAGTGGTCACAGACCCACGGTGCGAGCATGTCGCTACGGGTGATACTAGCGTCTGAGGGCGGTCTGCTAGTTGGTCGCGGCATTGTAATTCTATGTCGGGGACACTGCGCGTGGCAGCGTCTTCTACCCTGATAGAGGTTGCGCTCTCTTCGCTACCCGGTCCGCCTGAAAGTTGTGGCCTTAGATGAGTTGTGCAGTCTTGTCTTTGCAGGACGGGTTTTACCGCTCTGTTTTCTGCAGGGATGATGACTGTGACAGCCGGGCCAGTGACGAGCAGGCTCGCGGTCTCATCACTGCTCCCATAGCCGGAGTTGGTGATGGCTTCTATACTGCTGCCGGTGGTCGGTGCAGACATCTTGATATGGCTATTCCTGCAACGATAGAAACATGCATCATAATGAAGCTCAAGGTTACGTTTTTTTTACCTAGTATTTTGTCAGCTGGCATTTATGTTCAAATCAAATAAAAGGGGCACATACAAGAATCGCTATGTTTTGCCTTAAAATTTGAGTTCAACACTCACGGTTATATAGTTCGAAATATAAATGAAATTGCGATAAAAGCGCTTTGCAACCAAACAAATATGAACACAGGAAAACTAAATAGATTCAGGTAAGGGGTTTCTAAGGAAGTCAAGTAAATCTTCTCATATGCTATGTTTATCGTATTACATCGTATATTTGTCTTCAGGTCCGTTGGGACCCGGTCTCGGCTATACTTCCGTATACTCTGAAGGGTTCTTGGATTTTCGAGCAAAGACTCGGATGAAACAATATTATTTCGATGATTATTAGAACATTGAACTGAAAACGAATTACTAGAAAATAGTTTTATGTAAGAATGATTACCTACTTATCATAATAGTTAATTCTTGCAACGTTTTTATTAGAGTTAACCAGTGAGATAGCAGTGGAGAGGCCACATATCTTTCAAAATGCATAACAGATGACATTGTGGCGGTCATGAGGAGTCGATACATGGAGGCGGCTCAATCTCTTTTTGTTTTGACTGGCCTTTCAACTCAGTTGGTAGTGGCTCTGCCTTCTGCACTGTATGTTGTTAGTTCGATTCCCATCTAGGACTAATATTTATAAAATCACATCGCCACTCACACGGGAACTAGAGTACGTGTAAAATGTTAAGTATTGTGGTGTTGTATTATATAGTAGGTACGTATATATTAACCTTCTTGCCTTTCCGTTTGCCAAGACAGACTCTTCTAGGACAAGTCGCAAACGCAAAGCGACCAGTCGGTCGCCCGCTGTTAAGATTTAAGGAAATTTGCAATTAAAGCGCAATTTGCTTGCATTCAACATTGACCCGAGCAGCTGGGAGAAAGTTTCAGATAACCGTGATGAATGGAGGAAAAGTGTCGCTGGAGTTGTCAATCACGACATCGCCTAGTTACACTCGCTTAGTACACTCTCACTGAAGCGCAAGCTACGTCATTAATGCTCTAATCTGCCTCCGTCGTCACCAAGAATACAATTTGTTTGCCACTTGTGTGGCCGAAGTTGTCGCTCCCGTATCGGTCTTACTAGCTATACGCGTAAGTGTCGTATTTATTTAATGGACGCTGCTTAAATCATCTTTTATAGATGTGCAAGGTCTATGATGATTTCGCCGCCTCTATGGTCTAGTGGTTCAACCCACCGATTTCAGATCCAGAGGTCACGGATTCGATCCCCAGGGGGAGCAATGTTGTGCTCGATTTGGTTGGTATTAGGATTTAGTTTAAGTCCGCCTGGCTAGCTACCACCATTTTACCTAATTCTGTCGCCATAATAACAATTCTTAAAAAAAATGTTGTGTTCCGGCATTCAGAGGTAAGATAGCCAGTTCCTCAGTTTGTTGAGGATTCCGGGTGAAGTGCGCCTCCGCTTTTGGCGTTATCTCAACTTGTTACCAGGTGAGATGAAGGCCAAGCGCTAACACGTCGTACAATAAAAAAAAGATATATTAACAAAAGTATTGTAACTAGATTACAGATAGAATATCCGTAATTTAGTTCCAATAAAAAAGCTAGGCTTAGTTTGGGGCTAGATAGCGCTGTGTCTTAATGTCCTATTATATATAAAAAAAAAAATTTGGCTGTGCGTTGTTTTAACAAACCAATCAGCTACACTACATTTTTATGGATATATATATAGTCATAGTCATAGTCACTTATTGCAATAATTATGTAAAGGTACAATGGTCTTATGATTGAAAAAAGTTATACATTATAACCCTATTAAGGCATAGCAATAGAGTGAAAGTGGACCGACGCTTTGAACAAGTACAAGCCATATTAACGTTTAGGTAAGTTAGGTAAACAGGAGGAAATAAATGTATAGGGTTGAGAGTGAAACGCCAATGATAACCCGTAATCGTCTTTTTATTGACAGTGTAACACCTTTTACATGTTGAGTTTAATACAAAGAGAAATGGTGCATTCAGTTGTTTTACTTCCTAATGTCCCTATCAAGGCATCAGAGTGGACTGCAGGTGGCTATCGCACTCCTAGCCTATATAACGTAGGCTAAGCGAAGATCCTAACTAAAGGTGCTGGAGAGGACTGCAGGTGGCTATCGCTCTCCGTTACCAAGACTCAACTGTACTAGAGGACTGCAGGTGGCTATCGCTCTAGCACAGTTGCTAGCTTAATGAATTTTCTTTGGGCGCGCGTCCGTATTTATCTGCATCAAAGGTGGTGGGGAGCGCGGCGCAACTCGTACGTCGTAGTAACTATTATTTCTTCTGTGTGGTACCACTTGAGTGAGACGGCAGACCATAGTGCAAGCAGGCGGGCATTTTTATCCACGCGTAATAGATAGGTAGGTAGTAGGTAGGGTAGTTTGCTACAATCTCCCCCTCTGGTACTCGCCGACGTCCCGTAAGAGTACCAGGATCTATGAAAGCTGATTCTTTTTCGGCCGACCTCGTCTTCGAAGCGGTATCATTGGAGCTGGTGTTGCATCGTCTCGTTTCTCAAATTTGATTATTGCAGATGTGTGATATCTTCCGAGGGGTTTTTCTGGATCGTGAATATGGGCAACCTCGTATATTGAACTTCCATGCTTATTGATGATAACATAGGGTCCATCACGTCGAGGTGCAAATTTTGCCGAGAACTGTTTGTCTTGATTGCTTATTGGATGGGTTTCTACCAAAACTAGATCTCCAATAGCATAGCCAGGATCTGGGCGTCGTTTCTGATTAGCTCTGGCTCTATTGTTGTCTTGCATTACTTCAACATTCGCCTTTGCTATCGCTAAATATTTAGCTAGGTTTTTTAGATATGGAGTAATTTCTGGAACAAAGTTTTCAGATTGTACAATCTCGCTGAAATTGTGAGAAATTTCACATGGAGTTCTCATTTCTCTCCCAAAAGTGAGATATGCCGCAGTAAACCCCGTGCTTTGGTTGTATGCAGAGTTCATAGAAAACCTTATGGCTGGCAAGGTTTCAGGCCATCTGTCGTGTTTATCTTGGACCATGATTGCAATTTGACTCTTCATATCTCTGTTCTTGCGTTCTACAATGTTTGGTTCTGGATGGTATACAGGACTAAGGAATTGTTGTATATCTAGACAAAACGTCAGTTTTTGCATAACAGCAGATATAAATTGTGTGCCATTATCGCTTGAGATTCGGCGTGGTAGTCCATATCGTAGCAACACTTCATTTAGTAAAGTTAGGGCGCATTGTTGAGCTGTGGCTTCATTTAGTGCAAACAGTTCCACCCATCGTGATGCTGTATCTTCCACAATAAAAATCCATTTTTCTCCTTTTGGACCTCTAGGTAATGGACCAAACAAGTCTATGGATAAAACTTCGAATCGTTGGTTATTAGCAGTTGATTGATACAAACCGGAAGGTTTTTGGTTCATTGGCTTATATCTTTGGCATTCAATGCATGTTTTCACATATTTGATGACATCTTTACGCAGTCCTTTCCAAAAGAATCTGTTTTCTATACGTTTTACAGTTCTATCTACTCCTAAATGACCAGCAGTAGCCGTGTCATGGAATGATTTCAGTATGTTGTTAACTTCATGTTTTGGTACAATTAATTTTGCATCTTCATCTTCTTGATCTGGTGTGAATCGATATAGTACTCCTTTGTGTATAAAATAGCCTCTTTTTGACCATTGTATATAGTCCTCAGACCCTGTTTGTTCTTCCAATGCTTTTATGATTAATTTCAGATCTTCATCTTCCATCTGTTCATTTCTTATGTTGCTTTCACTTCTCTTTGGCAATTCAATATCAATTCGACAGATCTCACATGCTTCAGTATGATTATTACATGGAGGTCGAGAAAGACTGTCTGCTATAACATTTGTTTTACCTGGACAGTATTTTATTTCAAAGTTATAGGGTTGTAACTGCAGTGCCCATCGTGCAAGTCGGCCCGTTGGTGATTTCAAATTTAGTAACCATTTTAATGGTTGATGGTCAGTTATAGTTAGGAACTTCGTTCCTTCTATGTATCCCCGAAAGCGGGATATTGCCCATACAATCGCCAAAGCTTCTTTCTCTGTGACTGTGTAGTTACATTCTGCTGGTATTAGTTGTCGACTCGCATATTCAATGGGATGTTCATTGGGTCCCTCCCCCTGCATCAAGGCTGCTCCAATGGCATAATTGCTTGCGTCAGTTTTTATGGTAAAGGGCGCTTCATAATCAGCTTGTTTAAGAATTGGTGCAGTAGTTAATGCAGTTTTCAGTGCTTCATACGATTTTTGTTGCTCATCATTCCACTGCCATGTGACTTTCTTCTTTGTTAGATTAGTCAATGGTTTTGCTATTTCTGCAAAGTTCTGTATGAATCTTCTATACCATGAAGCCGTTTGTAGAAATGATATTAACTGCTTTAGGTTTCTAGGTTTCGATCTTTCTGTAACTGCAGAGATTTTATCTGGGTTGGCCTTTATTCCTTCTGGCACTATCAAATGTCCCAGGTACTTGACTTTTGAACATCCAAACTTACATTTCTTTCTGTTAGCCCTTAGGCTGAATATTCTTAGTTTAGAAAAGATTTCTCTGAGATCTTGAAGATGACTTTCGAACTGGTCTGACCTAATAATCAGATCATCCAAGTAACATAGAACGCATTGTGCTCGAAGCCCATGCACGAATCTATCCATTAAACGTTGAAATGTGGCTGGAGCGTTGCGAAGTCCAAAGCTCATTCGTTTACATCTATGCATCCCAAACGGTGAAATAAATGCAGTTTTGTCTTGATCATCTGGATGTACTTTGATTTGCCAATAGCCTGAATGAAGATCAATAGTTGTCATAAATGGCATGGCTTTTGCTTGATGTAGTAAATCGTCAATGCGTGGTAAGGGATAACGATCTGGTTTTGTTATCTCATTTAATCGCCGGTAGTCAATACATACTCTGACGTCGTGTTCTCCTTTTGGAACTAGAATGACTGGTGCAGACCAAGGTGAGTCACATTCCTCTATAATATCATTACTTATCATTTCGTCTAATTTTTCTCGAAGCTTTTGTTGTCTAGCCGGAGATAATCGATAAGGTTTTACTGCTATTGGCTCATGACTGCCGGTATCAATCTTATGTTCTGCAAAACTTGTAGGCCTACCATTTTCCTCAAAGATATCGCTAAATTCAGTTAATAGTTCATTGAATTGTGATTTTTCAATATTTGATAATAGGTGACCTTCATCTGAACGTAATGACAAGTCAAAAGAATACAAGAGTACAGGATTTATTGGTAAATAATCAATACGTGGGTCCATATCATCATTCGGACCAGCTGGTTCGCGTGGACGTGTAGGACGTGGTGGTGTATCCATTTTGATCGGACACCAACGTGTTCGTTTTGCTGGAGGGCTACCTTCGTCTCGTAGTGGTGATGTGACGGGTGTCACTGGGATTGGTGACATCATTTGTAGCTCCCTTGACCATTGTAGGAAGTCTGATAAGCCAACTTCATTCATTATATTTCTCGTCGCGTCTACATTCATGAAATCAAGTTTCTTTGCTGATTTCAGTGTTATGATTTTCTCATTTTTCAGTTGAAGAAAATTGAATATTTCATTCGGGTTGTCGGCAAAATACCAAGCACGCTGTGGTAGGTTTAGGTTTATACCAGCAGCTTCCAAGAAATCAATTCCCAAAAGTGTGCGGTTGTCTTTTGCTCCGGGCAGAACCGTCAACGTAATAGGTAAGGTGCGTTTACCTATCGTCACCTCTTGTGTTGTTGTCAGTAATATTTCTGACCTGACTGTCCCATCCGCGAGGCTTATGTCGGCTTCCCGTTCGTTGAATCTGACTCCTTGGTCTAATAGCATGTTATATAGATGCGTACTCGCTATGCTTGTCCGTGCCGCAGTGTCAAGGTGTGCATACCCGCATTGTCCTTTGATAGAAATTTCAATTGTGGGTATTTTGACGTCGCCCTCGAGAGTTGATTCTATTCTGTAGAATGAGACAGGTTTGGGTGGAGTTTCTTTCGATTTGCAAGTCTCACAGCTACTTCGAAAAACACCTGGTGCGCCGCAACCATAACAAGAAATGGTGGGTTTCACTTCAGGTTTTTCTTCCTTTTCTTTTGATTCCTTTACTGCTAATTTTGCCAAGCGCTTTCGACAGTCTTCTATCAAATGTCCCTTTCTGCTGCAAAAAAGGCACCTCTTCATTTTGCCGAAGTCGTCGAAAGTAGGTTGTGGTTTTTGTTCAAATTCCAAAGATTCCAAATGACGAGCACGCTCAAGTAATTGTGCGAACGTTCAGATTTATTTTTAATAGACCATAGACAAAATCTATCTGTTCTTCTTCTTTGTGCCGTTTCGGTGGTAAAAGGCCTAACAATGCACGTTTACGGCACAGGAAGGTGTCTATTGCCTCAGTGTTGCCCTGTTTTGTGGCAAAAAGTTCCAAGTAAATCTCATGAGGCTGTCGATCTGGCGCAAAAGCGGCACGTAGATTCTTTAGCGCTGATGACCAGGATTTTATTTCAGATCGTGATCCTTGCCACCAGGTACTTGCTTCATTTTTCAGTATTAAGGGAAAGCCAGTCAAGGCGTCATCGTCGGAGATATTTTCAATTTTTTTGTAAATCTCGACTGCCGTGATAAATTCTTCGACTTTACTGTGGTCACGTTCACCATTGAATTTCAAGGTGCAACGAGTAAAATTCTTATTATTTCCCATTGTGCGGCTAATCAACGCAGTAAATTGAGCATCTGTCAAATTAATTGGCGATGGTGGTGTTGCCATGGTTGTTTCTTCTTCTACCCTCGTTTCATAAAATTCTTCCTCTGACTTAGTCATGTGGATTATTTACGTTGGGCGCCAAATATAGGGTTGAGAGTGAAACGCCAATGATAACCCGTAATCGTCTTTTTATTGACAGTGTAACACCTTTTACATGTTGAGTTTAATACAAAGAGAAATGGTGCATTCAGTTGTTTTACTTCCTAATGTCCCTATCAAGGCATCAGAGTGGACTGCAGGTGGCTATCGCACTCCTAGCCTATATAACGTAGGCTAAGCGAAGATCCTAACTAAAGGTGCTGGAGAGGACTGCAGGTGGCTATCGCTCTCCGTTACCAAGACTCAACTGTACTAGAGGACTGCAGGTGGCTATCGCTCTAGCACAGTTGCTAGCTTAATGAATTTTCTTTGGGCGCGCGTCCGTATTTATCTGCATCAAAGGTGGTGGGGAGCGCGGCGCAACTCGTACGTCGTAGTAACTATTATTTCTTCTGTGTGGTACCACTTGAGTGAGACGGCAGACCATAGTGCAAGCAGGCGGGCATTTTTATCCACGCGTAATAGATAGGTAGGTAGTAGGTAGGGTAGTTTGCTACAAATGTTAAATAAATTCAAAAAGTGTAATATTATCACTAAAAAAGTAGTTCAAATGATAATAGCATTTCTCAATTACTAGGTATTTCAATTTATTTTCGAAGATAGTGCTATTTTGTTCATCTTTTATCTGTTCAGGTAATTTATTGTAAATTTTTGATACCATTGCGTTTGGCCCTGAGCTGTGCATCTGTAGTTTAGACTTTGGTAAATCTTTTTCGTTTTTATACCTACAAGGATAGCGTCGTGGTATATCACCGTATTTAAAAAAAAAATTGAGGTTGGTTTCTTACAAATTTACAAGATTCAAATATATAGTATATAAAATAAAATATATAAGTATATACATGTCAGTGTTAATATACTAGTGGAACGCCCGGGTCTTTGTCCCTATCAGGTCCAATTGTGAATTAAAACCAGAAAAAGACCCACTCAACAGCAAAATTTTAATAAAATCGGTCCAACTCAACACACGTACTAGTAGGTTTTTTTTTCACTATATGACGGGGAAGCGCCTTCATCTCAACTACTCATATGTTAACGTAAGGCCGAAGATGGAGGCGCACTTAACACGGAATCGACAACAGTTTGAGAAACAGCTGGCTAACCTTACCTCTAAATGCCGTAACTTTCTAACGTATGTGATAAACTTACAACAAAAAAGTTTGACATCATTTTTTTTAATGTTAAGATCTGCGATAAAAATAATATCGAACAACTAGAAATCTCATTTACCACGCCAGACTGAAAAACACAAGACTGAAAAAAACAGTCTTATGTTTTAACACCTACCAAAAATCTCTCAACTCGGCTCATGAAGTTTTCATTTCGAAAAGCAAAATATCAGTGTAAGCAAAAACGTTGCACAAAAGAGTAATCCTACTAATATATTGATCAGCCTTATGGTACATTTTACGGTTCTATTACCGGACGCTTGGGATATATTCTGTGTGTGATATTACATCGTAAATGAAAGGAAAACCTTTATAAATATCGGCTTGTTTATGTTTACGATTAATTTTTACACCCATGTGGATATAAGTGTCGTATACAGCTGGTATTATGTTGGCGTAATAAGAATAATACGGTTTTACGGCATTTTTATATCATTAACGGTTTTTTCTATTATTCTTTTTATACAGTATGGAGACGGAACAAGCAAAAAGCCTGTAAATGCAGCACTTGCCTGTAACGAAGTCTTACTGCGTAGGTCATATATACAAAGAATATGACCTACGCTGAGTGCAGCGCCCTTGAGGCGTAAATGTGTTAAGCCCGGTGTGCCCGTTATTTCACCAGCAACCAAACCAAAACACCGCAATGCTGCTTGGCGGCCGAAATGTGTATTGTGGACATTATTTCCAAGCCTACACGCGTTTTAGGCATTTCGCTTGCAATAAATCATGCGTTTTAGTAGGCTTGCAGATTAGGTATTATACTGCTATTTAGAAGTTTTGCGTTTTAAGCGGTAATTCGGTCGTAAAGTGGAATTACTTCAGTAGATTGTTAGGTTTTTTTTGTACCTGGATACACCTTGCTCTTTTTTTTTGTTAGCTGCCGAAATACACCTTTGAACTGCCCGAAACCTTTTTAATTAGCTGACCACATATATAAAGTGACAATATATATATATATCATGGCCACTTAATACCGTTACCGTTAAAATGCTTTTAAATGTTGACCACTCACAAACTGTGGTCATAAAAACAATTCTATATTGATTTGTTCCGGCATTTAATATATCAAGATCTTAAGATATTAAGTTCCTCAGTTTTTTGAGGATTCTGAATGAAGTGCGCTTCATTCAGAATTATTCACCTTCAGATTTATCATAACTAAAGCGGTTGATATGAAGGCCAAACGCTTTTCCGTGGTACAATAAAAAAAAAATTCAATTCCGATGAGGCAGTCCAAACCGCTTTCAAAGATTTCATTGATTCCCGTCCGAATGGTTTTTTTAGTAAAGGGATCAATGAACTACCTATAAGATGGCAAAAGTGTATAGATAGCAATGGTACATACTTTGATTAATAAAATATATTTTAATATGAAAAAATTGCCTTTATGTTCCTCCCATACAAAACGCCAATTTCATATGTAAGGACCTAATATAATACGTAAATCAACCATGACACACATAGCTACAAATTATGGATACCATTTGGCAAAGTGGTCGTTAAGCTAATGAATAAAATTAGCAGCAAAAAGGTACTAGTAGCGGAAATTTCATAAACAAATTACTCTGAACGACTTTCACCATTTGGTTAATTGATATAGAATTGAAATAATTGTATTGCTAAGTTCTTGTTCCTGAATAGATTCTGAAATAAGCTTAGTATAGTATAGCAACACCAACACCAATCATTTCGCTAAAATCAATTTGAATTTGAATGGTTTCTAATTATCATATCGAATTACTTTGTTTTGTTTAAGCAATTTCGATAATTGCTTACGGTACCTAAAGCGCGCCACACACCAGAACACAACAACAGACCTACAACATTTACCTTTCACATTTAAACCTTCGCACTATTCTTATAATGGATTTGTATAAAAAGCGTAGTTATATCCACATTGTAAGAAAATACATTGCCATATTACATTGTAATAAGGCTATTGCCAAACTTTTGGGTTATTAACTATATTTTTTTTGTGATTCAAATGTTTGCACAAGGTTACAGCATTTACAAATGTTATATTGACACACAAATTCACAACCTGCGATAGAACGATAAAAAACTTGAACCCGCATCGTTTCCTTAACTTGGAAACGGTCTTAACCCAAATTAAACGAGGGTTCTGATATTCTCGTGCCATAGATTCAGCCAAGCGCTGATTAACGCCATCTAGCAGTGATTCACTAAACTATGTGAACCTAAACTAGTATCTAAAAATACGTTCAAATGACTAGCAAGAGATGGCGTTTTTGCTAGAACCTATCTATAATACTTACACAATCATGGCTTACATTATGACTACGCATCACGTAATAGGTAACATGAATACGTTGCGGTCAAATCTTTTGTTACTTTACGTTGGAAACAGCAACCACTTATTAGATGAAAAGTATAAATATTGTACAATATATCAGTATTATTAGCCACATTCAAATTATCAAAGTACATTATTATTTTTTCATGTTTTACTTGCTTGCATCGCAAAAACCATTTGATCTTATAAAGGAAACTTAAAATTTTTCCTCACAATCTAGTATTTTTTGAGGATACTTGAGATCAATTTTTTTGTAGTGGCATTTGCGTCTTGCTCTCTGGGTGTGCGGTGCACCTTAGCTCACTGTTACATCAGCTCGTCAAGTAAGCTATTTTGAAGACTCAAAACCCCTCAAATAATCCAACAACCTTCCTCTTGAACGAAATTGTTTTTCGGTTCAAAAATCTTGTGCTTTTGGCTACACATAAATAACTAACAAAATCTTGTTATTATTTTTGTATATACGACATGGAGACGAAACAAGCAAGCAGCCCTGATTTAAAGTGACTCTTGCTTAAAACAAAACCTCACTGCGAAGGTCATATCCGCAAAGAACATGACCTACGTTGCAGTGCCTTGCGCCCGTCAACTTGACGCTTAAAGTTGTTAAGCCCCATGTACCCGTAGTTTCAACGGCAACCATACTCTTCAATCCAAAACACAGCAGTGCTGCTTTGTGGCCAAAATAAGGATTTGTTAGATAGGGGCCTCAAACGCATGAGAGGAAAATCAGCCTACCGATGAGAACATCGGGAGGCTGATTTTCCTAATCGCGTTTTGCCACGATCGTGTTTTGTCATATTCGTTTGTTTCACAGTCGCTTTTTGTGAGAAACTCACAATTTATGTTCTTAGTCTTGCTAGCCGCATTCTGTCATGAACATATATTTTAAAATCTCAAGTTTTCTAACCGCATTTTGGCTCTTTCAAAGTGTCATGTATTCTGATATCATATTTTTAAAAAATATAAGATTGATATAGTCAATCTACATAATCAATAGGTACTTCTTACTGCACTAGCAATGGAGCCAGTGTCTCGGGCACGCTTCCGTCTGGTACTGGTCTGGAACAGTCCAATCTGACTGCTTTCTTTGTTCAATATAGTGAAATAAGTATGTTGGTAAAGTACTACCACCATACGTATTTTGGTCCGGAAAAGACGAACCATTTCACAAAAAACTCTACTACTCTTAAAATCAAATTATGTTCAAACGCTTGGCTATATGAATAGGTAATATTTAATGTTGTCTATCTTTACATTTATAATTATTTTGTGTTTTTACCACTGAACTCTTCCTAAAGTGTTAGACCAATTTTGATGATTTTTTGTGTGTGTTTAAGTGGGTTCCTTAATAGTTCAGATTTACAATTGAATAGCGTTGTGATAAATAAAATGAAAAAAAGTTATCCCAAAAAGGCTCTTTACCATTCAAAGGTTACAACTAAGTCTATCTGGAAAGACATTCTGCTTGGATGCGGGGCACTTAGTACCTTAATTGAAAACAAACAAAAACTCCGTTGTATGTTTTAGTCATCCATTAACAACCATCTAATGTCCACTGTTGGACAAAGCCTCTTCGAAAATTGGAGGGTTTTGTCATGATCACTACGGCTGATGGCGGATTAGAGATCGCAAAAACGACGTAAGGAAATGGCTGCCCTTTTTCCGGAAAAATGGTGGTGGAAACACAAGACTGGTGATAAGACTTGTAAATGTCCAACTGTCCATCCGTCGAAGCGCGGGAAGGCCAGTGCTTTCTAGGAGCTGGCTTGTACCATATTAGACCTCATGGCCTAGGCCAAAGAGCAACAACTAGAGCCAGACCAGCCTTAAGGTCAAGAACTTGCCCATCAAGTATAATATAAGACCTCATTCTTGCTCTTTGGCCTAGAACCAGACCAGCCTTGAGGTTAAGAGCTTGCCCATCAGGTATATCTTTGGCCTAGAGCCAGACCAGCCTTTAGGTCAAGAGCTTGCCCATCAGGTATAATATTAGACCTCATTCTTTCTCTTTGGCCTAGAGCTAGATCAGTTTTGAGGTCAAGAGCTTGCCCATCAAGTATAATAAAATACCTCATTCTTGCTCTTTGGCCTAGAGCCAGACCAGCTTTAAGGTCAAGACCTTGCCCATTGGGTATAATAAAACGTTAGTCGGTTTTCACGACATCACGCCTGAGTAGGAGCGCCGAGACCTCCACAGCATATTTTTGTCTACATATGGGTCATATTATCACAAGTATCCATATGATGATGGTATTCATATTCAGAGCTCGTTATTTAAAGAATACAGTGCTATAAACTGAGTGAAGCGTAAAGACGACGCGGGCTAATATTTTCCCGCTCGCTTTCAAACGCGGGTGTGTTCTTAACCAGACCCGAATATATCTAGGATTTTATGTACATATAGCCTTATTGGACTTATTGCCCGCAACACCGTGTTTAGCTTGGTAAGGGCCCCCCTCCAACTCAGCCCGCAGAATCTCACTAGCATACCGCCTTTTTACCGCCTCTGTGATCTATTGGTTCAACCACTAAGGATAAGATTTCAGATCCAGAGGTCCCGGGTTCGATCCCCAGGGGAGTACAATATTGTGCTTGGTTCGGTTGGTGGTAGACTTTGTTAAGGTCCGCCTGGCTAGCTACCATCGTCTTACCTAATTCTGTCGTTATAACAACAATTCTAAAAAAAATGTGTTTCTGCATTTACAGATAAGATAGCCAGTTCCTCAGATTATTGAGGATTCCGGGTGAAGTGCGTTTCCACCTTTGGTCTTATCATAGCTTGAAAAAAATCAGGTGAGATGAAGGCCAAGCACTTCCCTGTAGTACATAAAAAGAAGACGGACAGCAGCTTCCTTCTTCCATGGATAAGCTTACACCATGTCTGCAATTATTGATCTGCCTGAAAAACGTAATGATTATGGCAAAATATCGTATACCTACATGAGTAAAATCCGTGCTGAAAATATAATCCATACTGAATATGACTCATAATATTTATGGTGAATAGGTATTTTCATCTTTGAAAGAGTTTTACGTTTTTCATCCTGAAATTATTTTAAGGTCATTTAAACGGTCAATAAATCAAAGAGATTTTGGTTAGCTCAATACTATATTTTCTCTATGGTTTATGAGCCCCTAATGGCCTGGTCATCTGGCATAGCTCAGGAAATAACTGTTACAAGTAGTACCTACCCGGGATGTATTGGTTGGTGTACACTCAGAAGCACGAAAACTACTTATTTGACGTTTACACATCCCCCGATTTTATTACTTTTTTAAAGGTGTGTTAATGGTAGGGTTGGGAATAAAGTACTTCATGAGTACAAGTTGTTTGGAGAGGACAGGATCAGACAGACTAATTTTATTTTATTGAATGTGCTCCTTTTCCGAGACCATTATAAAAAAGTAAGCTATGCAAAGTTGGAACCAGTGAGCGTGTATTGATTTTGGTAACGAGAATGTATCATGGGACATTGTGCTTTGTAAAATTGTTTGTTAATGCCATCTTATATCTGCTATACCAGTTGACAGTTAAATGGTGATTTCTCAATGTCAAGAAACTGTCCATTAGATAGTTATGTAGTAATCAATGTTTTAAGATAATATTAAGTTTTTAGTTTTATGATGTCGGTAACACTTGTAATGTTATTAAATTATTATAAACACTGTACCTAAATGTTAAATGGATCATCAAAAAATTAATCAGCCCGAGGTTCTTGCCTTTCTCCTTGTGTGCTGGTCGCGATTCCGAACAGGCGGTAAATTTGACGTTTCAAAATGATCCTAAAAATCTTAATGAATAAAAATATTTGACGTTGACTTTGACTTTGACTATAAACATGGTCATTGACCGAGCTTCAGAAATCGAAACTCAAAGTTTGTCAAAGAGCCATGGAGTGAAGTGTGTTAGGGGTAAAAGTGGTCTAAGACCAGTATCGCAGATGTCGGTGGTAAGACTGCCAGGCTGAAGCGGGAATCGGCGGGGCACGTCTGTCAAATGCCTGCTGATAGATGGGCAAATACTGTCTCGCAATGGGTGTCTGCAGATGGTCATCGAAGTCGAGGTAGGCCTAGAAACCGTTGGCGTGACGACCTGATTGCATTTGGAAACGGGGTTTTTTTTTTTATTGTTCTACGGTGTTGTGCTAGGCAAATTTTTCAAGTTATGATAAGGTCGAAGGTGAAAGCGCACTTCATCCAGAACCCTCAATAAACTGAGAAACTTGCTATATTACCTTTAAGTGCCGGAACACAAAAAAATACGAATTGTTGTTATGGCGACAGAATTAGGTAAGATGGTGATAGCCAGGCGGGCTTAAACAAAGTCTTACCACCAACCAAATCAAGCACAATATTGCACTCCCACTGGGGATCGAACCTCTGGATCTGATACCGGTAGGCGAACCACTAGACCACACAGGCGGGATGACCGCAAGTCTTGGAAGGATATGGGGGAGACATTAACTCTGCAGTAGGACAGTATAGGAAAAAAAACAATGCTACCTTAACACTATTCTTTATAAGACCAAAAGAACCATTAATGTAAGAAAGATACACTTCCGTAATATTCGTGTAATTAGAAATAGTCTATTACAATAAACAAAATGAAGTATACATTGACACTATATCGGTGTTTGCAATACTTTCAAAGGCGTTTTACTTTGAATTATTTCCGCCGCTACCGTTTAAGCTTCCATCAACATGTTTATCACGGCGTAATCTTTATCCGGCAATTTAACTTAGCTAAGACATAACGATTTTCGTAAGCCTCAATTATCTTAGGATCAACGGAAGGAAAATAAAATGGCGTAAGATAACGCCAACGTCATGGAAAAGATTCGAATCTTATTTTTTTTTTAATGCATACTGGTAATTCGACTTTGGCTGTGCCGTGTTTATTCTACATCGGCCATGTAAATTGAATGTGAAATAGACAAACGCTGCAACTCTTTGGACACCTCGTAGGCTGTACATAATAATATAGGAACATATAGGACAATCGTCAATCTTAAAACTAAACAGTTAAATGGGCGGTCTTATCGCTTCGAAGCGATCTCTTCCAGACAATCTAAGGGTGGCGAGGATAGAATAAGTTCGGTTATTACGGTGATAGGAGATTGATTTTCAAACAGTCATTCAGGTTTACAGCGATATAATTAGCCCCACAGCTCTCCCTTCTGCGCTACAGCGCACCACCTACAGGTTGTGGGTTCGATTTCCACCCAGGACAAACATTTGTGTATTGAATATTGATGTTTGTTCTATGTTTGGGTGTTGTATTCTATAGTAAGCATGAATTTACAAAAAGTATTTAAGCAAATCCGTAATCTAGTTCCCATATTACAGGCTTTATAGTTTATACTTATTTTTTTGTAGTGAAGCGAGAGTTATGTGTGTTTTTTTTTTCTTTTTACAAAATTTTTATGATATGACATGTTATTAAAAAAAAATTACAAAGCGGCGCTGCGTGAAATTCATGTGCTGTAATATACATTTTATATAATTATTTATGATGTGATTTACCTATTAGCATGAACATCTTGGGCTCATGTTAATAGGTACTATAAAGCAGTATGTTGGTTTATGTATTGTATGTATTCTCGCTAATGCACCTTACGCGGCCATTAATTACCATTATGTATAAGACAATGACGTCCTAGGTCTATTAATATATAATACTTGAACATAACTACATGTATTTTTATTCTGTGTCTATGGATTAGCGTGTGAGAATATATATATTGTGAAAATAATGTCTTAAATTATAAGTATAAATTAACAAAAAATGTGTACATGTGTTTATATTCTCCGTTATCTAGTTCCTATATTACAATGTTTTGCCTGGATTTGGGCTAGAGAACGCGAAAATGTCGAATAACAGTATTTAAACTTTTTGTAAATAAGAGTTCACTCCACCTACTAGGTTCACCAATTCTTGATGAATCTTTTCCGGGTTTCGTCGACGACAAAATTCAAAATTTTATGAAGGTTTCGGACAGACTTTCAAAAATTAACTCACATATGGCTTTCACCATTATAAAATTTTGCCTTTTTGTCCCAAAATTTACTTATGCTTTACGATGTTGTCAACTGTGGAAACACAGTGAGCTGGTGGAAGGCTTAGACAACATCATAAAGAACACCCTTTCCACGGTTTTGAATATTGAGTTGGATGACAGAGCATGGTCGCAGGCCTCATTGCCTATTCGATTAGGTGGCTTAGGCATACGCAAAATTTCTAGTGTTGCTTTGCCAGCGTTCTTGTCTTCCGTCTATAGTACACATTCTTTGGTTGAGAAAATTCTAACACCATCAATTTAGGCTGTTCCTGGCAATATACTCCAAATTTATTATCTTGACGAGGCTCGAAATGCTTGGCATAGTGCTTGCCCTAATACCGATCCCCCAAAACACCTTTCGGCACAACGGCAGTGGGACGGGCCTCTGTGCGAGTTGACACGGAATTATCTATTACATACGTGCTCAACCTCCACAGATCGTGCTCGTCTCTTAGCTGTTTCAAAATGGGAATCAGGTCTTTGGCTGCAAGCACATCCATCTCACAATACCAGTACACTTATGGATCCTGTAACTTTCCGTATTGCCACTTGTCTTCGGTTGGGTGCAAGATGCTGCGCCTCTCACCAGTGCCAGTGCGGTGCGGCCGTAGATCAATTTGGTTTTCACGGACTTTCGTGCACAAGGTCTGCCGGCAGGATTTCGCGCCACGCAAGTCTTAATGACATTATCCGTCGAGCTTTTACTAGTGTCAATGTGCCAGCCGTTCTTGAACCGAATGGTCTGTTACGTGATGATGGTAAGCGGCCCGACGGTATGACTCTTGTCCTTTGGGAAATGGATAGGCCTTTGGTGTGGGACGCTACCTGCGTCGACACCCTAGCGCCATCTCATCTGCCTGGGACATCAGTTAGGGCTGTTGCAGCGGCTGATTCGGCCGAGAATCACAAAAGGCGCAAATATAGTGGTCTCGACAGAGCTTACCTATTTGAGCCTTTTGGGGTGGAGACCTTGGGTCCGTGGGGAGCCGGTGCCCTCCGGGTTTTCAAAAATATTGCGGGGCTTTTGATTGAGGCGACACGTGACCCAAAGGCTGGCTCTTATTTAGGCCAGCGAATTAGCATAGCTATTCAGCGTGGCAATGCAGCCAGTATCTTGGGCACGCTTCCGTCTGGTACTGGTCTGGAACAGTTGAGTTACCTATAGGCCGTTTGTAACGTTCCTTAGGTAATCTGACTGATTCCTTTGTACATAGTTAGTTTAATTGTACTTTTTATTGAATAAATGTATATTACTAAGAAGAATATATCACCAGAAATATTAGTCCAGTCAAACACGATTTAAAACGATTAAAGTTCAAATTTGATAATTGTGTTTCAACTGTATTTTTAGAAAGCTCTTGACCCTTTGAAAACAGTAACACTCAAAGTGTTGACTTTGATAGTCAAGACAGCTCAACAGAAAAGTTAGTCAAACAATAACCTCTCATTTGCTAATGCAGGAGATTACTCTGAAACAGTACCCGGGGATAAAGCTGGTCTTCTCCATGATACCAAATACTACCATATTTAAAATTATGCATATATTTATTGTACGACGGGTAAGCGCTTGGTTTTTATTTCATCTGGTTACAAGTTAAGATAAGGCCGAAGGTGGAGGCGCACTTCACCCGGAATCCTCAACAAACTAAGAAACTGGCTATCTTACCTCCAAAAGCCGGAACACAACAATTTTATAAATGTTTTTATGGATTTATTATTACTAGGGTTTTTTTTATGAAATTCTAAAGCTCATTTAAAATAATACATAACTACCCCCACAGCCAATTATAGATTTACATTTTACGGGTAGAATTACAAGTAACGCAACGCTATCTTGTCCGAAACTAAGTAAAGCTTGTAATATGGGAACTAGATAACGAAGTGTAGTTACAATATAAATATTTTAAATAAACACTTAAGATACAATTTAACACCCAAACACAGAGCAAACATCAATTTTAATCATACAATGTTTGTTCTGGGTGGAAATCGAACCCACAACCTACAGCGCATAAGACAGAGCACAGTTGTTTGTAGCTTTGCCTTCTGCGCTGCAGGTTGTGGGTTCGATTTCCACCCAAAACAAACATTGTATGATTAAAATTGATGTTTGTTCTGTGTTTGAGTGTTATCTATTAACAAAAAAAAATGTATTTAAGTATGATTTCCGTAATCTTGTTCCCATATTAGCTTTGTTTAGTTAGGGCCTAGATGGCGATGTGTGAATATAATGTCATGTAATCTCCTGTCGGGTAATATTAAAAAAAAAAAAAACACAGGACATTAATTTAACAAGCTACGATAAGGCCAAAGGTGAAAGCGGACTTAACCCGGAATCTTCAATAGCGAGGAACTGGCTATCTTACCTCAAAATATGGGAATACAACAATTCAGAATTGTTGTTATGGGACAGGCTTAGATAAGATAGTGGTTACTGGTTAGGCGGACTTAACCAAAGTCCTACCATCAACCAAAGTAGGTACAGTACTATACTCCCCCTTAGAATCGAACACAGGACCTCTAGATTTGACTCCGGTGGACGAACCACAAGGATATGACCTACGCAGTAAGGCTTTGTTATGGGCAACAGTTCCATTTATTAAATGGTGGACTGCTTGCTTAGTCAGTGATTCTTTATTGTACACATAAATATGATTTAAACATGTCACAGGAAAACATATGTACAGCGGCAAGCTTTAAGTTTTCTACCGGATTGCTGTTAGTAGTTGTTGGTTTGAGAGAGAGAGAGAGAGAGAGAGAGAGGTGATACTCTGAAAAGGTAGAAAAGTGTACCTACTTGAATTATAGTAAATTTTAATGTCCGTGTCCATGTAGTATAAAACTTATGGAGCTATGTTTGATGTATAATTTTATACTACTAATAACCTAATAATACATTATTAAATCAGGCGCTGTAAACCCCGAGACTTCTTTCTCGTCATCTCGTGGGAAATTCCTTAAAAGCTTTTTTCCTGCACAACCAAGTAGAAAAATTTCTGCCTTGATTGTCAGCTACAACACAATTTTATGTTTTAAGTTATATCGCACAGTGGATGAAATGCAAAAGGTATGCCGTTTTGTATGTAAATTACCTGCGCTATATTTGCCACGAATGGCATAGTGTCTCACCAGACGAAACTTACCTTGCCTTTGCTTGTGACGCTATGCCGCGCATTTTGTGCTTTGATATTTGAAAAGATTTTAGTGTCAGCTTTTTACGAGCACTGTTTATAACGAACACATACAAGCCTCATAGCTGAGTTGGTAGTAACTCTGCCTTCTGGTTGTTAGTTCGATGTCCACCCAGGACAAACATTTTTCTGATGAGTTATGTTTATTCTGTGTTTGGGTGTTGTATTGTATGTTAAGTACATATTTACAAAAAAAAACGTATTAAGGTATTCTATCCGTAATCTTATCTAGTTTTCATATTAAGTTATGATTAGTTTGTTGCTAGATGACGCTGTGTAAAATGAATGACTTGTAATATTTATTTACATAAGGTGGGTAGGATTTTCCTCTTTGTGGTATTTTCCAGTCAAACGGCTGAATGTTTCTATCGCTAGTGGCTTTTGCCAAAGTCCGGTGCTATTTGCCGTTGGGCAGTTTCTAGCTCGCTCATCCTCGATAATGCCCAGGCAAGCTTCGAGATCAATAGCTTCCTGTTTCAAATATTATTTTATGACGCGTCTTTGTTCAACTTATTTGTAGTTGGCAAAATAGTAATAACTCATCACTTTTTGAATTAGTACGTACATTAAACTGTAAACTATATACATATATTTATGTACAGATACGTCGGTCTATTATTTATTATGTGTTACATAATCTCCAAATGTCAAGTCACTTACAATTTTTATAATTTTGTCTGGAAGACATCGGTGTTAATGAGCCGAGAAGACCGTCCATTTGACTTGTACACTGTATCACCTTTTGTTAAAAAAAAAATGGTTGCTAATAGGACTTTGTTTAAGTCTGCCTAGCACCATCTTATATAATTATTACGCTATGACAACAATTATTAACAAAATGTTGTGTTTCGGCATTCAGAGGTAAGATAACCAGGTTCCTCATCTTGTTGAGGATTCCGGGTGAAGTGCGCGTCCAACTTCAGCATTATGATAACTTGAAAAAAAAAATACAGGTGATATGAAGGCCAAGGACCTCTCGTCGTAAAAATAAGTGTTCGTTCATTCATTCATTCATTTATCAAATAAATAAATTGTTTATTATATGCAGTAACATGATGTTAGTTTAGCACTTCCCTTTTCCCACCTCTTTTCATCAAAGAGATCATTGAAACGAGGTGCTTTTACTACGTCTGTTTCTAAAGGGTTTTCACCTTTCAATCACTGGCAACGTAACAAGGGTTATATTTAACTGGGATAAGTAGCTCCATTCATCTGACGAAAGCTTTCCACTTTCATTGAGAGAAAACCAATTTTCCAACTCTCTGCTTTTCAAGCCAGGTAATATAATTGTTTTTCAAGTCGGCAATGAACCGCGTAACTTCAATTGATGAAAGCTAAGTCAATAATATATTTGAAACGTCAAATCTACCGCCGCCTGTTCGAAACCGCGACCGGCACAAAGTAATATCCACATAATATCGTTCGTATACAATTATATACACAATAATATATTTACATTATTATATGAACGCTTTATTTGTAGTTGTCAAAAATCATATAATAGCTATTCAGCGTGGCAACGCAGCCAGTGTCTTGGGCACGCTTCCGTCTGGTACTGGTCTGGAACAGCTGAGTTACCTATAGGCCGTTTGTAGCGATCCTTAGGTAATCTGACTGATTCCTTTGTATATAGTTATTATAGTTCGTTTAATCGTACTTTTTATTGAATAAATGAACTATTACATTAAAAAAATTAACACTTTATTTACATAAAAAACATTGAAAAATCCAAATATATGTATCACTTATATAGTATATAAATACGTATTATATACGCAGCCTTATGGATAAAATACAAACTTTTCTAATATTTATAATCTTCTAATATCATTATAACGATATAGATAGCACAAGACACATCATAAGATGTGAGTTAAAATAAACCACCTATATAATGTTTCATGAAAACTACGAAAATTTACCAAAATTCCTTACCAAATGAATTACATGTGCGTAGGAATTTTATTTTCCTGAAGATTAATGTGGCTTTCAAGCTTACACTACCCCGTTCGGAAACAAAGTCTGCAACCAACATGTTTCGCCTTTTTGATCAAGTCTTATCATGAAAAAAATTATATCAAAATAATTTATCATTTTAGACTATGTACTGTACAGAAAAATACTATAAAATTTTTGATACTGTATCAAAGATTACTCTAAAAGCAAAGAAAAAGGTAGCTAAGGGTCAACCTACAAAGGTTATTTTTAAGCGATAAGAACGCTCATGTTTTAGTTATCCAGATTATCATTATACAGTTGGGAGAAGAAGACCTCGGCAAACATTTTCTGACCAAATCTGAGACTATTCTCGAAAAGGCCGGCTCAGAAGTAGCCAGAACCGACAAGCATGTATGAAGAAAGTAATGTGAGTAAATGAGAGAACACAGGTATGCAAAGAGCGTAGTGAGTGGGAATCCGTTGTCTCCGCCCACCCCTCAAGGAAAAAGGCATGGGTCAATGTATGTATTTCATAAATTATTAATTTGTTTCTCATTAAAAGATCTATATAACAAATCCACCAAATTATGTCACAAAACGTTTGTTACGTTCCTGTTTAATTCGATTTGTTAGATTGGTGCCTCAAACGCATTTCTCATCGGTGGGCCGTTTTTTTCTAATCGCGTTTTGCCACGATCGTGTTTTATCACAAGTGCTACATGTATTTTATCCTATCGTTCCATTAGATTTTTTTTATTAAGGTTAAAAAGTTAGATAGTCCAATAAATGTTTCTCTTCTTCTCTGAAAACTCTTCGTTGTTCTCCTGATGGTAAAGTGGAAAATCAATTTACACTTCAGTGACTACATTTCGTGCCGTACATTGCCGAACATTAAGAAGTAAACAATACGTAGTTACAAGTAAAATGTACATATTTTACTAGAACATAAATCACATTAACACAAAATAAGTGTACGTTGCGAGTTTTTTGGTTGAGGCAACACATGACGCGGCTATATTTATATACATAGTAAATCTGTGTCGGAACCTTGGGGAGCTTCAACACTACGCTGACTGATTTAACGGCATGCTCAACTTGAATTGCTCCCTTCAGATGGACAAATTAGTTTAATAACTCACAACCTAAATGTTATTCGTCATTGATACGCGAAATTCCGTTCTTAAGAAGCTGTTCTCTGTGAAATAGGTCTACGTAAGAGCTTTAGATCTAAACTTTAAAACTTTACTAAAAAAAAATAGCTGTAAATTTTGTATTAAAATTTTGTACCATCGCATCATTAAAGCAGGGCAGTAGCAGGCTTGTTCCCGGTCACTTTTAAAAAACCGTTCACCTTTTTTTTGTTAGAGTTTCGTAACATGACGTCGTAACTTACAGCACTAAAACGTTTGTTGAGCGTTTCTGAATGTCAAATAAGGACATCTTGAAAAAGTTATTACTTACGAATTTTATCAACATTGTCTTGTAAATATTAGTGCTTATACTTGGCTATTACGTACTTTTTGTGAAGTACTTTTTTTGCAACTCAAAGCTCAGAGTTTATAACGTGGTATAATAATTTGTGGTTACGCTTGAGTGTCTTTTCTGACTAAGGAATCATTTTGTAATTGCGGTACCTATGTGCTTTGATTGCTATAAAACCACTTAAAATAGAAGTAGATGGTAGGTATAATAAATCGCTAAAAACTTCGTTTCAATTTTTGTAGATGTGTGACGAGTATGAACTATTTGAAAACCTAACATGAGACAGAATATCGCTCTGAAAAAAGAAACAGACGGCGTCATACAAGGGATATAAATAACCCTTTTGAAACGGATGAAAGGGACTTTATTAATGAATATAGGTAAACTTAAAATGGTCCCGGGCTTGGGTGGATTTGTTATACCCAACTGCAATTCCTTTGTGTTTGTTTAAGAACTCCCACATATGAAACAGCTGGGTTAAAGTAACGCGACATCTTGTTTCACTGAAAATAAAGGTAAAAAAAATTTGTTTTATTGTTTCTTGCATAGATAGGTAGGTACTTAGGACATTGTTTTATTTGTATGGTGATTCACCACAATTTTATTTGTTTATGTTTTTGCGCCAGAATTAATCAAACTACACATAGATAAGTACCTTTTAGCCGCTACTTCGTCCGCGTAATGGTTTTAATAAAATAGGCGCAAGGAATCCCAGTCCTTCGACTGGGATTTAAATATCTAGAAAATAGAGGCTGTGACTGAATTGTCAGAACAGCCAAGTGCGAGTCGGACACGCACACTGAGGGCCACATCCCAAGGTAGGAAATAACAATTTATAAAATCGTTTCTTGTATGAGAGACCTTTAATTTTAAATTTTTGTTTATTATTTATCAGGTCTCTAAATATCAACCTGCTTCCAGTTACAATATATATATATATTGCAAAGACAATATCAAGTATGATCGTTTTGGCAACATAATAAGTGCTTAGAATTGAATTTGTATTTTCAAAAACAAGACTGGTGAACATTTTTAATTTTTTGTTTATATATACAACTAGGAGACTAAACAAGCAAGCAGCCCACCGATGTTATACGCATCTTCGCTTCGACGCGCTTCACGCGTCAACTTGATGAATAAAGGTGTTATGCCTGTAATTTCATCGGCAACCATACCCTTCAAACCAGAACACAGCTATGTTACTTGGCGGGTGAAATAGGAATGGTGGTATTACTTCCCAGGACGAGCTCTTTCTCAAGGTGTTCTATTACTTTTGCATCGTATGTGTTTGCAATATGACATCCCGCTCATATGTTTCACTCAGAAACACGCAAGTACGTGTAGCGCTGTCCCTTGTAATATCCCATGTTTCAAAGTCAAAGTCAAGTCAAAGTCAAATATTATTATTCATTAAATTTTTTAGGATAATTTATGTTCAAGATATTTGAACACGCAGCAAAACGCATAGTGCATTGTAAGCGTTCACAATGGCAGTTTGCTGCGAATCAAGTAAATCTAAATCAGTTCGCGTCTTACCATCAACCAGAGCGGCTCATAACCATAATTCATTTAGCAGTAATAATTATTTAGAGTGTTAGTGCTAAGTGAATCAAACCAATATAATTTGTCAAAATAACCAGACTTTTATATACTTACCTATTTATTAAACTCAAGGGATTTGTAGGGGTCTCGCCGACCATAACATCGAGAAGCTAAAATCCTTTTCATGGTCCTTCGAAAATAAAAATTACCAGTGTCTATCGAGTGTACAGTGCTACAAAGCTGGGGGCTGCAGTACCTGCATCACCAAGAAGAGGGCTGCGGTGACTATCGTTTGGAGCAGACAAGGTCAGAGCGATCCATTTATTATATCTACATTGTTTGTGTATTGTATAGCATACCAGCAACACGATGGACGTAGAAAAACTCTTCATAAACCAGACGGAGATCTACGAAGCTCTGATAAAGTTGTTAACTAATATAAAAAAAGATGGTTCTGAGCGGAAGACCATCGATATTTATAAGCGGAAGGCTGACATGTTGGAAGCTTATTGGAAAGATTACTGAGGGTTGTGTTCAACGCATCCGCTAAATCCTCTTCGGGCTACAGTCTTAATGATGTAATGTACAGGGGTCCAAATATACAAAAGGATCTTCAGGAACTTATCCTAAGATGGAGGCAATTTAAATACGTATACACTGCTGACATCGAAAAAATGTACCGCATGATAAGAGTCCACAAAGATGATCAGGACTATCAAAAAATTATATGGAGAGATTCAAACCAGCATATCCGAACTTATCAACTCGTCACGCTTACCTACGGAACCAAACCCGCGGGATTTCTAGCTATGATGTGCTTAAGACAGTTAGCGGCTGATGAAAGACAAAGTTTCCCCGACGCGGCAAAGGAGTTAGAGGAGTGCTTCTATATGGACGACTACTGTGGAGGGCACCATTCCATAGAAAAGGCGAACCAACTGAAGGCCGACCTCATTAAACTGCTAAGGCTAGGTGGATTCAATCTAAGAAAATGGGCCTCAAATAAACCAGAGCTCATGACAGATTTGGAAAAGGAACAATGCAACCAGTCTACGTACGAGTTCAAGCAAACCGATTCTACCAAAACGTTGGGACTCGGCTGGAACCCGCAAAAAGACAAGTTCACATTCAAGTCTACTATTGATCCGCAGTCGCCAATCATAGCCACAAAAAGATCCCTCCTATCCGACATTTCAAAATTATTCGATCCGTTAGGGTGGCTTACCCCCCTTAGCACTACGATGAAGACAATGTTCCAAAAAGTTTGGATGTCAAAGTTAGATTGGGATGCAAAACTACCAGAAGACATCAATTCCGAATGGACCAGTCTCAAGCAAGAGTTACCATTGATTAGCGATATCGAGATAAGTAGATGGCTGGGAATTGAAGAAACCCAAAATATAACATTATGTGGCTATTCCGATGCGAGCCTCAAAAGCTACTCTTGCGTTATCTATTGTAAGACAGTAAAGAACGGGAAAACCACCGTAAGGCTAGTCGCAGGAAAAGCCAGGTTGGCGCCTCTAAACAAAAGTGTGTCTATACCAAGGCTGGAGTTGATGGGGGCACAGCTGTTAACCCAACTGATGCAGAAAGTCCAAAGCTGCTTAGCGGATTATCCGATTGATGTTCACTGCTGGACCGATTCGACCGCGGTGTTAGGATGGTTAAACGGAGATCCTGCTCGCTGGAAGCCATTTGTTGCTAATCGGGTAAAGTTCATCACCAAAACAATACCTGCGGACAGGTGGCGATATGTCAAAACCACAGATAATCCAGCTGATTGCGCAAGCCGCGGATTAACGGTCAAGCAGCTCAAAGATCACACATTGTGGTGGCACGGACCATCGTGGCTACTATCACATACCAATCAGAAAAATCAAACCATTTATGAAACCGAGCTAGAAATAAAAGCGTCGTTTTGCAATATAGTTACTCAAACGGATAACAATGGTGCAAGTGGTAGTGAAATAATAATTGATTTATTGCAAAAATATAGCTGCATAACAAAAATAATTCGCATTATCGCATGGATACTACGAGTGCCAGTTTGCAATAAACGAGGTTACCAAGGCTACCTAGATTCACATGAACTCAATCGCGCAAAAATGCTGATAGTCAAAAGCATAAAGTCAGCTGAATTTTTTGATGAAATTAATTCTATAAATAAACGCGGAAATGTAGGTAATAAGAGCAGAATTCTTAATTTGAATCCCACTTTAGGCAAAGATGGGATACTACGCGTCGGAGGTCGATTAAGAAATGCTCATGTAAGTGAAGAGATGAAACATCCGATCATCTTGCCGCATAACCACCGCCTTACCACATTGATGATAGATCAAGCCCACAAATCATCCCTTCATGGAGGAACGCGTCTCACTTTGACTACTCTCCGCCAGCAGTATTGGATTATCGGGGGATACAGTGCAACAAAAGCGCACGTGAGAAGATGCGTTATATGCAAAAGGCAGGATCCTGGAAAGCAGAACCAGCTTATGGGAGATTTGCCGGAAGCCAGAGTTAATCCTGAACATGCATTTCATCACTGCGGGGTGGACTATACAGGGTTTGTCGAGGTGAAAGCAAACAAAGGGCGTGGGATCAAAACCACAAAGGGTTACATTGCGGTGTTCGTGTGTATGGTTACAAAAGCCGTCCACCTAGAGCTTGTATCAGATATAAGCAGTGCAGTTTTTTTGGCAGCACTAACAAGAATGACAGCCAGGAGAGGAGTCCCACGTCATATTTACAGCGACAACGGAACCAATTTCGTTGGAGCAAACAGAATAATAAAGGAAGAGCACGACCAGCTGATGCAAGTGTTCAGCGAAAGTTGCCTGGTTGAAATAGCAGAAATGGGAATCCAGTGGCATTTCAATGTGCCTAGCTGGCCAAGTGCAGCCGGTCTGTGGGAACGAGCTGTTAGATCACTTAAGGGGCATCTTAGGAGGGTTGTAGGGCAGCAGAAACTAACCTTCGAGGAGTATACCACATTGTTGGCTAGGATAGAAGCATGCCTCAACTCTCGCCCTCTATGTGCCTTGACAGAAGAACCGGACGACCTAGATTTTCTTACGCCAGCACACTTTCTATCAGGAAAACCAGGGACAGTGCTCATAGAAACAGAAAACGATGCCCGAACTAGATGGCATCTGATAAAGAAGTTGTTTCAAGATCTTTGGAAGAGATGGAAGGCTGAGTACTTAGTGCAGCTATCATCCAGAAATAAGTGGCGCAAACCACAGAAAAACATTAGCATCGGTGACTTGGTTGTGATCCATGACGACAATCTACCTCCAGGAAAGTGGGCTCTTGGTCGGGTTATAGACACGCACCCGGGGGATGAAGGTTTAGTCAGGGCTGTTTCGCTAAAAACAAAAAACGGGGTCATGAAACGGCCGATTGTGAAACTTTCTGTGTTGCCTCTTAACAACAATGACATACAAACAGAACCAGAACCAAAACCAAAACCAGAATCTAAACCAGAACCAAAACCAGAACCAAAACGTAAAAGTATAGCAAGATCCACAATGACGACCATCGCAACCACGCTTCTGTGTCTCACCTTGCTATTCACACCAGCTCAAAGTCTGCACGAAATAAAACAACTATCAACCAACCAAACTTTATATTTCGATCCTATATCAAAGTTACATCTAATCAGAGATAAATGGTCCATAGTTGTATACTACGATATGGGACCATATTGGGGAGGCATAAAAACATACAAGCAAATGATGAATTATACAGAAAAACTATGCCAAGTGATTGAAAAAACATCGCAGTGTAATAATATCCTCCAGCAGGCGAACCATGATTTCCAAGAAATGACTTACTACAACGAACTTTTGCTGACACAGCGTTTCAGCGTCCACGCTAGACGGCGGCGGCGTCGCGACACGGCCCAGACAGCGAGGCGCCTCCCGCGGGGAATTATTAATGCTGTTGGCTATCTAGCGAATGATTTGTTTGGAGTTTTAGACTCACGCTTTGCGGAGCAGTATATCAAGGATATTGATATCTTAAAAACTAATGAAAAGCATCTGTCAAACCTGTGGAAAAATCAGACCTCCATAATTGAAGCGGAGTTTAATCTAATGAAGAAGATGGAGACAACTGTAGCGCAACAAAATCAAGAAGCAAACAGAAAACTTCTGGTCTTCCAAAACAATGCCAATGTCGTTCAACGTGAAATTCAAAACATATCGTACATTCAAGACTTCACGTTGTCAGCAATGGCCGCAAATAATCTTCTTCTCGCGCTCAAACGACTACAAGATACTCTGCTGGACACCATCGCTGATATCTATCACGGGCAAATAAGCTTGCATCTGCTAACACCAGCACAACTCAAACGCGAGTTACAAACAATATACGGCAAGATGCCAAGCGAACTCACACTACCAATAAGCGATATAGATACAGATTTTCCCTATATCTACAAAACATTGAAGGTCAAGGCTAGGGCTACCAAAAGGTACGTACTTATCGAAGTCACCTTCCCGCTTATAGGTAGAGAAAGCTTTCAATTATACAAGCTGCTACCTATACCCCAACAAACAAATACCAACATGATCAGAATAATACCAGCATCTGAATACGTAGCGGTAAATCTGCAAAAAGATTCATATTTTTACGTCGCTCCAAACGAGATACTAGGGTGCTTACAGCATGAATCCGCATATCTTTGTCAGCTGGCAAAACCTATTTTTACCATTAAAAATGACGAAAGTTTTTGTGCAATGGACAAATCGAGCAATAAGTGCACAGTAGAGGAACTGACCTGCACCAACATATGGGCAGAGTTACACTTGCACCAGCACTTATTCTTTTGTTGCGATAAATGCACAATCAAAATAATATGTGGGGATCAAATTACACTACAGCAGCTAGAACGAAGTGGGGTCATTGCCACAAGTGAAGATTGCTTAATCAAGGGCAATGATTTCTTGTTATACTCGATCCGCCACCACTCATACCAGAAAACCCTTACACCATCCATCTTCATGCCCGAACTGGATCAGATAAATCATATTATCAACGTGAAAATCCCCAATGACACATCAACCAAAGTAAGCGAGGGATTAAACATATCAATGGCCAGTTTAGGAAGCGCCATAGAAAAGCTGAAACAGAGCAACGCAGATATAGAAGACATATCCGCTCATGACATCCACCACTACGCACTCGGCTATCTAACGCTAGCGGGGGTAGTGTGCATGGGTGCAGCCTGGATATGGAGGAGCGGTCGGTGCCGTCGGCAACGGGTTCCTGCCTACGAGCATCGCGGCGAGGGTCACCGCCGACAGGAGTCTGCGGCGACCCCGCCGTCTCCAAGACCCCGGCGTCGAAGCGAATGTCCCCAACGACAGGAGGCTGTCGGGACAACCGCGCCGCCGGGGCCCACCAGTGCCCACAGTGAAGTGTTAAGTGCAAGTGAACTTAACCATAAAAGTGAGTGTTCGCTTCACAATTATGCCAATCGTTGGCCTAGTGTAGGTTATAGTGCAAGAAAACAAGGCAAAATGGACACGGACATGGACCACAATAATGACGGTTTTACTTTAGAGGAGATAAGTCATAATTAATTAGTAACATAGGCGTATAAAGACTTTAATTTTATTTCATAACCATATTGTTTATTCATAATGTCTGTGTTTTATAAGTTATGTTAAGGTTGAACTGTTATACCATAAATTTAAGAAAATTACCATGTTTTGTAAGTAAGGTATTCATCATTCACCAGATGTTAACTCCATCCCACATCTCATTTCGGTCTCGGGAGTATGTTCAAGATATTTGAACACGCAGCAAAACGCATAGTGCATTGTAAGCGTTCACAATGGCAGTTTGCTGCGAATCAAGTAAATCTAAATCAGTTCGCGTCTTACCATCAACCAGAGCGGCTCATAACCATAATTCATTTAGCAGTAATAATTATTTAGAGTGTTAGTGCTAAGTGAATCAAACCAATATAATTTGTCAAAATAACCAGACTTTTATATACTTACCTATTTATTAAACTCAAGGGATTTGTAGGGGTCTCGCCGACCATAACATCGAGAAGCTAAAATCCTTTTCAATTTTGAAACGTCAAATCTACCACCTGTTCGGAATCGCGACCAGCACACAAGGAGAAAGGCAAGAACCTCGGGCTGGTTAATTTTGTATACAGTGTTTATAATAATTTAATAGCATTACAAATGTTACCTACATCATAAAACTAAAAACTTAATACTATCTTAAAACATTGATTATAACATAACTACCTAACGGGCAGTTTCGTAACATTGAGAAATCACCATTTAACTGTCAACTGGTATAGCAACATCGGACCACGCGTTCTTATCGTCGATATAGTCACTTATTTTGTAGTAGGCACTTTTAATTAAATTATTCTTTATATACAATTTGAATTTACGAGCAGATAGTTTGGTGGCGCTTTGAGGAAGCTTATTATAGAATCGTACAGTTTCCTAAGAATGAATGATTTACTTTTCCTAAGCGATACCTAGGTATGTCAAGTTTATTTTTATTTCTAGTATTAATACTGTGTACATCACTTCTTTTACCAAACTCATCCATGTTCCTGTGAGCGTGCATTACATTTTCATAAATGTATTAGGAGCTGACAGTAAGACTACCAATCTCTTTAAAACGTTCCCTGAGAGAGTCACGAGTTTTCAATTTATAAATTGCCCGTACAGCTCTCTTTTGCAGGATAAAAATGCTTTAGAAATGTTTCAGATGATAATTATCATAACACACGGTTCTCTCTCGATACGCATAAAAATGACATAATTTTGTGTGTACAAGAATAATAATAATTACGCATAAATGATTAGGCATAGTCGTGTTTACCATATCATATATTGCTTGCATCGATAAACAAGTATATGATTTAGTAGCATAATATTATGAACACAACGATATTCATGCTTGCCTTTCTCCTTGTGTGCTAATCGCGATTCCAAACAAGCGCGGTAGATTGACGTTTCAAAATGATCCAATTTTTTTTTTTAAGAATTTATCAACTTTGACTGTGATTTTGTAGCCTAAGGCATACAAAATTATGTGACCGAAAAATTGACTCCTTTCAAGTTAATGTACTATTGCACATTCATACATGTTTTTCACTTCAATTCAATTCATATGTTGCTCTAATAAAAAACGTACCTACCTATGTAATATATGTTTGCGTCTTACCGCACCTTAACCTTTATTCATAGTGTAGTATCTAGTTTATATTATCCAAGTACCTACATTTTAAATAATCAACTAAAGTTCGTTTATATGAAGAGTACAAAAAATATATTAAACTTCTCAGGATTTATACCAAATAACTATTCCTTCATAGTAGTCCAATAATTATAAAGTCCAAATAATCACTATGCCTTCTGACAGTATGCCAAATACCGTTTATGTAAAATGAATATTATGTCATTAAAATTTATGCCCAACTCATTATACCAAAGTAAATTAGTATTAAAAAGTAATGCAAAACAAATGGACACACAACAGTGAAGTTTTGATAACATACATCATGGACTCAATTAATGCGAAAACATTAGACGCAATTGCCTAAATAAGCTTGCTCTTTTATGACATGGCGGTGTTTTAAGGACTCATTCCTGAGTAATTACCATCGTAACCATTATTATTGACCTCGGGACTACGTAGCTTCTCATATCTCAAGGTTTGAACATTTCGCCATATTTTTGAGCGTTTTTTCATAAAAAAAATAGTAATGGTGGTTGAATAATTGACCTCTTGAGTTGTGTTGATTGCGAGTGAAACAAATTTCTACCTCCCACCTAATCATAACTTCAAACCAGTGTAGTGATTATCACACACACGTAGAATCGATTTGACGCCGAATCCGATAGATTTCAACGCTATTCTCAAACCATTTCCGAAAAATTTCAGCGGAAGTCTGAAAAAGCGTTTCACTAATACGCTTTTACCTTCGGCTTTTCTTTAAAACCGAATGAAATGAAGGCCAACTCCCAGTCGTAAAAATTTTGAAAAAAAATTGTTTACCCGTAGCAATTCCGTGAAAACCCACCAGAAAAAAATTAGTGAAGGTCATTAAGGTGTAGTTCACACTTGCCCTAAATCCTATAGAATATGCAATTTTTTCAATGTTTTGGTACATTGGCATGTGAAACAGAAGTGGACCACAGAAAAGATGGCACGATGAGATAGTAGCAGTGCCTGCTACTATCTCATCATGTCGTCTTTTCTGAAATCATGTGAAAAGAAAGCAAAAGACAGGTAGGTATAGCAAATGTCGGAAAAGGCAGCATATACCCAACGAAATCCTTGAATAATTATTAAAGTATTTATACAAGCCTCAGAATGTATTCCTGTATTTAGTCTTTGAAATAATTTAAGGCAAAATTGTATATTTAAGAGATTACCCTATAATGAGATAGGTAAAATAAATATAAAACAGACTTGTTTTATTTGAAAGCGCTCATAAGATATTCGATACGTTTCAACGTATCGACACTAATTAATGATTGACTTTGTGCCTAAATAATTGTTTTTACAAATGAAGAAACACGTCATTAGTCATGTTTTGGATACACACAAGGCTCCCAGTTGGTACAGAGGAAGATATTTCGTTTATTGTATTGTTTGACGGGAAGTGCTCGGCCTTCATCTCACCTGATTTTGAAGCTATGATAAGGCGCTCTTCACCTGGAATCCTCAACAATCTGAGGATCTTAACTCTACATGCGGGAACACAACAATTTTTAGAATTGTTGTTACGGCGACAGAATTAGGTGAGGGGGATCAAACCCAGGACTTTTGGATCTGACATTAGTGGGCAAACTACTAGTCCACAGAGGCGGTTAAAATAATTACTAATAAGGTTAATAATGGGCTAGTGTTAATAATGCCATACAATTTATAACTTGCAAGCACGTATGCCACCTTAGTGATAAAAACTGCTGGTAAGACCAAATTACCACCAAAATTAACCTTTTAATATCTGCCAGTTCTCATCCGGAAACCCTCTGTATGTAATATATTTTTATTCACATGTCCCTTCCTCTTTTGCTAAAATGAAAGTAAAGTTGGCGCTCCGGCATCAGATTAGAGAGATGGTTTTCAGTGAAGGTTAATAAAAACACTTCAGTTTTATAGATGTATATTTACACAGCGTTATCTTGCTTCAAACTAAGCATATATGGGAGCTAGATTACGGATAGACTCTTGAACTGTTTTGTTGTATTTACTAATGATTACAAACAACATTCAAACAGAGAATAAACATCTGTGTTCATCAAATAAATGTGTGTCCCGGGTGAGAATCGAACCCACAACCTACAGCGCATAAGGCAGATCAAATACTATTTTGGCTGCGAGGCCTGTTCTTGTTATATGAAGAGGAACTGGTAATTTTACCTAAATGTACATATTTTATTTCCTAAACATGAATTAAAAATTATTGTGTATATTCTTGAACGTTTTACAGACAAAAAAGAGGAGATTTTAATTCGGTCGGTCTTTTTTTCTTCTATATATGTATTATCTTCTATGATTTCACTGCAAGCTCTTAACAGCTTTACAAAAACAATGATATTGAAGTCTGAGATTGTGCCATTTTAGTTTGATGAAAGTCTTGTAAATCTTTATTGTACACATAAATATTATTTAAACGTGACATAGGAAAACATATGAACATAGGCGACCTTAACCCTTTAAGAGTTTTCTTCCAGCAAACCATTGAGAGAGAGTGATACTCTGAAAAGGTAGAGGGTGTACCTACATGAATTAAAGTAAAATTTTTATGGACAAATGAAATATACATACATATATCAAAGTATGCCTACACATAATATGTCCGATAAATATCTTAGGACCAAGGGATTAAAACTCCAAATACCTGCAAATTATAGATATCTCCGCCAATTGAAGTCTGATTTGTATATATTTTATCAAGATTTTTTTTTATACTACCTTACGACAATGATCCTTTTGTTTAGCTTAGCAGAGAGGAATAAACATCAAATATATATGAATCATGGAATTATTTTCAAGTTTTTTGTGAAGTTAGTAACTTATTGTACATAACCGAAGCGAGTTTCATAAATTCGTTTCTTTATTTTTTTTGTTTGTAAAAGTTATACAAAGTTAGACACCCTTCGTATTGCTAGACCGGATATATTCAGACAAAGTTAAATGCTTTGTAAAATTGGTGCACATTGGATATATATAAATGGGAAAAGTTTGATTGTAAGCGTTCTAAGTTTTTCGGGAAAGTGAACTATGTCGCTTGATTTTTATTTCATGAGCTATTTTATGAGAATTCATGTAAATATAATGCAAATATAGATAAAAAAGGTAAGGATCATATATCAGAAATAACTTACATTTGACTCTTGTTCTTTTGGTGAAAGTCTTTGGGTGAAAGCGTCTACAATGAATCAGAAAATAATATACCAGATTAAATTTATAAAGGGTTCAAAGAGCCCTTTTTTCATTTTATTAAATACGTGTAATGTTCTGTTCTGGTTGCTTCATTTACAACCTCATTCATTTTGTTCATTTTGGCAGGCAAAGTGTTAAAATTGTTTATTACAATTTCCGACCACAAAGTTGGTCACGCAATATTATCATTAGAACACTTTTAAATATTACTTTTATTTATGTTTATATGAAGTGAACATTTCCGGGAGTATTAGTATAGTATTCATTGTAGGGTCCTTTGCTAACTGCTAATCAAGCCTTTTACTTTATACCTTACTTGAGTACGTTTGATTCTTATGAATTATGTTTGTTCTATATAGCTTGTTGATATTTTAAGCTTAAATTTAAATCTATTTGACTTAATATGTTACAAATAAAATCCTAAATTATGATACGAGTGGCAAACTAAAGGTGACGCAAGTATTGGTGATTTTTTTAATACAACTATGAAACGGAACAAATAAGTAGCCCACCTGATGTTAAGTGCAATACGAACATAGCCCACACGGCACTGCATTGCGCCCGTCATCTTAAGGCATAAAAGTGTTTAGCCCTTTAATCCGGAACACAGTAATGCTGCCTGGCGGCTGAAATAGGTATGGTGGTAGTGCTTCCCCGGACGAGCCCTAACACAAGGGGCTCTATACTACTCTTATAGAAATAGAAATATAAACATTCAGTTGATAACGACAAGAAGCAAGATAAATACAAACGCCGAAGAATTAACAAAGTAAGGATAGTCTCTTATATGGGATATCTCGAAATTAAACCTTCAAATGTACTTCTGATGTTCTGGAGTAGGTGTGATATGCTTCCTAGTGGTTTATCTCGGTTAAATTATCTTTTTTCTAGCGGTTGAGGCTGACAGATCATAACCACTGGCAGTTTTTTTGTACGACAGGGAAGCGCTTGGCTTTTTTCAAGTTAAGATAAAGCCGAAGGTGGAGGTGCTCTTCACCCGGAATCCTCAACTGAGGAACTGGCCATTTACATCTAAATGCCGGAACACACATTTTTTTTAGAATTGTTATTATGGCGACAGAATTAGGTAAGATGGTGGTAGCTAGCCAGGCGGACTTGAACAAAGTCCTACCACTAACCAAACCAAGCATAATATTGTACTCCTCCCGGGGATCGAACCCCGGACCTCTAGATCTGAAATCGGTGGGTTGAACCTCGAGACCACAGAGGCGGTTCACCCCACAGTCCGGCACCAAACAGTTTCCTGTGTTCCTCTGGTGCGCGTGGAGCCAGTGCTTTAGACAAACCTAGACGTCAAGAGCTGGCCCAATATTTATAAAAATACTTTAACGTTATAATTATTGTTTCGTCAACTTTATAACAACACCATATCTTATTGTATTAAATCTAAGCTTTCTACATAATTTGCATACAAACTGTGAAGCAAAGAGTAAAGCCACTATCTCATGTGTGCATATACACCAAGCCATAGACAATAGGTTCAGGCGCCAACCATGTCTCTTCCACATGAAATATTGAGTACAATAAAATTATACCCGTAGCTTCCATTAATGTACGCTGGAAGCACAGCGATAAGGAATATTCCACGGCCAAAATGAGAATTTATTGAGAAGATTCGACAAAATAATACAAATAAAGTTATTGACGATGCCTAAGACCAACATAAGGAATATAGAAATTTAATTTTCATAAAATTTGAGTTATTTAAGTAAGTATCTATTGAAACTAACTAACTAATTTGAAGAGTAGTAGAGCCCCCCGTGAAAGGGCTCGTCCGGGGAAGTACTACCACCATACCTATTTCAGCCGTCAAGCAGCATTGCTGTGTTCCGGTTTGAAGGGTATGGTTACCCTTAAAATTACACGCACGCGAGGCTTAACACCTTTATGCCTCAAGTTTACGGGTGCAATGCAGTGCCGTGTAGGTTATATTCCTTGTGAACGTACACAGTAAGGCATTGTTATGGAAACGATGAGTGGACGATGTTTTCTGCATAATAAGAGGAAACGTGCAAGATGTTGAGCAGTTTACGGGGTATTTAAATTCCATACATCCAAAGTTGCATTTCTCGATGTCAACGTTATGGTGAAATCCCATGGCACGATATCGCATTTAGTTTATAGAAAAGCCACGCACACAGACAGATACCTAAACGCTGTTGTCGCGTCACTAATGAACAGAGCTCATGACCTCTGTGACCCTGAACATCTGGAGCGGGAGCTAGAACATGTTAAGGAGGCTCTCGTAGACAATGGTTATGTAGGTGGACGTAAACCAAGACCTAAACGCGCAGGTAAGAACGAGATGGAGGTATGCAGACAGCCTTACCAGAAGGGGGAGTCGGACAAAATCGGAAATATTCTTAGAAGATATTCCATTAAGTCAATTTTCACTCCCCTAACAAAAGTGACCAGGATGTTGCAAACGCCCAAGGACGTAATACCGTTTCAATCACCTGGCGTGTACAAGATAGACTGCAGTTGGCCGTTCTTACATTGGACAAACCAAACGCACTAATAGCCGAACGCGTGAAAGAACACATTGCAGATGTCAAGAACCGCCAGGTGAATAAGTCTGCGATAGCGGAACACCTAGTGGACTCAGGGCCAAATCATTGGATCGAGCTGCATAAACCCAAGATTCTGTCCAATGAACGCTATTATAATAGGAGAATGGTTCGTGAGGCGATTGAGATTTGGAAGTACCCAAATTTTAATCGTGAAGACGGCTATAGACTCTCAGCGTCTTGGAACCCGATCGTTAATAGGTGTTTTCGCCGTGACGATACATCGCAGTGCGAGGATGTAGTGAGTGTTGTGTGCCACACTGACTCATCTGTTTCCAATAAACAAGTGAGGGTATGGAGAAACTACCTCACAACGACGACGTCAGTAGCAGCGAGTACTTCAGTCTACCCGTGACCACGGCCGATGTAGCACGGTCAAAACTGTCGGGAATATAAAAAGGTACGCCATGAAGACTCGTTTTTGTTATTAATTAGGGCATTGTTATAGACAACAGATGCACTTAACATCTGAAAAGCCCCGCAAAATTTTGGAAAACCTGAAGGAATACTAGCTAGTTGACACTATGCCATTCGGATTTCTCGTCCAGACATGCCAGTTTCCACACAACGATTTAGTCGGAGCAATTCGAGCAGTCTGTCACTATTACTAAATAACATTACGGAATAAACAGTAATTGGTTTTAATATTTAAGACAAAGCCGTTTTTTAATGTTGCCATCTTCGAAAATGTCTTGACCAATTTTTTACGATACAAAACGTTCTTGCCGTAGGTCTTCAGACTCAGGCAAGTTGTTCCCTCGGCGTGAAGCACCTTGCGCACCTATATTCCTTAATAGGGAGTCTATCATTTACAAGTGAAAAGGTACATATCTATCAGGCATGTACTCCATCGTAGGTCGCATCATTGTTCAGCTTCGCCACACTGCCGTCAAGCTTCTTAATAAAATGTCATAACTGAAATAAACCGGCCAAGTATGGACACGCACACCTGAGTTTTTGAACCACATTTCAAGGCATATGTTTTACTTTTAATTTGATTTTAATTTTTCGTTAATTAAAGCGGCAATTAATATAACACTATAAAATGCAATAGTCTACCTTTTAAGGTTCATGAGATGCAGCCTATTAACAGATAGAGACGGAAGGATGGACAACGGAGGGTTCGTAACAGAGTCCCGTTGGTACCCTTTGGGTACGGAACCTTAAAACATTATTGGCCTCACATTCATATCCATTCTAAACTGTTGTAACCTTGTTTTGAATGCCAAGGTTGATGCACACACAAAGTGATTTGAGTTTCTCATTTGAATACTAGCATTATTATAATAATCTACTATGTACTGTGAAATTGTTTTGAAACTACTAACAGTAACTTTCAACCGCAAATAGCTTGGTAAATAAAGCCAGTTTGATTTAGTTCTGTCTGCGAGTCAACGAAAACTATGCATAGTTAATTAGATAATCGTAGGGTAAGTTTGAAGAATTCTATTACTTATGATGTTGTGGTTCGATGAAACGAATGAATATTATCGTAAGTACACAAAAATGATAATTAAGTTTTACAAACTAAAAAGAAAACCGACTTCAATGAATAATATGATACAATTTCGTTTACCTGAATGGCGTACTTTTTCTAATTATTTTTATGACAGACAGACTGACGCGTGATCCTATAAGCGGTCAGTTTTTTCATTACTTTTAAGGTATTACACCCAAATTGCTTCAAGTGTGCCTATAATATTGTTACGCCAGCCAGAAACGTCTAGAATATTCGCGAGCCTTCGCATATTTCCGAGAAAATAAGACAATAACAACTTGTTTATCAATAACACAAAATGATGATTTATGACCGCCGTGCCAGATTACGCAACAGTTAGCGGCGCGACCATTCCCGCGCTTACTAGAACTTTCGATAAAGTTGGATATAAATTGACGCGCGATTCGGAAGCAAGTGAGTATTCGATTACGATACAGCGAGTTAACATCAAGTGATATTTGAGTGCGATAACAGTGTTTAGTGATTCGGTAGTGTAAATAAGTAGTGTTGTACTGTGTTTGAGAGTAATTAGTTTGGTGCTAAATAAACGTGTCTTATTTTGAGTAATAACCGGTTGCTTTTAATTCGTACGAACCCCAGCTCCTAACAATATTTAAAGAATTCCCTCGATTATTCCAGGATCCCATCATTAGATCTTGACCTGATGACGATGGGATCACCTGGGAAGTATACCAACCCTAAAACTACCGAAAAAGCTTAAAGTGTGCATATAATATTTGAAGAGTTCCCTCGATTTCTCCAGGATCCCATCATCAGATCCTGACCTGATGTCAATGGGACCACCTGTGAAGTATTTCCCCTATATTACACCCTTTCAAACAAAAAAATAATTTTCCAAATCGGTCAAGGCATCATCGAGTAATCGGGGAACACACATAAAAAAAAAGATACAGACGAATTGAGAACCTCCTCTTTTTTTAAAAAGTCGGTTTAAAATTAAAATTGATGATAAAATTATCTTTAATGCTAACAGTTCAATGGGCGGTCTTGTCAACAAGATCGCGGATGGAGAGAAGAAAAAGAAAATCTGAACGTTAATGGAGAAGTTGAAGAATGTACTGTCGTTTTTAAGTTTTGTAGGCCCTAATTTTTTACACACACTAAACATAAATAAAGCCGCAAAAACTATACCTAATTAGTAAAAATAGTTCTTAACGCAAGCGAAACCGCGAGCTAGTTAAAGATATAACAGTTAGCTGTAGTTACTGGTTTTATGCAATTTTTGTTTGATTATAAGTGATTGCTTAAGCAGATTAAACAAGGAAATTATTGACTTTATCAAATGTAAAATAAAACAACGATGTCAAATCATCTGTACACAAAATATATCATCTGCATGCAAGTCACTTAGTATGTCGGGTTTGTTCCCAATTCTACAGATTTCCTTTACAGATTCCTGTCTCTACAAATTCCCAATTCCACAGACTCTTAATTTTACAAATTCCCAAGTCAACAGATTCCAAAACAGATTCGGGTCCACTCAATGTGGTACTTTAGCTCAATACGTTTTGTAGTTTTTTGCGTGAAAGAGCAAACAAATTAGCTTTGCACTATGACGTATGACATCCAAATCCAGGGCCCGGGCAGAGGCAATTTTGCGACGATACCATTATCATTGAAACGATTGGCTTAGTAGAATCGTACAAAGGTATAGTCACAGAATTAACACTAGTGGTGCTTTTTGCTTTAGTAGTTTCGGGGCTCAGAGCCCTGGAATAGGATGATAAACGTCACCATTTTCATATTTTAGCTATTGGTTTAGTAGATTTGGACATTGGTAGTGAAGTAATATTATGTCATGTTTTGTTCAGTAGTTTGTGAAGGAACAATCTTCCATTCAATATCAATCGATGAATCCATGACACAAAAGGTTATCTCACTCAAATCTCTCAAAGAGATATTGCACATTAAAATCGGCATAAATCCACAACTTGAGAGATTCAAACACGTCAGACAGCTGGCAATCTCATCACCTGCACATATCGCTATTTGGATTTCAGGAGGACATGTCGGTTTTGTAACGATGCGACCCTTTCCATGACGAGCACGTATTAGATTGTGTACATAAACTTCAAAGTCCATGGAAATTAACACAAAGCCGGGACATAAAAACCGTCACCTTTAGATGATACAATGAAATTTTTATCAGACTAACACAAAAATGTATATGAAATAACTATGTACAAAGGAGGCAGTCGGTTTACCTAAGGACCGTTACAAATGGCCTTTAAGTAACTCTATTTTTTTATTGACCAATGTGGAAGTGCTTGGCCTTCATGTCACCTGATTGTTTCAAGTATGATAAGGCCGAAGGTGGAAACGCACTTCACCCAAAATCCTCAACAGTGAGGAACTGGCTATCTTACCTCTATATGCCAGAACACAACAAGTTCATAATTGTTGTTATGGCGACATAATTAGGTAAGACGGTAGTAGCTTGCCAGGCGGACTTAAACAAAGTCCGCCCACCAACCAATCCAAGTACACTGGGAATCAAACCCGGGACCTCTGAGTCTGATACCTGTGTGAAATTAATTTCATGTAACTTTTGAAACTATCATGGTTATGAACACTATAACTAGAATTAACGGATAACTCAAAAAACAGCAAAAATCATGGTAAATCTCCCGTTAATTTTAGTTATAATTTCATGTAATATAAAAAATGCAAGGCAAAAGCAATTGTAACGGTAACTGTAACCGTAGGCTTTTAATGCATATTGCAATTCTATACGTGCAGATAGGCATCCAAATTTCCGTACGTGCACGGATTCCAATGTAGGCACAAACAAACAGCCTAAACAGAACCTTCTGTTGTGACTATTCCGAGAGCATACCACTGTCGACGGAAACTCACCAGCAAGCAACTCGGCAGAATTCAGTATTTAGACTCAACTTTTGCAACCTCTGCCCAAATATTTTTAGTCATAATTATTTTCTACCTGCAACTGTAAGGTGGGTACGACAATATTTAAAATGTTCAGCCATTAGGGTATCCGTGCCATGTCATCAGCTGCGTTACCACGAAAAAGCGAACGTTTTTTAATCCAATGACGATTCAATTTATGCTCATTACGAACAAAAAATAAAGCAAAAGAGGTTTCAATAGTTTACCTTACGCATAGTCCTGAACGTAGGTATAACCTTTACTAATGCATAAAGTTGAATTTCTAAAGTTTTCATTTTGAAAGCGTTCCAACAACTTTGGGCATATAGTCATTGCACAGTTTTTTTTTTTTATCAAACAAAGAACTCATACATAAAAAAAAAAAACCAGAACTTACTTTTCCAGAAATCCTATAAAAGAATATTATTTTCTTTAATGCAGAACTTATTTTTTTTTTAATCGAGCACGTAACTCCTAACATGACTTTTCGATAACTCTTACGGTTTCAGGCTTGGTCTCAGTGGCCCTGGAAAAAAACTCAACAAAATATTTGTTTTATAATCATTATTTTTTTACCTGAAATACATGGAAGTCATTGTGAATAGGAAAACCCTACGGGTTGAAAAAAATCTTACAGAGCTTTTGGTTAAAGCAACACGTGACCTAAGGGCTGGCACTTATTTAGGCCAGCGAATCAGCAAAGCTATTCAGCGTAGCAATGAAGCCATTGTCACGCTGATGATGGAAGCACGCTTCCATCTAGTACCTGGTCTGGAACAGTTGAGTTACCTATAGGCCGTCTAATCCGACTGATTCCTTTGTACATAGTTAGTTTAATTGTAAAAAATATTTTTAATATATGTGAATAAACATTTATCTTTAAGAATACATAGTAAAAGACTTTTCGTCATTCGTACGTACGTCCTTTGTATATACATTGTTTAGGTAATCCAGTTTTATTTATATTTTCATTCATTCATTCATTTATACGTCATTCGTTAACGTGTTGCTTCCTAGAAGTGGGAGCATCAGCGAGCTATTTACGATACCGCCGAAATACTTTACCCTTCGTCAAAATTCGTCTATGCAAGATGACACACACTTTAAACCACCACAAACATAATACTTACCCCCACTGTGGTCTAGTGGTTCGCCCACCGGTGATAGATCCAGAGGTCACGGGTTCGATCCCAGGGGTTGCAATATGTGCCTGGTTCGGTTGGTAGTAGGCTTTTGTTTTAGTCCGCCTGACTAGCTACCACCATCTTACCCAATTCTGTCGCTATAACACGAATTCTTAATTTGTTAAGTCCCAGTATTAAGAGGTAAGATAGCCAGTTCCTCAGTCTGTGTAGGATTCTGAGTTCCTTCGGCCTTATCATAACTTGACATACAGGTAGGTGAAGACCAATAAAACTGTGCAGCTCGTAGCAGATACAAAACCGTACGATGTAAGCAACAAAACAAAAGCGGTTAAATGTTCATATAAAAAAAAATAGAGAGCGTACATTTAGCTGTTTCGTAATAGTTATTGGAATACCCTCATAGCGCTTTCTACAGCGAAGTCGATACAGTCGATGTGCCCAATCGTAATCATATCAAAACTGATGGCACCCTAGCTCAAGCTATGGAAGTGTGTCGAGGCCATCACGCGATCTGAGTATTAAACGAACATGGTTATCTTCCACTTTGTTTCCAGGTATGGACGGCGTTTCATTTGATTCATTCAATATTTTACATGACAATGAGAGACCCCTACCACTACAAGAACAACTGACGCATGGAGGGAGAGGAGATAAGTTCATGGCGAGATTGATCTGGTCCATTCTTGACCGGCGTGGTATATCAATAGCCAAATTGTCGCTACGTGAGTAATGGCCAAATGTAGGTCTATCTTAAAACAATATCTGAGTCAAACATGGCCTGTTTTACGATCTTTAAGCTGTTGTCTCTAATCTCAGCAAGGTGCTTGACCCCGGGACCTCTCCCGAGACCTTTAGAACTCACCCAAAGACCCCCAGGTCAATCACCCGGGGTACAATATCATGCATAGTTTTGTTGGTGGTATTTTTTTTGAGTCCGTCCGGTTAGTACCACCATCTTACCGAAGTCTGTCGTAATAACAACAATTCACAATTGTGTTCCGGATTTAGAAGTAAAATAGCCAGTTCCTTAGTCTGTTGAGGATTCCGGGTGAAGTGCATACCTTCGGCATTATCATAAATTGTTGAATAATAAAAAAGATATGTCCTTACTTCCGTCAATAGTTGCCGTCAAGAGCTTACACAACTATTTAGGGGTATGAAATCTTTGTGTAGCTTAATAATTTATTGATTGACTGACAATCAACGCATAGCTCAAACCAAAAGTCATAGAGGTTTGAAATTATCTGCATTTGAAGTGTACTACAAAAGTGCAGAAAGAAAGGATTATAATAAATTTCCACGGAATGTCAGGAACAAAGCCCTGGGTGTTACACTAATTTAAAATCAAAATCTAACATAAGAACTTTAAACATAAGCTCAGTGCGTTATAGAACTACGAAATCTAAATTTTATGTCACAACGCTTTGTCGAGAAGTTACTTAAATAATTCACTACAAAGCCCTGCTATTGTGATCGAGGGAAAAACATGGGCTCGGTTATAAAGGTGAATAGATAGCCGAGTAGACTGAAACTCGCATCAAAAATTTATTGGCACTGCGGCTCAAACTTCAAACTAAACATTTCAGGTCAAAAAGATCCAACCATATTCGCAGGGATGCCAAGCTTGCAGTGATGGTGATTAATATTCAGATGGATGATGAAGTGTTTTCTACTTCTTCTTCCTGCCCGTTACCCTGACAGTAAAAGGTGCACCACGTTTTCCACTTCCACTCTCCCCTGTCTCCCGTCAACTCAGCATGATGCATATGCATATCTTCACTCACACAATCCATACATCTCTTCTTCGGTCTACTCCTACTTCTTCGTCCATCTACATTCATACCTAAGATTCTTTAAGTTATGTGATTGTCTTTCTCCGTATGACATGCCCATACCACGTTATGTTGTCACTCCACATACATCCCGTCATTGGCGTTACTGACAGAGTATCTTGCCAAATCAAACCTAGACAGCCTGAGCCATCGTCGCAAGGTTGCGTGTTTGTCGGTTTTTTACATATAGAACTATGTGAACACCTTTATCGTTCTTTAATAGAAATTCCAAACGCACATTTATTATCATCCTCATCTGGTTGACATTACACTTATTAGGACTAAGCTCTTTAGGCTTGCTTCATCGTAGATCTCATTCTTGCCTGTGCAAGTTTCGAGGTGAAGAGCCGAAACATTCTCAATAAAAAAAATATTCCTGTCATGTACTAATTCCTTATCTTACCCATCCTTGTTCCAACACACGCCCACCTATCTCTCTCATCTATCATAATTATTTTGTCACTTCTTATAATATACAATATACACCTATTATAATAATATACATATCTTCTGGTGTAATCGCTTAGAAGCTATGAACGACATCCTCGGGAGGATAGAAATGGGCTTATATTCTTTCCCAGGGCAACAAATCTTATCAATTTACAAGTATGATGCCAGTATCATGTTGAAATGAGAGTATTACACGGTAATATTCCTTTTACAGTCCATCAAGGCCGTGATATAAAAGCATTTTCTTGAAACATACAAGTACAAAATAAATATTACGCGACGCAATAAAACTGAATGTTTGCTTTACGAGATACCAGAAAAATATTATGGCTACAATTGCTACAAAGATTCTTTACGTTCGCGTAGATAGTACTGGTTATACGGGACATTTGATTTCATACAGCGCCATTTAGTCCCAAACTAAATATGGGTACTTTCTAGGTTACGGATAGAATACTTTTATTGTTCTAAAGACACAACAATTCTTCAGGATTCTCATGTGTCAATTGTTTAAAAGCATTGGAATAAATGCTGGTTTGAGTCTCGTAGCAGGTTGTGGAGGTCATTACAATATTTGCACAATTTGTAACGAACTGCAAACACTTGAAATACAAAAAATATATAGTAATACAATTGAACACCCAAACACAGAAAAAACATCTACAAGTATATTCATTACACAAATGTTTGTTCCGGGTAGGAATCGAACCCATAATCTGCAGCGTAGAAAGCAGAGTTACTAGGTACTAACTTAGCTATGAGGTTTGCTTCCTTTATGAATTTACGAGCCACCGCCATTCTCCTGCCGAAAGCTCCTGATGCAAGTAGGCGTATTTTATTTGTTTTTCTGCATCTATTTATTTTTCAGAATCGTAAAAATCACTCGATTTTGAGGACGTGCCTACTTACCATAGTTCGTATTTTCTAGGTTGACCACTGACAGTACATTCTAAAAACCATATTATAGGACCATGGAAAGAAAATAAAAGTGGCGCCTGGTACAGCCAGATGAACATGTACATGGACCCTTTAGCGACCACTACCCAAGGTTGGTAACGGCCTAACGTGCCTTCCGAAGCACAGAATCATTATAGGTATACTTATTTAACGAACAGGTCAAGAATCACATGCCCTTCCCCTAAAAGGTTCCCCTTTTAGGGGAAGGGCACATGCCCCTCCAAAAACAAAGGGCATTTGATTCTTGATCTGGAGGTACTGAGGTACTGGTACTGAGCTACTGAGTAGAATTCCTGGGCCTTTGTGAGTTGGGGGTATTTCTCTGATATGTTTTATGGTTGATGTGGTTCTTAACTCCATTCAATTGATTAAACATTATACTTTTTAATTTTGTTTAAAATAAAAAGTATCGAAACTGGGTGGGACCTCCTTAGTTAGACCTCCTTGTAGTCTTACACAGGAAACGGTATCAAAACGTTGACCATTGGTCATCGGTTGCAGGTTGAAGATCCTATCACTGGTTATCAGCTTAGCTCCTTGACCCTCCTATCGAAGCCTGGCGCCAAAGGTTGCGGTGTGCCTTTAATTATGCACCTTCTGAAAAATGACCAGGTAAACTCAGGTAATTAGCCTAACCTAGGTCAGCCTCGAGATTATAAGCTTACCCATTTAAAAAATCCTATCCGCACAACATTGTGTGAAAACAAACCTCGTTTCGTTCATAAAAAGTCTGACATAAAGAAAAAAAATAAAAACAATTACCACGCTTCGTTGGAGCTTCCACAGAACTGGAGTTCAAAGCACGATATATGCTATATTGGAGCACTAATACGTTTATCTGTTTATTTGAAACATTTTTTAATAAATCTTCAATATTTGAGTCCAGCTTAATCCACTGAATAAAAATATTATACACATGTATATACATACTCATGTATCTAAGTAACCGCTTTTGTGGTCTGGGGGTTAATCCAGGTATCAGACCCAGGGGCACCAGGGTGCTTGGCCTTCACACCACCTGATTTTCAATTTATGATAAGGCCGAAGGTGGAAGCGCACTTCACCCGGAACCCTCAAAATCTTAACCTCAAATGCCGGCTCACAACAGTTTAAGAATTGTTGTTATGGCGACAGAATTAGGTAAGATGGTGGTAGCTAGCAAGACGGACTTGAACAAAGACCTTCCACCAACCAAACCAAGCACAATATTGTACTCCCCTGGGGATCGATCCCGGGACCTCCGGACCTGACACCGGTAGGTGAACCACTAGACCACAGAGGTGTTTAAAATCTATAATTTATATCAGACTCAGGAGCCCCTGGATCGATCCGTAGGGGTACAAAGTGCTTAATTTGGTGAATGGTATGATGTTGTTCTAAAGTCAATTCTCATTATTGTGTTACGGCATTTTTGAGGTATGATAGCCAGTTCCTAAGTCTGTTGAGGATGGTGAAGAGCGCTTCTATTTTTGCACTTATCATAACTTGAAACCAGGTGAGATGAAGGCCAAGTACTTCCCCGTCTTAGAACATAAAATCAATTGTATAATAGTTAATTCAATTGGAAATTCACACGTTGTAAAAGGTACAGGTTTACTGTTTATCAGCATCATTAGGCAATGATGCTGATAAACAGTAAATACCTCTAGAATCACTTTTCTTTTGTGAATACAATGTAATCAAATGATGATATTTTCCGAGCTCTTTATTGATATTGCCAGCGCCAATATGATTCTCGTGCACACACCATATGGGTTTTTCTATTCGGCACGAAAGAAGCTGTAATTTTTCCGGGAAATATTTGCAATGTAACAAGGATTAAGCTTTTTCTTCTTATCTAAGTAAAGCGGTATTTGTTCAACTTTTATTAATTTACTCCTAGAATTTCAAGCATAAGTCATTTCATTATTATGATATCACTATGTTTGATTTTAATAACAACAATTCTAAATGGTTGTGTTCCAGCATTTAGAGGTAAGATTGTGCGTTTTCACCTTTAGCTTTATCATAACTTGAACTCAGATGAGATGAAGGCCATGCGCTTCCCCTTAAACAAAAAAAAAAAGTTTGCAATTGAAAACACATACTAGTTATATCCTCTTAGTGGTCTATTAAGTAATTTTTACCTCCTTGTGGTCTATTATAAAGAATGAAAGAAAGAAAAATATACATTAGGTAATTTGACATACCTAGGTATCGCTTAGGAAAAGTAAATAATTCATTCTTAGGAAACTGTGTACGATTCTATAATAAGCTTCCTCAAAGCGCCACCAAACTCTCTGCTCGTAAATTCAAATTGTATATAAAGAATAATTTAATTAAAAGAGCCTACTACAAAATAAGTGACTATATCGACGATAAGAACGCGTGGCCCGATGTTGCTATACCAGTTGACAGTTAAATGGTGTTTTTCAATGTCAAGAAACTGCCCATTAGATAGTTATGTAGTAATCAATGTTTTAAGATAATATTAAGTTTTTAGTTTTATGATGTAGGTAACACTTGTAATGTTATTAAATTATTATAAACAATGTACCTAAATGTTAAATGGATTTTCAAAAAAATTAATCAGCCCGAGGTTCTTGCCTTTCTCCTTGTGTGCTGGTCGCGATTCCGAACAGGCGGTAGATTTGACGTTTCAAAATGATCCTAAAAATCTTAATGAATAAAAATATTTGACTTTGACTTTGACTTTGAGAAACAACCATACAGAGCATTACTCTAAATTACACATTATTCATTATACATTATTAAAATATATTAAATTTATTACAATGCGTTGCGAGTATCTCAAGATTTTGTAATACCATTTTTTTTCGATTTGCCCAATCCAGAGACCACGTGTTCGCGAACAGTAAGTTGATAAAACATAAGGCCGTTGGGACCATCATGGAATGAATTTTTGATAAAGTAATTCATATTTTTCATAGCCGTATCTTGTCCTTGACAAGAAAGCATAAATTGTAGATATAATTCATCGCTTAAGCCTACGCACCCTGTTTAATTTTAAATTCGATCACTTATATTTCCACAAGTAAGCTAGAAGTTTATTAAGGTATAGCGTCTAGAATCTCTTAAAATTTGCATTTGTACGACAAATTGCAATGAACTAGCTTGGGAGGGATATGAGTCACTTTAAATTGGCTACAGGGTCGTGTTCTTAAAGTTTCTACTGGTAGGAACACGAAGACATTATAGTCCTTATTCTCCTATATCCATCACATAAAAAAAATATGGAAAGTAATGTGGAATGAATGTGAAATGCAAGTAGGAGAATAAAAACATTGATTTTTTTTACTGTCTGACGGGGAAGCGCTTAGCCTTCATCTCACCTGATTACAAGTTAAGATGAGACCGAAGGTGAAAGCGCACTTCACCAGAAATCCTCAACAAACTGAGGAGTATGGCTATCTTACAACTAAATGCCGGAACACAACCATTTTTAGAATCGATGTTATGGCGACAGAATTAGGTAAGATAATAATAATAATAATTTATGTATTTTGTAGCCAACAATTATTCATTATACATTCTATTCAACATTTAAACAAACATGCGTGCTAGTGCATGCAAATCTATCATTATCTTAGTAGGTAGATAAAATAAATTTAAACAAAATGAAAAAAAAAAAAATTGAACACTAGCTCCCACACTAGTATACCCTGTGTTGTGGGTAGCTAGTCTCTTCCAAGTGCCTGTATTTATTTATGACCTAATATTACAGGTATTTGGTGGATTGTAGATATTTGTTTTGTTTTATTCAGCCGAAGGCCAAATAAGTTTGTTAATTAAATGTGAAAATTTTAAAATTACATTATTATGTGTATAAAGTAAGGAATGTATACATTGAAAGATAGATATATAGACATAGATGGTGGTAGCTAGCCAGGCTGACTAAAGCAAAGTCCTACCACCAACCAAACCAAGCACAATATTGTACTTCTAAGGATCGAACACGGGACCCCTTGATCTGAGACCGGAAGGCGCACTAATAGACCAAAGAGGCGGAACATACTTGAATTTATGTATTGACTATTATCATTTCAATAGTAGGTACTACAGCTACCACAATGTAAAACCGGAAATTGGTTTTATGTAATTAAAAATAGATTTTTATGGCAGTTCAATTCTATTGAAGTTATACCAATTGAATACTCTTGAATTCAAGTATGTGACGAGGAATTCAATTGCAGTGATTATTTTGTTTTATTAGTTTATTTACCTACATTCCACACCGTCTTTATGTGAAGTAGGAGAAAGAGGACTATAATGTCTTTGTGATCTTACTAGTAGGAGAATACAGTTAGAGCACGACCTCGTAGCCCGTTAATGAATTTTAACCGCCTCTGTGGCGTAGTGATTCGCTTACCGTTGTCAGTTCTAGAGGTCCCGAGTTCGATCACCAGGGGAAGAAAAATATTGTACTGGGTTTGTTTGATGGTAGGATTTTGTTTAAGTCCACCTGGCTTACCACCATCTTACCTAATTTTGTCGCCATGGCAACAATTCTTAAATTGTCGCGTTCCGGCATTCAGAGGTAAGATAGCCAGTTCCTCAGTGTGATGAGGATTCTGGATGAAGTGCGCTTACACATTCGGAATTGAATACATTTTACATGGAGATTCAAATTTCGCAACATGACTACGAAGTTGACAGCCAGACTTTTATAGCCAGGTCCTTATAACTCTTTTGCAGTGCCGTTTGTATACAAAATGTTGCAAGGTTGTCCTTAATTGTATGAAAACTGTAAAGAGCCGTTGTCAGGTCACGAGTTTATTACGTGTCGGATAAAAAACCACTTGGAAACTGCCTCTGTGTGTATAAGAAAACCGGCTAAGCGCAGACATGTAACCGCCTCTGTGGTAAAGCGGTTCAACCCATTGATTTCAGATCCAGAGGTCCCGGGTTCGATCCCCAGGGGGGTACAAAACTGTGCTTGGTTTGGTTGGTGATAAGACATTCATTAAGTCTATATGGCTAGCTACCATCATCTTACCTAATTATGTCGCCATAGCAACTTGTAACCAGGTGAGATGAAGGCCAAGCGCTTCCCCGTCATACAATAAAAAAAAAGAGAATTGCGCCTCCTCTTTCAGCCTTATCTTAACTTGTAACCTGAGATGAAAATGAAAGATGAAAGCTTGGCTTTCATCTCACCTGCTCCGCTTCCTCGTCCTACAATGATAAAAAAATAGGCAAAAAATAATGTTTTTTGTGTGGGTGCCCACATATTTTTTATTTTTGTTATATTTTGTTAAGGCGGCAATGAAATACATACTCTGTGCTATTATGGTATATAAGATACAGCCCGCTGACAGATAGATGGTAGTACAGATGAATTCATACATTCAGCGGAGGCTAAGTAATCTGGTTCCGTTAGCACCCCTTGGGTACAAAAATCTTAGAATAATCCCAGTGCAAATAATAAGATATTACACCCACGAAGACTAAAGTGTTATTTTATCCGAACCAATTATTTTAATGTCCGAAAATTAATTACGTTTTATTTATTTTACAATGGAGTCGCGCTAAGACTTTACCTCTCCAAGAATCAAATTAAGAATAGGCCGAAGGTGGAGACGCACTTCACCTGGAACCCTCAATTGTCTGAGGAACTGGTCTCACCTCTAAATGCCGGGACACAATAATTGAGAATTGCAGTTATGGCGACAGACTTAGTTATAATGTTGGCGGGCTTAAACAAATCACTACCACCAACCAAACCAAGCTCAATATTGTATACCAGTGGGCAAATTACTAGACCACGAGAGGCGGTTAAAATACCCCGATAGTACCCAAATAATGTACTATCAAATAGACTTCTAGATATACAATACCACTTACAATCTCAATCTATGAAGATTTATTTTAGTTTCAGTGCGATGCACTTAGCGACGACGAAAACTGAGTCACGAGCTAAATATAATGTCTTGGTGTCAGACTAGACTCCGGAAGTACTAAGAAATGGTACGCTATTTATATAGTTCAGTATATTCTCATACACTCGGGAATTGTTATCATATGTAATTTGGAAACGTCCGATAAACATTATGGAAATGCTATCCTTAACACCAATTTTTTTTACAATTGTAGTTGAGACTTCTGCAGAAGATTTTTATTACAAATAGTTTGAGAATAGAGTAAATTTCATCGGATTCTAATGTCAGATCTGACAAAATCAGGTTTGCATTTCTGCTATTTTCTATGAAATAATCATAGTGACACCATGCTATTGGTTGATCATTAAGATTGTTGTTATTTTGGTATTCTACTAAATTTTCAATGACATGGTTTATCTCTGATTATGACTTCCAATGACAATGGATTGGCCGGTGTAGCCAACGCATCTAAGTCACAATATTACGCGCGAGATGAACCTTATATTACATAGACAATAGACTTTAAAAGTTACAGTTGTCAACGTCATGTTAACTTACAAGTCAATATGCAAAACAAACAAATATTTTCTATGTTTATTATTTCAACTCTTTTCTCTCGAGAATTCAGGATATATCTGAAGAACCACAACTCTACTAAGGCTTACACATAGGGCATATTGAAGCTCTCTTTGATTTCCTAGAATGCCACGACTCTAGGAAGCGACCACACATGAGTTGGCGCTTGGTCACGTCCACAGGAGCAAGGGCCACAATTTCTCATGCTAGCTTTGGGGAGCTTATGCTGATACTCCTGACAGACAGGCTCGGTCAACTTATGAGTATTATAGCGCGAAAGGTTAGTGAGTAAAACATACTTCATTACTTACATACATTAATTAGTATTTTCTATGCTATATTTAATAAAGATTGCGTAAGTAATACACTTCTATGATGGTGATGTTATTATTACTGATACATAATTATATTTTCAGAAACGACAATGATGTCGACGTTGGCGGGTGATATCTACTTCTGACTCCAAATCAGGTCTTTGGAGTCGCGACGCGTTGCACAACATTTCCCTGCAATAATTTTAAATCAAGTTAATTCAAATAAAAAGAAGAAAATGAACGCTGCATACCGTTTTCTCTGCAATAGAGTAAAACAAAACTGGAACCGTCCACCTAAATAAGTTGTTACCGTCACCTCTGTATCATATTACCACATTAACTAATTGGACATATTTACATAAGTAAATGATTAAAATATATTTATACACTTGCGTTTAATTTTTGCTATCCATCTCCTGTCAACAATATCCTGCTGCAATGCTCCACCTGTTAAGAGCTCTGGGTTAGCCCCAAATAATATCCAGTGCTTAGCATTGGCTTTCAATTCTTCTTCAATCTGTAGAAGTTGTAATTCTTTATTTAGGCTTCCATGTTTGTGTAAGGTAGTGCAGTATATTGCTCAATAAATTGTACAGTAGCTACACCAACTTAGCAAACTCGAGAACAGAGAATGTTTCATTACTTACCTGCCTTTGTATCATCGAGATCCCATCACGGCGGCATTCCCTCGGGATATACTGATTGATCCTTGACTAGATCTCCTTTTGTCTCGTGGAGATCTCGAAAAGGGTCCACCGTGCTTTGCGGAACAGCCCAACAATGTCGACGATGCTGACATCGTCTGCATCTGACGCTAGCAAAGCCGACGTTGCTGATACCTAATATTAGCAATAGCCTTTTGTCTGTACATATTATGAAACTTATTATATCTGTCCGTGCTATGACAATAAGATATACAAAGATAACACTAAATACTACGTGAGAAGAGACGGGCCCCCTTACAAAAAACCGAGGCTACTTAGAAAGTGAGTGACATAACAATATTCGCCTTTGACATTCTGCCTTGTTTCATTCACAGTTTTTTGTATGACATCGCGATACTCTGCAACAATATACGTAAAAAGCAACCTTTGCACTCTGATACCATTATGACTAATTCATAGACGAAATTATGATTGGAAGTGTTGTCAAAAAATAGCAGAATACCAAATTTTGTCCACTATCGATAGCGATTGCTATGTCATTGATTAGCTGATTAGCAGAATACGAAAATTTGACTCTCTTTTTTCTATGATCGTCAAAGTCAATTCAATGACAGTCATAGCAAATAGATTGGGTTAGTAGAATACCTAAAGGCATCAATGATAACTATTCTGCGATGAAATCATTGTCATTGTTAAACAATTGATTAAGTAGAATTGGGCCCCAGATGAGTGGCAGCTATATTATATTAAACTTGTTTCAGCAGCTTAGTTTTTTTTAAAACGGCCATTCACTATCTCTACCACCCATCTGTAGTGTTACACATCTTGATTCATTGGTATGGATGGTTGGCATCTTGAGCATATTACTCCATCATCGACAACCTGTAATAATACCAAGATATAAAGAGAGCCAGGGCAAGATTTAGCTTTTCTATTATTTATAATATCCATAGATAATATTACCTGATGTCCGAGATTCGGTTCAATGACAGACATTATTTCGGGTCTCAAATCATTGACAAGAAATTGCATATAATTTTCTATTGAAGAAAACAACGCGCCATTATTATCAAACTAAAATAAGGACGAAATAATATCTTTCTTACGATTGCACACAGTAACATTTCACAAAATAGTCACCGTATATTAGACTACGTAGAACTATTAACTAACTACATAGTACCTGACCATGAACTTGGAACTGTTACTTGAAGTTGGATCAGATAGATCGTCAACACCGAAATCACGTAAAGGAATCAACATCCATAACACAGAGCCTGGTCAAAATATAAGCAATTAATCGGAGTCTGGGAGTAGTCCTAATTTAGGTATTAGGGTCATAGATTACTACTTTAGAGTCACGAAGTAAATCAAAACTATCAAGAAAACACTATAAAACATATCCAACTCAACGCGCGTAGCAGACCGAACAAAACGGATTTTTACACGTACGTAGGATATACAACGAAAACGAAAGTGGCACGCGAAGCCCGTCAAATCTGTCAAAGTCAATAAAATCACAATGGCGGCTGCGGCGGCGGCTTGCTTGACTTTAAAGCGAAAACGTACAGAAAAAATATTTTTGTGCGACGGAGTTCGTTAATAAATCGGTCACATAATATTTTTAATAGATGCCCTTAGTTTTTGTAAATTTTTCTACGTACTATACATGTCGCCCATTATGAACTATCTCCTTTCAGCGCTTTAGCTGAGAGATATGACACAAAAATTCGGTAGATGCGCTGGTACTCCCGTAGCTCAGTTGGTTAGAGCGTTTCCGGCTTTAGGAAAAGACGCGGGTCCGAGTCCCGTCGTGACGTGTGAATTTTATGTGTCATCATACCATTTGCAAACTTTTTGGATACCCTGCCAATTGACTACATAGACAATTCTATAGAAGTGCCTCGCAGAATGTAACATAAAACTTTTATTTTACTGCTTCAAGTGTGGACGAAACTATTTGACCCTCCCATAGACCCTTTTACTGTGTACCATACCCGTATTTTTACGTGATACTTTTATATACGATTAAATGATGCAATGTGCTGTAAACCAGCTCTGAGATTTTCAGAAGGCCAGTAGTACCGCTGTTTGTCGTTCAGAACTTCTAGTTAAAATATTTTTCAGAAGGCCAGTAGTCCCGCTGTTTGTCGTTCGGAACTTCTAGTTAAAATAATTTTCAGAAGGCCAGTAGTACCGCTGTTTGTCGTTCGGAACTTCTAGTTAAAATAATTTTCTTGCAATGAAAATGAATTATGAAAATGTTTTTTTTTTGCACTAACCAATTTGACAAAATCTAAGTAAAATGTTGGGGTCTTCATAAAAAGTAAGTAGTAAACGATACTTGTGTTAGAAGACCCGCTGTTGTCGTAGATGATTGTGTGTAAGGATGTGTGTTTGGCAACAAACTTATTAGTTAATAATATGTAGTATTTATGCTTATTTATAGGTATTATTAATAAATATATACATTTGATTAAATCAATAAAAAAATATTTCAGGACATGTATTTCTCACAAAACATAAACAATGTAACCTGGGGACATCTTGTTAAAAAAAAGAGATTCCGGATGAAGTGCGCTTCCACTTTCGTCCTTATCTAAACTTGTAACCAGGTAAGATGAAGGCCAAGCGCTTTCCCGTCGTACAAAAGTTTTATCCAGAATTACAGAGTTCACTATAGGTTTATTTATGCTATCAACTAAAGCAACAGATTAAAGGCAACAGCAGTCGTACTGTAATCTAATTACTACGCTAAGTAAATTAAAACGTGTATACATGCGAAGGAATACGTGGCGTTATATTATTTATTCTGTGGTATTGATTCGGTTGGGAGGTTTTACAGAAATACAGAACATACATGCGGAGGTATATAAAATATGTGTAATATGAACAAAATTGTGTGTGATAAATACAGATATTTGTTCTGTGTGTTCTAGGTGTTGTATCATAATTATCGTACGTATCTAGTTACATTATTATTTAAGAATTATATCCGTAATCTAGATCCCATATTACATATTAGTTTGGGGCTAAATAGCGCTGTGTGAAATTAATGTTCTGTAATATTTATAACTATATTTTGTTTATTCTGTGGTAAGTATTGATTTAGTTGGAAGGTTTTAAAGTTAAATACATAAATAGAAACAAAAGTAGTGAAAAAATATGAAAAAGCTTAGATCTATCAAAAGGCATGATTTGTTTGACTCCTGTCGTACCTCTGACATCAAGACCGCCTCTTTGGACTAGTGGTTCACTGACCGGTATCAGTCCCGGGTTCGAAGAAGGGGGAGTGAATTTGTGCTTGAATTAGTTGATGGAAGAATATGAAACAAATACAGAAAATCAAAACCGAAATGCTCTTCGGTAGCAATAACAAACATTTTGAGTAATAGTGAGGGTTGGTGTACTAAAATAGTGATGTGATCTAACATGAAGCAATATTATTATTTTTATATTTATATTATTCTGTATCGCGTAATTTATCTATATTTATCCCGATGTTTCGGAAGTGTTGTAGCGGTGGTCACTGGCAGACACGTGGGGATAAATATAGATGAAATTCGCGATAAATTGCCGTTTTTTCGTATCAAAACAATGTGTTTTAATTGCGAAAGTTCATGTTGTTTTACTAAATAGTCTGAAATAATTTCTAGAGAGTAGTTGACAATGGTTTCGCATTTCATAAGGCTTGAGCTTTTTGAAATACAAAACCACCACACCAACTACGCTCTCCATATAATTCAAAATGAGGCATGATAGCTCCTCTTAAAATAACTTCGCCAATCGGCTGGTGTCACCAGAAAATGAGATGAAAATCGTGAAACGTTTGCTTTAGTAATTGGATACCTTGTTTGCTCATTTTATTACCGTGGAGTAGATCAAATTAGTTGCCTTAAGCCTCACTCACTCTCACTCGCTTGAAAATAGCGACCGCTAGAAAACGGATATAGTGATTTTCATCCTATTGGTAAGCATATAGGTATGTTAAATACAGAATATTTTTTTTTTTATTGTATAATTTGATTATAATTTCCTTTAGTCTTCCTTGGGGAGTGGAATCGCTAGCTGTTCTAGCAACAGTTACAACAACGGTTACGTCTGAATGATCACAATACTGGTGTTAGGGCCTGTAAATGTCCTACTTAAGTAACTAGGTAATATAAGAATCTACCTACCTACAAAAAATGTTTTTTTATGTATTACTTGGTGTTGGGTGCGACGACATTTTGTTCTGTATGTTCCCCGATTACTAGAAGACGCCTTGACCAATTTGGAAAATTACTTTTTTGTTTGAAAGGGTGGTCCCATTAACATCATATCAAGATCTGATGATTGGATCCTGGAGAAATCGATGGAAATCTTCAAATATTATAGGCACACTTGAAGCGATTTGGGTATTTTTAGGGTGTATCATCTCAAAAGCAAAGAAAAACGCAACAAACAGTACTTTTCATAATAAAGTTTTTTAAAACTAAAGGTCCAATCATATTCGATGTCCATTTTATTATGCACCATTATTATGTTGGACATAACGCATTTCATGTCTAAAATCAGCAAAAATCTCATAAATCTTCAATCTTTTTATTATATTATGTGTTTCTGGGTGCAAAAAAAAACAACTTACTGGCGTATTTCTCTTTAATTTAAACTCGATAATTGATAATTTGAACTTTGCTGATTTTATTTGCTGACACAGTATAAAAAATATATAGATACGTAATTATTTGCCATTCAGAAATTCGCTATAACGAACATAATATAGCCGCTTTTTGGGAACCAAGATTTTATCGGGTCTGGGAGATTCGCGCCATGAATGTAAAATCCCGGTTGGGAAAATTAGGGTGATTTTATTTTTATTGTGCTCGTACTTATCCCAGGATGCGGAAGTGCTTTAGAAGACAGGGAATAATGAGGCACTTTTATATTAGGACTTTTAAAATGATAAGGTTTTTCAGAACGACTGTTTTATTTAGCTACAGCACCTACAATGATTACATTTTCTGCTGAACAAGTGACATGCCCTGGATTTCGTAACTATCACCCTGTCGAAATTTCTACCAATGCTTTCTTAGTGCGCACCTACTCTACCAGAGAAAGCATTTTTTTATGGGAAAGCGCTCGGTCTTCATCTCACCAGGTATTTCAAGTTATGATATGGCCAAATGTGGAAGCGAAACTTACACGGAATCCAACATTCTGAGGCATTTAGAGGTAGCTAGCCAGGCGGACTTATAAAAAGTCCACCTACCAATAAAAAAATTAACCAGTCCGAGTTTATGCCGTTCGCCTTGTGTGCTGGTCGCGATTCCGAACAGTCGGTGGATTTGACGTTTCAAAATGATCCTAAAAAATTTTAATTACTAAAAATTTTAATTATCAGTCAGTCAGTCGGCTTTACAAAGATAATAAAGCTTTTTTGCTATCATGATTTTCCCGATTGAATACTCTCATGGTTTATTATTAATTTAGTATAAATAAGAGGTAAGATACCTAAGATACAGTTCCTCAGTCAGTCTGTTGACCATTCCGGTTGATGTCCGCTTCTACTTTCGACCATAACTTGAAACCAGGTGTGATGAAGGTCATGAAACCAGGTGTGATGAATGTCAAGTATTTTCCCGTCGTACAATTAAAAAATAACCATAGCCTTCATCTCATTAGGGCTCCGATTCTACTAAACCAATCGTTCCAAAATGACAATGGTCGTAGTATCGTCGCAGTATATAGCCACTTTAGGTGCCTAATGGTGTTCTAGTAGTTTTTTTTATTTGTACGACGGGGAAGCGCCTTCATCTCACTTTATTTTTCAAGTTATGATAAGGTTGAAGGTTCCGGAGGTACGCTTCAGCACTTTATCCGGAATACACAACAATCTGAAGAACTGGCTATCTGAGCTCTAAATGCCGGAACACAACATTTTAAGAACGGTTGCTATGGCGACAGAATTTAGGTAAGATGGTGATAGCTAGGCGGACTTAAATCATTTCGTATCACCAACCAAACCATGCAAAATATTGTACTCACCCTAGTAGTTCTGAATCTGACAACGGTGGGTGAACCATTAGACCACAGAGGCGGTTAATGCGGTACATGGCTGTGAGGAATGAAAGAATAAAACTTTGTGTGGCAAAGAAAATCAAAGAGATTATATATATATACATATATATTATATATAGATAATAATGATAGGAAGCAATATATTATGTAACTATACATCACAATAACCTGCCAATTATTCGGTAGATAGCCTGAAATCTAAGACTTAATGCCAATTAACAAGAAGTCTCTTGACGAAATAAATAAATATTACAGGACATTAAAAATTACAGGACATAAATTTCACACAGCGCCATCTAGCCCCAAACTAAGCATAGCTTGTAATATGGGAACTAGATTACGGATATAATACTTAAATACATTTTTTTTTAAAATTTGTAAATACATACTTATCATACAATACACACCCAAACACAGAACAAACATCTATATTCATCACACAAATGTTTGTCCTGGGTGGGAATCGAACCCACAACCTACAGCGCAGAAGGCAGAGTTACTACCAACTGAGCTATGAGGCTTGTTAGGCTTGAAGTCCATGAAAATTTAATGAATATTTCAATTATTAGTTTATTAGATACTGCTCGAAGTTTTCAGCAGTAAGGTCAAAACGAGTGTTTTAACTTTGTCGAACAAGCTTCTTGGTTCTTTGTTAATAAGATTGGGGTGCACGTAATTCTCAAATTTGAGGGTTGTTTGAATAACCAAAAAACCCAAGCAACTCAAGCGGGAGCTTAGGAGGTGCCTATACTGAGGCAGACATTTCATAACAACACAACAAGCCTCATAGCTCAGTTGGTAGTAACTCTGCCTTCTGCGCTGTAGGCTGTGGGTTCGATTCCCACCCAGGACAAACATTTGTGTGATGAATATAGATGTTTGTTCTGTGTTTGGGTGTTCTATCATATAGTAAGTATGTATATAAAAAAAAAAAAAAGTATTTAAGTATCCGTAATCTAGTTCCCATATTACAAGCCATGAGTAGTAGGGATTCGCCGGTTCTGGCCCACTTTCAAAGGTTAGGTTAGGAGTAGTAGGTATTCACCGTTTCTGGCTCAAGGGGGTCGAAAAATTTTTTGGAAATTGGGCACCCTGGATTGGTCTGTCGCATGATTCAACGTACCTGCCTCAGGGGGTGCGAAAAGAAAAAATAAAATAATAATTTGAAAATTGGGCACCCTGGATCGGTCTACCCAATTCTTTTTAGGCTTTCTCAACGCTTAACCGAGATAGGAATTTTAATTGCATGCTCCTAGTATGTCTCATTAAGTCATTACTAATGACATACTCGGCACTAATCATCGTCGCTCTAATTATATTCATACCAATGAAACCACACTTTCTATTTTCACATTATTTTATTTCAACCAAAATAACATCTAAACATATTATATACCAATATATCATTTAAAATACTATTGCTCCTGAATAATCTCACAAATTCTGTTAAGGATAAACCATTGAATTTGTGGTAGATATACATCAGACTGTACTCGCCGCATACTGAGGTCCAATCATTTTGCAGTCGACATCTATTGTAATCCCATTTTCTTGCGTTTCTTTTTAAAAACCTTAGGTGATGGCCGGTAGGCGGTCTACCGTAAGAATCAAAGTATTCCCCGACGCTATTATCGTCAATGTGTATAGCAACCCAATGAGATCCAGGTTTTGAGTCAGGATCTAAATTGCTTATAAGGTATGTAGGGGCTTGTACGCGTATTGGCAATCTGTTAGCAGCATATACGTTGTATTGTAAGCGTGTATGAACATTATTTAAATGTTGTTGTATTTCTAAAATGTGTATAAATAATTATGTAAATACGGTAGTTTTAGTATTGTAAATTCATGTTGTAATATGTAATAAATGTTGAATGGTTTAATTAGTTTTATATAAATATGTTTAATGAGTGTAAATAAAAAATGATTTTTATCAGAGAATGTGTTATTTGTTACAATACCCTCATAGAATCTACACGTCAAACAGAGATAAAATGAATCAATTTCTTCATCCATTTACCGCAATTGTTGCTGGTCCAAGTGGTTGTGGAAAATCAAAATTTGTTACAAACTTTATAAAATACATTACAGAGATATGTGACAAGCAATTTAGTCAAATAACTTGGTGTTTTGATGAAATGCAACCTTTGTATAACTTACCAAATGTAAACTACGTTCACGGGATACCAGATTTAAGTATGTTTGATGGCAAGGATGCTAACCTGGTAATTATTGATGATCTTATGAGAGAATCTGATGGTAGAGTGGTTGATATATTTACCAAAGGAAGTCATCATAGAAACTTGAGTGTTTTTTACATCACGCAAAATTTGTTTCATCAAGGAAGGGGTCAACGAGATATTTCATTAAATTCAAGCTACATCATCTATTTTAAAAATCCACGTGATAAGACACAAATTCGATACCTAGCTCGTCAGGTATCACCAGAAAATACCAAATTTATTCAAGATGCTTATAAGGATGCAACCACAGAAGCACATGGATATATAATGATAGATCTTAAGCAAGGAACAGATGATATTTGTCGAATTAAAACTAAAATATTCCCTGAAGATGGTTATTGCATAGTGTACGTCCCAACAAAGGACTTTAAATATTCGAAGACTCAACAAATCCCGATCACTTTTAAATAATGACTCGTAGTCTCAAGACGCATCAGAATTTATTAAACGCACTAAATACACTTAAACCAAAATATCAACAAGTTATATTAAAGGTATGTGATGATGATGAAATAAATTGTATCTGTGAGTGTATTCACAACGTTCTTCAGGGAAAAGTTCCACTCGACAAAAAACAAAAGAGTAAATTGAATAAATTCAAATATTTACTGCGGAAATTGGTTAGAAAAGGATCAAAAAAAGAAAGAAAGAAAATTTTAATTCAAAAAGGTGGAGCTTTCCTCCCAATCATTTTAGGTTCTATTTTAAGTGGATTGATAAGTTCACTTGTTTAAAAATGGAACATGCCAAAAAAATGGTGCTCGTGGAACCCAGCTTGATTGATAAATTAAACCGAATTAACACTCAACATGGGGTTGACAATCCAAGAACACGATTGGACACAGAAATGCAGAATATTTTAAATAGTAATATAGATGATAGAAAGAAATGTATCCTGTACTTACAAATTTTGCAAAGATTTCTACATTTCACTGAAGAAGATCGTCGACCTGTTGAATTACCGATAATAACATCAAATCATTCACCTGTAATAAGTAAAGATTCAAATATAAATAATACCATAAAAAACGAGCACGTAGTTGACTCTCCGACTTCGAGCGAGGAAGGTAATCATCAAGAAAGTCTCCTCACCTCATTTGAGTCTCCCAACGAAAGCGTTCCATCCCCTTTGAAGACTCCATACTCAATAAAACAAATATTAAGTTTAATACCTAAAACTTATAACAAAAAGGGTGAGTTATTGTTAAGTTCGCTATCTCTGAGTAAAAATAGAAACAAAGTTCATTGGAGAAATGATGGCACAGTTGTGATTGATAATAAAGCAATTCCTGGAAGCAATATTATAGATCTAGTGAACGATATACTAAGACCATTAAAGAAATGTGATCCAATAGGCTGGAAAGAGTTCTCTCAAGGATTGAAAGATATAAAAATACCACTTACATACATTGGGAATCCTAAGAGGAGTCAGTACATCAGTGAACTGCGGCTTAAAGATAACAGTAACATTTCAAAAGTCGAGGAATCGTATTCAACACCCACTAGTAATTATGCGAATAAACTACGCAAGAAGATCGATTGGGAAAAATGGACCCCTTATTAGAAATAAATAGAATATATTATGATCCTGCACATCCTGCTGGATATGGAAGCATTCATAAATTAACTAAAGCTATGAAAGGTAAAATGAGTATAAAAGAAATTAAAAAATGGTTACAGGACCAAGAGGCATACACACTCCACAAACCTGTTCATAAGAAATTTCCTCGTAATAAGTATATATTATCAAACCTAAATGAACTTTGGCAAGCGGATTTAAGTGATATGAGAACGTATTCTAAACTAAATGATGGTTTTAATTACATTTTGTGTGTGATCGATGTGTTTTCAAAATATGCGTTTGTTAGACCTATGAAAAATAAAAACTCTGAAACAGTTAAACAATGTTTTGAAAGTATTTTTAATGAAGCTAAAATCACTCCAACACACATTCAATCAGATAAGGGAACAGAGTTTGTTTCAAAGGAGGTGCAAACATTTTTAAGAAATAAAAATATCAACTATTACACAACAAACAATCCCGATATTAAAGCTAGCATTGTTGAAAGGTTTCAAAGAACACTTAAGATGAAAATGTGGCGTTATTTTTCACATAAAAATACTCACAGATATGTAGATATTTTACAAGATTTAGTTTATGCATATAATCACAGCTATCATTCCAGCATAAAAATGTGTCCTTGTGATGTAAATTTTAACAACATAATGACTGTCTGGAATAACCTTTATGAAAGAAAAAAATATCAGTCAAGAATCTCAGATACCACCTTACCGAAATTTCATATTGGTGACCATGTACGAATAACTAAATATAAACATATATTTCAAAAAGGATATGAATCGAATTGGAGTGATGAAATTTTTATTATATCTTCGATCATAGAGAGGACACCATGGGTAGTATACACATTGAATGATTTGCAAAATGAACCAATAACAGGTACATTTTATGAAAAAGAACTACAGAAAGTAAATTACAACCCCACTGCAAGTTACAAAATAGATAAAATCATAAGCACGCGCTACTCTGGGAACAGAAAGCAATTGTTTGTGAAGTGGAAAGGTTATCCAAATAAATTTAACAGTTGGATTTTGGCTTCTAGCATAAAATAACTACAAAATGAAAGAAAGTTTTTATATTACTCTACTAAGCAACAGCTCTATGGAATACTTTCCACAAAACACTACATCTCTTTTTTCTACTAAACTACCAAAATCAATCATTTTGGAAGGATCATGGACCGTTGGTATTGTTGAATTTCAATATCCAAGCACAATGTTTACTGTTCAAGAACATGAAAACATAGTTTATGTAACAAAGTGGATGCTGATGCCTAACGAACAGAAACCATCAAAAGTGTACTACAAAACGCACATACCAGCCACCAACTATGATGATATCAATCATATCTTATCAGCATTAAACAACATAAAAGAACATGTCAAATTCCGTTATGATGAGTTATCAAAGTTCGTCTCCGTTTCTGTAATGGATGAATCAATAACATCAATAACGTTATCACCTAAGCTGTGTCTACAACTCGGGTTTGAACCTTCTAGAAACTTGGTAACTAAGGGCATAGGGAAATGTCCAGCGAATTTGCATTTAGGGCTACCATCTCAATTATTAGTTTACTGTGATGTAATTGATCCACAAATAGTTGGTGATGTGATGACACCTTTACTTAGAATCATACCATTAGACCCTTCAAAATATATTTATGGAGCTAATAAAATGCATGTATTCTCACCACCTCACTACCTACGTGTCATGCGTAGAGAGTTTGATACTATTGAAATAGATATAAGATCAAACACAGGTGAAAAAATACCATTCCAGTTTGGAACAGTCTGTGTTAAACTACATTTCAAAAAAATATAATGCAATCTTTACAAAATAAAATATCTTGTCCTTATGAAAACTATTACTCTCACCAAGCGGGTTCAGGTATTGGAGTAATCTACAGAGGTGCACCATATCAACGGGGGCATGGAATTGGTAGCTTTTTAGGAGGGCTGTTTCGATCAGTTTTACCTCTATTCTCCAGTGGAGCGCGAGTGATTGGTAAAGAGGCTTTAAATGCTGGTGTGGGGTTGCTGTCGGATTTAGTTAGCGCGCGACCTATGGAAGAATCAATTAAAAACCGGCTGAAAGAAGTTGGTGCAAATTTAAAGCGAAAAGCTGATGATAAAATTGATAGAATCAATATGTCTGGATCAGGATATATAACTAAACGGAAACAACTAGCTTCGTTCATTCCACAATTAGCTGCTAAAGTAAAAGCTACAAATAAGAAAAAAAAATTGAATCGTAATAATATCAAAGATATATTTTCATAACAAAAATAATATTAAATTAAAAATGTCTTTCTTACATAGCCATTCGTGTGAGTGTATTAAATCAGAATTAGACTTATTTGCCTTACCCTCAACACAAACAAGTATAGAAAATGGATTGTGGATACATTACAAACCTATTTCATCTTTAGCTGACGATGGCCCCATCGAATTTCAAGTACCAGGAACTGGAGAGGATTATATTGATCTATCGCACACTTTGCTTCATATAAAAGCTAAAGTACTAAACCAGGACTCAACGAAACTTGCTTCTACAACAGTAGTAGCTCCTGTTAATAATTGGTTACATTCTCTGTTTTCCCAACTTGATGTTTACTTGAACCAAAAGCTTGTATCACCACCGAACAACACTTACCCTTATCGCGCATATTTGGAAACTCTATTGAACTATGGTTCAGCAGCTAAGAAATCTCATTTGACTTGTGGTCTTTGGTATGAAGATACCGCTGGAAAAATGAATGCTACAGATGACAAAAATGGAGGGTTCACTAAACGACAAGAATTTGCTTTTGAGAGTAAAGAAATAGAAATGATTGGACATTTACATGGTGATATTTATAATCAAGAAAAATTTTTAATCAACGGTGTTGAAATGTCTGTTAAACTAGTGCGTTCTAGAGAATCATTTAATTTGATGGCTTCCTCGAATGATATAAAGTTTAAAGCATGCATTACAGACGCCACACTTATTGTTCGCAAAGCACGAATCAATCCATCAGTTTTACTTGCACATCAGAAAGTGTTAGCCTCTACTACAGCTAAATACCCTATAACTAGAGCTGAAGTTAAAGTTTTAACGATTCCATCGGGGGTACAGGGAAAAACGTTGGATAACATATTTTTGGGACAAGTGCCTAAGAGAGTTATAGTTGGTTTTGTTAATAATACCGCATTCAATGGTAGCCTCACTAAAAATCCATTTAACTTTGAAAATTATGATATAAATACATTTTGTTTGTATATTGACGGACATCAAATACCTTCAAAAGCTTTACAACCATCATTTCAAAATAATGTTTATACTTCAGCTTATCACACGTTGTTCTCTGGAACAGGTATACATTTTCTTAATGAAGGTAATGGGATATCTAGAGAACACTATGCTAACGGTTTTTGCCTACTAGCGTTTGATCTTACATCTGATTTGTCAGCTCATTCTTCGACACATTGGAATCTTATTAAACATGGTAGCGTAAGACTAGAAGTTCGTTTTGAATCAGCACTTTCACAAACCATCAACTGTATTGTGTATGCAGAGTTTGATAATGTTATAGAAATTGATAAAAACCGTAATGTAAATGTAGATTACAGTAGTTAATAATGATTAGTTTTAAGATCGATTGTATCTAGCTAATAATTTCTTGTTAAAGATAAGATATTGAAATAAAGTTAAAAATTACAAAAAATGCATTTATAATTTACCTCTACGTTGATCAAACCCATCTTATCCTACTTTTAAAGAATGTAAGTATCAATATTTTGTCACTTGTATCTGACACTTGCAATCGATACGACATAAGATGGATACTTTGGAAATACAGCAACATTTAAATAATGTTCATCCATGCTTACAATACAACGTATATGCTGCTAACAGATTGCCAATACGCGTACAAGCCCCTACATACCTTATAAGCAATTTAGATCCTGACTCAAAACCTGGATCTCATTGGGTTGCTATACACATTGACGATAATAGCGTCGGGGAATACTTTGATTCTTACGGTAGACCGCCTACCGGCCATCACCTAAGGTTTTTAAAAAGAAACGCAAGAAAATGGGATTACAATAGATGTCGACTGCAAAATGATTGGACCTCAGTATGCGGCGAGTACAGTCTGATGTATATCTACCACAAATTCAATGGTTTATCCTTAACAGAATTTGTGAGATTATTCAGGAGCAATAGTATTTTAAATGATATATTGGTATATAATATGTTTAGATGTTATTTTGGTTGAAATAAAATAATGTGAAAATAGAAAGTGTGGTTTCATTGGTATGAATATAATTAGAGCGACGATGATTAGTGCCGAGTATGTCATTAGTAATGACTTAATGAGACATACTAGGAGCATGCAATTAAAATTCCTATCTCGGTTAAGCGTTGAGAAAGCCTAAAAAGAATTGGGTAGACCGATCCAGGGTGCCCAATTTTCAAATTATTATTTTATTTTTTCTTTTCGCACCCCCTGAGGCAGGTACGTTGAATCATGCGACAGACCAATCCAGGGTGCCCAATTTCCAAAAAATTTTTCGACCCCCTTGAGCCAGAAACGGTGAATACCTACTACTCCTAACCTAACCTTTGAAAGTGGGCCAGAACCGGCGAATCCCTACTACTGCCATGCTTAGTTTGGGGCTAGATGGCGCTGTGTAAAAATTAATGTCCTATAATATTTATTTATATTTATATTTATTTATAAAGCTATATTCATATTCTAGGTCTAGAATAGATAAGAGTAGGTATGTGCATGTCTGGCATTCTAGCTGGAGTCATAAAGAGGCGCGTGTCCAAACGAGAAGCAATAGCTATCACAGATTGATTCTCGCTGAAGAAACGTACAATACTCAGATGTAGGTCCCATATCTTTAAGAGAGTTTAAGAGAGCTCAGTGCACCGATGATTCACTCTCCGGTACAAACGCAGTTTATCGTAAATTTCAAAATGGCGTGTCCGATTCAATATAAATTTTCCAGGTTTAATTGGATAGAGGTAATCTAGGTTTGCTTTACTTTTGCTTAACTAAAATTGCAACTTTTCCTGCATCTGTGGTCTAGAGGTTCGCCCACCTGTATCAGCTCCAGAAGTCCTGGGTTTGATACCCAGGAAGATATAATTTTGTGCTTAGTATGGTAAGTGGCAGGACTTTGTTGAATTCCGCCTGGCTAGCCACCACCATCTTATCTAAGTCGATCGCCATAACAAAAATTTTAAATTGTTATATTCTGGTACTTGAGGTAAGAAAGCCAGTTCCTTGTTCTGTTGAGGATTTCAGGTGAAGTGCGCTTCTACCTTAAGATTTATCATAATTTGAAACTGCGTGAGATAAAGGCCAAGGCGTACGATAAAAAAAGCACAACAAAAGGCAGTGTTTAAATGTCAAAATCAGATGTTTCGAAACTGTAACAGTAAAGGCCTTAATACACAGGTATGAAGGCCTTTACTATTACAGTTTCGAAAACCATTTCACGTTTCGCTTTTGTCCTGTAAAATTACAGGTGGCACCTCATATTGTTCCCAGACAGCGGCTTTTGTAACTGTGTAGGGTGATTGCGAACAAAAGGTTTGATTTGATTGATTCACCGTCACAAAGGCATGGCAGCGGTGCCTCCAATATGGAAATTATGAAAATACTTGATTGTTTGCGTCGATGCTTTGAAAGAAAAAGTTCAAAGTTTAATTGGTCAGAAAGAAGAATCAGCTTGGAAGTTATTTTGTCAGCATAATCTTATAGCGTAAGTAGGTTCTTAGTTTTTTAAATTTCTTATTTCATGTCATTTGCTGCCAAAACGTATTTTGCAGTTGACAAAAACCTCTTTTAGTAGCTGACCGATTATTAAATCAGCCTTAAGTATTATTATAATATATTCAGGTAATATCTTTAAGATCAGCCTTTGCCTGTTTTTTAAAATTACGTGCAATTTACAAATGAACAAAAAATATCCAATTATCTATACTAGCAATACCGGTAAAAAGAGTTCCATTTCTAGTAAGCTTGAATAAAAACAGACACCATTTCCAATCATCGCACGTCAATAATTACTCGAATTAATAATTTTCTCTTATGATGAACCTACCACAGTAATGGATTTCTGTTGCAAGGATGAAAACACTCTAACACAACTAGATAAGGTTCAAAATATTTATTCAAACGGTTGTCCGATATCTGTAAGAAGTCCGTGTCATTTACAATTTTCCGTTCTGTTGAACCGAAAATAGGGTTATCGCGTTCCTTTGGATAGTGGAAACCCGCAGTTATGCCAGATGTCTGTGGGATTGAATACCACATGTTAAGCAAAAGCTTAGCATAAGGCTACACTTTCTTGCCTTTGTATAGACGAAGGCGAGAAATAACTTTACAATGCTCAACACATTTACTCATTCTTTTTTTTATTGTACGACGGGGAACCGCTTGGCCTTCATCTCACCAGGTAACATGTTAATATAAAGCCGAAGGTGGAGGCGCACTTCACCCGGAATCCTCAACAAACTGAGAAACTGGCTATCTTACCTCTGAAAGCCGAAATACAACAATTTTAGAATTGTTGTTATGGCGACAGAATTAGAAGGCCAAGCGCTTCCCAGTCATACAAAAAAAAAACATTAGAACTTACTTGACTTTTGCGCTTTGATTGTATTTTTCCTTAAACTTTAAGTGAAGTCTCAGTTCTGAGTAGATTTGTTAAGCAGACTTTGAATATTTATCTCAAAAAATAGGTAGATGGGCGGGTACATATTAATTTTTAAGCGATTTGACAGCCCATTCTTACATGATTGTTATTATTTTTCTTGTTTAATTAGGTGTTATACTAAATCTTTTTCATAAAATTTGTGTCCTCGCAAAAATTGGGGCCTATTATTGTTTTGTAGCCGAACAGAGCCGATAATATATCAAACCTCTTTATTTTTGCGTGTACAATAGCATTTTATTATTTCCTCTTTGTACCCTATCAGTTCGTGCCAAGTTCCAACTTAGTTCCAGACCTCTTTGTGGCGGAAACGAAATGCTACAGTATTAATTGGTGTCTGACCATTGGTAATTTCCACAGGAACGTTTGAAACAACTTTCAACATAAAGTTACAAAAGTTGTTGTTGTTGCTCTATGATGTAAAAGTTTTATATGAGCTATTTACAGTACAGTTAAGGTTTTTAAACAAAAACTTAATAGCGTTCCTAGGAAAGAAGTCTTTTCCTATAGAAGGCAGTAAGATACTAAAGGATCAAAATGTTCAGAGTTCTGAAGAAGACCATATAAAATATCCTGCTTAAGTAACGTACGCAGAACCGACCTTAATTCAAAAATATTTAAAAAAAAGTGGGAGCGGAAGGGAAGCAGAAGAAGAAGAAAAAAATGAAGGAAAAGAAAAAGAAAGAAGCTTCGACACCTACTTATGATGCTGTCAGTTTTGCCCATCCAAGACCCAATGCGCGTGGATTTTTTTGTTTTTGTTAAATTGTACGACGGGGAAGCGCTTGGCTTTCTTCTCACCTAGTTACAAATTAAGATAAGGCCAAAGATGGAGGCGCACTTCACCCGGAATCCTCCACATACTGAGGAACTGGCTATCATACCTTTAGATGCTGGAACACAATAATTTAAGAATTGTTGTTGATGATGGCGACAGAATCAGGTAAATGGTGGTAGCTAGCCAAGCGGACTCAAACAATATCCTTCCACCAACCAAAAATCGTAATGCGATAAAATAAATAAATTGTAGGCAAATCAACAAACGTGTAAGAAGGTTTAGTTCATGGCAGTATCTGGCTCTAAGAAGTAAATAAGGAGTGATTGGATACTGAAATTGGCTGACAGGATGAAGATGGAGTCTATTTGTTAAGCCCGTCACCATTAGGATAAGTGATTTTCTGGTAGCTTAAGTAATAAATAAGTGTTTATCATGAATACTTGCAAAACCGCGTCTGTGGTCTAGTGGTCTAGTGGAAACCCACATATTTCAGATCCAGAGGTCCCGGGTTCGATCTCCAGGGGGAGCAATATTGTGCTTGGTTTGGTTGGAGGTAGGAGTTTGTTTAAATATGTCTGGCTAGCTACCGCCACTTGAGGCATTCCTCGTAGCGCAATCAGATGAAGCGCACCAAAGGACTTCCACATAGTGCACCCGTTTTGGTCCGCTTCATTCAGTAGGTGTAAATGTTAGGTTTTTATTCCTCGTTGCACACCAATGATAATGTAGGGTCTAGTGATGGGGTTGTTTTTCATCTAATTAGTAACCTATAAGTGGAAACGTATAATTAGCCTTCAGCTGACATGTATCCAGCATGAATATTTATCATAGTTAATCATGTTTTGTATAAGTATATTTAGTAAACATTTTTGGACATAATTTTTTTATGGAACAACAGTGGAATCATCACTAGACCCTACATTGTCATTGGTGCGCAACGAGGAATAAAAATTTAACATTTATACGTACTAAATGAAGCGCACCAAGACGGGGGCGCTACGACGAATGCCTCCACCATCTTACCTAACTATGTCACCATAAAAACAATTCAGCAGCAATAACTTGAATATGCTATTAAACAAGCATAACGATATTGATTTGTTCTGCTCTAGTGTAGAAACCGTGAGGCGGCGGCGCTGTGGAGACTTCTTCTCTACGTGGCAACAATATTAGAGGGTAGTCAATTATTTAGATCTGTTTTATACAATGCTTATTTTTTATTTTTATCTATTGTGTTATATATCCTGTCCAGTTCAAACAGTTCTTTATGTATCTATACCCTTTATCTATACGTGAAAACCTTTAATTGGCCTTCTGTGTTATATTGTTGTGTCTATCTAATATTGATGTGCTGTTGGTTTTCCTTCAAATAAATAAATTCTTAAAAACTAAAGTTGTGTTCCGGCAATTAGAGGTATGATAGCCTAGTTTGTTGAGGTTTTCGGGTGAAAAGCGCTTCCACCTTTGGCCTTATCATAACTTGAAAATTAATGAGATGAAGGCCAAGCATATAACCGTCGTACAATAAAAAAAAAACAACCACATAGTTGGTTATCATAGTGGCGGCGTTCTGCACTGTGGTGATGTTGATGATGATGATGGATATGCAAGTAGATGGTATTTTTTATATATTTACGGTAGCCAAGCGTTGATCACCAACATAATTGAAAAATAAGTAAAATGGTGCCCTAAGATGTTTGTCATTTGTCTGAAAGGAACCTGTTCGCTATGGACTTGAAGACTCCAGATTGTATTGGTGCGGGCTTCTGTTGTAACTTCAGAACCTATACCTAACTGTTTTATGTATGCTCAAAGAATAAAGATCAAAGTTGAAAGGTACCCACATAAAATAACTTTTCCAAAAGGCTCCAATAATAATATCAGAACTTCCAAAGCATCGTGCAATATTACTGTGATATTTTAAAGTTTCTAGTGCTTCTGTGGAACTCAACGTTATAAAATATACCTAGGCGCTTTGGAAAGTCTAGTAAATTTTTAATATGAACTGCAGTAAAAGCAGAAATCGATTTCCCTCTCATATATTTCTCATCGACGCATCCGTAGTTGTGAAACAAAGCCTGGTCTAGTATTGGGAAGTTTTGCCATAACTCTCACTGTCGGCAGGCAGTAGGAGATTTTTTTTGCGGATTTTTTTTGCGGACAAGCCAGTGGCTGGATCACGAATGTCTAATTTTATCGTAGCGTATTTACGTTTCGGTTACGGACCTTTACATTACTTTGAAGCACGAAGCACTATCGTATCACTCACGTAACAACGATAGGTAAACGTGAGTGACGTCGAGTGACGATACGTTAACGTTACCTTTACATTACGATACATGTGTCAAAAGGTTAGTGATCGCAAATTTAGTTCTATTTACGTACTGTTGAGGCGCTGTGCGAAGTCCTATACAAAATGCTAACGTGAACGATACGCTTACCGTACGATAGCATATTCGTGATCGGGCCTCAGTAACGCTGCTCATGCTATTGTCTAAAATCTAACAGAAACAGTCTACGTCATTTAATTCCTAGGAATTAAGAAGGTCCAGAAAAACTTCTTTCTCATACAAACGTTGTTTGTCGTTATGTTGAAATATTTTGTCCCATTCAAATGTTGTTTTGAAGTTATAATAAGCTTTAAATAATATAGATATATAGATTTGCATTGCTTTACTTTTATAATATTTTTATCTAAATTGAAGTAAGGGCAAAACAATTTTGCTCTCTTTTGCATATAAAAAAAAAAAGTTTCAGCCACCAAGCAACAAAGCTGTATTCCGGTTCAAAGGGAGCCTCCCTTTGAACCGGAATACAGCTTTGTTACACCATTATGCCTCAAGTTGACGGGCGCAATGTAGTGCCGTGTAAAAACTAAAAATGTTTTGAATTTGGAATGCAAGGAATGTTGAATGTTATTGTAGACTGTGACACTCCATTCATATTCAAAACCCAAAAACAAGATTTTAAATAAAATTATGTAATATGCGACATTTATTAATATGATTCTGTGTACCTATTTATTTCATTAATAACATACAAATCAATATCTTATAACATTCTGTTCTTGAAGGGATTTTAGAGGGATCATAGAAACTCGTTTAAATTGCTGCACTAAGGATACGTCAATCAATAATAATGTAAACAGAAAACAGCTAATAGCTTGCTTGGAATGTTTGAGTAACTATTTCCGTTTCAGCAACTGCGTGGACGTTTCATTTAATTAATTTTATTTCAGAAACAATTGCAAACAAAAGTAAACTTTATCATTATTTATACATAACATTTACACTGAAGGTTGTATCAACTAACCTTTTTTTTTTTTTACAAATATTTTAATATAGGTTCCCTTGTAGCTCAGTTGGTTAGAGCGTTTCCGGCTTCAGAAAAAAAAGCTGGTTTTGAGTCCCGTCGTGGGTTGTGATATTTTGTGTCATAATTACATCTATTTTTTTAACAGTTTTTCTAGAAAAGCGAGTTTTTGGAAAAAAAAATGTTTTTACATATTTGAGTTCTTTGTTTAATAATAAAATAAATAATGTATGTGCGCAAAGTTGTTGGAACACTTTCAAAATTAAAATTTATAAATTTTACTTTATGCATTTAGTAAAGGAAAGTAACCTTCAGACTATGCGTAAGTAAAACTATTAAAACCTCTTTTGCTATATTTTATGTTCATGATGAGCTTACATTTAATCATAATCGGATTTAAAAACGTTGTATTTTTCGTGGTAATGTAGCTGATGACAAGGCACTGACACCCTAATGGCTGAACATTTAAAATATTGTCGTACCCACTGTACAGTTATATCTGTAGAAAATAATTATTTGAAAACATTTTTTTTAGTACTTTCTTTCTTTGAACTTCAGTATCGCTTATTCTCCAGTTTTGCACAAAGGCGACTCCGTTGTGGAACTAGAAATTTGATCCATGACTTTTTTTTTACGACGGGGAAGTGGCCTTCATGTCACCTGGTTACAAGCCGAGATAAGGCCGAAGGTGGAGGCGCACTTCACCCGGAATCTTCAACTAACTGAAGAACTGGCTATCTAACTCTAAATGCCGGAACACAACAATTTTTCTAAGAATTGTTATTATGTCGACAGTATTAGGTAAAATGGTGGTAGCTAGCCAGGCGGACTTAAACAAAACCCTACCACCAACCAAATCAAGCACAATATTGCTCCCCTGGGACTCGAACCCGGGACCTCTGGATCTGAAATCGGTGGGTTGAATCACTAGACCACAGAGGCGGTTAAAATTAACTTTATTCTAATGTTAAATGTATGAGTAATTCTGTTTTCAAACGCTATTGTTGTATCTTTGCATTCGACGATACCAAGCTTTCAGAAGACGTTCCGATTTTCAAAAATGTGTCACTGATTACTGTGACGACAAGCGGCGATGGGTTTGTGTTGCAATTTGTCACGTATTGAATGCTAGTAACTTAGGCGAACCGTAAGTGGTGACAGAGGTTAGACCATTAATCTCGCAAAACCAATAACAGGGAAGTAATTCAAGTTTCCGGATGGTCACAATGTAAAACGGAGTACGGATCATAGAACTTCTGTCAGATAGGTAGGTGTGATACCTTTAAGTATGTAAAGATGATACAATTGTCAAGTTGCCGTGATATTTATCTTATTTAAAATGCATACCTGTGATTGGCTGTTTCACAAACTTGTAAACTTGTAGTTTTCAAAGTAGATTCTTTTTGTAGTTTAGTTTATGTAATTTGCGGTTTTATCGCATAGAGCGGTCTCCAGAAAATCTTAGATATGTTTTTATTCCTTTGTAATTCAAACTCAAGCCGAATAATATTGTTAAGGATAACCACGTTAAACGAGCTTGAATTTCTTATCAGTTTCATTAATTTATTATTTTAAAGTCTGCTGTACTTGCGTTTCCCCTAAATGAAATGGTATCAACAAAAAAGAACACAGTTTTAGATTTTTCATTTTAAAATTCAGTATGTTTTTTTTTGTACGACTAGGAAGCGTACAAAAAAAATCCTTTATCTCACCTGGTAACAAGTTGAGGTAAGGCGCACTTCATCGCAGCGCGCAGAGTAGTCTTGTTTGGAGTAATTAATAATCTAGTTCCGCAATATCTCTTTGACAACTTTACTTGGGCCAGAACCCATTCAAAATATCTTAGTAGACCATGTACTTTTATTTTTTCCACACCGAAGCACAAATCTATAGCATTTCGAGGCTTCTTCAAATATGCTGCTTCTCGGTGTTGGAACAATGTACCTCCGCCGATGAGTGCGCACGTTTTCAAATACCGTCATAGAGAACTACTCATTGCTGATCAAATATGAAAACTGGGTTGAACCAAAATTGTATCTTAACTGCAATCGTTGCACAGCGTTCTTTGAGGTAATTAGATACACAGGGTCGGGATGGGAGTAAGTTGTAATCGCCAGGTTTGACTTTTTTGATTACGATAGCTAACTGAGGAACTGGCTATTTTACCTCTAAATGCCGGAACACCACATTTTTTTTAAATTGACATTATGGCTACAGAAATAGGTAAGATGGTAGCAAGCCAGGCGGACTTCAACCAAATCCTACCACCAACCAAACTTAGCACAATATTGCTCCACCTAGAGATCGAACCCGGGACCTCTGGATCTGAAATCGGTGGGTTGAACCACTAGACCACAGAGGCGGTTTAAAAATATGCTAGTATATTAATATTATATAAATTTATGTACCCTCAATATACTATTATGTTGTAGCGGCTTTAATATTGAACTTTTTGAGTTCCAAAATAGCTTTTCAAAATATTTTACCGTCCAGGCAGCGTTCGTACAAACGCATTCGTTTGACTTTGAGTTGAGTTGAGTTGCAAAATTAAGCGACACACAAACCCCTGTTATTTTAACAGGATGAGTTATTTTATTTTTTTACTGTACGACGGGGAAGCGCTTGGCTTTGATCTGATCTGGTTTCAAGTTTTACAGGGCCAAAGGGCGAGGCACACTTTACCCGGAATCTTCAGCAAACTGACTGAGCATAGTCAGTTTCACTGACTATTTTACCTGTAATGCTAGAGCATAACAATTATTCAGAATTGATTTAATGGCGACAAACATAAGTTAGATGGTACCTATAGCCAGGTGGTCTCAAGCAACGACCTTCCACCGACCAAACCAAGCACAATATTGTACTCCCATTGGGATCAAACTCGGGACATCTGGATCCTAAAAGTCTATCCTAGTATTGGTTAAAGATATTTTTATCGGGGCGATTACATTCTCGTAGTTCTGGAGATTGAGCAACATCTTCTTATTTCATCATGTTCTACTTCTAAGCTTATAACCCTTACCCCTCTGTAATATCAGTGGGTCTTATCTGTTGTTTGTTGAACAAATTCCGATTCAAACCGAACTGACTATGCAAAAACCGATTGAACACATTTTCAAATTTCTTTGTTCGAGTACATTCCAATTTAAACTCTGAAGTGATCAATACGGAATTACGCAAGAGTTTGTTCCGGATTAAGTTGTATTTTGGTACCCAGTACATTTTTTATTTGTTTTGTTATGCATGTACAGCTTTGATAGACGCGATTTTTACACAATGGTGAATTTGATAACAACAATTTGCGGTTTGTCATTTGTGATTTGCAACTGTGGTGTTTTGTAAATAAAAGTCATCATTTAATCATAATGACTGCAGTGGTATGAATACTAGCTAAAGTACCCGTAATAAGTAATTAGGAATGGCTGTAGATACCTGGTATCTAGCTTGTACTGAACGACAGGGTTCCTAGTTTCTACACGGCCCGTCCCGATAATTCTGAAATCTTATGTCCAGATCTAATTATACTATTTCATATAAAATATAGAAGAAAGAGAACCTGGTGCTTATTTGGTTGTTAGTAGGCATAACTATCATTGAATTTCAAAAATGTAGTAGAAAATAGTCGCGGAAATCTCAGCGCTTTAGAGACTCGCACCTGTCTAGTAGTCCTAGGTATGATTCACGGGTGCGGCATTCCTTCATGAGGTTTGGTCGCCGGGTCGTTTCGTACGGACGTTGCAGGCTAGAATTACCAGATAGCTTTGGAAAGCCGTTGTCGGTCCCGGGAAGCTACTTCCACTGGTAGTGGTCGTCAAAGAGCCACGTGGCGGCTCGTCAAGTGTTTTGGATAACCAGGGCTGTTTAAACCACCTCTGTGGTCTAGTAGTCCGCCCACCGGTGTCCGATCCGGAGGTCCCGGGTTCGATCCCCAAGGGGAGTTCAATAATATGCTTGGTTTGGTTGGTGGTAGGACTTTGTTTAAGTCCTGCATAATATTGCACTCTCCCTAGGGATCGAACCCGGAACCTTTGGATCCTATATCTATAAATTTCTACTCGAATGTATCAAATGAAAAGAGATCTCCGTACTGAAAGAATTGCCATGTCATCCTATCAGAGGAAAAAAAATTAAGTATTTTTTTTTAATTATTAGTATATCAAGGTTATTATATACACATACATAATTGAAATTTGAATTATTTATCGTAACATAAATTTATGATATGATAAAAGCATTTGGGCTACTAAAGAACCGTTACAAACTCAACTGTTTTAGACTAGTACCAGACAGAAGCGTACCCAAGAACCTGCTTTATTTTATTGCTACGCTTAATTATTATGAATTACAACTAATTCGCTGGCCTTACAAGAGCCAGCCCTTGGGGTTTAGGATCAAGTGTCGTCTCAATAAAAAACTCGGCAAGATTTTAAAAGAAACGATTCGAAGTCTCGACCCCAAAAAGCTTGAGCATGCTCTGTCGAGACCCCTAAGTCCCAGATGAGATAGTACAAGGGTGTCGACGCAGAGCGTTAACATTGTTAATAATTAATCTTAAAATTATATGCTACACGGCACAATAGATCATAAATTTACATTTCAGACATAGGCGGTCTGAAATGTAATGTAATCTTAATAAGCACTTTATAGTGATGTGACACAATATCGATTCCGTTCAAAGCTTGCTTAATTTTACATTCAAAGTTTTGGGTCGAAAGTCGGGTAAAAGCTTCTTTTGTCATCTTTCGCAGCGCTCATTCGATGTTCATTGTGATGTGAGCTTCAATAAAAACTTGTGTCAGACAAAGTTTTTCAATTGTAGCGACTAGTTCTGTATTTTTTTACAAAGTTAATCGCCTTCTGATCCGGAAGTTGTGAGTTCAACTCCAATCGTACACCAATATTTTTTGACATTTCAGAAGCTTATGTGTGTTTTTGATACGCGCATGCTCTTACGGAAAAGGTTACATTGCGATGAACGGCATGTTACAAGCACCAAAAATTCGTATCCACGCTTAAAAATGTCGCGATGGGCTTGCAAGCTGTCACTTATTGAATACTAGTTACTTGCAAACCTTGGGCATGCGTGAGTTTGGACGTGTCAAATGATGATGAGAAATTTATGAGAAAATACAAGGGTCACCCAAAGCTTCCAAACGCTTGGCAGACGTTTTGATGTTATTTACCTACTAACGAGGATTGGCAAAACCAATTGTACTACTAAAACTGTAAATAAAGTTCGGAGCAAAAAGTCGAGTAATAAATAAAAGTAGGCTCACGACTTTTTCCAATCCGAGGATTCTTGTCTGATCTCTACTCAGAGCTACACGCTTTACTCAAAGCTCAACAAGCAAAGCTTTACGCAAAATCCTCGCGAGTAGGTAAATAACATCAAAACGCCTGCCAAGCGTAGTGATTATGAATTTACGATTATTTTCTTTGGGACGCTTTGCGTAACCCATGTTCTGACTTTTTCGGACTGTAATCAAGATGTTTTTTTTTTTTCAGTATTATTTCTGATATCCTAAAATAATGATTTATAATTGATTTTTAGTACCTATCTATTACTTTTTATTGCAACTCACACCACTAACCATATTATTATTATAACTATTTGATCGCTTTGTAACTTTAATTGGATGTGTGTTTAGTTTAGAAACTTTCTCTGGCTCGGTATGAACGCGAGCTATATGAACACAAGTATATTCATTATGTACCTACTACATAGGCTTTATTAACGATATTACCTTATGGATAAGCTTAAAGTACGCGCAATATGATATTTGGTAAATCATAGCGTCAGATCACACCGTGGATCAAACATCGTTGATTTTGTCACTATAAAACAGGCTATGAACCTAATCATGCATATAAATATGTGACATAGTTAAATAACTAATAAAAAAACATCGTTTTGTCAATCATGACTCAGTTTTTATCACTTGCTTTTCAGTTTTCTCTTCGTTACTTAAGCTTGGGCACCTCATCGAGGCAATAAGCTCCTTCGAAGCCTCTGTTTATCTTTATATCAGAAAATAGGTTTTTTTGTAATAATAGCCGACTTTCCAAAAATGGGAAATGCTATAAATCGGCTGTTTTTACAGGAATAATCATCATTATAAGACATGCGTGTCAAAGCAAACTTCGGGAAACAAAATGGCTGACGAAACTGCTATATCCCGATCCGTGTGCAGACACGCGCGCTACTTTGACGAGCTCCGAATGAATTAATTATTTTATTTTACACAGAAATTACAAATAAATACAAACAATATGTGACACTGGGAATAAGTTTAATGCGCCTTAGCCACTAAAAGCGTAAATAGAGAAAGAAATAATTAGAGATATCTTGAACATATCAGATGATATATATAACCTATAGTGCATAAATTTGGGAAAATATTGAGCAGTTCAATTTAACTAAAAATTATACAACAAATACAATATAAATTATAAAATCCATATAACTGTGGATCACTGCCAGTGCCTTAAGTTTCACTCTAATATTTATTATACCTAGGGCATTATAGCATCTCCAAGCAGTTAATAGATTTCCCCACAGGCCTCAAACCAAAGGCCACTACGCAATATTGAGCATAGAAACACAGATTTGACTCACGACGTTCCATTATCGCTCTGTGGCTTGCAATCAAGCCACCGATAATAGTTCAATATCTCACATTGATTGTGAATTTACTTGATCATTTCGCAATTGTTCGAGGAATTTACATTTCGTGGCTTCTGTTCGTGGCTTCGCCTGAATGGTACCTAGACGAATCTAGTCTTTGATTTTTTGCCCAGAACAATATTTGCAAAAATTAAGCTGTCCCTTTTTTTTTAATTGTACGACAGGGATGCGCTTGGCCTTCATCTCACCTGGTAACAAGTTAAGATAAGGCCGAAGGTGGAGGCGCACCTCACCCGGAATCCTCAACAAACTAAGGAACTGGTAGTTATTGTGTGCCGGAGCAACAATTATCGAATCAGATTTGTATGGGTAGGTATGTTTATTATCACCCTAAAATATGATTTATGGGAGGTAAAGCAGCATGTGTCACATTTCCGATCTAGAGCAATATATGTGAATGAAATCTTTCAGCTCACTCAGTACAAACAAACTTTAGCTTTTATAGTATTAAAGTGTGATTATACGAGTGTAAAGCATTCAAAAAAACACAGCAAAAAAACCGAATTTATGCATAAAAATACCATAAACCCATCATAGTACACACAAACTATGTTACTACTTTTTATGTTAATCATTGTTTTTTTTTAATAAATAAAGTAGCTATGATTAACATACAATAGTTTTTTATAAGGTCACTTAATGTAAGGTGATGATGTTATTGACGCATAATATTCGTGAATTCATTTCACCCTTGGGTATTATAACTCTACCAAGAACTTTTATGGTGAAGTTTTATTTATGATAGACAATAATAATAATTTAACAGATTTATTGCCTTTCTTTTAGAACTCAACAATAACTTCTTCCTCCCTCGCATCTCCACATTTTTACAAAGTTGGTACTCTCGCTCTGTAACCAATCAGCTGCATTTTCGTCACATGAACACCAACCAAATAAAACTTTAGGGTGCTTAAGACCAAAATATCACCAACAACTACCGTGAAAAATGAGTAACTACAACACCCAATTAATGAGTAGATTAATTATTATTATATATTAATGAATCAATACAACCGACTTTTCAAAATTAATTAAAAAAAACAAAATGGGATTAAGCCATCATTACATAAAGTCATAATGAGGTGGAAATTCATGGATCTACCGATTTCCACTCCTGTACCTGATGGTAAGCGTTACCGTGGCTAATAGAAGTTTGTGGCACTAAAGGCATAACTCATATTGTGATGGTTTAACCGCACAGAGTACATCGTTTAAGGTTTTTAAGAACTACGGAAACGCCCTTGGTTCGGTTAATTAGTAGGGAAGGAATGCCTCGCGAAGGATTGAGCTTGGAATGTAGAAGCTGATTTATAATGCTTCGTGCAAGGGAATAGATGTAAGATTATTTTTTGTTACGAAAAGCCTTAGTATACCTTCCACAGGTTCCCAGTTTGTGACAAATCTACCGCCTATTTGGCGGTCAAAGTTACCCGAAAAAAACTTCTCGTTTAGTCAATGTTAATTCGGAATACTCCTTTTGCTGGTCTTGAACGTAACCTGTCACAGACCTCATCCTTGCTTAGGCCTTGAAATAGACAAGCCTAGAGGTCTAGCTATCCCACTACTTAAACAAAAGGCGTACTATAGAGTATTAGAGCCCCTTGTGAAAGAGCTCCGGGGAAGTACTACCACAATACCTATTTCAGCCGCCAATCATCATTGTTGTGTTCCGGTTTGAAGGTGGTATGGTTGCCGGTGAAATTACCGTCACGCGAGGTATTTAACACCTTTATGCCTCAAAGCCTATACAGCACTGCATTGCGGTTGTCAAGGCTATGTTCTTTGTGGATTTGACCTACGGAGTAAGGCATCGTTATAAGAAAGAGTGCACTTAATATCAGGTTACTTGATTGTTCCGTCTCCTAGTTGTATAAAAAAAAACTATATGCTGACTAGACTATAGCAATCTACTGTTTTTTAAATAAGTCATGGATAAAAACGGCTGAGGCTTTGATGTGGTAATAGCTTGTGAAAAAATGAAAAGGTTTCGGAATCTATCGTTCATTTTGGACGTTTTCCGTCACTCGCAGAAGGGAATATGATTGATTATTATCTTAAAATGTGCTAAAGAAGTATTTTCACACTTCAGGTTTCACGCAAGGTACAACATTTTGTTCAGGTGATTTACTTTTTTAGTCATCATCATTACAAACAGCTATGTATATTTTACCTACCTCTGTGGTCTAGTGGTTCGTTTACCGGTTACCAGAGGGATTGATTGATTGGGACCTAGAGGTCCCGATCGGCTCCCCAGAGACCCATGGTTTCGACCCCAAAAGGCTTTAATAAGTGAGTTTTGTCGAGACCATTATTTGATCCTCCGCCGAATCAGCCACCGCACCTGCCCTGACTGATGTCCCAGGCAGATGAGATGGCGCAAGGGTATCAACGTAGGTAGCGTTTCACACCAAGGGACCTAGACCACAAAGGCGGTTAGAAATAATTACAATTATTTTTTGGTCCTTTGTGGTCTAGTGGTTCAACCATCCGATTTCAGATCCAGAGGTCCTAGGTTCGCTTCCCTGGAGGAGCAATATTGTGCGATTTCGTTTAAGTCCGCCTGGCTAGCTACAGCCATCTTACCTTATTCTGTCGCCATAACAACAATTCTTAAAAAAAAATGTTCTGGCATTTAGAGGTACGATAGCCAGTTCCTCAGTTTGTTGAGGATTCCGGGTGAAGTGCGCCTCCACCTTCGGTCTTATCTCAACTTGTAACCAGGTGAGATGAAAACCAAGCGCTTCCCGTCGCACAATTAAAAAAAATAAAGACTACATTTCCTGAGGATGCCTCGTGTAGAGGCGTAACACGTGTCAATTTTATTTTTTTCAAACGATTTTAGCAGCTTTGTTATTAAATATCTTTCTGTTTTCAGATTATTTATATTGAAAATGGATTTTAAGCAAAAAAAAAACGCCTGAATCACTTAGCTTTGTATAAGATACTTAAAACCTTAAATTCATTACCTTTTGATCCTGTTTTGGGCTGTTTACCTGAAAACATTAATCATGATAGGAATATAAAAGTGTCTTCACTATTATCATTCTAAGTAAAAAAGCCCTGTGACATTTTAAATTACTACTACCCGCACAAGCTTTCAGTATTCGGATATAATTGCGCAGCTACAAAGGCGGGAGGCATTTCGGTCAATTCAGAATTCTTGTATGACCACTGTTATTTTTTCACAGAAGTTTAGCGGGTTTGTTAATAAACATTATTTTTATTTTTAAAATTCATATTCAAATATTGGAAACTTAACTTAGATAACTTTGTTTGGAGCTAGATGGCGTTGTTTGATATTATCACAAAAAAATATCAACTAACACCACAGTCATATTTTTTTCTGAACCTTTACATTTAATTATATTATATTACATTATATTATATTAAATTATATTACATTTACTTTAATTATAACTTACTACAAAACTAATCAAACTAGCATTAGTAAGTCTAACACGGCAGACTAATAGAGGGTCAAGATCATTGTAAGACCAACCAATATCAACAAACTTTAACAATAAATTCATTTCATTTTATTTAAAAAATGGATGCTCCCGTGTTCTTGTCGCTGAGGTATAACTGTTTTCTTTGAAGGAACCGCAGACAATTAGACGAGGTTGATGTCACTAGACAGTTTAATTACTGCGGGCGAGGTGAAAATGCAGTTTTATTGTGCTTTTCATATAAACTGTTTTAAAATGTTAAAGCGGCAAGTCTTTGTAGGCTTATTGGATTATATTTTGTTGAGTTTTACACAGTTTTTATGAAAAATATTTTTTTTCGTTATCAAGGAAAATTATACGGTACCTATTTCGATTTATCTGTTGAGGTAAGTTTTGGTGGTTGGTTTGATACCTTCTAGTGGTCTAGCCCGGGCAATCGTTGAGATAGTAATTGGCATTTGCTAGTGGTTCGATGATCACAACATTGGTGGTAGGTCCTGAAAGTAAAGGTCAACCTGGCAAGCTACCACCCTCTTGCCGAAGTCTGGCGCCAAACGGTTTGACGTGTTCTGTAGGGGCGCGGAAAATACAGTGCCTCTTGGGAAAACTCGCTCAACAATTTGAAATTTAAGTCTTTATAATTCACTACATATAAAAAATAAAACGAAATAAAGATAGAAGAAACGGAATTTTAGTGACAGTAGTATAACAATACATCGCTGCAAGCGATGTATTCCAGGCAACCGTGGCTTTATGAAGCTAAAATTTTAAACTTATTTTGGTGGTATCGCTGAGTCGGCTTTTACATCCGTGGGCTGAGTTAGAAGGATCCGTTTTTTTGGCCCGAAAGCTACTTCCACGTCTTACACAAAAACTTGTTATTTAATAAGTTTGACATGGACGGAAAATACTTTTTTACTTTCCTGTTTGTTATTTTTCCAATTTATATATCGACGAACCATTTCTCTCAGGTATTTTTTAATCACATATTCATGCGCAATCTGAGTTTGGCGGATTGTGGCCGGCAGCGCCCATTCACGGAAATTGATGGTTAAAAGATTGCTAGAACCATCACTGAAAAGTTGACAGGTGGAGTAGCAGCGGTAAAAAATCTCATTTTGGAAATGAAACCGGACAGTAATCACTAAAAATCATTGGGATATTGGGTTTGTAATGATTACTGTGTGTTTACAGTTACATTTTTATTTTTAATAAATCTGGTCTTATAGAAAAATCCGCTGAAACGTCATTATTTCAGCAATATATAATAATAATAATAATAATAATTTATTTCGGTTAAATACTACCTACTTTTACAGTAACATATGATTAAAACTAAGATTAATATTAAATTAAAATTAAGACTAAATAAATGTAGGTAGAATACATTTTTTTTTAAATATGAGGTAGGTACCGGACAAGAAAATTCTGTTTCCCGGCACCCAGCTCCCTCTTACAGACTACAGGGATATTAGATAGTTTAAAAGGGACCTCGCGTATGGTGTGATGATTGTGTGTGTGTGCCAATGGTAGTGAGTGCTTATGGAAGGTTATGAGGACGTCAGTCTCATAAGAGTCTGAATCTGCGAATGCCTCCGTCCAAATGCTCTCCCTGAACACCAGCGCTGTATCATCCGCGTAAGTGAAAATATTGGCATTGCGTAGTTGTAGTTGACACAGGTCGTTGATATAGATCAGGAAAAGACTCGGCCCGAGAATACTACCTTGGGGTACACCTGTGGTAATAGGCATATCGTTGCGTGTTGATATAAATAATAATAAATAAATAAATATTACAAGACATTAATTTCACATCGCAATCTTGCGCCAAACTAAGCATAGCTTGTAATATGAGAACTAGATTACGGATAGAATACTTAAATACGTTTTTTTTTGTGTAAATACATACTTTTCATACAATACACACCCAAACACAGAGCAAACATCTATATTCATCACACAAATGTTTGTCCTGGATGGGAATCGAACCCACAACCTACAGCGCAGAAGGCAGAGTTACTACCAAGGCTTGTTAGATATTAAACGGCCTATACGAATGATATGGCGGAGTACGTCATTACTTTGTCTTTGCACCCAGAAATGCCTTGTTGAACTATCGCATGTAGGTACCTATAATCATTCTTAAAAGTTGGTGTGTTCCGGCATTTAAAGGTAAGATAGCCAGTTACTCAGTTGGTTGAGGATTCCAAGTGAAGTGCGCTTCCACCTTCGGCCTTATCATAACTTGAAAAATCAGGTGAGATGAAGGTCAAGTACCTCCCCATCGTACTATAAAAAAAAAATTGTTGTCCCTTGAGTTCCAGTACCTGCTCAATGGAAAACCCATGGTCACCCAAGAAGCCATTGACGCTATTCTCGTATGGCGGTTCCATCTAACACGAAGAAGGTGGCAGAATTATTCGAGCAACAAAGCTAGTTCAATTCTATGAAGTTGACGTCTACAAATCGCAAAGAAACTACACATATTCAATTCATATAGAAAAGAAATAAATATTCCACTTTGACTCACCATCAATCTTAACTCTTTTACATTCCCAAGCCGCGATGACCTTAGTAATGCCACGCTCAATTTATTTTATTCAAACTGAAAAGGGTAAAGTACTCTTGCGTTTACAGATAAAGGCTATGCGGTATCACTTGAAAAGAACCTATTTCGAATAAATTCTGGCTTTTATGGAATACCGCCGAAAGCCTAAATCGAAAACCTTAAATCCCATAGAGATGGCTTATCAAACCCTTCTTTGTTTATTTGATTACTTTGATTTGCATTCTGTTGCTTTTTGATTATATTTTGGAGTTTTTGCGAGTAAGGTGATTTGTTAGAATTAAACATTAATTCATTTTAAAGAAACAATTATGTACAACGTAACTGAGAGTTCGGTTGGTTAAGTGGTTTGTCCCTAATTCTGTCGCCATAACAACAATTCTTAAATTGTTGTGTGGCATTTACAGGTAAGATAGCCAATTCCTCAGTCTGTTGAGGATTCCTGGTGAAATGCGCCTTTCGGCCTTATCATAACTTGAAACTACGTGAGATAAAGGCCAAGCTCTTCCCCGTAGTGAAAAAAACATAAGTAATATTTGACTTGGTAACTAATAACATATTGGCCAATGTTTGTGTTTATGTATGTACCTATGTATGGATGTAGGAATGTTTGGCGTTCCTTCACCCCGAAACAGATAAATGGATTTGGATTAAATTTGATACAAAGGCTATTTTTTATCCCATGAATCAATTCCGTGAGATGGAAATGACAAAACTGATTGACATAAAGGAATACTAAACGTGATTTTGCACAAAGACATGTTTTTACCCTAAATTAACACAAACTTTTTATCGGAAGAGTGCAGCGTTCCCGTTGAATGACCAAATAGTTCAAATATTTATGTTTGTCACTCAATCCCGCTCAAACGGCCTAGCGAATATGGGTGAAATTTGGAACTGACTTGTAAGCGACAAGACTTCATCCATTAAGTAACACTTTATTGATGACCACAAAAAACAAAAAATATAATAACATTTAACTAAGTAATAAGGAACTAATAACTAATTTAAATTTAAACTATTGGTAACACAATTGGTGGCCTTATCGCTGAAAGCGAACTCTTCCAGGCAACCGTGACATGGAAAGAATTGAGCTAAGCTTTATAGATTAGCGGTAAGTATAAAAAAAAACTATACGAAATATAATACTCAAACAAAGAATATAAATACAATCGATATATATGTATAAATAAAGTAATTATTTAAAATTATATTTATGCATTCCGTATTCTTTAAATTTTATGTAATTTTTCCGAAGCTTCAACTTTCAACTATTCAATTATTTCTTAGGTAACAATCTTTAACATAACGGGCCGCAGCGACTAGTACCAAATAAATAGCACACGGTACACGGTTTTTAGTGCCATCAAGTATACAGAGTTCAATAGCTCCAAACTCCAACCCCTTTACCGAACGAATTGAATTATATATTGAAGGCAAAGCGTCAGGCTTTCTTTACACAAAATATTAGGCCACAGCGTTTGTATAGTTTATTTTTGCACTGCGATTTCCAGCCCAAGCTAGCGCAAAAGGATTTTGGGAAACCGTCACATCCAACAATGGATGGTGGCTTTAAGAGTCTATGATATGTGAAAATGGCTTGGCTTCAGCGATCATATCTTCCACATTACTGTAGCATATAGTTTGAAATTAATATATGTGATAGTTCGGGATAGATGCTAGAACGCTTGTGTTGCGATAACACCATTACATAACATTTTCTTTAGAAAAAAAAATATGAAAAGTAGATAAACACAGTATGCAGCAGACGGTCTGCGTCTTAGATTAATGTTTTTATTCAAAATTAAAATTTGTTTTGCCATAAAAAAATAAAACGTAGAAATTTGCACATAATTCTGTCATCTAATGGTTATAAGCGCCGTAGTTGAGCGCACAGCAATGTCACCTTTATTATAACTCTTAGCTCGAAACTAGAGTAAAGTTGCGTTGAGTTGCTAATCCGAGGTAGTATAGGCCGTTAATATGCGAAAATGAAGATCATGACGAACATTTGACACAAGGTAACATGCATAATGAGTTAATTAAAACTGACAGAAAACTGCGCATAACACGCAAATTAAAAGACGACGGTAAATTAGATTGCATTGTAGACATTCAACAAACGATTCCCTTACCAAAGATAACCGAAAACAACCGAAAACAACCGAACTAAAATACTTTAGGCCTTAAGGTAGACTTTATAGATGAGGTCGATAAGATTAGACATTTTGGAAGATTGTTATATAAAAAGTCGTAAGACCCAAACACCCGATTCTTGATCGGTGATGTAGCGAACAAAGGTACAAACCTATGCCCTAATACCGTAGAAATACAGATACTAGCAAGAGGGAGGGGATTCCATGGAAAAATGATTTTAAGAAATAAGAAGTTCCTAAATGCCTAGCAGTTTTTCTTCTGAAGATAAGGCATTTAATATTCAATGGTTATAAGTATTTATTTCGTATTTTTAGTGCAAAGATTGTGTCACTGTTCATATTTTTTTGCAAAGATGTGTTTTTACAATACTTTTAAAAGGATTAACTGGGTGAAATATGCAATAGTAGTGAAATACGACCTATTATTAAGTTTAAAATGACTTTAATTAAATTTAATTAGGGATTATTTTGTAATAACATAATAAACAAGAGATTATTATACAAAATACAAAAGTCATTACGGTATTTGAAAAATGAATATACCTTACTTAACACTTTAAAAATACTTTTTTTAACTACTTTTCGCCTGCCACCGTTTGGTCAAGGCCTAGATCGTCTTTTTCTATTCCGAGTGCTCTGTAATTTTGTTTTTCCTATAGTTACCTGATTTTGTTGAATATTTGAATACTTTTCCGTCTTCAAATTAATCAAAAGGCTCTCTTTATCGAAACAGGCATAACAAAGCAAAGCTACATAAGTATTTTAATATGTAATTGTGATGCGGAAAGCTTTCAGCTCCAGAAAGCCAGCGCTCGTAACTTATTTACAAGGCTTTCAAACAAACCAGTAGCATTTTAAAATTACGCCTCGTGCCTACCGTCATATACCGGTAGCCTTACTATAGGTTATTGTAGTTATCTTTTGACTTTACTAGTAGCATCTACCAATTTCATGACTTCTAGTAGTTCATTGATTTAGGCATGACTTTGCTGAGATCCATTTCAATGTGAAAACAGAAAAATATTAAGAAAAAAAGTTAATTTCTTTGAAATAATCAAATATTTTTACATTCGCTTTTTTTTATTGTACGACGGGTACAATAAAAAAAGTACGACTTGGCCTTCATCTCACCTGGTAACAAGTTAAGATAAGGCCGAAGGTGGAGGCGCACTTCACCCGGAGTCCTCAACAAACTGAGGAACTGGCTATCTTACCTCTGAATGCCGGAACACAACAATTTTAGAATTGTTATTATGGCGACAGAATTAGGTAAGATGGTGGCAGCTAGCCAGGCGGACTTAAACAAAGTCCTACCACCAACCAAACCATGCACAATATATTGTACTCCCCATGGGGATCGAACCCGGGACCTCTGGATCTGAAATCGGTGGCTTGAACCACTAGACCACAGAGGCGGTTAAAAAGTGATGTGATTTTTTAAAGCAAATTAGTGGATTTCATACAATTTATTTTTTTACCGAGGCAACTTCATTTCAGTGTTTGTTAGAGACTGGGATTAAGTTGCCTCGGTCACCCAGTACTTTCACTCATTTGAATAAGCATGCTATTGTCTCCAATCGTGTGCATGTTAGTTAGAAACTACTGTTTGTTAGAACCAAAATTGGAGATTTTAATAACTTAAACATTAACCCCCTTGACGCGCGTCATGACGTTATTCTATGTACCTATGTGTTCAGGGGGAAAAACGATGGAGGAAAATCGAAATGGATCCGAAGAAAAATCGTGGTAAAAAAAACTACACCAACATTCCAAGATTTTCAAGATTCTAATCTCTATTAAATTAAAAGCTGTTATTACTTTTAATCCATATTTTTTTGAATTTGAAGCCTGCCGGTCCTTGCTTAAGGAGGCCAAGTAGGCTTACTTTTCTGTACAAAAATAGTTCCATTCGATTTTTGCAGGTATAATCGGATAGGGACAATCTGTGACTGTGGTGCGTTACTTTTTAATAAAACGAATACAAACCAAAATAAATGGAAAAAAGTTTTTCCATACAAACCTATTTTCCATATATTTTCATTGTTATTACGTTTTAAGACAAAGTAGCGCACCTCCGACACAGATTATATCTTTCTACCTGCAAAATTTCATGTGAATCAGACTTACCAATTCGATATGAAAATGGAACTACGTTTGCATTGGAGAGCGAAAATCAGCGGTATCCCAGGCTAGCGATAGCGACTGTCACTGGCGAGAATTCACAGTAGACCTACGAAATGATAGAGTCAATCTGTCTGGCTCTCCGTTAGACAGCGGAACACCATTAATCTTGTTTATATCGTGCGAGCTAACGTATTTAACGAGCCGTGGATCTCGTTGAGATTGTGCGGCCCGCGAATTGAAATGTAAAAATGTAAAATACAAATCTAAACACTTGCGCTGGCTACAATAACACCTATTTTATTACTATTTGTAGCTAATTTAATCAGGCTTCATTTTGGGGAAATTCATTGTTCATGATTAACCAGAAAACAGAAAATTTATTGGAAACAAATATATCTCCTGAGGATGCCTCGTGTACAGGCGATACAAGTGTCGATTTGTTTTTTTTTTAATTAAGCACGCCTTCTCATCCGGAGGTTGTGGGTTCAAATCCAGTCGTGCTTCAATGGACTTTTCGGTTTTTGCGGAAGTTACGAGTATGTGCGCATATGACACATGCACATATTCTGACGGTGAAGGCCACATCGTGAGGAAAACCGGCGTGGCCTTAAGACCAAAAGTCCGAATGACATGTGTCACTGGCTAGTATTGCATTAAGTGGCTATAGGCTAGCAGCCTGTCACATATTGAATACTAGCTATATGCTTGCAAAACGTGGCCATGTGCCAAACGTAAGTTTGGGCGTGCCTCTGACTACCCCCTAGCAGGTGATCCTCATATGGTCAGAGGTTCCTCGAAAGGAAAAATGTCTTGTCTATTTTATTTATTTATTAATATATATAAAAATTTTGCAGATTTGTTACCTAAATATATTTCTGTTTTCAGGTTAATATTGTACTATTTTGTATATAATTCTAAAAAAATAATTATCCTACTCAAAAAATACATCAGTCTAATATATTGTACGCACATGTGTTTTTTTTTTATTGAACGATGAGTTTTTCATTTGATGTCAAGTTGGGATATGGCCAAGGGTGGAAGCATACTTAACCCGGAATCCTCAACAATATGAGAAGCTGGCTATCTTACCTCTCAATGACGGAATACAACAAATTACAATGGCTGCTATGGCGACAAACTAGGGTAAGATCGTGGTAGTTTAATTTAAATTGTTATTAAATTGTACTCCCTGGGGATCGAACCTGGGGCCTCTGTGTCTGATACCGGTAGGTGAGCTACAAGACCACGTAATCGGTTGAAACTTGCAGATGAAGTTACTTAATTTTTCTATGTTGTTTTGGTCTACTGGATAAAATTCATATTTGAATGTTTATGCTCCTTATTTACAAGGTTTTTAAGTTATTATAAATTATGAAACACGGCGGAGTGTAAACATACATAATCTTATCACTTTTTTTTTTTTCAATTACAACAGGTGGGGTAATTTCTATGCATGTGTATTATAAGCTACGTGGCACGGTCCTAGCTATTAATAACTCCCTTATGGCATGTTAATTTGGATGTTCACCTTGAACTAGTTAAGTACGATCAGGAACCTTAATTTATCTGAATATTTGGAACAATATACTCTTACACCACACGCCATAATAACTAAAAGAATTGCTTAGACGTTTATGTAAAAATGAATTTATATGTTTAAATCTACCTACTCAGTCAAATGGTTGTCTGTATAAACAAAATATATCTGGTTTTGATAGATAGATAACACTTGTTTATTTTTTTTTTAATCTTTTTTAAATGTAGGTTCTTGTATTTTTCAAGATCTTTCACAACTTGCGTGACCAGAACTATACATTTTTAAATACGGATTACACTCACACATAGGCGTATGTTTATGTATAAACGTATACTTGAGCTAAACCTGTTTTTTAATATGTAAAGTAAGTATATAGAATCATCATCATCATTTCAGTCCACTGCTGAATATAGGCCACCCCCAATCGAAGCCACAAACAGCGCTTCCGTCATCCACGTCCTCTCCAACTCACATTTTAGGGGAAAAAACACTTTTCTCTGTCACAAATTTTTAAATATAATAAGTAGGTAAGTACGCAGGTAAGCACATAATATACTGCGCCGGGCTGCGGCCCGGGCCAAAAAGGTACCACCTCAGCAAAAAGCCACTCCACCATGGAGTGAAGAGGCGCTGATTTTCAGGTAGAACCCTTTCGGGCGAAATCACGCATAACAATAGCAATTAAAATAAGATATGAATACATTTAAAGATATTATTACGTATATTAAACAAAATAAACAAAAAATATTAACAATAATAAATATTAAGAGTTTGGATAGGATTGAATAGGCATGCGTATGCTTTATGGTTTCAGCTTTAATTATATTTGTTTATTGAAAAAATAATTATTAAATTTATAGTCTATGGTCGTGATCGTGGGCATTACAGTCACATGTGCAGTGTAAAATATAGATGTTGATTGAGTAATATTGTTATTGATCTGAGATTAAATTAAAGAGAGTGAAAGTTAGAAAAAGAGCTTACGAGGACTTTTGTAGTAAAAGAAAGTGTTTTTTTGAGTGCAAATCTAAACTTAATAATGGTCTTTATTGAACGAAACTTATCTTTACATATTAATCACCCCGAAAAGTTATCGAGGTCTTTGACAGCTTCAATAATCGAGTAGACTAGGGACTGCTAAAAACTCTCATTTTATAGTGGCAAGTAATTCGTTTTTTTTAATTACATAATTTGGTCACCAGAAAGTCAGCTGAATAGTTATTTTGACAGCACACATTAGACTGGAATTGATGGCTGAGTACGTCAGAAGATTGTTAGGCTTGATTACCAGGTGAGATAAAGGCGCTTCCCCGATGTACAATAAAAAAAAAAGGCTTTTGCACTCAGAAACATCTTGCTTTATTAATTTAATTTGCTGAAAAAAATCGTTAAATACTATAGCACTACCCTAAACCTCTTATTTATATAAACGTTTAAATGATAGTCTTTTATAAGGTCTGTAGATCAAAATGAAGGTTTAACCGTATACCAACAGTATCGCGAGCAATATTCCATGTTCCCTTTAAGCCAGCAATGTGACTCAATCCTCACGATTCGCTGACCGTGACACAACTCAAGAGGATCCTGAAATCCTCCCAGCATTCGCCTCATACCGATCCATTAGTGGTCTTGAACGTGCCTAGTTGTTTGTTTATGTAAAGCTACTGCTATTTCTTAGCGAGAGTGCGTAATTTTGATGTTATAACAAATAACGGGTACGTATTTCACATAAATTTATCGGCGGGGTTGCAACGCCATAGTCGTGGGCAAACTTTTAGAAACTTTGTTTTTTTATTTGATTTGGTTTGATTTTTACAATATAATGTTTATTGGTTATTTAAGTTTTTCTTTTGTGTATATTTCGTATGTTTTATCAATATTGTGTACCTTAATAGTGAATTAATAGCTGAGCGTTGATTCAATTGTTTTATGATTTGAATTGTAACTATAGTGGTTACTCCGATTCGATATTTCGATATTTTTCAGGACCAAAGTTGTCACAGTGATTTCGATTATTTTTTTGCCCTATTACAACTGTGTGTATAAAGAGTTGTGGGTAAAGGCCAGCCTTTCAATCCGGAGGTTGTAAGTTCAAATCCAGTCATGCACCTTTGGACTTCGGAAGTTAAGGTATGTGCGCATTGGACACATTTGCATGCTCTGATCGTAAAGGTCACATCGGAAGGAAACCGGCATGTCCCTAGGACTCAAAATCCGAATGACATGTGTCAGTTGGTAGCATTCCTATCACGTATTGAATACTAGCTCCTTGCAAACCCTAAGTTTGGACGTACCTCTGACTACCCCGTAGTAGGTGATTCACATAAGATCCACTCTCTGAGTAGTGATCAGGGTGAATCTTTGAAGGGTATCAAGTCGCGAGTCTGTTACTTTATTACAGCTGCGTTCGTTATACTAGGCTCTTCATATACCTACAGCAATACACTTTTTTTATTTATTATCGTGTACTTTACAAGCTATTACCGAAATGGGGTTATTCTAGCCAAGTTGGGGAGCAACAACTGCTATACGAATTTTCAAATTTCTGTTGGTACCCTTAAAAATACAGCATCAAAGTTTTGACAGATCAGGTACATCAGATAAAATAGAGTTGCCACTGTCGAAAAGAAGAGGTTATAATGAATATACACACATCAACATTGTCTAGGGATATTTAACATTTTGTAGATTTTTACAAAAACTGAAAATAATTTCTTTACAAAACTAGGTATGGCAAGAATCTTTATTTTGTGTTGTTTATTAATAATAATAAGAACAACAGTTTTATGTTTTTTTTTAATAAATATTAAAGTAGGAACAAAATCTCGAAAAATCTGAAAATTTACTAGGTTCGGTAAATTGTGTTAAAACTATTTTTACGTTGCCATGACTTTATAAAATTACCTTTTTACAATTTGATAATCGGTGTTGCCTCCCCTGGCGTTGATAAAACATCTGCACCGGTTATTCATACTCAAAATTAGGGTGTCAAAGTCTCGCTGGGGTATGCGATCCCATGTTCTTTTTAAATGGCAAAAAAGTTGGTCTTCTGTGGTCAAATTTGATGGAAAATTGCTGAAAGCCCTTCGCTGTAACATGTCCCAAGCGTGTTAAATTGGGTTTAAGTCGGGTGACTGTGCAGGCCAGTCCAAAACCGCGACATCATGTTCCTGAAGGGCAGCTGACACCAAACGCGCCGTGTGTGGAGGGGCATTATCATGCAAGAGCTGAAGTTCCTGGCCAATTTGAAATCTGTGAGGGATGATCACAGGTTCTATGACCTCGTTCCGGTATTTTAGTGCAGTCATGCTGCCTCTTATCCAAATGAGCTCGGTTGGTGCGCCAATACGAATTCCCGCCCAAACCATGATTGTCCCACCTCGGTACGAATGGACCTCTTGTGGCTGCTGGAGGCGACTTTCTCTGCCTGGAACTCTGCAAACACGTGTTCTTCGTGAATCGGGGTGGAATCCAAACCGAGATCTTCTTTACTTCATCAGTAAAGAGAACCATTGTCCATTGGCCATTGTTCCATAACAAATGTTCTTGAGCCCAAAGAAGTCGCCTTCCGCGATTGCCTCGTCGTAGAGCTGGCACACGAAGCGGCCTACGAGAATGAAGATCGACTTCATGTAGCCTTCTTCTGACGATTTGGTCGCTGACTGACAGCTGATGGTCTGACTGAAGCCCTTGCACTAGCTGCTTTGCTGTGAGATTGGGTTCCCTCCTGGCGGAATTTTGGAGAAAACGATCTTGTCTAGGGGTGGTTACTCGTTTTTTTCTAGTGTGGCACTCTCTTACATCCCCAGTAATACGATAACGTGACCACAATCGAGAAATTACGTTTTGATTGGTTTTTAGGGTATTGGCAACCACGCGTAGGATAGCACCGGCTTGTAACATGCCGATCGCTCTTATCATTTCTTCTCTGCTTAAATTTCGACGTTCCATGACATAACGAATATCACAAGATCCGTTAAAATTAAAAATTACTTAGATAGCACTAATTGATAGTTAAATAAAACTTAATTTATCTTAGGCAATATTAACGTTGTTTAATTTAAATCGGAGTCCCCATTCTATATTTTGTTTATTGCGTTCTATTTTTATTTTTTTCAAAATTTTCAAAAGGGAACAAAAGAGGTTTAATTCCATACATAAACTTTTTCTAAAAAGCAAATAGTTTGTAAGCAAATCATTTCGAAATGGAATATCCCTTAGACAATGTTGACGTGTGTATATATTAAATAGCACCAGCACCTAAGATATAGAGAAAATTATTTATTGTTCACCAATGAATAGCTATAAATAAACAAGGAGAACAATAATACATTGTTACAATGGGCGGTCTTATCGCTTAGAGAGTGATAAATTAATAAAACGGTCTCTATCACCATCACAAATGTTTTAATAAGACAGAGTTGTAAACTTTACGACATATGACTTGAAGCTTAAAGGCATATGAAGAGAATCATAAAAACATGAAACTTGGTTTTTATTGCCTTACTCATGAAAACATGAGATTATAGAAATTGCATTTTTTGTCTATAGCATTTACTAGCAAATGCTCAGGACTGAGTTTCCATTACTCCGTAGGAATTTTCCAAGAACTTTTTTAGTGCAACACTAGTCGTCTATCTCATGGACATACTGAGAGGAATTTTCCAAAACCTTTTTTAGTGCAACACTACTCGGACGGCAGAACCGCAACTCGTCAACGAACAGAGCCCTTATTCTGTATGACCGATTGTGTCTTAACGCGCCCGCGCCACGATATCTGCATAAAATCATCGTATTGACATATCGTAACGCGGGCACGTTAAGACACGATTGTCATACAGAATAAGGGACACAGTCATACTTGTACATATTTGTTTTTTATAGCCGCATAATGTTTGCTTCATACAGCTTGCTTTTTGTGAATATGCCTGACCTACTATTTACTAGAGTGTGTATGCCCGCATAAACCAACGTTGGTTTTTAGGGCTCATAAAATTTTATTTAAGTAAGAAAAAAAAACGAGCAAAGTCTGCCCGAGGCACTTGATGACCTGTGTAATGCGTGAAGCAAGGGGCCTCTAGCTGGCAAGTGTATCCCTGCCTCTCGGGTCTCCTCTGAGTCTCCTCTTTGAGTCTTTTTCTTACGGTTTAGTTCTAGCTGTCACTTGCCGAACTTCCTGAAGCTTGGTACCTACTGCTCACCACAAATCGATCGACCCAAGACTTTTGCGACCTTGCCTTACAAGTATCGTGAACTAACCATTCTGCCAGTATCGTTAAACGTTACGATAACATCTCAAAGTGCACTGAAAGAAGAGTGGACTCCACTCTTTTTGTTAGGCTCCTCTCATTATGTCCATAAGTGTTTATCCCGAAATTCTCTAGTATCTTTCTAGCTGTGTGTTAAATTGTTATATTATAAAATAAACCATCTAGCTCCAAATTAAGAATAGCTTGAAAAATACCACAAACTGGATAGAACTACGGAAATAATACTTATTTCAATACTTTTTTTTTGTAAACAGATTAATTTGATGCAATACTACATCCTAAACGCATTACAAGCATCTGTATTAATCACACATATGTTTGTCCTGGGTGGGAATCGAAACCCACAATCTTCAGCGAAGAAGGAAGAGCTAATATCCACTAAGGTTTGATATTAAATTTACATTCCGCAAAGCGTTTCGTATTCATCTCACTAGATGAAAATGTATGCTAAGGTGAAAAATAAAAGTGAAATTGTACCAGTATTTTTTCCTTTTTTTATATTACGACTGTGGGAAGCGTTTGGGTTTGAACTTTGATAAATTTAGATATGAATGAGCATACTGCTACACACTTGACTTCGAACCTTAACATTTAAATGTCGTTTTGTTCAAACAGCTGAAGCTATTTCTAACCTTTAAAAATACATGTTAGTACCTTGATACAGTTTTTATTTTTAAACTACATATACTTGTATTTCCACGAAACTAAGTACTTTTGTACCTTGACTAAAGATCATTGTCAGAGTTAGTTACCTTCAAGATTCATTTAGCACTCCTCTTTGAGCTGTCGGAAAAATGCACGTTTTATAACGCCATCATATCAAATAAAACAATTATAAAATACTATGGGAACTAGATTAGGGAGAAAAAAAATACTTATATATATTTTTTAGTAGTGATAAGAGGTGAATCCTCGAATGGGAAAAAGGTCAGGAGTCTATTTTTTTTTTGTCAATACATACTTATGATACAATACAATCATAGACTAAACATCCATATTCTTCACTCAATACCATCTGGGTGGTAAAAATAATCATTAAAGTCACTATGGAAATCTTGTAAGTTTTATTTAAAGAAAAAAAAATTCTGTATTCTAGTGGTTCGCCTACCGGTCTCATATCCAAAGGTCCCGGGTTCAATCACCATCTTACCTAATTCTGTCGCCATAACAACAATTCTATAATTGTTTAGTTCCGGTATTTAGAGGTAAGATAGCCAGTCCTTTTGTTTGTTGAGAATTCCGCGTGAAGTGCGTCTCCATTTTCGGCCTTATCTCAACTTGTAACCAGGTGAAATGAAGGCCAAGTGCTTCCCCGTCGTAAAAAAATGGGTAGTGGACGTCCTGCTGAAATCCGGTGCTTTGCCATGTCCCATCGTGCGCCAGTGCCTTTTGGTAAAACTCGCTCCATCGCACCTTCGGCCTTATCACTTGAAAATCAGGTGAGATGAAGGATCAGCAATCAGAAATCAGAAACATTTATTAACCATAAATAACATTAAATGTTACAGGCAAGTCTATATAACAAAATATTCTAGGAATAACATGCTGAAGTATTAAAAGTATCTAAATTAAAATCAAAATTAAAATTTCAATGAAAATCAAAATTTAAAATCAGAATCAAAATCAAAATAAAATCAAAATAAGATCAAAATATTATCAAAAAGTACTTTTATTTCTTGTGGCGTGTTAAATATGGCTGTATCTTCTTATAAAGTTTTAATGGCATAGGTAAACATGAGAAAACATATATGCCTTTATAATTGTAAAAGGATTGCTCGTTCCAAGAGCAGTATTCAGTTACAAGAATAATGATTTTCTACGAACGCGGTATCCACTCCAAATGTTCATTAGAACTGCGCGTGGAGTATGAAAAATAAAATGGATGTGACATTTCATAACAAAGGTAATTTAAATGGAATCCCCACGAGATATATGAATAATAATTAATACAATGTAATTTAACCAACCATCTTTATTCAATAAAATGTACAAATATAATTTAAAATCTGGTACAACTATGTACAAAGGAATCAGCCAGATTATCTAAGGACCGTTACAAAGGGCCTATTAGTAACTGAACTATTCCAAACCAGTACCAGACGGAAGCATGGCCAAGACACTGGCTGCATTGCCACCCTGAATAGCTATGCTAATTCGCTGGCCTAAATATGAGCCAGCCCTTGGGTCACTTGTCGCCTCAATCAAAAGCCCCGCAAGATTTTTGAAAACCAGGAAGGCACCGGCTCCCCACGGACCCAAGGTCCCAAGGTAAGATAATGTATTACTCGTAATGTAAAACGCCCTTATAAATTCCTTTACATCTATGTGAGGTTTGTGTATAGTTTAAATTAACTTTAAACAGCTGACTCCAGAGGAACTGGCTATCTTACCTCTAAATGGAATCCTACAATAAAAAAAAAACAAAAACATAATGCGCAACTCTTTTGCTAACAAGATATCAAGATTTTCAAGGGAACAATTTTTGCTGTATTTCGCATATTTGTAAAGCAAACGATCCACTAATATACGACTCTCACAACTTCTAAACGCTGTACTAGCCTACCGAGGTATGTTGTAATTTATAAGAGAAACGGCCGGTTTGTTTCAGCCCACGAAATGGCTGGAATGGTGGTGATGTATGGGCTCGTACTACCTACATAATTGCTATTTTTTTACTCGATCGCGCTTGTAGTTTATTTTGCTGACGGTAACAGACCTTCTTACTTTGATCTATTTTATATGAGACACGAAAAAACCTACTTACTTTTATTTTTATTATTATTGTACGACGGGGAAGCACTTGGCCTTCATTGTACTTGGTTACAAGTTAAGATAAGGCTGAAGTAGTTGGCGCACTTCACCCGGAATCCTCGACAAACTGAGGAATTGGCTATCTTACCTCTAAATGCCGGAACACAACAATTTTGAGAATTGTTGCTATGGCGACAGAATAAGGTAAGATGGTGGTAGCCAGGCGGACTTAAACAAAGTCCTACCACCAACCAAATCAAGCACAATATTGTACTCACCTGGGGATCAAACCCGGGGCATCTGGATCTGAAATCGGTGGGTTGAACTAGACCACAGAGGCGGTTAAAACTTTGGGACTTGAAATCCTGTGATATTACTTATCACATATTTTCCATACCAACAATAATAATAAATTAAATGTTGTGTTCAGGTATTTAGAGGTAAGATAGCCAGTTCCTCAGTTTGTTGAGGATTTCGGGTGAAGTGCGCTTCCACCTTTGACCTTATATTTTATTACATACATTGAAAATCAGGTGAAATGAAGGGCAATCATCTTCACGTCGTACAGTAAATAAATATAAAAAAAACAATGTCTGAAGAGAGCACATGGTGTAGGGGCGGTTTTTGTAGTATTATTAGTTACACGTTTGGTTTTAAGATGGAATAAATGTTATTATGACACAAAAATTCACAACCCACGACGGGACTCGAACCCGCATCTTTTTCAATAGCCAGAAAGGCTCTAACCAACTGAGCTACAGGGGTACCGACGCAGATTCCGATTTTTTATGTCATATCTCTCAGCTATAGATAACGCTGATAACGTCATCTAGCAGAGATTCACTGACCTGTGATCTACCCTAGTGTTTGAAATTACACTCAAAATCACTAGCAAGAAATGGCGATTTTGCTTTTTAATATTTTTTTTCTGTATTTCAAGTGATTGCACATGAAATACAAAAATGTACAACTTGTGGGTTGTGAATTTTTGTGTCATAATAACATTTGTAAATGTTGTGGCCAAGTGCGATCACTAGAAATACGAAAAAAAATATTAATATGAACGTAATATTTTATTGTAAATGTTTACAAACACGTTTAGTGAAAATGGTTTTCATCGAACTATATCGTTGTACGTTAAATAATAAAGTGATCATATATAACTCTGCATGGCAACGTTGCGTAAAATATGCCCATTGCTTTTCACTGTCCTGCGTAAACGAGTCCATCGGCTTAATTGGGCCTTGTCTGGATTTATCGAAATAAACATTTGCCAAAAACAGTCAATAAAGCTCTGTTTGAAGTTTAATATTACCCGACTGCCTTCGATATACTATTATTTTAGACATTGGAGTCATTTTTTTATTGTTTGTCGGGGAAGCCCTTTGTCACCATAACAGCAATTCTAAATTGCTGTTATGGTGACAAATGGCTTCCCCGTAGGTACGATGGTGGTAGCTAGCCAGATGGACTTAAATAAAGTCCTTCCAACACCCAAACTCAGTGCAATGTTGTACTTTCCTGGAGATCAAACCCGGAACCTCTGGATCTGTCACAGCTGGTCGAACCACTATACTACAGAGGCGGCTAACAAGCTTGCATGACTCTACTGCATCATTGATATCAACCTAGTCCTGCTTCTTTACTTTGTAGCTGAGCTGGACTTTGACTACCTGACTCCAGAGTCAGGTTAATTCAAAGGGGCAATGCATAATACAACCACCGAACTAGCAGACGTACGGCAGGCTACATTCCTACAAAATGTTTTTCTGGGTAGGCTCGCTCCGACGATGATCTCATTCTTGCCTGTGCAAATGCAAAAAAACCCGTACCTTATAAATGTTACATTGTATCGAACACATCGTTTTGCCTCTTACTTACCTTTATCACGAATACTGGTAAGGAATGGAATTCCTTGCCTGTTCGATTTTCTACACGAGTACAATCTCGAAGTCTCCAAATCCAGAGTAAATAGGTTCCTTTTGGGCAAGCGTGCTCCATCTTAGGCCACATATCTACTAGTTTTACATGAAAGTTGTTGGTTAAACGTTTGACTACCACCAATAATAAAAAAAATCTAGATTAAGTTTTGAGAATTCATGTGAAGATATAACGTTTCACTGGTTGTCCAGTTGATTAGTAATTCGACCTCGAAGCTAACGCGAACTGAAAGGTTGTATAGGGCGACCCCCACCCTATGACCAGAAGCTATTGCAAAGGTTGTGGAAAGTCGATGAACGAAGGTGGTTCTTTCATAAATACCAAAGGCTTCAACGGAGCTGATTTTGTATTTTTGTATTAAAAAAGCGTAAAAGTATTACCGTTAAGAGTCTAGGAGTAAATATTAATTGCTGATTCGTTTTGCTGGTGTAATATTACCTTATGGACAGTATTTTATTATATTTTATTGTACGACGTTGAAGCTCTTGGCATTTATCTCACCTGGTTACAAGTTGAGATAAGGCCGAAGGTGAAAGCGCACTTCACTCGGAATCCACAACAAACTGAGGAACAGGCTATCTTACCTCTAAATGTAAAAAAGAAAACAGCAATTTCAGAATTGTTGTTATGGCGACAGAATTAGGTAAGATGGTGGTAGCTAGCCAAGAGGGCTTAAACAAAGTCCTACCACCAATATTTTGAGCAGTGGTAGAGGTTTTCAAATTCAAACGTTCAACCATCGTTTCATTTTCATCTACGCTTGAACTACTAAGCATATGAGAACCTGAAAGTTGTGTTATTAAGAGTTAAAGTTTAATGGCTTCCACACCGTGTTTTGAATATCGATAGGTAGGTATAACGAACGGGTAAGTTTTATGTTAAATTGTTGTTTGTGTATGACTTAAGCTGCTCCAACTCAGATTAAACTACGTTTTCAGCAGTGTTGTTAGTCTATGTTGTAACACAGATAAAACCACAATTTGAGTTGGAACAACTGATATCTACGATATCAATGTAACTGCCATTTATTAGATAGCTATTTGATTCAGGCGCTATTTTTTGGAAATCCATTGTTCAGAATATATAATCTGAAAACAGAAAATTCGATTCACTTGCAGCGCAGCGCTCGGATCGGCAACACGTCGGCAGAGGACTCGTCAGCTTAGCAGCAAGATTATTTTTCCTGAGGATGCCTCGTGTAGAGGCGAAGCACGTGTCGATTTGGATTTTTTCAAACGTATGTAGCGGATTTGTTGCTAAATACCTATTTATTAGATAATTTTATTTACAAAAAAAATAGAAATGCAGGTATACATGAAATCAATGATGTTATGATATCATATTACATGATTTGTTTTCTATTTGTTTTTCCTGAGCTGTATTACGCTTCAAGTGATTCACAAATATTCGATCTCACAATTCAGTTCAATTAAAAAAATGGAAGGAATGGAACTCCTTGCCCTCGTCTGTCTTCCGTACCAGTACAAACTTGCAGTCTCAAGTCCAGAGTGAATAACCTTTAGACAAGCGAGCTCCATCTTGGCCCACATCTTTACTTGTTTTTTAGTAAGCTGGTGGTCTAACGCTTGGCCAATAATATAAATGATTTAGTTAGGAGAGATGACCATATAAATAAACCTAGTTATGTTAGGGCGAGCTTAAGCAAACAGATAGGTGGCTGGGTTCAAAATGAATATGTTCCACGCGTGACTAATCATGTTAAACGTATTGATCAAGCGTTTGTATCGAGCGCCGCCGTCCCTTCGTACAAACACGGCATGACCTTTCTGCGCCCGGGTTAAAGGTTAGTTTTGATTGTTTGCAGAATTTGTTGTGTAGGTAAATGCGAGTGGGTGTGTGAGAATATCATTGGTTGAGTGATTTGCTTCCAGGTTCTAACAGGCCTTATATCATCTATTTAATTGTGAAATAACCAAATGTTTAGGGTTCCGTACCTAAAGGGTAAGGGTAAAATGCTTCTGCCGTATTTTTTTTAGTTTTGAGAAGAGTACACAGGATAAGGAACAATGGAAAGCGTAAGAGGAGGCATATGCCTAAAAAAATACTGTAAAGACGTGATATAATACGAATAAAGAATAATTTAAGAGCCTAGATCATAAGAATCAATATGTTATTTTTGATAAAAAATGGAACCGACTACACCACTAAAAACTTACACCCCCTAGACTGCATTATAGTAGGAACCGATTCTTAACATTTGTTTTGGTCATCTGTATTTATCTTCGATCCCATCATTGCGTAGATATTTCCCAGAATCCCGTATTATTGCACTTTTACACGACTCTTAAATTGGGTATCGTAGACGTTGTGGTGTCGTAGGTTTAATAACAAAAAAAACGAAAAAAAAATAATGGAACCAATTTCACCACTAAAAACATTAAAAAGGAAACTTTTTTTTTCATATGTACAAAATGTTAACTTATCTAATAGAACACACCTATTAAACCTTTACAGGTTTGACTAAGACTGTACCATTGAAAAAACATTTATCTTATCTTATAATAATACCTAAAAAGACTTGCATTCATTTATTCAATAAAAAGTACAATTAAACTAACTATGTACAAAGGAATCAGTAAGAAAAGTGACCTTCACTGTCCGTCCGTTTGTCTGTCAAAGGGCATCTCATGAACTGTTGTAAGCTGATAGTTTCATATTCTATTTTTCTATGTATATCTGAAAGTTTCATATTCTTTTCATATAGACAAAAAAGATTTAACTCTAAACAAACAGACGTGGTTTTTTTTCCTTTATTAGGATTGAAATACTCGGTATTACTTGTCCGCTCTTGGCCGTTTTTCTGGTAAATGTTATGCTATGATCATTGTTTGCAGAACACTATCTGTACAATTTACCTAACAAAAATGTCAAACCTCCTTTGAAGAATATTGCAATCACAGAGGAATGACTTTTGGTAGGTATAGCTAAAGGAAAAACGAAAAATTAGTGCAGAGCTAAATTTTTCCCTTCGGCCACTTTTGAAACCAAAGGCTCGAAACCAGCTTATAAAGAATAACTTTTTTTTCTTTCATTGAAACCAGGTTTCCAAGAATGAAATATAACACTGTTTAATAAACTGGTTTCGAACCATTGGTTTTGAAAGTGGCCGAAGGGATTTTTTTCACTGTTTTATTGAGTTCCCTCGAATTTCAAGATTTGCTTGGCTTCTAAATAAAAAAAATAAATTGTTAAATAAATTGAGAAAGACAACATCGGTAAGTAGGTACCTACTTGTTTGTTTAGCAACTTATTCATTATAAAATTTTGGCCTATTACCGTGAAACGGACTGTTCTGGCTTAAGGCTGTAAGTCGCAGAACAAACTGTTATATGAGGTTATTAAAATCCATTTTAATACAAGGGTTCCTTTGAATATTTTAGAGACCGAAAAGTTTCCTACGTAAAGCATAGATACAATAAATGCTAGAAGGGTCTATATCGGTCATCCATAATTTGATTTGTTGTATCTAGGTCGGAGGGGACGTGAATGAAAGCTTTATTCTCTCCAACAATGTTGTAATAAAGCTTTGGTCAGACAAATAAAACAACAAAGCGGGATGTTAAGAAGGCGTCCGAGTACCGCTGAATTTCGTTCTGGGAAAATAAAAGCCCCACACACAGATTATTAGAATTTTTAGCAATATTTTATTTGAATCAGACGATTCAGTTTAAATTGAACGATAAACTACATTTGTATGGGGTGCGACTGTGAAACTTTTCACAAACACACGGAATGTTTTGAATCATAAACATAACCTTTTGCACGATTTGACGTAAAATTCATTTAGATTTAAACGCTATTCTCAAACCATTTCTGAAAATCTTCTGTAGAAGCCTCGAATACTAATGTAAAATGTTTTAATATTGGCATTTGTGCAAAATGTTTGAGAATAGCTGTATTGGGCCTTCTGAAGTATATACTTACATAGAAAGGACTAAAGCCTGTTCATGTACCATATTCCCTTTTTTATATATTAACGAGTCATAGAGATACGACTTTTTTTTTTGCACGACGGGGAAGCGCTTGGCCTTCATCTCTCCTGGTAACAATTTGAGATAAAGCCGAAGGTGGAGGCGCACTTCACCTGGAATCCTCAACAAACTGAGGAATTGGCTATCTTACCTCTGAATGCCGGAACACAACAATTTTAGGATTTTTGTTATGGCGACAGAATTAGGTAAGATGGTGGTAGCTAGCCAGGCGGACTTAAACAAAGTCCTACCACCAACCAAACCAAGCACAATATATTGTACTCCTCATGGGAATCGAACCCGGGACCTCTGGATCTGAAATCGGTGGGTTGAACCACTAGACCACAGAGGCGGTTAAATATGTACAAATCTAAAAATATTTACAAGGGAAGCAGGCATATTAGGTTTTCTAGCTAACAAAAACGATTATGACTATGATGAGTATATATGAGCTATTTATAACGGACCTAGGGTAGCATAAATAGTAATTTTAACTGTACATTATTATCGTTTGTGTATGAAATGGGTGTTAGGTATTTCAAAAAAGAGCTACCAATAAATAATATAGGACATATCATTTTTTCACTGCGCCATCTAACCTAATACTAAGCAGAGCTTTTACAGTGGGAATCGATTAATTTACGTTGTTTCTTTTTTATACTTTCTAAAATTCCGGTGTGTAAATAAAACTAAAGCTCCAAATCGAAACAAGGATAAAACATCGATTTCTTTGGGGTTATTGGAGCTTCGGGCTTCGAGTGTCGGCTTCAGAAATCTTTTGCATCGGAAAGCTTCTTAGATGTGGCCGAAGCTATACTTAATACTATCGTACCTAATGGAATTGTGATAGCGACGCTATTGTAACCTGAGTACGTAATAAGATTGTCATGCCTTATTATAGACTGATTCCTTCTGAGATACATGGGATTAGGCTGAAATAAGGCAGTAATTGTACAGTTATATAACAGGTTGTGTCCTACCTGATATATAATTTCACAACTCACCATGATACAGCATCTATTTATCGAAAAATCAATCGTACCCACAAAAAAACAATACCGTAACAACACATTCAAAACATAGACCTCCCAAACCATCCAAGTTGTTTCCTATTAACTGTTACGTTTTCAAATGTTAATGTCTTTATAAATAATAATATAATTGTATTTTTTTCTTATTAAGCATAACATTTTTAATTTTTAATGTTTAATAAAAATAAATTAATAATAATATCTCACATTGTTTTTTTTTATTGCTTGTTTTCGTTTTCAATTTTACGTTGTATGTATATTACAGACGAAACTTCACTGGTTTTTGTGCATTTTTTATGAATATTCTCACTATTGGATCTATGTACAACTTGTTTGTAATATTTAAAGTAACGGTCGCGGCTTGTAAATCGACCCCTACAACTCAGCCTGATGATGATTGATGTCGTAAAAGCTGCATGAGGGATCTCACCTGAAGAATCTGTGTATTATGTACTACTACACCTTCACTGCAATCACCAATACGCCTGCAAAGCGTGGTTATTACGGCAATACCCGCCCGTTTTGGAGGAGGCTCTATCCTGCTAAGCCCTTGGCCTTCATCTTACTTGGTTACAAGTTAAGATAAGGCTAGAGGTGGAGGTGCACTTCACCCGGAATCATCAACAAACTGAGGAACTGGCTATCTTCTATGGCCAAACCGAGCAAAAATACTCCACTTGGGGATCGAACCCGGCACCTCTGGATCTGAAATCGGTGGGTTAAGCCACTAGACCACAGAGGCGGTTCAAAGTTTTAAAGGCAATAAGCACACTGAAACCTCATAAATGTTAATTAGATTTTGTAGCTCTTGGCCGTGTTAGGTTTAGATATACTACTACACACATCCTTGTTTGAGGCAGTATGTAAGTTGCCCTGATATGTACCTATACACTTCTTATATTAACTTTCATGAAAATGATGAAATGTACAACTGCAGTACTTTTATCACTATTGTTAATCAGCATTAACAATAGAGATAGAAGTCCGGCACCAATCCGTATGCCAAGCGTGGGAATTATATCAAAACCTGGGAGGGTTTTACCTTGGAGAAGGCTCATGTCCAACAGTGGACGGTTACGGTTTGTTATAATATGATACTATTTTGACGTAATGTGAAATGAATGAAATTACTAACAATTTCCATTTTACAACACGTTTACAACGTAGGTAACGTAAAACTATTTTGTGAACGTTTATTTTTTAACGTTAATCATAAAGACACAGACAATGTTGTTAATAGATCTTAGAATGTAGCCTTTTGAGGTTAAAACACGATGTTCTAAGCGAAAGATATTTTATTGGTTTTTAGCTGACAAAGTCTTTCTAAAATATGAAGGCTTAATCATACTAGATAGGTAAGTACATAAACACAAAACTAAATGACACCGAGGTGAGGGGAAATAATTATTTTGATGACAGTTAGACGAACAAACAGACGCGTGATCCTATAAATCCTATAAGGGATGTATCAGGGTTCCGTTTTTTCTTACTTTTGAGGTTATACACTCTTTTTACCCATATCGCTTCAAGTGTGCCTATAATATTTGAAGAATCCCCTCGATTTCGACAGAACCCATCATCAGATCCTTACGATAGGATAACCAGTGAAGTAACCCGTATGAACAAAAAATTACTTTCCAAATTGTTTTTATTGTTTATTACAAGTATACATTTATTCAATAAATTAAACTAAGTACAAAGGAATCAGTCAGATTACCTAAGGACCGTTACAAACGGCCTATAGGTAACTCAACTGTTCCAGACCAGTACCAGACGGAAGCGTGCCCAAGACACTGGCTGCATTGCCACGCTGAATAGCTATGCTAATTCGCTGGCCTAAATAAGAGCCAGCCCTTGGGTCACGTGTCGCCTCAATCAAAAGCCCCGCAATATTTTTGAAAACCCGGAGGGCACCGGCTCCCCACGGACCCAAGGTCTCCACCCCAAAAGGCTCAAATAGGTAAGCTCTGTCGAGACCACTATATTTGCGCCTTTTGTGATCCTCGGCCGAATCAGCCGCCGCACCAGCCCTAACTGATGTCCCAGGCAGATGAGATGGCGCTAGGGTGTCGACGCAGGTAGCGTCCCACACCAAAGGCCTACCCATTTCCCACGGGACAAGAGTCATACCGTCGGGCCGCTTACCATCATCACGTAACAGACCATTCGGTTCAAGAACGGCTGGCACATTGACACTGGTAAACGCTCGACGGATAATGTCATTAAGACTAGCGTGGCGCGAAATCCTGCCGGCAGACCTTGCGCACGAAAGTCCGTGAAAACCAAATTGATCTACGGCCGCACCGCACCGGCACTGGTGAGAGGCGCAGCATCTTGCACCCAACCGAAGACAAGTGGCAATACGGAAAGTTACAGGATCCATAAGTGTACCGGTATTGTAGGATGGATGTGCTTGCAGCCAAAGACCTGATTCCCATTTTGAAACAGCTAACAGACGAGCACGATCTGTGGAGGTTGAGCACGTATGTAATAGATAATTCCGTGTCAACTCGCACAGAGGCCCGTCCCAATGCCGTTGTGCCGAAAGGTGTTTTGGGGGATCGGTATTAGGGCAAGCACTATGCCAAGCATTTTGAGCCTCGTCAAGATAAGAAATTTGGAGTATATTGCCTGGAACAGCCGAAATTGATGGTGTTAGAATTTTCTCAACCAAAGAATGTGTACTATAGACGGAAGACAAGAACGCTGGCAAAGCAACACTAGAAATTTTGCGTATACCTAAGCCGCCCAATCGAATAGGCAATGAGGCCTGCGACCATGCTCTGTCATCCAACTCAATATTCAAAACCGTGGAAAGGATGTTCTTTATTATGTTGTCTAAGCCTTCCACCAGCTCACTGTGTTTCCACAGTTGTCAACATCGTAAAGCATAAGTAAATTTTGGGACAAAAAGGCAAAATGTTATAATGGTGAAAGCCATATGTGAGTTAATTTTTGAAAGTCTGTCCGAAACCTTCATAAAATTTTGAATTTTGTCGTCGACGAAACCCGGAAAAGATTCATCAAGAATTGGTGAACCTAGTAGGTGGAGTGAACTCTTATCTACAACAGTAATATTGGAAGCCAAAGTCTCAAACTTTTGAATAATTGAATTTCTATCCAAACATGTATCTGAAATGTATATTTCACATTTCGAAAAATTTAGTTCTAAGCCAATCTGCCGAAATTCATCTATAATAATTTTTAGATCGCCAAATACTGAGTCCACATCGCCACCCAGGGTTCCGTCATCGAGATACCAAACATTCAATTTAGATTTCAGGCGTTGAATAATTGGGTGAATGGCAAGGCTAAAAATGGCCGGGCCTAGAGGGTCACCTTGCTGACAGCCAACTGCAGACGAAATAGTTTGGTTCTTGTAAATTAATTTAGATGGCGAACCATAACATTGAAAAAGAAAAGGATAAATTTCGGGAATTTTGGATTTGATTTGATTTAGCAAGGTGCCTCTGTCAACCGAATTAAAAGCATTTTTGATATCTACTTTTAGAATAACCTCCCCGTAATTTCGATCTAAAAATGTTCTTAAAGAATGGACCGCGGCCTCACAACCGCCTCGCGAACCAAAGCCTAGCTGCACGGGTCGGAAATAGTCGCCTAGATACGCGGCTTTTTTGCGACAGCAGACTTTGGCTGCAAGGCGGCGATAGGTGGTGCCTACGGCTATAGGTCTTATCCCGCCATCCTTTTTTTTTAAAGCACAAGACCAAATTGGTCCAGGCGGTTTTCGAATAATCGGGGAACATACATAAGATTCCGACAAATTGTGAACCTCCTCCTTTTTTTTAAGTCGGTTAAAAAGATTTGGCAAGCCTTCGTGTCGATTACAAAAAACACTAAATGGTATTTTTTATCTTCGGTCAGCAAGAAAATTTTTATTAAACATGTTTGGACAGCACGAAATTCGAAAATGAAAATAATAAAAATAAAAAACATAAAAAATAGTGGATAGGTACATAGAAAAAAACTGAAAAGCCATTCAGTTGGCTTTTCAGTTTTTTTATTTTGTACAGACACACCATGCATTTTTAAATTCACTTTATTTGCTGTCTTGTTTTTTGGGACTGCCAAAAATCACTTTACATGCTGACCTTTTTTTTAATAACCTGACAGTTTAAATTAAACGATAGCCATTATAAATGCGGCACGTTATTCCCGCAAATCTCTTGAAATTCAAATAATATATAATAACGTTCCAATGTTATATTACCAACTAAGTGGGATTTTCAGTTACTCCAAGCCATATAGGTTTTGCACAAAGAGACGAAACTTGTAAGGCCCGTCTTTGTGTGTACACTATCATTATTCTGACATAAAGATTAAGTTTGAACTCACCTTGGCAGACTTAGAACCTTCGTTTCTTTATTCACCCCTTTCCTATTCAACCTGTTCCAGCCTCTTAAGCTTTCTGTGCCAGTGCCTTTGTCTTTCTTAATACCTAACAGTATTTTTAGGCTTGCTTCGACCTTACTCGAAAAATTGTTCAAATGGACTAATGCGCGGCGTAAGCTTAGGTAAAGGACTCTTTAAGACCCTTTTCGGTAACCGTAAAAAAGTTGAAGCAGCCTTGAAAATGGCTATTATTTAAACGGTCACCTAAATGTGCTTCTGTACATGTGTGCATGTATTTTATTATGCTTTTTTGCGTGAATATTTATGTGTACATAATAATTACAGAAACACAGAAATGTAATTAACGGTCAGCTAATTGAATATTTTGTTGATCAGCTTCCAAATATATATTATCTGCAAACCAAGTGAATAGAAAATGCAACGTATTAATGGGTGCAAAAATAATCGAATGAACTTTTAGACGTCTTCCACCATAAGTTCGAATAATAAACTGTCAAAATAACTTTATAACTGGTTTTTCTTACTGCCCAAATATAAAAAAAAACTATTTGATAGAAATTAAATTCGCCATTAAAAACAAATACTACATAATAATATATGTAATATGGTAATTACGTCAGTATTCTGGCCACGTTACTATCTGGAGGTGAAAATGATCCACTGGGTTATCTATCACACATACACACACGCACATCAACAGCCCATTAGTGTCCACTGTTGGACAGAGCCTCCTCCAAAGCTGGAAGGTTTTGGCATAATCACCACGCTTGGCAGGCTGATTGGTGATCACAGTAAAGGTGTAGATAATAAACAGAAGGAGTAAAAGGGATATCTGAAAAATATACATTTTATAGATTATCTATTTAACTACTCATAAGTTAGTACCTATAGCTAGTTATTGTTGATCGAGTGAGCAAAGCGTACGAGATCTTTGAGTTAAGTTGGGAAATCCGATACTGTATGCATGTATGTATGTATGTATGTAGGTATGTAAGTTTGTATGTATATATGTTTGTGGCAATGTTTGAGACGGCATAATTCTCGAACGGATTATCCGATTTTCATGAAATTAAGACTGAATAGAGGTAACGTAAAAATAATTTGAATATCGCGGGGCTTTTGATAAGAAGGGTAGTTTTTGAGATATAGGGGTGAAAAGAAGGTTGACTTCACAATTAACTGTCTTTTGATTTCAATCTTCCAATTTATCAAATAAAACCCTTATTTTCATAAGGGTTGCAAAAGGGGTAAGATAGATCTAAATTCTTGAAAATATGTCAAAACATGAAATATCATACGAAAAAGGGGTGGTGACCGATTTCAAAATAGGTTCGAAACCTTATTAGGGGTGGTTTATAAAATGAAGGGGGCAAAGGATGATCATCAGGTCTTGTAAGATAAGAGAGGGTATTCGAAATTTCATTAAAACTGGTCTATTTTATTTATATTCTCACTCAATACGGTACTGTAAGGCCATTATCGCCACGCTAAGCAGACAAATTGGTGGTCACAGTTAAAGTTTTGTTAACACAAAGAAAAAAGCCTTTTTGGTTGACTTTACAACATCCGTGGGCTGGAGGGGTACATTTTTCAACCACAACTACTAAGGCAACAGTTTTGAGAGCACTTTTCAAAACGACATCTACCTTTGTTTCGTTTTAGTAAGAATACATTACGTTAGCAACAAGAGAGAGCCTCAAACACTCAGGTGAATAAAGAGAGTTCGAGAAAAAAGTGCTTAAGTAAGGTGATAAAGGTGTAATGAAAGCACACTTTTATCGTTTGTAATTACGTTCTATTTGAGAAATAAAATGCGTCACAAACCAGACATCACGAGATCTCAGTTCGAGGCGAACTACTAGTTAATTTATGTTTGAAATATATTTTTACATAGCCTAAAAATACCATTACTGTATTGGAGTAGGGTCACTCGACACTTTGTAACTGGAGGAGGCTTGAGAATCAGACGTCAAGAATTATGACAAGGGTCTCTTGACCGATTTACAAACTAGCGCACCTTGACCTGAGTTGAGCTCTATTAAATCTGAAGTAAGATGCATAATACACTTTGGCTTAGCTTCATAAATGTTAACATAGCAACACGCAATAAACTAAAATTATTGAAGTCCTCTTACAAATGTATATATTAAGCTTTACCACCATTTTACCTGAGTTGGTTGGTGTTAAGGTTTTGTTCGTAAACAAAAATGAAAAAGAAGAGAGAATAAAGATGGGATCTAGGATATATCCACATGGATAGCTACCATCATCTTACCCAAGTCTGTCAGTATAACAGTCAGTTTAAGAGTAGTAGAGTCCATTGTGAAAGGGCTCGTCCGGAGAAGTACTACCACCATACCTGCGTGCCATACCTTATACTGCGGCTGAAATCAGCCGCTGAGCAGCAATGCTGTGTTCCGATTTAAAGGATATGGTAGCCGGTGAAATTACGGGCACGCGAGGCTTTACACTTTATGCCTCAAGTTGACGGGCGCAATGCAATGCCGTGTAAGCTGTTCTTTGTGGATTTGACCTACGCAGTAATTGTTATAGGCAAGAGATGCACTTTACATCAGGTGGTCTACTTGCTTGTTCCGTCTACTAGGTGTATAAAAAAAACACCAATTCTAAATTGTTGTGTTTTGGCATTGAGCTATTAAAATGCGCTTTCTCCTACGGTCTCATCATAACTTGACAGCAGGTGAGATAAAAGTCAAAGGATTAAAAGTCAAGTACTTATGGTACAACATAAAATATATATTTGTAACAAAGTTTTCACAGATATTCATTAAATAACAAAACAACACAAAATTTGCTCTTGCCCGAAAATCCGCTGATTTTGGTATAAAAAATTGGTAATCCCATGAATAATTGTTTACAGAACTAAAACAGAATTAACAGCAAAATTATAAGTGCTTTAATTTGGTCACTTCAATGTAAAATTCTAGGATCAAGTGCGCATAATTAAAGTGTCTCCCATCCAGATTTGATTTATCATGATTGAAATGGAGTTTCCGGCTGAGTGCGAATTAGCTTTTAAAATGTCGCTGACGACGGTTCCATTTTCCAAGATTTTATTAAAACGTCACGCCGAGATTAATCCCATTCTAATAACCACGGAGCGATATAAAATATTGCACAATACAAATGCAAAGTTATAGGTGTGTTCAGGAAATGGCGGACACATAACCTCCGGTTGAAGGAAATTGCGATACTTTGCATAAAATGAAGGAACTTACTAGAATTAAGAAAGTTTTCTATTACCATCATATTGTGCCCAGCCAAGAAAAAAAAAAAAACAATTAATAAATATTGTTGCCATAGTCATCAACGCTTACCAGCATATCAAATTACAGCAAACAAACATACGGAATGTTTTCGGATCGGAAACGTCACTTTTTATCGGATCCGACATAGAATCCGATTTCAACGCTATTCTCACACCATTTCTGTTTTTTTTTTTAACCTGGGAGTTTTAACAATTGATGTTTATGTCACCCCCGTAGTTCTAAGTAACAATATGCACACACAAAATATAAAAGATGAAAAACAATATATACATACCTACCTATACAAACAATTTACCTTCCTAAATCATTACTAAACTAACATAACGCTTACAATTCTAACGAGCATCCTCCAACGAGTACATATTCTGTGGGAAGCAACGAATTATAACGTCAAAATATTTCGATTTTGGAGAAAGGTTAAGAATAGCGTTCTCGGAATCTTCTTCGGAAGCTTCCGAATTTGATCCGATAAGGCGGTGGTCATAGTATTAGTTGCTATCTCCTGATGTCTCCATAGTCAGCTCATATTTTATCCATGAGAATAAAACGAGGGGAAATGATTATAACTATGAATTTTGGGGTGCTTTCAAGAGATATTTATGGGAGGAATTAATTCATGAAATTCGCTTAAATTGTTTGAAAGGGTGAGATATAAACCCGTGCAAATATCACTCGATTGAATTAACAAAACATATACCAGTAAAAATACTAAAAGGTAATAACGATGCGATTGAGTAGGTTCTTTTGGATTATGTACGTGTGATAATTAATTTTGGTATGTAACAGGTTCACAATACATATACATATAGCCATACATACATATATAAATAAATTTGTAGCTACTAATCAAATTACCAAACGATCAACTACAAATACAATTATCTACTTAAAAACGAATAACTATTTTCATATTAGTGACAAAATCTCTTCGAGGATAAAATTTAAATAAAACTATAATCCAACCTTTTTATTTTCTGTATGACTCCGTTTCAACCCTCTTCAGTGGTTTATTTACTATTCAATAGTACTCTGATATCAACGAATTCTGAATACTCCTTTCATAGTAGTTCTCTAGACATAGCCCAACCGAAAGAGAGTCAAACAATAGATGACGTGACACGAATAACATAATACAGACATGAATAAAATAGTATCTATAGCGTACTGAAGAGTTCAGAAAGGTCGTCCGTTCAACGGTCTATAGTATAAGATATTATTGAAAATCTGACTGGGTTGGCCTCGTTTATAAATACACAATACACAATATTTTATTATTTATGTACCTAAATACCTCAGCATTTTTCGTTAGTTTCAAATTTATCGAGAGAACTAGAATATTAAAAAAACAGGCCTATTCAGGTCAAACTAACGCTATCGAGAGTTTCGTAGTGGAAAACATTTTATATTATTTGTTGGTTATTTCAGAATCTGCTCTAGAAGCTTATGGGTTGCGCAAAATAATAAAGCATATTTTGATATAATACCATTTTCACGATGGAGCTAAAAATGAGCAAGTAAAAAAATGTATAATGGCGCAACTCTTTGAATATAGTGCCCTTATATTATATTATGTGTATGGGTAGGGACGCTTATAATAAAATTGCTATCAATATAGCCAACTGAGAGATCTGATCAGAAGATGGGCAGCAACTGACTTCTGTATTTTATGCTTCCATGTTTATGTGTTAGGTTATGTGTTTCATTTACTGCAATCGCCAACCCCGTTGCCAAGCGCCGTGATTGTGGCAAAAACCTATAATTTTGGAGAAGGCTCTGCAGCAATAGACAATATAGATTAATGGATGGTTGAAGAATAATATCTTAAGTATGTGATTTTTGATGTTAATAAGAAATGTTTTTGATATGCACATACTTATTTACTTATATAAAAACAAGTACTTACCTACTTCTATATGTTTACTTACTTTGTGATTCCTATTTAATCGAGATATTATCTGTCTCGTTGAAATAAAGTCTTTGATCCTTTTAATATTTTGACAGCGCCCGGGTAAACAGTAATCTTGGGACTAAATTCAACCAATCATAATCAAAGAAAATGGAAGTATTTTCTGCTGAAAAAATTGTTGGCTTAAAATCCTTCTTTATGATCCATTCATTCCATTTATTATTTTGTAATACGTCTTTTTTGCCTGTTATTTTATAAATTGTGTCAAATAAATAAGATTTTTTATTTATATTTTAACATTCAATATCATTGTGGAGTGAACTCGTGTGTTTTGATAAGTAAAGAACATTACAAAAACGCCTGCGATTTCGTTCCCGTAACCCAAAATATATTTTATTAATACATTTCTTAACAAGCCTCATAGCTCAGTTGGTAGTAACTCTGCCTTCTGCACTGTAGGCTGTGGGTTTGATACACCTAGGACAAACATTTGTGATGAATATAGTTTGTTCTGTGTTTGGGTGTTGTATCATATAGTCCGTATGTATTTACAAAAGTATTTAAATATTATATTCGTAATATAGTTCCCAAATTACAAGCTATGCTTCGTTTGGGGCTAGATGGCGCTGTGTAAAATTAATGTCCTGTAATATTTATTTATTTATATTCTTAGCGCTCCTTTAATTAAATCTATACAATTCAATCTCAAGCATGGTTTCGGCCTTGCGTTGATTTTCAGTCAGTCAATCTACACCACAATTCAATTATATTTAGTATTTAATACATAATATTTTTTTTGCTGAATACTCCAATCCAAAAAGTTCTTAACATCGAGAGCCCCTATATAGTTCTGCAAAAATAAGACAAAAATAACCGCAACGAGAATAGTAGAGTCACAGATTACGTTGTTTCACAATAGTTGGACCAGGCTCTTAGGAAAATCATCGATTGCTATTTTTTTAGATACATCAATTTATTACATTATTCATTACATAAATACATTCATTAATTACTTCTTCTTGAAATTCATTGATTTACTTCTATAATACACATACACATAAACATAACTTAAAAAAAAAAAAAAAAACCTAAAATACAAGAGAAAAAAATTGACAAACAGAAAAACAAGAATACAATGTAATAAAGGTACATATTGTGATGTGTGGTACAGCAGACAACGGGCCACAACTCAGCATTACGCCTCACTGCAACACAGTGAGTCAAACAATGCCTTGTAATGTGTGATTCGTCTTTCACATACTAGAATGTTTCATAGTGTTTTATATAAATATGCTGCGCGACTCTGAAGTGGGACAGTATTGAATTACGACACAGAGAGATTACATTTAGTGATATTTGAGTGCGTATACAATGTTTTTTGTTCCTGAGGTATTATTCAGCGCTGTGATTATACCGTGATATAACTGTGATTTGAATAAACTCTCCTTAATTTGAGTTGTATTCATTAAAATATTAAAGAATATCAACGTTTATCTCCCTAGTTTCCACTACAGATATTAATGCCGTCGAGGCCTTTATTGCTGTTCTGGCCAACATTTTATAAAAAAAAATTTACTAAATACGTGCTTTGTTTATATATTGTGTACAATTTGTATGGTTTCGTTTTTATTGTGTGTCGTAATAGTAAATAAATTATTACATTCAAAGTCGGTTTTTTAACGAGATCCCAGCTCGTAACGTTACTTATCAAATAAAAAGCATAATGATGCTAAGTTGGTCATATTGCAAATTTTCTATGTATGAAATTATAAATGTCAGATGTAAATCCTTCAGTCAGACAGATAGCTTTTAGCCTAACGCCATTACACTTTTACCCTTGTAAAGGTATATAATTTCACGCCTGATTGGTTCACGCGTGAACACTTCACCTAAGCCTCCATTGATCGTTAATCGCTACCAATCATTAATTCATATTACGTACTTGGGTAACGTGGTATGCGTCACTTTGCGCTTCAATAAATTCAGCTTCATAAATTTCTTTCGAATCTTACTTGCCGGTTCGAAACTGCATTTGTATGGGAGAGCGGTTCTCCAGTTTTTTTCACACGGAAAGTTTTCGGATCGAAAACATATTATGTCAGATTCGGCTTAGAATCTGATAGATTTCAACGCTATTCTCAAACCATTTACCGTCTCGTCTCGGGGTCGCCGTTTGATATGAAACCCAGAGGTCCCAGGTTCGATCCCCAGGGTGTAGGTACAATATTGTGCTTGATTTGGTTGGTAGCAGGAAGCACATATCACTTGAAATTTACCTCTGAATTCTAGAACTCAACCATTTAGAACTGTTGTAATGCGACAGAATTAGGTGAGATGGTGGTAGGCGGACTTAAGCAAAATTCTACCAACTAAACCATGCACAATATTGTGATCACCTGGGGTTTGATCCCGAGACCTCTGGATCTGACAACAGTAGGCATTTGACCACAGAGTTTGGTTACTCTAAATTGTCAAAGTATCATAGGCTGTATTAGGATTTTTATGAAGGTTGTGAATAAACAATAAAAGGGGGGAGTAGCTGCCTTTAAGGGCCAAAAATTTGACCTACATGTATGACATTAGTCGATGAGAGAGATGGTTCAAGATACCTTAGTCACTCTAGCTCAACTTGACTATAAATAGCAAATACGCTTCTTACGGCGAGCCCATTCGCATGCATCATTTATCTTTATCAAGACGAAACTAAGTAAGATTGCCGACGCGGGTTATTCGTATGAAAAATAGCTACTAAGTCGCTGTCAAAAGTAAGTAATACAAAATAGCATTAAACTCCTAATTGAAATTATAATTCTTTATTGTACACCAAAAACAAGGCACAATTGACAATTTAAAAACCTAAAGTTAGCAGTAAAGTTGTTTTATATTACATAGGAAGAAGCGGCTACCGTATTTTTGTGTGTCCACGCAGTTCCCGGATAATAACGTTATCCGTAAAAAAAAAAACATCCATACATCCAACATTTTGGCACGCTGACGGGCCACTACCCACTAAATCAACATATGTTTACCATTTGAGCAATTGACAGCCCCTAGGGTATCTAAACGAAGAGGAATCTGCCCACGTAGCCCTGGAATGCATGTTAGTCAGCCCAACGCAAGAACCCGAGGTCACTCGATGAAACCTGCGAAGACCCCAGGAATATTCTACGCTGGTCAGAGTAAGGCTGGCTATACAAGCCTGACAACAACCAAACAATTTTTTGCACCCTGATACAACTTGTATTTTCAATTCACAATTGTATTTTCTTGTATTTTCAAAACGCTTTTTAGAGCTGACCAAAACCTTAATTAGCTGACCGTTTAAATGATAGTCTTTTCGCATTCAAATATACGTAGGAAGAAGTAGGAATTATCCATGAAGAGCCAAAATATTGACCGCACAGATGGCTCGGTATCTATTTATACCTGCCCGCGATGTTTGCATAACTAAACGTTCCGTTTGACGATTATCGTTTCTAACTTCAATCAGGCGTTCGCTTGAGATTCTATAAATAACAGGTAATATTCGATATTCTTAGGCGCTGCATAATTCAAATGCATACACTTCATATCATAAAAAGATGAAATCAGATTTTTTAAGTGAAAACTACAAACTTCAATGTGCACGGTTGACAATTTTTGTCAGGGGAAACCATTGTACTCACGACACTGTTACGGTTACCGACACCACGTTTGACACATTTCACTTCAAACACAAACTGTTATCTTCGGCAAAGATAGACAATCTTATGTTTTCACTTCTGACGGAGTGCCACTGTTTACTGTGATGGGTAAGCTGGTTCACCTTGAGATTTGCCTGGGTATTACCTGGCTGAGGATAAGATCAATGATGAAGCAAGTTTATCCAAAAGCTGCTCATTAAAGGCACTTACTGAGGAAATACAGTGATATGCTTGGCCATAATCTTTTACTAAAGGTCAACGACTCTGGGGCAGACTACTATAAATCCTATATCCCACCCCATACTTCGAGTTCCACTTCTTCATAAAGCTTAAGCAAACGAGCCAGAAGCACTTGCGTGCGTCAAAGCTTTTGACCTTAACCACTTCAGCTAAACTTTTTTCCAGCACGCTCATAACGCCTTTGTTACCCTAGTCAGGGCCTATCAGCGACACGGTGGGGATACCATATGGTAAGCATATAGCATGGCAAGCAAGTCACACACACTTCCCTACCTCCTCCCCTATTTCCCCAACCATTAGCCGAGTATGTGGCAGCTAAAAATGTTGCCCTATTTATTTGACGTTTTAAGACATTTATGAGTTAATATAAACAAACCAACGTCATTTTTTATTCTAAATCCTAAATTAGCTACGTGTAGCTACCGGAACAAAGCCTTGGCATTTACGTTTAACATTTATGGCGCCTTCGTGATAACCCGCTTTTTTGTGGGAAAACAATAACAAGGTTTATTCCAGACATTTCCATTCATTTTTAACTCGTTCTGACGTAAGTTTATTTATGTACCAACTTTATTGTACGTACCCACCAACTACTACTAAAATCACCAACTGGCTGGTCTCCACCGAACTATATAATAGCCTATTTGGGATATCAGGTTTATGTACCACGCATGATACGGTTTGTGGTGAGTCGTGGATTCCGAAAGGTGAAATTCGCCACTGCATAAAGACTACTATTAAACGCTTTGATTTTCCATAATGGTGTCATAACTAAGCAAACTATTCTCGTACAGGTTCAGATCAAGCCGGCGCCGTGAGCGTAGTGGCGAAATTCACCTTCTGAATCCATGGTGTACCTATTCTAAAGCTACAATCTACCACAATGTATATACAACAGGAACCAAGTGTCGTGAATAATAGAACAAATGCGGGATGGATAAAGTAGCGACAGGGCTCGGAAACAACATGTCACCCACAAATGCCTCTAAAACTTAAGGGGGATATGGACAAGACAGTCATCAGACCTGCCGCAATGCATGGTTCAGAGAGTTGGGCTATAAAGAAGACGGAAAGTGCATATTACTGAGATGCGAATGTTAATATGGATGTGTGATGACAATGTTGGAGGTTGGATGACAACGAATGAGTACATAAGGGGAAGTTTGAAAGTGGCGCCAGTGTACAAAAGACGAATAATGCTTGGTTAGCATGGTATGGGCATGTGATGAAAAGGGCTGATAGTAATTTGAACAAAACGGTTATGAATGTGAGCGTGGTTGGACATGCGAGCAGGGAAACCCGAAAAGGAGATGGATGGATTGTGTGAACAGACATGGGTATGAAAGGAAGATGGTCACGGTCCACAGGTCCCGGCTTTGATCCCCAGGGAGAGTACAATATTATGCTTGGTTTGGTTGGTGGTAGGACTTTGCTGAAGTCCGCCTGGGTAGCTACCATCATCTTACCTAATTCTGTCATGAGTGTCATCTTCGTGAGATGTCTCACCTGACTTTCAAGTTTTGATAAGGCCGCAGGTGGAAGCGCACTTCACCCGAAATCCTCAACAAACTGAAGAACTGGCTATCTTACCTTTAGATATCGGAACACAACCATTTCAAGAATAGTTGTTATGGCGACAGAATTAGGATGGTGGTAGCCAGGCGGACTTAAATAAAGTCCTACCACCAACCAAACCAAGCACAATATGGTACTCCCCCTGCGTCTGACACCAGTGGGTGAAACACTAGACCACAGCTGTATATACCACCAAGCCTCTGCAGCAGATTTAATTGTCTGATATTTTTATATAATCTAATTGACATCCGTTTTCCTCTTATGTTATAGTTTTTTTTTAATAGCCGTAAACTATTTTATTAGATCGGAGCTTTCAATTGACGTCATTCGATTTCCTTCTGGAAGTATTTAATAAAACCATCGTTGGCTTTTATACCTCTTTCGTCCGTAACGTAATAGAACTATAAACACTGGGACAAAACAGGACAGACCCATTAAAATGCCAAACAATAAACTATTGAAACCCTGAATTTTTCACAATTTACTAGAAATATCACCCATTTATTTTTAAAGAATAGACCCATAAAATGCCAAACAATAAACTATTGAAACCCTGAATTTTTCACAATTTACTGGAATTACCCATTTATTTTTAATTGTCGAGAGATATGTCCGACCCGTCCTAATAACACAATAATTTGTCACATTATGTCATTCGGTGACCTTAATTGTTTCATAGTTAAATTGGGTCGATTATTTTAATGTGCCGCATAAACTAATAAACTTATGGTAGGACATTATTTTGTACATTAGGTACTCGTAAACATATATAAATGATTAATCAATACACAAAATTAATTGTGTTATTGACTGACTGTCAATCAACGCACCTTGCAAATCTTAAAAGTGCACTAAGACAGGATTTTGGTAAATTATCATGAGATAACGAGCTTGAAGTCCAGGATACCTAGTTAGTGAAATAAAACTGGTATGTTAAAAGTGAATGAACACTTGCAAGAGAAACTTACCGAAGTATGAGTATGTGTGAAAATCGATACCAATTATGGCTTCACTGCTGCCGTTGAAATGTATGGTTTCTGTTTCGATATGTTGCTTAATTTACAACTATTTTACTTTACACTATGCACTACACTTTCTAGAATACTTAAAAGTTTGGTCCACTCACTCGAAGTACCTATTTCATAAAATATTTACAGTTCCTCTAAATTGATATGGTAAGTTTTAATAAGATTATAAAGGGTAATCATAAGTCACTGTATTGGACCGAAGGGTAGATAAGAGGTTAAGGTTTCGCTTTATATTGGGAATGTTTTTCAAACACGGAACTAAAGACGAAAATAAACACTCGTGGAATCCACTTATACATTCACTTATCGATATGCTTATACATTTACATTTATATGTAGGTATACAGTTCAAATAAAGTGTTCAGTTCGCAACGATTGTTTTTTGGTTGAAAAATAGGTGTTTCAGTGCATGATAAACACTTTATTTCAAAAACCGCGGCAAGTTATCGGCAAAGGAGTGGCACCACCGCTCTCCTCACCGCCTGAACGCGAACTGAAGCATTTTCCCACCGCCGAAATTGATGCATGATTGAAAAAGCACATGATACGAACCACCCAGCATGTGAGTGAAAGAGACGTCGCTATTTTCTATTTTCCACTATGCCTGTCTATCAAGAGGAAATGCAAAGGTATATCAAAATAAACATGCACTGTCTGATTTTCGCGCGGAACTTTCTGCACTTCAGAAGTTTTATTTATACACTGCGCTTCTAATCATTTCCTAATGAATAACGATTTTCGATAGAGGCAACTGAAAATAACGCTTTGATATATATGCTAAAATTTACTAAGATTACTAAAAACATTTTCAAAATTTAGAAACCACTTCATAGGCACTATAAAGCGGTCTAAATTTTGAGAACAGTTTATAAAAATCTAATGCGAATTGGCGGAGAAATGAAGTAACAAACAAACAAAAAAAAAACATACAGCCGAATTGAGAACCTCCTCCTTTTTTTGAAGTCGGTTAAAAAGTAATATTTGGTTAGGTATATATATTCAATAAAAAGTACAATTAAACTAACTATGTACAAATGAATCAGTCAGATTACCTAAGGACCGTTACAAACGGCCTATAGGTAACTCAACTGTTCCAGACCAGTACCAGACGGAAGCGTGCCCAAGACACTGGCTGCATTGCCACGCTGAATAGCTATGCTAATTCGCTGGCCTAAATAAGAGCGAGCCCTTGGGTCACGTGTCGCCTTTGGTTAGGTTAGTCTACTATCACTATCATCATATTTTTATTGAAATGTTGTTGTTTGTTATTGGACTTTTTTCAAGTCCGCCTGGTTACCACCATTTTACTGAATTTATCGCCACAACAACAGTCTTAAAATTGTAGTGTTTTGGCATATAAGGGTAAGATAGCCAGTTTCTCAGAGTATTGAGGATACCGTGTGAAATGTGCTTCGTAATTACTTGAAACGTAACTTGGAAGACAAGTGTTTCCCCGTCGTACAATTTTTTTTTTTAAATAAACTTTCAAAAGATTAGACTTTTGCTCATATTTTCTGTAGATATGGATATTGGACACACGCCTGTACAAGAGCTGTTCAGGAATATTGGTTCCTAACCCGTATGGGTTAAGGAACGGGCTCTTTGACGAGTATTGACTACCATGAAGTATCTGACCCACACTTAATAAAGATATCCAAATATCTTTATTAGGTATAGCAAGAATTAAGTCTGCAAGAGCGAAGAATCTTATGTTTTTTTTTAATAATGACGGGAAAGGTGTGTTTTTCTAATAATTACCTACAGGTGGAAACGCACTTTACCCGGAATAATGTCATATTGAGAACTGGCTAATTTACCTCTAAATGCCGGAACACAATAATTTAAATTTGTAGGCGACAGACTTAGGTAAGATGGTGGTAGCTAGCCAGGCGAAATTAAACAAAGTTCTACCACCAACAAAACCAAACACAATATTGTACACCCCTGGGGATCGAACCCGGGACTTCTGGATCTGAGACCGGTGAGCGAACCTATAGTCTTCTCTTTGGATTTTTTTTTTTTAAAGGAAAGTTTGTGAAATATATTATTATTATTTATGATCTACCGATGTTTTTGAAGACACTTGAGATATGTATTGTAAAACATATCTCATGGTCTCGGCTGCGGACACTCCGCCTTAATATAGGACCGGATTGCTGGGGGGTTAACTTCGTTTGAGTGAGCTTGGAACGGATTGACATAATTTAATGGGACTTGTTTGGTCCCATTACATAAATTTATATAATTGTAGGGGCGATAGGATAAATCGGAAAGTAATCTAATAAAACAAACGAATTTTGAAAGTTGGTAAATAAAAGTCTAGATCTAAAAATCTAGCGAATTAAATCCGAAAAATTTAAAAATTCGGAAAACCGAAAAAATAAAATAAAATACTCTATTTCGCCATAGGTACCTAACCTTAATATGTGTATCTTAACTTAGATATAATAGGATGAAATAGGATAGGATAAATTAGACGAAATCGAATAATACTAATTTTGAGAGTCGGTAAATAAAAGTCTAGATCTAAAAATCTAGCGAATTTTATTCGGAAAATTTGAAAATTCGGAAACGAAAAAATAAAAAGACTTTATTTCGCTATAGGTACCAAACCTTAATATCATATATATCTTAACTTATTAATACCCACTTTCTCACTTGTGTTTAGTAGGTATGGCGGTGAAAGCCTACTTCAAAACATTCCATGTTGTCCTATTTCTGGCTGTTCTGGACCATAGATAACCTGCAGTTCTGACTATGTCGTCATCCCATCTAGTCATGGCTCTGCCTTTTCTACTTTTTGTCTCGCGGGATCTAGTTGGTGGTAATTTGGCATCATTTGTCGGCTGTCGTCTCTGCAAATGATGGGCGGGTCATTTTACTGTGCAGTCGGCTCATCTCTACAATCAGGCAAATAAAGCAATAAATATATACCCATTGCATAAATATGAATGCAAACAAAAAATTACGGAATGGTTACTCAACCTTACCTACTTTGATGTTGAAGAACTACTTGAAATTGTTATCTAGCACTATTCTGATATTATTTCATACAAACACCATAACCATAGACATACATACAGTCACACACACAAACACACCACACGCACACACACACACACCACACGCACACACACACACACCACACGCAGAGACACACACACACACACACACACACACACACACACACACACACACACACACACACACACACACACACACACTTCACAACTCATCCTAGTTTTATTTTATTTTATCTTAAACTTAATTTTCAAACTACTGTAATGGAAGAGCGAGACATCCTAACACAGGTATCTTTTTGCTTAAAAGGAGGTCTCAATCACATGTAATATATTGTATAGATTAAGTTAAAGAAATAAACATTTGTATTTGTATTTGTATTTGTATTAATATTTATAAAAAAAAGCAAATTCGGGAAACCATATATGCTTTTTAATTAAATTGGGACTCCTGTCCCAATTTTCGGCTGCTGGGTAAACAATAACATTGTAACAAACTTTATTCACCGCCGTTTTTTATTGTGTACTAGTAGTGGCGCTGTAATTAATGTCCCATTATAAATGTTTTAACTTGTTACCAGGTGAGATGAAGGCCAAGCGCTTCCCCGTCGTACAATAAAAAAAAAAAAATGTTTTGAATTATTTCTGTGATGACCCGTTTGCAAAATCTTTCAGAGAACCGAAGACCAATCGTTCCTAATCCGATTTGATCTGGTTGATATTAGTTTTAAATATAAAATCATTAAAAGATCATATTTTAAGCGTGTGATCATATTTTTACACACTTTCGAATAAGCAATCTTAAAAAAAATAAGTTTAACTCAAGTAATGACATACCTTCTTTGTAATTCTTTGTAATTCTTTATTGTACATATAAATAAGATTATAACATGTCATAAGAAAACATATGTACAGAGGCGAGCTTAACCCTTAAAGAGTTTTCTACCAGCAAACCTTTGAGAGAGTGAGAGTTGCTACACTGAAAAGGTAGAAAAGTGTACTTGAATTAAAATACAATGTTAATAGACAAATTAAATATACATACAGATATCAAAAGTATACCTACACAAATATATTTAATACCTACTAAATACATAAAAATTTCTTAATCATGAAAATCTGTTCTTTAATACGACCGACAAGTTTCTAGATTAGTTTCTACTAACTTTAATGATGTCTTGTCTAGACAGCAAACAAGTAGACCTATTGCTAGTTTTGTTAGTTTGCAAGTTTATGATGTTGCTAACCCCAGATAATATAAGAACCTTTAATGAGGCTGGTTCTGTGGTAGATAAAATTGCAATTTATTAAATTCAAATTTTGTTTTTTTTTTTCGAATCTCGTTACGGTGGTTTTTATACGTTTCACATAAAACAAAGCCTATGTTTACAAGCTTTTATTTAACTTGCAATGTGTGTATGTAATATTTTTGTTCGACCAATTAAGCTGAAATTTAGTATGCACATTTGTTTTGGTTGACAATACATGGTTTACTACGCGACGTCATTCTAAATCCAACATGGCGGCACATGCAAAATGGCGGACGAATTAGATTTAAAGCACTCCAATATGGGTATCAAATAAAAAGGTTTGCCAAGAGTAACTCGAAAAAAGTTAAGTGACGTCACTTTAAATTCAATATGGCGGACTTATAAAGCTTGAAACTCTATTTTGAAGCCATATTCCACCGATTGAGATAAAATGCTGTTCGGTTTGGATGAGACAGTACATGATAAGCTGTGTAACTATATTCTAAATCCAACATGGTGGAACGCTCAAAATGGCGGACTAATTAATTTCAATGCTTGCCTACAATAAGAGTATCAAATGTAAGGACTGGGGACAGGAGATAGAATACGAATGCGAGTTGTAAATAAGATGCTAAGCATAAACTACGTTATTCAATTAAAATTAAATATTAAATAAATGCAACGACCTTGCAATAATGATGCATTAATTGAGATGAACAGATTGAGGAACATGTCCAGCGATAACTAAATAGCGAAACATAAATTAAAAGTGAAAAAACATACTTTTATTTAGGTGTGCCAAAAAGAAAAAAATAAATATAAATATTCATAGTATGTAGGAATATAATAGGAATCGATCAAATTATCAAATGAGCAAAATGAACGAGATATCCAAGTAAATTATTTATTAGACCATGCTATTACAATAAGGGCTTTACTGATGGCAAAGCAAACTAAAACATGCCCAAACTCGTATAAACAATTTGATTAAAGACAGCCCAGAACTTACAAAGCTACAAACCAATTTCAAAATTACTGATATAAAGTATTGTTTTTCAGCATGTATCTACATCAATATTTGTCTTTTAAATTGAGTTTGCAGCTGAGTTTATCTTCTGATTTAAACTTTTATAAAAACATAGTTAAAATTAATGTATATTTAGCTTTTAGTAATGGAATTACTTATGAGCAGAACTTGTTAGAAGTTGTATAAAAGCGCTGCCCACGCGAGTCAGTAGCGAGTAGTAGAGGGCAGTAGGAGTGAGAGAGAAAGCGCGATATTAGCCCACGCGTGAGTGAATGAAATAGATGCGCGCGATATTTCGCGAAAATCATCAGTGTCAAATGTACACACAAGCTAAGCTAGCTTAGTAAAGAAAAATCATACCCTTCAAATAATGGTCGAGTCTGTTTCTACGCCTTCCAAAACTGGATCACATCGGGGCTTATATTCTTCTTTTACAATGTAAAAATTGATGAACAATCTGATGTACTTAGATTTTTTTTGTTTTTCATTGACAAGTGTCTTAAGTGAAATGTAGTACCTTAGGGACCATAAGACCAATGTACGCACCTTGAAGTACCGTTCATTTTTGCTTTCCATTAAAAAGTTACGTTTATTGTACGTTCAGAAAACTCAATACCTCTGCCAGTTTATCCGAATTATGTAACATCAATACAGCTTTTCAAAAAGACATCCAAAACTGGAAAATTTGCCATAATTATGAAGACAGACGGATTGGTAGTCGTAGATAAGGTAGATTATGAATGACTATTGATACCTATACACATGATGTAACGTACAGTACTGTAGGTATGTTACATTACCTATACCTTCTGTGACTGTATTGACACAATTTAATATATAACCTTAGTCAGGTAAATGTACCGACACACGCAAAGGACCTTATCACGTCAAATTTCATAGTTATTGTTTTAGAAGTGTCTACGACTGAAATTTGAATTGAAGTAATTTTGTGAATAGCAAATAACATTGAGGCAGCTCCCTGCGAGTTAGCTTGCAAATATGGAGCACAACATGTTGTCGGTTTGCGCGATTGGAATAAGGTTTGAAATGCCGCACCCAACATAAGTAGCACAATGAACCTTATGGCTTTATGCAGTCATGAGTTTATTTGCATTTAGTCCCTGGTCTCACAATCCTTTACCGAGCTCCATTTAAGTCTATTGCATTTTTACATTCGCGACATTGGTTGTATTGACGGATATTTGAAAAATAACGGCCGCCTCTTTTTACCCCAATACTTATAAGATTTAAATTTAACTTAACTTAGACGAAAAGCTTGTAAAATTTCGCCCATCTCGGCTCAGAGGTCCCGGGTTCGATCCCCAGGGAGGTACGAATTTATTTGTGTCTGGTTTGGTTGATAGAAGGACTTGTTTTAAGTCCATCTGGCAAGTACAACTATCTTACTGACTCTAAATTGTTGTGTTCCAGCATTATGAGGTAAGAGAGCTGGTTTCTCTGGCCTTTGAGATCAGGAGAGTTAAATGCCATCCTATAGTCGTAAAACGTAAAAAAAAAACTTTAATATGTAAACAGAGTCTAATCAGTACATTTCTTTAATTTTAAATATTGTCAAACGTACAAACAAAATTAAAAAACTTCTAACTCCGATTTCACAGCATGCGGTTACAGAATTACATATATATATATAAATATATATATTATTATTTATGTACTTATTTATAACAGAATAACTTTTCAGCATCCCTTTGGCCCAAGGGTTCCAAGTTCCAATCCACTAAAGCACTATTAATCGTTATTACGATAGAGTTCTATTAAAAGTTGTTATAAAAAGATGTCAATGAAGATACCTTACCTCCACATGCCCTAAGAAGCTCCTGATAAAAAAAATAGGAGTGTTTTAAACATAAACGCATTTAAGATGATAGGTTTGATAAAAACAAGCTATCCTTTGAGTAAATATTCCCTTAGTCGCCTTCTAAGACATCCGCAGGGTGATCTGGTAGGTAATGGATTTGTCAAGTAATCCGCCGTAATAACACATAATATTATATGAAAGAAGCATGCAGCTTGCTTTTACGGTTCAAAAGATCACTTAAAATGACTTTTCCATCCTAAACCATCAAAAACCTAAACCATACCATTTCATATTTTTATCTAAAATCAAAGTTCCAAAGAAATAATTTAAACACATCAATTTTTCATATCATTTTAGCAATCGTATTTCCAGCATCATACAGAAGCTGTTGCCATTCTGGTGCGATCACTTTGAAACAGACAAACATACACATTCTCCCCAATAAGCATTACCCTCTTTCTGAGGCTGTCGGGTAAAAATGGTACAACGCTGTGATTGAAACACGCCAACGCCTAGCACCGAGCTTACCGTGAAATACCACGCGAAACGTAGAATAAAGGCAAATTGGATTTTTTTAAAACAAAGCACTAAAACGAGGTTCGACAGATACGATATTCCATTTTGCTTTCAATATCAGGAAAACAAATCACACAACTGCAGTAACATAAATTGTTTTTTTATGATTATTGTAAACAGTCGTCTATAGTAATACATTACTATAAAATATCATTTCTCCCGTTAAGTAGCACTACCACCCACTCCATACTACACAAGGGTTATCTGGAAGAAAATGCTTCGTAGCATTAAGTTCGCCCATGTACTTTTATTTATTAGTGCAATAAAGTGTTTTCTATCTATCTATTATATATCGAAGTCGGTTTTGGTAGTAATTATATATATAATTTATATATACGGCTCCTAAACTGTCATGGTACATGGTCACTTTTTTTTATGGTACGACGGGGAGGTGTTTGACCTTCATCTCATTTGATATTCAAGTTGTGATAAGGCTGAAGGTAACGCACTTTACCCGGAATCCTGATCAAACTGAGGAACTGGCTATCTTACCTCTAAATGCAGGAACACAGGAGTTTTTAAGAACTGTTGTTATGGCGACAGACTTAGGTGGTGGAAGCTAGCCAGGCGGTTAAACAAAGTCCTACCACCAACCAAACCGAGCACAATATTGTATTCCCTATGGGGATCGAGCCCGGGAACTCTGGATCTGACATTGGTGGTTGAAACACTAGACCACGGAGGCGGTTAAAACTTTACACTTAACACGTGTGTTCAATTATCGTTCATATCGTTAGATAGTTGGTCAACTCTGCCTACTACGCTGTAGGCTGTTGGTTCTATTCCCACCCAGGGCAAACATTTATGTGATGAATATAGATGTTTGATCTGTGTATCGATGTTGAATCATATCGTATGTATAGTAAAGTATTTAAGTATTCTATCACCTAGTTTCAATATTACAAGCTATGGTTAATTCGTGCTAGATGGCGCTGTGTGAAAATTAATGTACTGTAATATTTATTTTATTCATTTGCAAATCGATAAAATTAACCGAATCATTTCGTTCCTTACTAGTATGGAACTCTAGTCGGTAACTGATTGTGGTCGAGCTCTATCTATTAAAATAAACATATTATTCAATAAATATTACAATAATATCTTTCAACATTATACAGTTACAATATATGGTTTATATTATATCGGCCTGTATATTATTTTTAAGACCTACCTGTAAGTTTTACAAAAATTTTGAGCAACTGTTCCAGACCGATACCAGAAGAAAGTGTGCCCAATACACTAGCTGCACTGCCACGCTGAAGAGCTATGCTTTTTCGCTGACCAAAATAAGATCACGGGTCACGTGTCACCTTAATTAAAAGCCCCGCAAGATTTTTGAAACCCCCAAAAGACTCAAACAATTATGCTTTGTCGAGACCACTATATTTGCGCTTTTTGTGTCCTCGACCGAATCATCCGCCGCATTAGCTTACTGACATCCAAGGCAGTTGACAGACGCAAGGGTTTTCACGCAAGTAAATATATCAGACATTATTGTTCCTATATAATACTATATCTATATATATCCCTTAATTGTTTATTATGTTCAATAAACAATTAAGGGATAGAACAATTGTGGCATATCCACATGCCGCCATTTCGATTTTGAGTTAATGTTTCCACGTATGATTAAAGTGTTTTTTTTATTGTACGACGGGGAAACGCTTAACTTCATCTCACCTCTCACCTGGTAACAAGTTGAGATAAGGCTGAAGATGGAGGCGCACTTCACCCGGAATCCTCAACAAACTGAGGAACTGGCTATCTTACCTCTGAATGCCGGAACACAACAATTTTAGAATTGTTATTATGGCGACAGAATTCCTCCATCTTACCTAAACCTGTCACCATAACAACAATTCTTAAATTGTTGTGTTCCGCCATTTAGAGGTAAGTCAGCCAGTTTCTCAGTTTGATGAGGATTCCAGGTGAAGTGCGCTTCCACCTTCGGCTTATTATGAATGGAAACTCAGGTGAGAAGAAGGCCTCCACCTCCACATCAAACAATAAAAATAAAAAGATCCTTACACGAGCGAAGCGAGCAAAATAACTAAATAAGCTGGTACTGATATAAGTCATTTAATATTTTAGCCAAAATCTAAAATGTATTAAATTTTCACTCTGATAGACAAATGTACCAATATCTCTCGACCCTCGTCGGATTTCGAAGCCTCGTGTGTCTGTCACGTCTGCAGCTTTAAGTGGCCAACAGACCGTTCCCAATCTGGCCCGTGCAGGCGTGGACGTTTCGAGAGCCTTATATGTCTAAAGAGCTAACAAAAGAGAGTGTTTCCACTATACTCTTTGAAGTTATAAGCCGTTTTTCTACGTTTATCTACGTTTTTGCTTATATTTTATAATATCTTAGCAACTTCAGCAGCGTGGTACCAGGATAAAATGTGGCTGATATAGCTTTCACCAGAATACAGTCTATATTTTAGACGATCCAATGAGCCACACCAACAAATGAATAAACCTTCGTATTTGTCAGATGGATTGATGGATAATAATAAATTATTACATTTTTAATACAATATTTAATAATGCGTAGGTACGTAAGATACATGGTTCTGTAAAAACAGTAGACCTCGCGAGCCCTTATACCATGCAATAACCAATGCTTTCCTCTTTCACTTTTCCTTTTAGACTTTTGAGCAAATAGTGGTATAAGTTTTAACGATTACTCGCGTTCTCTTGGTCTGAGGAAATCGAACCTGGCGTCTATGGGTTTGTCTTGCAAAGGCAGAGAGGACTGCGTATTTGATTAGTAAACGTAGGTAAAAATTAAATGAAAAAAAATGAAAATTGAAATCCTATACAGCAAACTTCTCCCCCTTTCCCCCTCCACTCCCCCTTTTTTCACAACATGTTCTGTAGAATTAAATCCTTAGTGTAACGCTACAGCAAACTTCTCACCTTTTTCCCCCTATCATCCCCCCGATCAAAATCGCGATCGGCTAAACAATTTTAATAAAACAAGAAACATGTGTGCCAATTTTCATTTAAATCGGTTGAAAAATGCGACACCTAGGCAAGAACAAACCGACCGACAGCCGACAGACAGCGGACAGAAGCACTATTGGTCAGTTCTAAAACTGAGACGCTTCGCTCGCTCGGTCAATTAAGTTATTGCTCTATTTGTCAAACTAAATGGTAAGCTTTTGTCTCGGCAAATAGTGTTTTTTCTGATTCACAACACACATCAACAGCCTAATAGTGTCCACTGCGCAGGACAGAGCCTCCTCTAAAGCTGAAGGGCTGTGCCATAATAACCACGCTCAGCAGGTGGATTGATCATAGTAAAAGTGTAGATAATACACAGAAGGAATCTGCTGTTCCTCTTATGATGAGATCCCTTAGTCGGATTTTACGATATCCATGGGCTGAGTGACAGAGGTCGATTCTCAAGTCGCGACCGCCACGGCATTAAACCATGACCGTGAATTGGAGAGAAGTGGCATCTTTCTTGGCTTGTGCTTGGGTTGGTTGGTGATAGGAATTTATTTAGGTCCGCCTGGCTACCTACCACCATCTTATCTAATTCTGTCGTCATAACAATAATTCTTTTAATTATTCTGTTCCGGTATTCGGATGTAAGGTAGCGAGTTCCTCAGTACGTTGAGAATTTCGGATGAAGTGCGCTTCCACCTTCGGAATTATCATAACTTAAAATATCAGGAATAATGAAGGCCAGGCACGTCTCCGTCAACAATAAAAAAAAAAACGTGTGCCACATACCCTGGTTTGCAAGTAGCATTCTGCAAGCTCATCGTCGCTTACTGGTATACTAGCCACACATGCCATTCGGATTTTCTGTCCTAGGGACACCTATTATCTCAATAAAATACATTCAAAATTAAACAAAATAAGGTATGAAAAAGTTTCAAGACATTTGTAATTTCTAATCTGATACGGTACTTTGCGGGCTCTCGTATCTTACTTCAAGCATATTATATCAAAAAGTTCAGGTTTATAAAATATATAAGCTTATGTTGATTGAGATGAACTTAATATTTCTGAGTGTGAAAGATAATAAATATAAACGTATTAAGTATATACATTTTGCACCAGAAATTATTTTATAATACAGCCACATTATGTATGGATACTTGTGACTTATGTTTTGATTTATAACAACCCATTGTAAGCCTGTATTTTACCATGCCGTGGATGCCGTGGTAAATGAAGCATAAATAAATTAAAATTACAAGACATTTATACACGCCATCTAGCCTCATACTAAGCAAAGCTGATAAACTATGAATATAACTAGATTACGAAGATCATTATATAACAATACTTTATATATCAATTATAGTATCATTCAATAAATAATTAAAAAAATGATACAAACATCAACAATGCATCAAACATTCATCACACAAATGTTTGTACTGGTTAGAATTCAAACCCACAATCTACAGCAAAGAAGACAGATCTATTACCAATATTAAAGGAGCTGTGAGGCCAGTTTTCAACAATCTTAGAAAATTGTTGAGTCCAATATGTGTAATGTCTGTTATAAAGATTGAATTTATTTATTTATTAATTTAATTTATTTATATTGAACTGAGCCTTCATCCAAAATGGCGTCTTTTGCAATAATCACACGTTTGTCAGTCGCAGTGTAATTTATGAGGGTAATACTCAAGAGGTTTTGGTGAGATCTTTGAGTCGCATTTTATTGACCGAGCGAGCGAAGCGTCTAAAAAGCATTTTTGACAATCTCAAAGTTTTGATTGGGGGAAAAGAGGATTTTTTTTCTGTAGCGTTATTTATAAACTGATTTCAATTAAATTTGAAAGACACACTATGGATTTATTTTTACAAAAAAACACAATAAGGAGGAGTGGAGGGGGAAAAGGGGAGAAGTTTGCTGTAGGATTTCATTGGATTTTTGTTTTTTTTCGGAAAACTTATACCAACGTTTACTAATCAAACTACACGGTCTTCCGTCACCTTTGCAAGACAAATCCAAAGACACCATTATAAGATCTGGGAAAAACGAGTAATCACTATAGCTTATACTTCTATTTGCTCAATAGTCTAAAAGGAAAAGTGAAAGAGGAAAGCATCGGTTATTGCATGAATATAAGGGTTCACCAGGTCTACTGTACTTACAGAACCACTAGTGATAGCTAAGGGTTAAGAAGGGAATTAACCTCTTCTTAACCCACTAGCTATCATAATAACCTTATTTATGAGTTTCAAAGAACTTAATATCCAATACCAGGCATTACAGAAAATCAATCAACTGAATAGGACGCGGTGATACGTGAAAAAATCCGCATCAGACGTAAGATTCTCTCATAGAATTCAATTTCAACATAGACTCGCTAGGTATTCATTGTAGCTTTGAGTTGTATTGCATGGGTCCTTTCTTCTTTTATTTATATGTAAAATTGGGTAAAATAAATGTGAAATGGGTTATATGACTTACTTGACCTAGCAACCTGCCATTCCGTTTTGAGCTTCGTGATTAATTTCGCTCCAGAGCTAACCAATGTCTTTGACTTCTGCCAGCAGTGAAGTGGGTATTATAATCATAATAACATATTTTATTTCAGACAACATTAGAAAAGTTACAGGTCTTATTTAAGTTACTTTACGGCCGAATAGGCAAAATAGCATCTTAAAAAACTAATAAATAATAGAAACGATTCACTATTCGAGACTGCGACATGTGTATTTTATTCCTCCTAGTGGTGTACTCCGGGCAACGGAATGCTGGTTTTTGTTAGAGGTTACGTTTAAATCATCATAAAACTGGTGGCAGAACCTGTAAAGATCTACCCTCCTGACATAGTTAGGTGCTAAACGGTTTGCCGTGTTTCGTCGGTGAGCGGGAGAAGGGTCGCTTTTCCTTCAGATCATCCTTGCTCTGGCCTAGAGCTAGAAAGCGGGTCAAACTAACCCTATTATTAAAACACAGTCTATACAAACATAATAATACGTTTAGCTTTGTACCCATTATTAGCATACTGGGCGCACGGAAGCGTCAAAAATTTTGCGTTGATTAAAATTGTATAGAGGAGTGCAGAAATCATTTTCAAATTTCAACCTCTGGGCGACCACTCTTCTTCAATCTTTAACTACCCAATTGAAAAACGATCCCGTTGTGCAAGCATCTTCCAGTGCACGCCATTATTTTCGATCTTGTGCCCTCTACATTACTTTGGACCTCATATAAAAACGTGACCAGTTAAAGTTGAAATGTATGCAGTAATATTACAAATGCTACGTAGAATGCATATCAATAATGTATGTTTTATCAAATTAATCATCATAAGTAGGTTTGAATGAGAGCAAACAATTAAATACTTTCGAAATGAATATTACGAAAGCCTATTTGACTTGTTTATTGGAACTTTGATATAAGCATTGAATGTAAAAACGAGCGTAGTATGATGGAATGAATGAACATTTTGTTGTACATGGAAATTTCATCAAACCATCAAGCATCAGGTGACACTGCATAAGTTCAATGTGCGGCTTTATCGCTAAAAGCAAAATATTTCAGCCAGCTAGCTGGAAGAAATAAATTCTTATCCAATACTGGCAATAAAACATATATCTTGCAAATGAAGCAGACTAATATCAAATTACTATTCCATCAAACCCAAACATTTTCCTTGCATAAAATACCAGCATATATTTAAATATCGTTGGGAATTTAAATGTATATCGTAAGTTAGATCAAATTATTGAGAAAGATTTTATAGGATCATATTGAATCGTCAACTACTTAAAGTCAACGGCTCAGTGGGTTTCCCACCCAGGACCAACATTTGTTTGATAAAATGGATGTTTGTTTTATAATGATAATAATACAATTTTATTTCAGACAACAATAGAAAAGCTACAGATTTTATTCTAACTTAGTCTCTACTAACTACTTTTCTCTATGTTATCACTAAAGCTGAGACCTCTTTTTGCTCAAAAGTCTAAAATGAAAGAGGAAAGCATCGGTTATTGCATGGTTATAAGGGCTCGCGAGGTCTATTATTCTTACAGAACCACTAGTATATAGGTATTTCATCAGTAATCAAATTCTAATACGTCTTACTGTGTTAAAATTTGAGCTAAATGGCGCTGCGTGAAAAAAAAATCCTGTACATTATTATTAGTATACTTTTACTTTTATCGGTGTCAATTTTCCAGCCGTTCTCGAGCCGATGGATCTGTTATGTTTAGGATATGTCAGGATTATATTGTCAATGTCAACTAATGCCTGTAAGCAAACACTTTATACAACAAAGAGAAATGTTAGAGGGAGAACCTTAATTATGCAGAACATTATTTTCTACGATTTATCTCATTTTAACTGCACTTGCATACCTCCGAGCAACTTTAGGAGAAAAATGTGAATACCTCTACAGAGTAATGGCTAGCCGAGCCGAGACCACATTTAGTTGAATAATGCTAAAGCTACATAGCTGAATAACGATTTACCTTGGTTTGCCAAGCGCGTAATATAAAAAATAAGGTACTGCCGATAGAAATGAAGCTAAGTAACTTGTGTATTGTATCGTCGAGCTATTAGATAATTATTTTTGGTTTGTAAAGAAGTGTTGATGACCAATTTGAACATTAATCCTTGATCATAAACACTTCTTTATCAACCAACAATAATTCGAATATATTAATGTTTATAGTTCGACGTCACGATTCACAAGAGCATGCGGTGACGATGACGCGAGTTTCTCGCTTTTTGTTCATCCAAAAAGTACACATTTAAACACAGTATACATATAGCTCTTAGAGAGCGTTCAATGATGATGACGCGGTTCCATGAATTTTGTTCACCCAAAGCGCTTAACGCGCCTTAAGAAGTTTTCACTTCAGAATGGAACTCCCTTAAAGATCGAGAATTTCCTGTTATCAAGATGGTAGGATTGAAAGTAGGATGTTGATCGAAGTGTTGGTTTTCAATCGATTTCCCGTTCACAAATCTAATCAGACATACTTTAAGACTACGGTTATGTCTTTCTTATCTGACTGAATATTACTTACATTCAACAAAAACGATCACTTTTTGAGTTTGAAATGTCAAAAAGATGAGAACAAACTTTCCCGTGCCTCAAATTGTCACCGATTGCTCAAGATTTATGAGAGAAAATGTCGCAGCGTGAATTTATTACTATTAAACAGTTGGCAATATCAAAAACAAGTTAGGGAAGTACTACGTATAATTTATAGCTTAAGAAAATGGGGATTTAGTTGCCTAATCCTGATTTAATCGTAGGACGTTATAATATGCAGTGTGAGTATTGCTGTTGCTTGTAGGATAGGTACTTGATTGGTAGCCTATTTTTCTAGCCATTATTGTAAGATATCTTTACTATCGCTACCATAAATTACAGTCTGTAAACTATAGTTTGAATTATTTCTTCATCTCTAAAACTGGTAGGTTTTGCCATAATCACCACGCTTGGCAGACGGTGATCGTAGTTAAGGTGTATAGGTAATACACAGAAGGAGGCTTCTGCTCTTCTTCTGGTGAGATCGCTTAGTCGGCTTTTACGATATCCGCGCTTAGTTGGAGGGGTTGATTCATAAGCCGCGACCTCCGAGGCAATGTGTGTACAACTACTACTTACTTTAACTATTTTTATTGTACTTATAAGATGAATATAAGTACTCAGACAAACCTTTACCTACCTATAGATTTACAGGGTACAACAATATAACTAAATTATTATATTATTTTGATATACCTCCTAGAGGTCTAGAGGTCTAATAAAGTTAACTTATTTACATTTTCAAATCGATGAGACATGTAGGAGACCGTAGAACCACTAAAATTATATATTTAGCACTCTGTCAGTCGATTATACGCCACTGCATGTAAGCGCTGGTTTCCCTTATCGCTTGCCCACAAATGAGCTGCGTACAGCTCATTTGTGGGGATGAAGATGGGGAAGTTGGGATGTGCAGACTGTCAGGCAGTACTTTTTACTGCAAGTGGTTCTCACTCAGCACTCCTTGCTCTCCTATGACTCGGACTCGTTGAGAGATAGCCCAAGAAAAAGAAAAGTTAGTCCAAATGAGTTATTCCGCACTAGTCACTCCAGTAACTTCTTTGCTATCTAGGACCTTGCATTCATAATAAAGTGAACGCTATCCTGAATATTTACCCAATGTGCTCATGTAAGAGGGCAACTACTTGTTGACTTAAGACCTACCAGGACTCACCTACCAGGAGACTGAGGCTCCCATCCTATAGTACACATATGTAGTGTTTACGTTAAAGTTTAGGTCTTTGGTATACGACTCACACATACACAGACCCACACACGATGCCACTTACACACACACACACACACACACCCCATCACCCTCTCGCGTGGAAAACCCAATGCCTTTTGGGAAAGATGGGTCCATCAAAGACCTAGAGAGAATAAGCCTGAAGGTCAAGAGTATAATTTATAAAAATTAAAAATAAACTTATCAACAAGCTTAACAAGCCGCATAGCTCAGTTGGTAGTAACTCTACCTTCTGCGTTGTAGGTTGTGGGTTTGATTCCCACAAACATTGTGTGATGAATATAGATGTATGTTCTGTGTTTGGATGTTGTTTTAATAAGTATTTATTTAGAAAAATGAAATTCAGTTTTCTATCCTTAATCTAGTTCCCATATTACAAGCTATGCTTAGTTTGGGGCTAGTTTTTTTTTTTTGTAAAATGTTTGTTGTGTGTGAGTTTTTATTTTATTTTTGTATGTTTTTTCCTATTGTTTGTGTTTTCTCACATACCAGTTGTACATTTTCTCTTTTATTATTATTTATTATGTGCTGCCTACTTGTGTAAGTATCAAATAAATGATTTTTCTTTCTTTCTTTCTAGATGGCGCTGTGTGAAATTAATGTTTTGTAATATATACACATAAATAGTTACATTATAAGTTAACACTCCCTTTAAATAATTTTAATTCTGATTAACTGAAAACCCGTATAAATTATTCGAAATTAAGGCATCTCGAGTTTCAAAGCCCGGCTCACTCAACTAAAATGTAAAAGAGGTTATGCATTAACCCATTAATAATTAGGTCGAAACCCTTTACACATTTCAGAGCCCGTAGCGAAAATCCAAAATGACATCGTAATAAGATCGTTAATAATGTAGCCGCACAGCTTCTCAAATAATCTCAGTGAGTAAATCTTATAAATTCATGTCTTCAGGAGTCGAGATATTTGGGAACTAAGCGGAATTGAAGAAACTAGAATTCCCACCGCGATGTGGGCATCAGATGCAATTATTAGAAGTAGTTTGGTTCATATGGTACCCTACGTGCTCCTGTTTTAATAAAACATTTTTTTTTATATTATGTCACGCTATAGCCGCTATTTATTTCTATGTCAATTATGTTGTATATGCGATATCCGCGCTTGTCCTTTGCTGTCTATCTTCAAGAGCATAGTCAAAAGCGATATAGATTCCTCTTAATATAGATTTGGTAGGTATATACCAAATCTATATGGAGAGGAATCTATATCTCTTTCTATAATATTTTTTTTTACAAATACATATATCTATACATAGAATACACACAATCATATAAATATATGTTTCATATGATTCCTAAGAGTATGTTTGTTATTTATTAATGTTGTACACTTTTCCCATGACATTTAAATTTTGTTTCAATCTTTACCTAGGTTTGCTGGAAGAAAACTCTCATTAGGGCTCGCCTTTGCCATACTTTTTAATCTAAAGTTATCATGTACTTCTATATTTGTGTGTGTGTGCACTAAAGTATAAAAAAAACTTCAACTCACGACTACTCACTCACTCTTACTAAGGAGAGTTATGTTTTTAGAGAGCCGAGAGAGCAGCCTAGACGGGTTATTCGGGATTGGATTTTGACAGAAGAGCTGATTCCTTTAGTTCCTCTAGGCCTATGGGAATAGTTATAAATTGGGCGTGCAATTTAATCAATGTATAAGATGACACAATATATTTTTTTTATAAGCAAGAGCTTGGCCTTTTCATCTGCGTTAAAGTTATGATAAGGACAAAGGTGGGAGCGCATTTACCCGGAATCCTCAACAGTCTGAGCAACTAGCTATCTGGAACATAAATATTGAGAATTGTTGTTATGGCAAAAGAATTTCGTAAGATGGTGGTAGCTAGCCATGCGGGAATCAAAGTCCTTCCACTAATCAAGTACATTATTGTAACCTCAGTCCCCTCAGCACGGGGAGGGGATAAAAAAATTGTCCTCTGCTTTTATCCACCATCGGGAGACAAAATTCTCTCGAAGTAAATAAAAACAGAGGAGAGACAGAGGATACTTCTGGATTTGGTACCGGTAGGCAAACCACCAGACCACAAAGGCTGTTTAGTTATTTATAACAATATGGGCATAAAATAAAAGCATACCATCTCTAAATATTTAGGTACATATCGATTGTAAGGCTTTGTGAGGTCAAGCTCGATAACATGGCTTTCATTTGACTCATATCTCACTGCAAAATTTCAAATTTCATGCTTTGGAAGTTTGAAATCTTGCTTTGCTTTGCAGTTGGGTTTTAGTTTTTCAGCGTTCATCTTATTGATTCAAAAGCTAGAAAATATTACATTGAATATATTTTATGTTATATTGTCATATGCACCTTATAGTGGTTCAAAGTAGGTATAGATTCTATGGTATGGGCACATCTTGTGAGTATGTTTTAGGTTGGTTTGTTTACTTATACAAAGTAGTATAGAGTATAAGTAATTAACCGCACACTGAAAAAATATACGCACATCTACTAAGATTTGTGTTAGGTGTATTATACTCGATGTAGGTACACAAAATCAATGATTGCATTAGGTACTAATTAAATACAATCCCCGAAGTACAATAAAAACATTTATATAACTAATTGCATCCAAATAAATGCACAGCTAAATTATTAATTTAACTACAACTATACTATTTGCACATCAAATAAATATGACTTTAAATCGACTTTTATATGCAGTTTATGAAGATCTGCTCAACTCATCTGCTCTACAATTAAAAATCGTTCAACAATTTTAGTAATCATTATTATATTTTAGAACGAAATTATGAATAATATTTATCATCTAAAATGATTATCTAAAAAGGTAAGTTTGAATAGTGAGTAAAAAATGTGACCAATAAGTTATTTAATTTTGCTAAATCTGATTAGCTATTTTCATTGGTGTATTGATAAATCATTAACTAAAGTATTTGTTCGTCGAGAGTAAGGTTTGCAATCAATTATTTTAACTGCAAACCTTAGTCTTGATTGGAAGTACTCAACTAACAGCATAATTGAAGTACAGCAGTACTTCAATTATGGGATTGAAATACTCCTCTAAGTCAAAGTCAAAATCAAATATTTTTATTCATTAAGATTTTTAGGATCATTTTGAAACGTCAAATCTACCGCCTGTTCGGAATCGCGACCAGCACACAAGGAGAAAGGCAAGAACCTCGGGCTGATTAATTTTTTGATGATCCATTTAACATTTAGGTACATTGTTTATAATAATTTAATAACATTACAAGTGTTACCTACATCATAAAACTAAAAACTTAATATTATCTTAAAACATTGATTACTACATAACTATCTAATGGGCAGTTTCTTGACATTGAGAAATCACCATTTAACTGTCAACTGGTACAGCAACATCGGGCCACGCGTTCTTATCGTCGATATAGTCACTTATTTTGTAGTAGGCTCTTTTCATTAAATTATTCTTTATATACAATTTGAATTTACGAGCAGAGAGTTTGGTGGCGCTTTGAGGAAGCTTATTATAGAATCGTACACAGTTTCCTAAGAATGAATTATTTACTTTTCCTAAGCGATACCTAGGTATGTCAAGTTTATTTTTATTTCTAGTATTAACACTGTGTACATCACTTCTTTTAACAAACTCATCAATGTTCCTGTGTGCGTGCATTAGGTTTTCATAAATATATTGGGAGCTGACTGTCATAATACCAATCTCTTTAAAACGTTCCCTGAGAGAGTCACGAGTTTTCAATTTATAAATTGCCCGTACAGCTCTCTTTTGCAGGATAAAAATGCTTTCAATATCTGCTGCATTTCCCCATAAAAATATGCCATAGGACATAACGCTGTGAAAGTAACTAAAATAAACTAACCTCGCCGTGGTTTCATCAGTAAGATGCCTTATGGTACGTACTGCATAAGCTGCCGAGCTTAGCCGGCTAGCTAATGTATTAATATGAATACCCCATTGCAACTTTGCATCGATATTTAAACCCAAGAAAGTAGTTGCTTCTATAAAGTTAAGTATTTCCCCATTTAAGATAATGTTAGCATTGCTGACTTGAACGTTAGGCAAGGTGAATCTAATGCATTTCGTTTTTTTCTTATTTAATAAGAGGTTATTTACCGTAAACCAATCAAGAACTCTAGCTAGAGAAGCATTTACACAATCATAATTATCTTTAGCCCTATCAACTCTAAATATTAATGAAGTATCGTCTGCAAACAATACAATATCACATAAATCCCCTACACAGGAAGGCAGATCATTGACATAGACTAGAAACAAAAAAGGCCCCAAGATTGACCCTTGTGGTACACCGATGTTAGTGGATGTTCCCGAAGATTTGCTACCGTTAATGTCTACTTTTTGAATGCGATTCGATAGGTAGCTACGCATGAGGCTTATTGCCTGATTCTGAATGCCATAGTGTTTTAGCTTTGAGATTAAGGTGTCATGATCTACGCAATCGAAAGCCTTAGATAAATCACAGAATACTCCTATGGCATCCTGTTTTCCTTCCCAGGCTTTAAAAACGTACTTCAACAGCATGGCACCAGCGTCAGTGGTTGAACGACCTTTAGTAAACCCAAATTGTTTTTCATGAAGTAGCCTGTTACAGTTAAAATGTGACAACAACTGGTTAAGAATAAGTTTTTCAAATATTTTACTACATGCTGGCAGAATTGAGATTGGTCGATAATTTCCTGGATCCTTTTCATTTCCAGATTTGAATAAAGGAATCAACTATTTCATAAGATCTGGAAAGATTCCTTCGTCGATGCTTCTATTAAATATATATGCTAGACATGGTGCTATTTCAAAAACAATCGTGCTTAAGATCTTTACGGACATCCCCCAGAGATCTTCAGTATTTTTAATATTTATTGACTTAAAAGTTTTTAGAATACAATCAGCATTGACGTGTCTGAAGCTAAAAGAAGCATTACACCTTTCAACACTTGTTTCAAGAAAGGCTAAAGCACAATCAACAGAGGAGTTTAATGGTCGAGTAACAGTTTTTGGTACACAAGAGAAGAAACGGTTAAATTCATTAGCAACTTCATAGTTATCAGTCAAAATTCTATCGTCAACTTTTAAGTTTATCTGCTTTTTCAAATGTTTTGCTTTACCTGTTTGATTATTTATCATTTTCCAGGTAGCCTTTATTTTATTTGATGACTGCTCAATTTTCCTTTTTATTTGCAATATATATTCTAATAGCTAAGCTACTAATCTATACTAACAGCGAGTAAGTTACAGCATGGTCAGAATGACTATGCTGTTAAAGTGGAAGCTGTCGCAATTAAAAAGTTCACTCGATAAAGATCCGATCTGTAGATAACATTACGCAAACACCAACATTTCGGAGCAAATTAAATTATATTATGATAATGAGGCAGGAAAAATTAAATTTTCCTTGTGAAAATAATACTTTCACGGGTAGCTCGACTTCCAAGAAGTCTATTTGTGTATATTCCTTTGGTCAACATGAATTTAAAAAGGCAACGAGTACTGTCAACGAAGCCATTGGAGTTTATTTTGTATTTAAAGTCCTACAATACATTTTTTTTTTGCTGCATAATGTTTTTTCTTAAAACATAAAAACTAGTGGTTCGCCCGCCGGTGTCAGATCAGTCACGGGTTAATCCCCAGGGGGAGTAAAATATTGTGCTTGCTGCTTAACTACCTCTTACTTAATGAACATAAATAATAATAATAAGAAACATCTTACTTAATGCTGTCGTCATAACAATTCCTAAATAGTTGTGTTCCGTCATTTATAGGCAAGATAGCTAGTTCCTCGGTATGTTGAGGATTCTGGGTACAGTGCGCTTCCTTCAGCCTTATCATAACTTGAAAAATCAGGCTTTATGAAGGCCAAGCACCTCCCCGTCGAGCAATAAAAAATAAAAAGAAACCGTCGTAGAAACCCGTTTAATAACATTATTCATATATTTTTAAAATAATGTCGGACCAACTCCATAATATTCGCTCACCACATTTTAATTCAAGGAATAATTCATCCGTTAACGATGATTGCGGTACTAAGGTATCAAATTTAATGAAGATTTCTATGCAGCTGACGTAGTGTACCTATCTATATATTATAATCATACTAATATGATATGAGCAGAAGTACGTTTTGATGGTTGTTTATTCTACGTTTACTCCAAAACTACTGAACAAATTGAGCTGAAACTTTGCACATATTATGGTGCAGACCCCTTGGGTCTTGGGTTTTGGTTTCGGTTTTGGGTTTCCCCAAAAGACAGAGATTTCATGTAATAATTTTGCACGCTTTTTAATCCCGATATTCCCATGAGAATAGGATTATCCGCAAGCGAAACGATCACATATCATAATTATATAAAATCTATATATATTATATCTTTGAAATACCAAAGATAGGCTTCTATTTATTCAGGACCATGTGGTCGAAGCTACGGGCACAACCAAATCTAGAATAGTACTGAATCGCTCATATTGTTTATCAACCTTTCCTAGCTACTAAAAACGTCAAGATATTCATACATTCATTATGTAATTACTTTTTTTATTCAACGACGGAAAAGCGCTTGGCTTTCATCTTACCTAGTTCCAAGTTAAAATAATGCCATAGGAGTAGGCGCACTTCACCCGGAATCCTCAACACTCTAAGGAACTGGCCGTCTTACCTCTAAATACCGGAACACAACAATTTTGAAATTTGTATTGTTGTTATGGGGGCAGACTTAGGTGAGATGGTGTAAGCTAGCCAGGCGGACTTATCAAAGTCTAACCAAAAACCAAAATTAATACTGAGTTATCTTATTAAAATAAAAGATAACAGAAGGGTTAATGCTTGGTGCTTAAAGTAACCCACCAATTCCTCTAAAACGGTAATTTGGACCCTTCCGTCGTCAGGTCACACCTTTTACTTTACTTTTAAAGCTGTGTGGAGATACGAGGACTGGGTTTTCGAACCAGGGACCGTACCGGCGACGGCGTAGCCGATCTCCATTGGCTTAAAATTAGCTTCATGAGAACTAGAAACGATTTTTACCTACCGGGTATCACAAGTGTCAAATACAAAATGGCGTTTCCCATCTTAAAAGTGAACACATGTTATGAAACCCGTCCATTCAGTACATTTTGACGTTTAGATGACAGATTCGGTACCGCGTAAGGCAGATGGGCTTCAATAATTGTTTTGCCATGGTTCGTATCTTTATTGGATGAATAACTTGAAGCCGGTTACCGTAAAGCACCGGTTATCAATACCATCATCCGAATTATTCAGCTTTCGGCACATTTAGGATACATATTTGGGTTTTTCTGGGCACTATATGTTATTGCAGTGTTCAGAGTAATTTGTGTGTGTCTTTTTCGTTTGTTTGAGAGCCATGGAGAGTGTTGGGTTGTGGGCGATTTTGGGTAGTATCTACCTACTTTATGTTACCTATTGCCGTGTTCAGAGTAATTTTTATGTGTCTTTTTCGTATGGTTGTGAGCCATGGAGAGAGTTGTGTTGTACCTTCTATAAGTGACCTACCTATTGCCGTGTTCAGAGTAATTTGTATGTGTCTTTTCCTTATGGTTGAGAGCCGTTGAGGGAGTTGTGTTGTAGGCCGCTGAAGATCTTCGAAACCTAGAGCGCATGGACAAGGAGAAACCTTCGAAAGAACAGCCAGCCTATGTGCTTCTGAGCTGTATTGTGGGTTCGATTCCCACCTAATAACATTTGTGTGATGAATATTGATGTTTGTTCTGTGTAGTTTTGTATTGTATGATGATACTTACATACAATACAGTATTATTTCCAAAATCTAGTTCCTGATGAATAGGTATTGATGTAGGTTCTGTGTTGTATTATATGATGATACATACACATCAAACAATACAGTATTATTTCCAAAATCTAGTTGTCTTATTACAAGCTTTGCTTGGTTTAGGCATGATGGAAATAAATCATTATTCTCCTGCCCTTATCCCACGCTAGGTGGGGTCGGCACAACATGTTCTCTTCTTCCACTCACTCCTATCAACCGTCAACTCTGCATCTACACCTTTCATACCCATGTCCTCTTTCACACAATCCATCATCTCTTTTTCGGCCTTCCCTTGCTCACATGTCCATCCACGCTCAAATTCATAACCCTTTTGGTCAAATGACTATTATCCCTCCTCATTACATGCCAACCTAGCACTCCTCAACTTTTCTACAACTGGTGCCACTTTCAAACTTCCCCTTATAAACTCATTTCTGATCTTATCTAACCTTGTCACCCCACACATCCATCTTAACATTCGCATCTCAGTAACATGCACTTTCCTCTCATCCGTCTTCTTCATAGCCCAACCCTCTGATCCATGCATTGCGACAGGTCTGATGAATATTACAGGACATTTATTTCACACAGCATGAAATAGTCCTGTAATATTTATTAGGTATTATTTATGCTTCTCTCAGAAAGTATGACACTTCATCATGAAACACCCACCTTTTTATATATGAATAATAAGCAATTAAGTATAAGGTATATAGGTTTTATTTACATATTTGATTCTAAAATCTAATTAGGTGAATATGCGGTTGTCTCAATTTAACACATACTAATCTACCACTCTGCCAAATTCTTCTGATCAAGGCTGCTGAGGCGACAACCTCAGAAACCTAACTGTAAATATACATAAATGTAAGATAACATATTATGATTAAAACAAAAGTTAAATTAGGGTTATTATTAGATAAGCATTTCCTTATTGTGGTAAACATAAAAGTCTTTTTTATTTATTTTATTCTAATCTTCCACTATGATTTGTCCGCCATTCTCAACATTTGCTCTTCAGTTCCATTTGCTCTTCACCACCAACTCCACTCCTCAAGGGAGTGGAGGCTATAACAAGTCCTCCTTTGGTGCTATAAAAAGCCGGGGGCTCCAATATGTAATCGGTTTTCTGAAAATAATAGGACCTTATTAGAACAAGTTGGAGACAAAAATTCATCAAGCCATTCTTGTATTTGCCAAATAAGTATGTATGGCGGTGGTTTGCTTGATGTAGAACAAACAGCAGTGCACTTACTGCTGTTGTATTGCTGCTGCAATACACACCCACAAACGAATTCCAACACTTCACGCAAGTACTATCCCTCCATTTCGGGCGAAGTCTTCGTGGTCCCCGACCCTATAGAGTTAAGTCGGGATGCTACAATCGAAACGAAGAGCCGCAGTCATTTTGCAGCAAGATTTCCTCGTCTTTGGGAAACTATTCGAGGGGACGGCATATCTAATAATTACCACTCATGACGTAAGTAAAACGTGGAAAACTAAGTTAACGCACATTTTACTTATAAATTTATTAGAATTACTTACTTTTCGTGTCTACAAAGCACTCTAAATAAATATTTAGAACATTTTCTCATATATTTGTTTTTGTTTTGTGTTTACAAATACAAACTCGCATTAGAGGTGTGACTAATAAATTAATAATAGTTAGATAACCTAATATTAGCAATGTATATTCGTAATAGGTATTGGAATCTTTGGTATAATATTATTTTATAATAGTTAAATATTAGCCTGATCCAAGATTCGTTTCGTGAACTTCGCCGCGGTGGCTGTGATGGCGCTTAGTATTGTCGCTCTGCTCTGCCGTTAGTGTTATGTGTTCTCGTACGTAGATACTGAAGCGCTGTTCTTACTAGCGTCCATGCGAACGAGGGTGAGATGAATAGTTATTCTATGATTTGATTGATATGCGTCTAGAAGTGAATGAATCTAAGTAAATACTAATAGTTTCTGTGATCGATATTGGTCTATTAATGAATGAATTTGTATGAATGATATTTGTCTAGAAGTGAGTGAATTTGAGTAAATAATAGTCTCTGTGATTGATATTCGTCTGCTAATGAGTGAATTTGTGCGAATGATATATGTCTAGTAGTGAGTGAATCTAAGTAAATAATAGTCTGATTGATATTCGTCTGCTAATGAGTGAATTTGTGCGAATGATATTCGTCTAGAAGTGAGTGAATTTGAGTAAATAATAGTCTCTGTGATTGATATTCATCTGCTAAGGAGTCAATTTGTGTGAATAATAGCAATAAATAATCATTGTTGGTAGGTACCTACATAGGTAATTAACTTTTTAAATACGCCAACTTATCTTTATTTTCGTTCACAGTCCTAAGCCTCATAAAAGATGAAGAAAAATTTAATAACCGTTACATTTACATTATGTACGTATCATAATATACTTTTATCCGATTATGGATACCTACCCGAAGAGAATACCTGATAGAATATCTATTAAACGCCGTAAGTAGCGTTGAATACAGAATCGGAATCAGTCGAAACACTACCTATTATTTGACTATTACATTATAATAGGTATCATAACATAATCCCAGCAATTAAATAATACGAAAATATGACCCTAATACACCATCTCTATTACAAACTCTCATCACATTGGGAACTTCTTCTTCTTCTTCTTTGATTGGCCTCTGCGTTTCGTTGCGTTTGCATAACACACCATTTTTCGGTTTTATGATTAAAATAATTAGTTTTAAGGTAAAATTACTATTTTATACCTAGAAATAAAAAATAATAAGTACTACAGAGTATCAATAAATGACATTCTAATTAAAAAAATATGGTAGATCGCATTTTTATTAAAACGTTGCGTTTCGTTTATTTAATATTTGTTTCTTATTGAAATCCCTAATCCATTGTATGCTAGGAGTCCCATCTTAACATTGACGAACTTCATAAAGAACGGCGGTACCATTGCAGACTTATCGATTGATGAAGATGGAGATGAAATCAATGGATGACAATGAACTTCGGCGAAATGCCCGGTAGCCTCACAGGTGTGCCATTATCCAAAATAATTGCGTTTGCAAACGAGGAAAGTCCTTTGGGAAATTACCAGCTTTCCCTCTACTTGACCTGCAGTTTTGAATTCGTTGAGTATTTGCAACTAATAAGAGTATTCAAGTAGAGTCGCGTGTGAAAGGGCTCGTGCGGGTAGTACTACCACTATACCTATTTCTGTGTTCCAGATTGAAGGGTATGGTTGCAGATGAAATTACGGGCCCGTGAGGTTAACACCTTTATGCCTCAAGTTGACGGGCGTAATGCAGTGCCGTAGGCCATGATTTTTTGTGAATGTGACGCAGTAAGGCGGTGAGGTGTAAGGTGGGTTACTTGTTTGTTTCGTCTCCTAGTTGTATAAAAATAAAAACTTCGACAGAAGCCGCAAAAGTGTGCAATCTTGGAGTCTTGAAGTCCAGAGTAAATATACTTCTTTAGAGAGGCTATTTCTTAAAAGAACTGATGGTCAATAAAATGACAATATTAAACTCGATATATCTTCTTTTTTTTATTGAACGACGGGGAAGCGCTTGGTCTTGTCGATGTTCCGATAAAGCTTACTGTTATTTGCGTAGTTTCAGATTTCAGATTTCATTTATTGGCCACATTATAACAAAGATTGCTATACAAGGCAAGTCACAATTTTTTACATAAAATATGTTAAACATTAAGATAGGTTAGTAATAGTTCACCAAATTCAACTTATATCAACAAATTATCAAATAAAGTTAAATGACAGTAATTAAACAAAATATCAATAAAAATTTAAACACCTACTAAAACAGTTCAAAATATGTCAAATGGATTCTAAATATATAATAACATAGGTATTTCATTTTCAATTTTCAATAACACACAACCTTAAATAAATAATAATGTCAGGCAAAACATATATTTAAATAAAGCGAGTCAAATAAAATGTGATTCTCCTAGAGACATGTCAAAAAATTCATTTATATTAAAAAATACATGGTTTTCAAAGAATCGTTTAACTTTACATTTAAAATCTGACATGTGTTCCGTTTTCGTTATGTTTATAGGAAGTTTATTGTACATCATTATTTTAGTATGTTCTCCTTGCTTTTGAACCTTGGTTAATCTTACTTTTGGTTTCTGTAACCTATCTAGATTTCTCAAATTTCAAAAGATAAATATAAATGTGTTTCAATTTAATTAAACATGTAGATATGCGAAGAAATGTTAAGAGTGTGATTGTTCGGTAGAGAAACATGGTGACGTGAACAGGCAACCAGGCTTCCATTTATTTTATGACTATGTGACAAATGCAGCTTGGCCTCAATAGACTCACGATTTATTTTAATACGCGGTCGTAATTGCAATTATGTATACTATTATCATAAATATATGTAAAAGAAAGTTGAACTAGTTAACTATAAAAGGCCTAAGATTCACCATATTTCCAACTTTGTATAACAAGACCATGAAAGGTCTTATTATGCAAAGAAAGGTGACCATGTGCCGAACAATATTATAAACTTTATTTTAAGAAATATCCTATCAGCTCAAATCATTCAGTATTATTATTTTCTTATTAAAAGTAATAATACCAGAATAACGAAATTATTGAAAAGTTTAATAGGAATACCAAATAAACTGTATTTGATTGAGGCGACACGTGACCCAAGGGCTGGCTCTTATTTAGGCCAGCAAAATAGCATCTCTATTAAGCGTTGCAATGTAGCCTGTGTCTTGGGTACACTTCCGTTTGATTTACCTATAGACCGTTTGCAACGGTCCTTCGGTAATCCGACTGCTTCCTTTGTACGTAGTTAGTTTAAAAGTAAGTAAATAAATCTGTTACATAAACAGTATTCTTGCAACGTCAAGTTGAAGTTGCAAATGCGGAAACCCATCATCTATCTACTTAAACATATCCCCTTACTCAACAAAGTATCTTGAAGAAAGGCTTTCGGTACCGATCATCAATTCTAAAGCGACGCACTCTATCTCTCTTGACATAAATCTGAGTCTATAATGAAACGGCAGAAGTAACATCCTTAACAGTAAAGACAAAATATTGTCTGTTTTTATATAAATAAATAAATAAATATATTTAGGATATTATTTCACACAACGCCACCTAGCCCCAAACTGAGCATAGCTTAACATTTATAAGCATTTAATATTTATGTTTTATCCAGTGTTATTCTAAAGGTGTGCAATAAAGTATTTTTATTCATTCATTCATTCGTTCATTCATTCAGCTTGTAAGATGGGAACAAGACTACGGATAGAATACATGGTAAGGTACTTTTTATATATTAATACGTACTATATGATACAACACCCAAACACAGACCAAACATATATATTCATCACACAAATGTTTGTCCTGGGTGGGAATCGAACCCACAGCCTACAACTCAAAAGACAGAGTTACTGCCAAATGAGCTTCGTGGCTTATTCCTTTATATATTTTTATTTGAGTTATGAAATAAAAGCCAGGAAGAGCGAGTTGGTGTTGCATATCATTTTTTCAATTTCAAGAATCAATCATTTCGGTTCAGTTCGGGAATGGTCGTTTATTTCGCTATCTTTCTGACGTTTTAGGATTAACGTCTTCAAGAAGATGATTAATAAGCAATAGGGTAAGCTTGATCTCTTGCAGAATGAGGTCTTCAAGGACTGCTTGTACAACTGTCAAGTTCAAACATGATCTATTTCTAAAAAAAATCTTAAAAAGAATATTATAATTTTAATTACATCAAGCTTCCGAGGGTGTAAGCAAACTCAATCGGGAATCCTCAGCTCCGCTGTCGGACGGTTAGTTTTCGCTTACAGGCCGCATTTTTCAACAGATTTTGATGAAAATTGCCCCACATGTTTCTTGATTTATAAAATTTTTCAATCGATCGTGATTTTTTATTGGGGGGAAAAGGGGGCTGTAGCTTATTTATCAACGGATTTCCATTTAATTTGAAAGACATACTAAGGATTTATTTCTGCACAAGATGTTGTGAAAAAAGAACTAAAAAGGGTGAGTGGAGGGGAAAAGGGGAGAAGTTTACAGAAGATTTTTTTTTTTTTTTTCGGAAAATCTATACCTACGTTTACTAATCAGACTACGCAGTCCTCTCCGCCTTTGCGAGATAAATACGTAAATACCAAGTTCGATCTCCTAAAACCAAGGGAACGCGAGTAATCGATTAAACTTAATACCCCTATTTGATCGAAAGTCTTAAAGGAAAAATGAAAGAGGAAAGCATCGGTTATTGCATGGTTATAAGACATAAGTAATAATAACTACTAATTATTATAATTATTTATGTTACTCGTTTTACAGTCTCTCACAAGGAGGTATTATCGATATTTCGCGGCCTTTTACTAAACGAAAAATCGTTGATAAGTAGGGTAATTAATTGGTTCAGGACAAGAACTTTCGGACAGTGCGGCAGGTGTTTAATATGACAGCCTTTTGGAGTTGTATGTAAGTAAGTTTGTTAATGTCAAGAGCTTGGAAACTAGTAGTTTACGCCTATTACTTAGTTAGCCTATACAACCTCAGATTAGCAACTTAACGCAACTTTACTCTAGTTTCGATCTAAGATATAGTTGTAAAAATGCTGGTATAGTATAAAGGTGACATTGCTGTGCGCTCCATCACGGCGCTTATGACCACCAGGTGACAGAACTACGCGCGAATTTCTACGTTTAATGAGGTATAACGAGTTCCGCAAAATGTTGAGGATTCTGGATGAAGTACGCCAACTTATCGAAACTTGAAAATCAGGTGAGATGAAGATTCCACCTCCCCACCGTACAATAATAAAATAAAATAAAAACTTTTTCATGATTGGAGACTTTATGATTAAAAATGTTCTGTTGTTTTTAATAAGGTGATGACGTAATCTTCATGATGGATATACTGAAAACACACCATGGCAAATTTAGCAATCAATCAATCCAATTTTTATTTGATATGATGTAATTTTTTGTGTCCAACAAATTTGCCAGTAAGGCAAAAAGGAAAACATAACAGGAACAATAGATAATAAATTGATTTACACATAAATCCAATTATTTAATAATTAATTAAAATGTCGGCATGCATAGTGTTTTTAGTTATGGCAATTCGTTTACCACTTTTGCGGTCAGAAAGTAAATAAGTTTATTTGTAAAATGATATTACATTCTTGATTTGCTGAATTAATTCTGTCATTCTGTGAAATAAATTGCGGTGCAATTACAAAAAGCTTTTGTTAAACATAGCTGCTTTATGATATGGCACAGCAATTCTGTTTCTTAATCTTGCACACTAAGACTTTCAAACTCAATTATGTTGAAAAAGCAAAATAGATGTCTATTTTGCTTTTTAAACATAATTGATTCATTAATATAGAGGCAGCAAAATGTTAGTATTTTAAAGTTTATAATGTCGAATCAACCCTCCAATTCAGCCCATGTATGTTGTAAAAGCCGACTAAGGGATATTACAAGAAAAAAAGCAGCTTCCATCTGTATATTATGGAGGTATATACCTTTACTGCGATTACCTATCTGACTGCCAAGCGTGGTGATTGGACACTAATGGGTTGTTGATGATAAATGATGGTCTACAGGTGTCCATTTTACACACATTAATTTAAGTACCGACCTTAGACATTTTTTTTGCGCTTTGAATATTTTATCTCTGGATGTTGATGACACGCATGTATAACTGTCAAAAAGGTGAACTTCTTAATTTGAAGAGCATTGGAGAGTATGAGAAGCGTATTTATAGTATTCTTTGAAACGTGTAAATCAGCTACTAACCTTTCCAATACCTACCAAATTAGATCAGTTTTCAATCAGTCATGGTCTACGTAATGTTAATTAGGCGTACCTAATGGCGTGATATTTAATCTGAGGCGATAGATTGCTCACTTATCGATGATAAACAATGTTCACTCTGACAAGGGCGAGGCTCGTTTGTGCTATGTTATGGTTTTATTCAATACCGTTTCAATCATGAGGTCTGTAAGTTTGTGAATTTGTTTGTTGCTAACGGAACCCTTACTCAGCTCCGCTGACTGAGCTTAATAGCTTCATAACCGCCTCTGTGGTCTGTGGTTCACCCGATATCCCGAGATCCCGGGTTCGACCCCCAGGGGGTACAATATTCTGCTTGGTTTGGTTGGTGGTAGGTTTGTTTTAGTCCGCCTGGCCAACTACCACCATCTTACTTAAGCCTGTCGTAAGACAATTCTAAATTGATGCATTTAGAGGTAAGATAGCCTGTTCCTCAAACTGATGATAATTTTGGATGAAGTCTCTTTCACCTTCGGCTGTATCTTTACTTGTAACCAGGTGAGAGTAAGGCGAAGCCATTCCCCCGTCGTAGAATAAATAAAAAAAAACAGTGGCTCTCCGGGAAAGCTAACAAAAGTGAAAACTTGAAGTTTGTCGTCTAGGTATAGGTAGAGGCGGTCTTCAAATGGTCCTTACCCGTACCTTATAGGATCGTAACTATGTTTACGTGACAATGTGTTTAAAGTCATATGTGTCAAAAGTAGTGTCGGTAAGGTGCATGGTGCGCGAGTTTGATGACTTTTTTCTCATCTCAAAATTGTCTCAATTTGGGCATTCCCAAATCCATTCCCAAATAAGTTTTCACTTCATAAAACAAAGTGTATTACTATTGTCGTATTAACGAAAAATCATAAAAGTAAAGGTAAAAAAAGTTAAAATTAAAACCCCACACAAGAAACGTGGTTATTTGCCTTGTAATTTGAGTCGGAACCCTCGATGTGCGTGTTTGTACTTGAACAGTTTATTTTTCTCCTGGGAACCCCGTTTTATTTTCAGACGGTCAATAGTATTTTGTTAGGGCTAGCGAATCAGAATAGTTACTCAGCGCGGCAATGCAGCCTGTGTTTTAGGCACATTTCTGTCTGTTATAGCTGAAACCCGTTCGTTTTACGCGGCCAGTACTGCCTTAGAGACTTCAAGTATAAGATGACGGCTAAACTTCCCAGTCGTACAATAAAAAAAAAGTTATAGGTTCTTATTGGAGAATCGTTCTATCTTAGGCCTCATTTTTACTTGGTTTTATGTGTTTGAAGTTAGTTCAGTGTTTGGGTGTTAATTCCCGAATCACAAGTTTTGCTTCGTTTTAGTCTAGACGATGCTCTGTGAAATTAAATACCTGAAGGTAACATTTATTTTCTATAATTATATGCTAATAGTGAGCCACAAAAAGCGATAACAAATTCCGAGGTTTTAACATTTACGATCACTTTTACATTCGAGCGAGACCGAAAAAAAAAAGCGTTCGATTGCAGCTTTAAACATTAAAATAATATTTAAATAAGATCACGCTCCGTTATTTAGGAACCGAAACGTCTTATAAATAGGTTATAAAGGTAGTATTAAAATACAAAGGTCCTAGATACACATTTACAAGAAAAATGAGTCAGTCTTCTTTATTCTTTATTTGTTCCACGGTGAAACGTTTGGCCTTCTTCTCACCTGGTGTCAAGTAATAAGGCCGAAGATGGAAGCGCATTTCACTCAGAATTTTCAAACGACTGAATAATTATGTATTTAAAAGCCGAAACACAACATTTTTGAACTGTTGTTATAAGACTTGGGTAGGATAAAAAAATGTAACTTCAACCAAGCTAAGCATAAATTTGCCACACAAATGTTTGTCCTGGGTGAGAATCGAACCCACAGCCTACAACGCAGAAGGCATAGTTACTACCAACTGAGCTGTGAGGCTTGCTCGTAGTTAGTAGTAGATTGTTCTGTGTTTAGTTCTTGTAATGTAAGATGATTTTACAAAAAAAGCGCTTTGCCTTTAATCTTACTTGGTGTATGATAAGGCCGAAGGTGGAAGCGCATTTCACCCGGAATCCGAAAAAAAAGTACTCGTAAAAGTTCTTAATGCTTGTAATTTATTGTAAGTACAGAACTGGCTATCTGATCTTATGAAAATACCAATTTAGAATTTTTGAAAATGTTGTATTTATGCTCTCCGTATTCTTTTTATATAATAACTAGAGCTAACTTAGCGATTAAACAAGCCAAAATATAGATAACCCATCATTTAAAAAAAATTACTACGTTAAACGGATAGCGCTGTAGGCTGTAGTTTGATTCCCACCTAGGTCAAACATTTGTGTGATGAATTTAGATGTTTGTTTTGTGTTTGGGTATAGTATCATAGGTACGTATGTATTTACAAAAGTATTTAAGTATTATATCCGTAATCTAGTTCCCATATTACAAGCTATGCAAAGTTTGGGGCCAGATGGTGCTGTGTAAAAATGATGTCCTGTTATATTTATTATTACTATTATTATAACGACATTACGCAACTGTATACACCTTTAAAACAGCTGATTTCGTAGTTCTTCTGCCAGACACAGAAGCGTGGCTGTCGAATTTTAAACTTGTCACTTGTCACTTTTTAAGCAGCGCAGATACTTGGCTCTGTATGTAATTCACCTCTATCGTGACCTAGAAACGAAATGAAGGGAAATGTCTCCAATTAAAATTGTGAGTGGCCAGTTATTGTTCATGGAACTTGGATGTGTGAAATGAAGACTTGTCAGGGCCCGTATTCACTATGACAAATCGTGTCTTAACACGCCCGCGTTACGATATGTCAATACAATGCTTCCATGCAGATATCGTATCGCGGGCGCGTTACGACACGATAGGTCATACAGAATAAGGGCACAGGCAAAAAAAAAAAAAAACTAGCCCGAAGTTCTTGCCTTTCTCCTTGTGTGCTGGTCGCGATTCCGAACAGGCGGTAGATTTGACGTTTCAAAGTGATCCTAAAAAATCTTACTGAATAAATATATTTGACTTTGACTTTGACTTTGACAGGTCGTCTAGATACTTCATATTGTTATCTATTTCATATTTTGACATGACCAAACAAGATCGTGTTTTTTTGTCCATGCTGGTTTTAGTTTATGATCCCTATATAAATCAAATTGATTATTGCATTAAATAGCAACAGAAACAAAGAATCTTCTCATCAAGTTCCATAATACAAGCTTTGCTTAGTTTAGGCCTAAATGGCACTGAGTGATATTAATATCGTGTGATATTTATATTTATATTCTATGTACTTGTTCACCTACTACTAGGGTTAACTAAGGAACGTTACAAACACTCTATAGGTAACTTAACTGTTCCAGACCAGTACCAGATGGAAGCGGGCCCAATACACTTGCTGCATTGACACGCCGAAGAGCTATGCTAATTCGCTGGCCTGAAAAAAGCCAGCCTGTGGGGTAACGTGTCGCCTCAATTAAAACCCCCGCAGATTTTTGAAAACCCGTTGGGCACCGGCTTCACACGGACCCAAGGTCTCTACACCAAAAAGCTTAAATAGGTAGCTATGTCGAGTACTACATTTGCGATCCTTAACAAAATCATTCGCCGCACCAGCCTTAACTGATGTCCCAGGTCACGTCACACACTAAAATATTACCCATTTCCCAAGAGACAATCATACCATCGTGGTTCTTATCATCATCACGTAACAGAACATTCGGGTCAAGAACTGCTTGAACATTTACACTAGTAAAAACACCTTGCACCCAACCGAACTGAAGTGATAATACGGAAAGTTACGGACGTCATTGTTTGTTCACTAATAAATCATCCAATCAACTGCAAACCGGTTGTACTATCAACAAACTCTTTTTCGATTTTTAATTTTTTTTTATTGTACAATGGGAAAGCACTCAGCCTTCATTTGGTTTAAAAGGTGAGGCCAAAGGTGGAAGCGCACTTCACCCGGAATCCTCAACGATCTTAGAAACTGGCTATCATACCTCTAAACGGCGGAACAAAACGATTTAAGAATTGCTGTTATGGCGACAGAATTAGGTAAAATGGTAGCTAGCCAGGTGGACTTAAACAAAGTCCTACCACCAACCAAATCAAACAAAATATTGCACTCCCTCTGGGGATCGAACCCGGGACCTGAAACCGGTGGACAAAACACTGGACCATAGAGGAATAAAATGGCGGTTTTTCTTTGACTTCACAATGAGACCAATAAATTATTCAAAAGAAAAGCCGCCATTTAAATAGAAACAGAGGTAAAAAGCTAGCTAATTCTAAAATTCATTATTGCGGCTTCATTTCGAACACACTTTAAGACGTCTCGTGTTAACCTCTCATTGCCAAGGCTTCGATAGTCGCGGCTTGAAATTGAATTGGATCGGGATTTCTTCACACATTTTAGTTCATACGTTAAGAACCAATCAATTTTATTAGTTTTTTATCCTTGAGTGTGATCGCCCTTTGAAAGTGCTACGATAAATATTGCGGTTTATGGCTTAAATAAATTGTAAAAGAACTTTAATGGGAGTCTAGTTGTTGGGTCGTAAAACTTCAATTTAAAGTGCATATCACTTCAAAATTTATAGCTTCGAAACTTTGACAAATAATGATCTCTACCTGTTATAAAACTTTGTGTTACCTATAACTTCCATTTAAAACTACAGTCTGACGAGCAAAAAATATTAAACTCTAGTAAAACGCTCAGTACATGATTTGTGAGATCTTAGTGCACCCCTACACTAATAAAAGACGCTACACTGAAAATGACAAGTTTCTAGGACTTCTGATTTGGGCTTTGCGTTGTTTGACAGTCAGTCATTCAATCAGCTTATCGACTATAATATGTAATGTATTTCGATTTAGAAACTACATGCTAAATAGAGGGGTTTACGTTTTCATAGCGTATCTTGTAAAATGTACTGTTTCAGATTAAATTTCGTTGAAAACTTTTCAGTACAATCATCAAGAGACCTTTGAAATTGAACCGCAAAACTAAAATGTGATAAGCGAAAAAGCTAAGCACGTAATTTAAAACCCATCTTTAAAGTCTTTCGAGAGAATACCATAATGAGTTTAAGTCTGAAGATACCACAACTTTTACGCGATACGAAAACCTTTCTAGTTGATTAAAAAACCTGGCAAAGTGCAAGTCGAGTATCTATAATAATGGTTGTTCTAAATATCTCACATTACATACAAAAATAAATGGGCATTGGGGTTTCTAACCACTTCAAGTCTGTTCTTTTGACTTTTACCTCTAGTTTGTGTGACCTGGGTCAAGAAGTCTTGAAGTGACTTTTTGACTATTCGAGCCGTTACTTAATATATCGGACATGTACTATCTTCTTCTACTTCTACTTCTTCCCTTTCACTCCCACTTTACAATTATTTTTGATTACTCAGGAGGACGTATACCAGAAGATTGGTATAGCATCAACTACCTGGGTACTCAACACCGTACTGTGAGTACAACCCGCCTACCAATCGTAGGGACTGTCAAATCTCCCCATAATACTCCGGTTAATGCAATTCGTAATAAAGTTAATATATTACAAGCATTGCTTAGTTTAGAGCTAGTTAGCGTTGGGCATAAAGATCTAGTAATAATCACAATGTAATTTTGATCGTCAAACATTATTTCCTTTATCTACACTTTAACTTGCATAATAAATTCTTCCACAGTTTATTTTCCGCTGTCCATGTCTTTTTTTGTTCCAATCATTGTAAAGCCCCCCTTGATATTTATGTTACCGTATTTGCTAGCATGTACCGAGTCAACACGAATGATTCATTATGTATACGCAGACTCATTAGTGGGCTGTCGTTCAAATCATCCCACATCACTGTAGTCTAGAACTATTTAAATACAGGACGCAGTTTTAAAGAACATTTATGTTCAACATTCATGTTTATAATTAGAGAACTTGACAGTATATTTATCGATTATTTGTAGAGCAAGTGGCTCGTAAATTACATCCTGAATTTGAAGTTTAACTCATCTTGGAGAAGCAAAACTCTTTTTACTGACTTTTTGAGCTGAATGGAGGGCACGCTAACCCTGTAATACAGGTGGCTTAGACCTGAAGAATACCTTAATTTCAGCTTGTAAGTTTGTTACAAATGTTGCTTATCACTCATTACTAAGTGGCGTGCATTTTTTTTTTAACTACAGGGATGTGCTTTGCCTTCATGTCACCTGATTTTTAAAGCTATGATAAGGCCGAAGGTAGAAACGCACTTCACTTGGAATCCTCAATTGCTGAGGAACTGGCTATCTTCCCTCTAAATGCCGGAACACACAGTTTTTCGTTTCAATGAGTTTCAATTCACAACGGTGCTAAAATGTTTCACTTTAAAAATGTGGTTACAGAGAGATTGAGCAGCAGATATTATCCATGCAACGGTTCATAGTTCATATGTGCATTAAATTTCCATAGACGACGGTTCTCGATAATGATAATGACTGCATCCGATATTTGGGTCAACACTGACTGTGTCGTAACGTCCATCAAAGGACTGGTATTATTCGATCTGAATAACCATCATAGCATTACATTAAAGTACCAAGGCTTTATCAAGTTTCATATCGTTTTATGACGAACAATTTTCAAAGGCTTACTCGAATTATGGTGCACTTAAACGCAATATTGCATTTCTCTCTTGAGAAGCATTCATTTATATGTATTGGCATATTATTAGATTCATCATCATTTCAGCCTACATATAGTCCACTATGAACATATTCTTCCACCAAATGACGCCATAAATAGCTTTTTTTGTTCTAGTGCTTCTTCAGTGCATAGCCAGATTTTTTCAAGTTATGATAGGGTTGAAGGTGGAAACGCACTTCACCCGGAATCCTCAATAGCCTGAGGCTATCTAACCTCTAAATGCTGAAACACAACCATTTAATAATTGTAGTTATGACGACAGAATCAGGTAAGATCGTGGTAGCTAGCCAGGCGGACTTAAACAAAGTCCTACCACTAACACAACCAAGCACAAAATTGTACTCCCCTTGGGAATTTATCCCGGGACCTCTGGATCCACAGTGCACTGGTATTTGAAGTCTTCTCGCACCGCAAACAACCCCAAAGCCTTCCTTCGGCCTTATCTCAACTTGTTACCAGGTGAGATGAAGGCCAAGAGCTTAATAATAATAAGCACTGCAATAGCAATAGCGGTATCCCGATGGTATAATGATACCAACATAGGTCCCATGCTAAATAAGCGTTGCGTGTAGTGTATGTAGGTTATCAAATCAAATCGTCTTTGCTTAAGCGCCGTACGGTTGATTAAACACCAGCACGTAATTATATTTTCATGACATCTACTCGTATTCGAAAAACGATAATTGGTTTTAGAGGACAGCGGGAACCAAATTTAAATATTAGACAAGCTTCATAGTTTAGTTGGTAGTAGCTCTGCCTTCTGCGTTGTAGGTTGTGGGTTCGATTCCCATCCAGGGCATTTTTTTTTGTGATGAATATAGATGTTTGTTGTGTGTTTGGGTGTTGTATCATATGGTAAGTAGGTATGTATTTACAATAAAAAAGTATTCGACACAGCGCCATTTAGTTTGGGGCTAAATCGCGCTGTGTGAAATTAATGTCCTCTCTCGTAGCTTTTTTTTGTCAAAGTTAGTGATGAAATATAGTGAGTATCACTCGGGGCTATAATATTAAGTTCTTGAGCGCCGTATATTGAATTCTTTGCTACGTTCAGAATTTAAAATACGCCCTCGAGGAACGAAATATAACTTTGTCCGATTGTAACACAAATAACTACTATGTATTTAAGTAGGCACCCTATTTTGTGAAAGGCCTAACAAAGGTCAGAAAATCAGGTCAAGACTTATCTCTTCTGCTCGTAATTTTCTATTACGATATTACTTTTGCCAAATGAAAAACCGAGCTAGAGTTTTTTTGTCAGGGAATTATTAAACATCATTATAGTCAGTTTCTAAGGTAGTATGCACTACAATTTGATATTATTTCCGTTCTGTTTATCCTTCCATGGTTGCTTGGAAGAGAATCCATTTAGCGCTAACGCCACTCGTGCTACAAAACTGTTTATTTTTTTTGAATGATGTCTAGATCTAGTGCCACCAATTCATTCATACATTCCCTTCCATAAAAAACACGATTAAAATTTAATCAATTTAGCACAAAAATATCTGTCAAAATTTTCTTTTTATTTTAACATTGAGCCCAACTCCACTCCGGGTTGAAGTGGGGCTCAACAATGGGGACAAGGGTCGTTGACGGTCTTCAGGGAAACTTCTCTGTATACGCGGAAAATTGTACATTTGCATACCAACCAATATTTATAGATTTCTGGCCATGTCTTGATTCAGGCCAGACGCAAGCTTCTCATATCATTGAATTTATGTATTTTTTTATCAAATAAACCCCATACAAACCAAACAAATACTGCATGAAAGTTTAACTTTACCTAATACCATCTGCATGTATGTATTTTTGATGTCATAGTAGCATGAAATACTTTGAATTTGTAAACGGTACTTTAGTCAGCTTTTCTGTTTGGTAAATGAAAAATAAACAGAGCTTTAGTGAGCTTTTCTGTACTAAGTATAAATGAAAAAGCTCTTCCAGAATCTGTTCATTAAGCACTATAGAATATTCTCGTATTGCTTTACTGAATTTACGATCTACGTTTTTCATTATTTTTTCAATAATATTCAAGCGTTTGTCCCACAATTCCAAAGATAAAATAAGGAAATGATTTCGCACCATCCGTCAGAATGGAATGTACCTAAAACTCCACCAAAATGTTGTCACAGTTAGGCGTCTAATAAACTTTGTTTTTTTTTATCTAAGAACAGCTCACTTGAATAACAAGTAAAAATGTGGACTAATATGGATCACGCTTATCAAGCAATAATAATAAGCTTATTATAAGCAATGAAATCAATAGCAAACTCAGGCGGATGTGTCCTTAAAAGTGATCTTTTATATCTTCTATTAGCCAAATTGTATGTTTTTAAGCAGAGTTTGTCTACGTCTAGGTAATTAAAGCAGCTGTGAGAACATCTGTTTGTGGATACAACCTCTACGACTGGCTGGGAAAGTGACTGAGAAGCTATTGATTTTTATAATTATAGGCAGACGGTCAACGACCTGAACCACTTTCAGTTAGAAATAGCTGTCTCTGTAAGTATTAGAAGGTTATTACGAATATGGCTATCTGAAGCTACGTATCCAAAATATAAACACGTAAAAACAATTTGCCTGACTGTCTGATAACTAGCGCACAAACGCGAGCAGATTACTAAGATGCATATTAATCTTTCAACTTGTGCTTTGTAGCCGAAGAGGTTCTAAGAGAGTAAGAGTAAGAGTTAATTGGCCAAGTGTGGACATGTATACTAAGGGTCCCGACCCACATTTAAGGGCAAAAAATATTTTTGTCTTTGAATGTAAGAGCAATAGACGCACTCTGAAAATGTCAACTATTACGATTCATAAGATACAGCTCGCAGACAGACAGATAGACGAGCGGACAAAAAGGCTAAGTAAAAGGGGCTCATTGGCTTAGGGAACCCTAAAAAGTTTCGTTCAAACCCTTGCAATGCAAGGGTTAAAAAAAAGTAAAGTGCCATCTGCATTCAAATCTAGAATAACAGTCGGCCTAGTTTGGCGCTGCATACAATCGCAAACGTACGTACATCACACGAACGTTGCTTTCGCTGTGTTGTGTCATCCCACTCTGTGATTTGTCTAAGAGCAGCTGTCTCGCTGAACAGAGATTTGGCTGCCCATGTGACAGTTTGTTCACGTTTAGATTGAAGACCACGGAAAACTGTCACCGTGCCATGTTTTTCATGTTTTTTGTTTCATGTTGCCATGTATTTTAGGCTTCCCAAAGAGAGCCAACGGAATCCTTTTTTGCCTTTGCTGTCTATCCAACCGTCCGTCTGTCTGTCTGTCAAAAGACTGTATATCATGAACCGTCATAGGAAGACAGTTAAAATTTTCTAAGAAATTTCTATTGCCGCTTTAGTAACAAATAATGAAATTTAAAGATGTCACCGCATTTGTGGTGCATTTGTTTGCTCAAAAAATCAGGTAAGATGAACGCCAAGCACCACGCCGCCGAAAAAAAATAAATTATAAGAACAATTTTTTTTTACGGCGAATGTGAATCGGAAAACTTAGTGTGGGCTGGTTTTTAAATGGGTTACTTTAAGATTTAGGGCTTATCTACTAGGAACACACTAGGAACTTCAAAATTTATACAAATTTCACTAAAAATTCCTTTTCGCCAACATTTTTACCTAAAACCTAGTTTTCATAATGAAATATCAACGCAGCGCATAACGCAACGCGCGTGTGACATTGCTCATACAAATACCGTATCAACAGCGCAGGTAGCGGCGAAAACATGCAATGTGTCGCCATTGGAGCTTTCATAAATCACTTACCGTTTCACACATACACAGCTGAGATAAATAGATCATGGGTCAAGTTAGCCGCAGTGGTCAGCAAACAAATACTAGCCCTTTGCTCATCCGTGGATGTTTTTAAAGGCGATTCAATCTTTATACAAGGGTTTTGAAGTAACCTCATCTAAAGAATCGACCCCTTTAACTCGGCCCATGAATATCGTAGGTGCCGACTAATAAAATCGCTCGACTCGCGTTGGGTATAGCTAGAACCAAACTGACAACACCATAAGTAAATGTGGAAGCTTCTTTATTTTTTTCTTCTCCTTTTTTCTTGTCTTCTTCTTTTACCACTCCCACTATTTTTGTTTTTTTTTTAACTGAGGTTGATTATTTTTGGTTACTCAGGAGGTACAAAGTCCTACCACCAACCAAACCAAGCTCAATATTGTAATCCCCTGGGGATAGAACCAGGGACTTCGGGATGTGACACCGGTAGGTAAACCACTATACACCACAGACACCACACCTGCAATTCCTTTTTTTTATTGTACGACGGGGAAACGCTGGAAACGCTTGGCCTTCATATTCTCACCTCAAGTGGAGGCTCACTTCACGCGGAATTCTCAAATAACTGAGGAACTGGCTATCTTACCTCTAAATGCCGGAACACAACAATTTTAAAATTGTTGTTATGGCGACAAAATTAGGTAAGATGGTGGTTGCTAGCCAGGCGGTCCCAAATAAAGTCCTACCACCAACCAAACCAAGCACAATATATTGTACTCCCCATACGGATCGAACCCGGGACCTCTGGATCTGAAATTTGTGGGTTGAACCACTAGACCACAGAGGCGGTTAAAATCTTCACTAAATACCCACACTGCCACTGATAGCAATACTATCGTGACCTAACTTCACTTTTTAAGCTGTGGCATGAAGCTAGTCGATAAACGACACCGAATCCATGAATAATTTATGACGAAAAGCTCACCTAAGTATCGAAAACCCCAAACCGACGGTAGTAGCACGGAACGTGTGTTATTTCTTTCGACAAATGTTGTAAAAGGATATGAAAGTGAATATGTCTTTGGCAATTTATGTGAAAAAATGGGTAAAATGAACGTGATTTGGAGCGAATCAATATTACAAATGTTTATCGTAGCAATATTTTTTGCCATGCGCGTGTTTTTCTCATCTGAAAATTTGTTTTGAATAGACTTCATCTTGTATACATATTACAAAACATTAATTTTACACAGCGCTATCTAGCACTGAACAATAAACAAAATGTTATATGGAAACTAAATAACGGATTAACTTAATAGTATTTTTTTTGTGAATAAATACTTATCATACAATACAACTCCCAATAATAAATGTTTAAATCCACATAGCGCTTGACTCTTATTTCACCTGGCTTTAAGTTATAATCAGTCCTCAACAGACTGAGGAACTGGGTTTTTTTTACCTAAAATACTGGAACACAAAAATTTTGATTTGGTGTTGTGGCGAAATACTTCAGAAATGAAGACTTCATCACGCAAATGCTTGTCCTGGGTAGGAATCGAACTCAAAATCTCCAGCCCAGAAGACAGAGCTTCTACCAACTGAGACTTTTTAAAGTATAATAAAGCTAGTTTTATCAACCATCAAGTGAAATTACAATTCCTCACAACTTAAATTTGTGTTCCTTGGTTGTTGCTTACGCCTAACTGACTGTAAGTTGTCACTCGTTTACTTGTCAGAAAGGGAACCAGTATGGAATTTATCAAAGATTTTTATTCATTAAATTTCTGAATTCTTTTTGCATACTTACACGTTTTTGAATCCACTATGTGTATACCCAGTGGAACCACTCAAGGTTAAATATTATGATAATAATTCAAAACATTTTTCCTAAAAATCGTTGTACCTACTTTGCGCCACTTAACAAAATATGTGAATCCCTGAGGGATACTCCACTCTGTTTTAAAAATAAAAAATATAATACAAAATATGAATAGGACCTTAGGGTTTGTATTTGGTATTTTTTTTTTAGATCTAATAAAAACTTAAATTAACCTCACTAAACAACAGGGATAGGTTTTCCACCTCTATTTTTTAAAGAATACCGCAAAATTATAATGAACGTAATAGACGTACAATAAAAACCATAAAAAAGCAAAACCTTGTGTTTAGTTATGATAAGGCTGAATTAGGAAGCGCACTTACACCCGGAATCCCTAACAGACTGTGAAAGTAGCTATTTCACTTATTTCAATTCAGAATATTTTATGGCCCCTATTTTGGGTAAAATGGTGGTAGCCAGGCGGATCTAAACAAAGTTCTACCACGAACCAAACCAAGCTTAAATTTGTACCCCATGAGGATCGAACCCGGGAACTTCGGGTCTCATGCCGGTAGACAAACCACTAGACCACAGAGGCAGTAATAAATGAAAATATACAAGGAGATAATCTTGTTTTGCTTTGAACATGTGTTCAATAAAAGCAAACTGCATAGTTCATGATAGCGAGTTGAAACAGCGATACTTTATGTATGCACAAGCCAAAACCCTTGTCTTATTTATTCACAAGCTTGATAAAGGCTTCGATACATTTTAAAAGATTGTGTGTGTTTTTGATGGATACTCCTAAAAAAACTACCATTTTCTTAGTAAACATTTTTAACAGTAGTTTTTAGATTAGAAAGTGTAGAAAAAACATGTGAAGTTTTTGTTGCATTTTCGTAGTTAGTGGCAGAAGTTTATTTCTTTGTTTATTGCAAGACGACGTATCTATCCAGTAGTCGTTATTGATGTGCTGATGTAGTGATAAAATAATTAATAAACAGTATTTTAGTACACTCTGAAACTCATCTAATCGAAATAGTTATCTATTGTATATATATTTCAAAGATTTGTTGACCACTATTTTATTCAATAAAATCCTGAAAGGCCTGAAACTTTTATCAGGAAGGCTACTTCTTCATGAATCACTGGAACCATTTCTATTTATTTTTTATTGTTTTCAATTAAATTAATTATAATAATAAAAATAAATAAAAATAAATAAATATTACAGGACATTAACTTCACACAGCGCCATCTAGTCCCAATTTAAGCAAAACTTGTAATATGGAAACTAGATCACGGATATTTAAACTACTTCAAAAGGTTTTTTTTGTAAACACATACTTATCATACAATACCACACACCCGAACACAGAACAAACATTTACATTTATCACACAAACGTTTGTCCTGGTTGAAAATCGAACCCATAACCTACAGCGCAGAAGACAGTATTACTAACTGAGCTATGAGGCTTGTTATTTGATATTTATTTAAGTATGGCTGGTAGGTATTTACTAAAACTGTTATATCTATTAAGCTGAATTGAATTGAAATACGTTATCGTTTATTATTTATATTCCTGTGTAGCCAAAGCCTTACAAATTATGACGAGGTTTGATGCCGCGGCCACAAGAGATACAGACTAGACAGAATTTGCGAGTCCCAGCGGTATTTTATATTCAGTATCTATGGACGTTTCAAGATAATTCCCTTTGTTTACATGAATTTAATATGTTTGTTGTTTACCGCACAAAACGCAAACTAAAAATGACAAACATACTTCAGCTATTTAATAATGTGCATTTATTATTGCTTGAATTTAGATAAATAATTAAATTCTAACAGAATGCATAATATAATAAAGGGAAATAATTAATTACTTACACGCCGAAAAATTTTCGCTCATCTAATTACCAACACCATGTACACCAAATAAATTATTGCACAACTAATGAACATCACACAAACTCACTATCAAAATTAAAAGCATCCAATAATAACGAATTACATATCATTTTATACAACCAAAGCAACAACTAAATTGTTACTTTGGTTACTGCGCAACAAAAATCCTATTTGCACATCAAATAAACTTGACTTTCAACTTAAGTTTTTGAATGCAGTTAAATCTCTGCTCTACAATTCAATACGTTGATAATCAAAACCTAACATATAAAAAGATCATAGAAAAAGTAACAAGGTTAGTTTAAGCGTTAGGACGCACTATTATCATCCCCACCTGGTTGATATCCCACCTATAAGAACTATGCGCTTTCAAGAATCATTTATTGAGCGCACTGCAAGAACTTGGAATAAGCTCCCAGCGTCTGTATTTCCGCTGTGTTACGACCCTGTTTTCAAGAAGAGAGTTAGTAGGCACCTTCTGGGTAGGGTCGCTCCATCGTAGATCTCATTCTAGCCTGTGTAAGTCTAGTAGTCAAGAGCCAATCAATTGTAAAAAAAAAGGTTAGGTTTTGTTTTAACAGTGAACAAAAATTGACCTATTAGCTATTCGATTTTGCTTAATCAGGTACGTAAGCAATTTTGGTTGAAGCATTAATTTATAGTAGTTGTTCAGCATAGCACATTAAATAGACGATGAGTTTAGTTTATTTGGATTTGCAAATTTAATGGGCAAATAGGATTTTTAATGTACATTTAGTATTAATTCTGTTGGTGTGGGGGTCACTACACTGAAACTAATTATTCTCAAGGGAAATAGTCTTAATAAAAGCGTTTAGGCTACTTGTACCTTTAAAAGCTCTGCAAGATTTTGAAAACATTTATTTTTTTGAAATTTGAATAAAATGGCTACTTAAAGACCCATAGTTAATCCAAAAAGGCTCAAATAAGATCTGTTGAGACCACTTTATTCGCGAATTTAATATAATTGAATATAATATAATATTAGTATTTATTTGTCCTGTATTAAATACAGGATAAATAAATATTAATATTATATTAATATTTTTAATTTACTCTTACCAGCCTCGTGAGCAAGCTGGATTCAGATCAGGATATAGTACTTGTGACCATCTACAAACCATCGAGACACTTGTCGAAAAATGCTATGAATATAAAAAACTTACTTACATAGACTATGAAAAGGCATTTGATTCTATCGAATGCTGGGCGGTAGAGAAGGCCCTAGCAGACTGCAGAGTGGACGAAAGGTACATTGATCAAACATCTACAAGCCCAAGCTACTGCGTATGTAAGCTTGCACGAGAAAACTGAGAGATTCAACTTGGAACGTGGAGTTCGTCAAGGCGGTACAATCTCTTCCAAACTTTTTACCGTAACTCTAGAAAACGTCTTCAAAAAACTAAACTGGGACGGAAAGGGTATTAATGTGGAAGGGGAAATGCTGACGAAACTTAGATTTGATGACGCCGTGGAGAGAGCTATGCTCGGAATTACGCTACGGGATCACAAGCAAAATGAGTGGATACGGCGGACAACGAAACTGAGAGATGTGGTCCTCGTAGTCGCTGAACGAAAGTGGAGTTGGACGGGACATGTAACTAGACTGGATAGAAGTCGTTGGGCGAGAAAATTGATTGAATGGAGAACTTGGGCAAACACCAGACCCAGAGGACGTCCACCAAAAATATGGGTGGATGATATTAAGGGACATGCGGGATATCAGTGGATGGCTACAGCAACCGATAATCGCGCATGGAAGGAGATGGGAGTAGAAATATATATGTGTATATATTTTCTGGAAGTGTGCCCCAAAATACAACCTAGCGGTTATTTTGTAACCTGATCGTAGATTTGCCCTAATCGACCGCTTTATGACTTGGTTAAGACACTCATAATCCTTCAGTAAACAATATGATGAGTTATGGTAAACGATTCCCAAGGTTTTTAGCCAGTAAAATGCAAGAGAATAACAAGTAAGTGGGTGCGCTATATTTTTACGGAATTTTTAGTAGACAGACCTGACCCCGATCCAGTGTACCAAGACGCTCGTAAAATACCCTGCCTTATTTCACCTAATTTGAGGTGACATACTAGATTGCGTGACATTTTTATGCAGATGATGTCGTGTATGGAAGTGACTCGTAGCTCCGTAGCTCCGTAGCAGCGTAGACCCACTACGGCGTAGCAACTAGCGAAGATTGCACTCATAAACTTTGCCGAGATGATTTATGCAGACAGAATTGGGTTGGCTTAGAATTGTAGGATGTTTTTAGTTTTCAAAACTCCGCTCTCTTCATGCAATCTATGGCAAAAAGCCGTACCGTAGATAAGTTGCGTGCTTAATCGAATTATTATGCTTACATTAATTTCATTTATATCACATCAATTTAATCAATTTGTTTTATATACATGTAACTTGCAAAACCCTGACAGGGTCAATGTACCAACTTTAATAGGTATGTTCATCGGCAACCACCTCTTTAGCCATAATATCCTCTCCATCCAAAGGTGGTCTGGAAGAAATCACTTCTAGGCGACAAGACCGCCCATTTTACATATATTTTAAGTAATCAAGTTTTATTTTCAAGGTGTGAAATAAAGTATTTTTCATTCATCCATTCATTCAAAAGTTCCCAAAAAGTACCAATACGTACCCTATTACTAAGCCTCCGCTGACCTTCCATCCGTTTGTATATCAGTAGGCTGTATCTTATGAACTATCGTTAGTAGGCAATTGAATTTCCATTGTTTTTTTATATTCAAATATTAAATTATTAAATTCCAAAGAAACCTTTTATTGCCTTAAAATACGAGTAGAAACCCTCGGTTCGCGTGTCCGCGCTTGGCCGGTTTTTAGCCTTTAAACCTAGGATATTATCAAAAGCCATTAAATGTCCACTGCAAAACACATATTCCTTCAAAGTTGTAGGGTTTTTAACCGGAGCAAGCCAGAACTAATCTCCATAAACCTTTACAACAAACTTTGCGGCGTATTTAATTGAAAACAAACTGTAAAGAAACCCAGCTCCGAGTCAGAGTGACGTAACAATACTTCTGTACCCAAAACTTTTTCATTACCAACTTTCATCTCGCAGGGTGAAAGTCTTCTATTATTCCGTCTCAGGTTGTAAGAAAATGGTTAATGTACACTCAGTATGAGTTATGAAGTGGCCCAAATCATTGTTATTATTACCATCATGAAGTCTGTCCATTTTTTTTGTACGACGGGAAAGCGCTGCGCCTTCATATCACCTGGCAAGTCATGAAAAGGCCGAAGGTGGAAACATACTTCACCCGGAATCCTCAACAGTCTGAGTTACTGGCTATTATAACCTTTAAAGGCCGGAACACAAGAATTAAGAATTTTTGTCCTGACGACAGACTTAGGTACACAATACCAATAGTCTTGGAGTCTTCAAGTCCATAGTGAACAGGTTCCTTTTACACAAGCTCCATCTTCAGGCCACATCTTTACTTGTTTTTCAAGTGAGTTGGTGGTCAAGCGCTTGGCTATCATTAATAAAAAAATATATAAAAAGGTGAAGAGGTGGTAGGTAGTCAGGCGGATCTAAACAAAGTAATACCTACCATCAACCAAAGCAAGCACAATATTGTACTCCCTGGAGGTATATTCATTAAATAAACCGACAAAGTACAAGTTGGATACAACAATATTATTTGATTAGTCGCAAGGTGGCGACTAAAACATATCAAGTGATAAATATCAGACCTATGACGGTTTGAAGCTATTAACAGGTCAATTAGACGGTCAAAAAAGTCTTAACTTTAAGGTCCAGTTGGCATCTTTTGGGTACGTAACCCTAAGAATTATGAAGCTTTAAGTTAAACCTTAGTTTATGCGATAGTCACTAAAAATCAAATAAAAATAAGAGAATCTGAATTTGATTTTTTATTCAACCGTTAATTTCCACGCATATTAATTAAACTGTTGATTCGATCACTACCAAACTTCACATGATCATCCATTGGGCTAGTTAAAGATAGCCTAATAATTTCATCAAAATAGGTCAACTTCTATTTTGGAGTCCGTAGGAAACATTCACTAATAATATTATACATGTTTTTCAGTATAATTAACATTAATGTTAATACTTAAATCGCTAGATGCAAATAATAATTGTGTATCGATTTGACTGTACGAATGAAGTCGGTTAAAAAATAACAAAGAGCTATTTGCTAAATGCATTTCAAAGCTGATTAATATGCATGTTTGTTTTGAAACTGTGTCTGTAGGTCACAGCGCACGATTTGGTTCAAAAGAGTTTTTACTCTGTCTATGCTATAACCTTATTTTTTTTAAGAAATATAAATAATAAAATGTTGGCGATACGATCTCTGTGTCACCTGTGATACAGATCTGATGTTATTTGCTCATTTATAGTTTATACTCGTATTAAACCTAAAATTATTACAGAAGAAATTAATGCAGCTAGTTGGTTACGTGGTCAGGTTGAATGGTATTATTCCTTACTTAATGGTGGTCTCACGAAGGCAAAATAAGTTTTTTTTTTTATTTTTATTGTACGACGGCGAACCGCTTGTCCTTAATCTCACCTGTGTGCTAAGTGTGGGTTATAATTGAAGATCACTCGATGAGCGTTTGATCACCGCGAATGGTGACTAAGTTAAACCAACCAAATTTAGAATGACATTTACTACTACTTAGTCGCGTTGTACCATGGACCAATTTAAAATAGGGCGACAACGTTTCTATCGAGCATAACTCGATAATTAGTTACTTTCTAAGGCGTAAGATGTCACTAAATGTTCCAAATCCAGAATTAAAATATGATATTTCTGAACCATACTGCCTTTCTCGTTCAAATCAACACGTAAGATGGTGCTGTTTCTGCTTTTTTTGCGGCGGCGGTAGCGGCGTTATTTTCCCCGGTTGACGGTACCTACCTAGTAGGAAGCTAGGTACCTTGCTACCTAATTGATTTTAGACTAACAAATTTATTTATCAACATGGCTTTATTTTATCAGAACTTAATCCTTATTTTTAAGGAAATCTGCTGCTTGAAAAAGATAGTAGGTAGGATAGGCAGGTTTAAGTAGGTAGGTACTATCTACTCACAAAACAAAATACAAATATATCTTATCCCTATTTTATTATTATTATAATTTTGTTTGGGTGTTATATTGTATGCATATAGTATATAAGTATGTATTTACAAAAAAAAAGTATTTAAGTAGTGTATCCGTAATCTAGTTTCCATATTACAAGCTATGCTTAGTTTGGGGCTAGATTGCGCTGTGTAAAAAATAATGTCCTGTAATATTTATTTTTTTATTTATTTATTTAACACTTTTGAGATTTCATTGTTTAAATTATCAAAGTTAGTCATTTGTCGCTTCAATCTAAATAGAAGTGATGTATCATCTGCAAACAGTACAATCTCTTGGTCATCTTTCACTATTTGGGGCAGATCATGAATATATACTAAAAACAAGAAATGCCCCAATATTGAACCCTGCGGCAAACCCATTTTAACCAAAGATCCTACCTATGCCCTTTGACAGACTGCGCGAGATGTAATGATAATGAAATATAACTAGACGTACGCTGCACTGCATTGCGCCTGTCAACTTGAGGCATAAAGGTGTGAAGTCCCATGCACCCATTATTTCAACGGCAACCATACTATCAAACCGAAACAGCAATGATGTCTGGCGGTTGCAATAGGAATGGTGGTAGTACTTCCCCGGATGAAACTTTTCACAAGGAGTTCTACTACACTCCATCTTACCCCAAACTGAGCAAAGCATCATGGTAACTGGATTATGAATTCATAAATAAAATTCAATTCATTTTTTTATGCTTGTTACCTCAGAAATCTATTATTATTCAACCGATTTGAAAATAATTTTTTGTTGTTTGAAAGGATATGATTCCAGATTGGTCCTATAGATATTTAATTATAATCGGTTTATTAGTTAGACTTTTAAATAAAAAAACAGGATAATGGGAACAAAAAATAGTTCCCACTATCCTGCCATAGTGCACCACTGCACCATAGTAGGAACCGATTCTTAACATGTGTTTAGGTCATCTTCGTTGCCATAATTGCGTAGATATTTCCCAGAATCCCGTATTATTGTACCGTCACACAACTCTCAAAAAGTGTGTCGTAGATATCGTGGTGTCGTAGGCTTCACAACGAAAAAAGCTATTGAAAAAAAAAACAAAATGGAACCGACTTCACTATTTTTTTTTTCAAAAAGAACTTATCGTCGTAATGCTTACAACGATACAAACAAATATCAATCTACATTTATCATACAAATGTTTGTCCCGCGTGGGAATCTGATGTTAGCTGAATCAGTAATTCCCATAAAATACAAGATTTTTATTAAAACTAAGTTACTTCTAATGAGTTGGCAAGAAAATGTCTATAAAAATCGTGTTCAATTTGATGAAAAGCTTACCGTTCCGGAACAATTTAGCTCGATCTACAAATTACTGTCATTATGTCGCATTACTAAATTAAGGAGGAAAATGTCGACGTAAATGTGGTAAGTGGTACAAACTCGACTTACCTTAATTCCGTCTTAAAGGTTACGCTTCGAGTACATAACCTGCTATGTACTTGAAGCGTGTTTTTGAACGTATCTCTACAAAAAAATACGATAGTCAAGATTTTTTGCTTATTTTTCGTGAATCATGCGATCTTTGACTATATATATTACAGGACATAAATATTACAGGACAATTTTTTTTTTTTTACACAGCGCCATCTAGCCCCAAACTAAGCATAGCTTGTAATATGGGAACTAGATTACGGATAGAATACTTAAATACTTTTTGTAAATACATACGTACTATATGATACAACAACCAAACAAACATCTATATTCATCACACAAATGTTTGTCCTGTGTGGGAATCGAACCCACAGCCTACAGCGCAGAGGGCAGAGTTACTACTAACTGAGCTATGAGGCTTGTTATATATAGATAAATATTACGCGCAATGTTATTATACCATTTAATAATACAATAGATTTCTTTATTGCAAATGTACTAACTAGTGATTCTGTAAGAACAGTAGACCTCGCGAGCCCTTATACCATATTTGTGCACATAGGGGTATAAGATTTAGCGATAGCCTCTGTGGTCTAATGGTTTAACCGCCTCTGTGGTCTAGTGGTTCAAGCGATTACAGATCCAGAGGTCCCAGGTTCGATCCCCATGGGGAGTACAATATATTGTGCTTGGTTTAGTTGGTGGTAGGACTTTGTTTAAGTCCGCCTGGCTAGCTACCACCATCTTACCTAATTCTGTCGCCATAATAACAATTCTGAAATTGTTATGCTCCGGCATTCAGAGGTAAGATAGCCAGTTCCTCAGTTGGTTGAGGATTCCGGGTGAAGTGCGCCTCCACCTTCGGCCTTATCTCAACTTGTTGCCAGGTGAGATAAAGGCCAAGTGCTTACCCGTCGTACAATAAAAAAAAAAAAGATAACTCGCGTTCCCTTGGTCTGAGGAGATCGAACTTGGTGTCTACGTATATTTATTGCAAAGGTGGAGAGGACTAGGTAGTCTGATTAGTCACCAGTAGGTTTACATTTTCATAAAAAACCTACAGCAAACTTCTTCCCTCTTCCCCCCTTAACTTTCTTTTTTTTTTTTTTAGTAAAATTAATAATTAAATATTTTGTGTGTCTTTCAAATGTAAGTGAAATCCGTAGATAGATATAACTGCAAGCTTCCCCCATTTCCACACCTATTTTCCCCCGATCAAAAATCGCAATTGACTAACAATATGTAATTAAACAAGAAGCATTATTGGCCAATCTCGAAACTGAGACGCTTCGGTCGCTCGGTTAATAATGAGTCTTAAAGACTCTAGAAGAGTCAAAAGTGAACAGGTTCCTTCTGGACAAAGCGTGCTCCATTGTTTAATATCAGGCGATATTGCAATCAAACGCAAGCCTAATACTCAAAAAAAAAAGATTACAATATAACATCCAAACACAAACACTATCTAAATTCAGTTTGTTTTGTCCTGAGTAGAAATTGAAACCGTAACTTACATCGCTGAACGCTGAATAAGTATGTAGGTATTAAGATTTTCTTTAAGATTGCAGTATCTCTCTTCCAATACGATTTATATTCGAAAGGTTACAAAGTTTTCACCGTACCACCTTAATACCGTTGTTAATCGAGTTAAGGAAGTCGAACTAAGTCTTTCGTTTGTGACAGAGTGCGTAGATTGAATTTCAAGTTGGATTAGCTTTGGACCACAACCAAGTTACGTTACTTATCAGCCGATAAATTATTCAGGAGGCTGGGCCGCGATAGATCTAGTGAAATTTTAACGTGTCTTCGGAAGGATTTATAATTATTTTAAGTTTGCTATGCAATTGATAGCAAAACTGCGTTGTTAAAGTGAGCTCCAAATTAGCTTTTGATAATTCATTGTACTGTCATGTTAAGGGATTAAAAAATAAATATTGTTAGTATTAACAAGTAAAAAAAAAAATTGGTTTTGTAGATCTACTGGCACTTAACTTAATATTGATAAAGATTTGGGACTAAGGCGAGTCAATTATACAGTGAACTATTTTATACAAATAAATAAAATCTAAATGAGTTCGTCATGTTCCAAATGATTGAACCTTAAATGTATTAAGCCTATCCTTATAATTCAGGTTAGAACAACCTGGCTGATTCCGATAATTAAAGGCATTTCCTCTGAGCTCGCTTGATTGCATTGAAAAATTGAGCCTTCTAAAAAATCTTACGTCGATAATTTATATCGTTGATTATAGGTCAAAGATTATGTTCTCCGAAGCAGACTACTAGAAGGTAAACCACACCCAACCCAATTTTCAATGTACACGTTACACTAGAACCTTTGGGAGCGCAAGGGTTGGCCATAAAAAAACACATTATTTTTTGGGTTACTATCAAGTCTCCTAAGAGAGACACGTCCACTTTTTATCTTATTAAACCAAGATACTGTTATCTCAGCTCACAACATATTTAAAAATAAAACAAAGAAGCCTTTGTCCTTAATCTTATCTGACATCGAGCTATGATGAGGCCGAAGGTGAAAGTGCTTTCACCCGGAATTCTCAATAGACCGAGTAACTGGCTGTTATACCTCTATCCAAATATATAGTTATCTATAAATATAATAAACAAAGACCTTTATCATTATATATTACATTAAGAGCAGTGTGGCCAAGTGGATATTGCCCTGCCTTCCGATCACACGACCTCCAGGTCGTGGGTTAAAATACAGTCGTACACCAATGGATTTTTCGGTGTTTGGAAGTTTATGTGCGCATTTGACACATCCACATGCTTTGACAGTGAAGGTCACATCGTGAAGAAACCGGCCTAGGACCAACAGTCCGAATGACATGTGTCACTGGCTAGTATTCCGCTAAGCGACCATGGGCTTGCAAGCTGTCACGTATTGAATACCCGCTACTTGCAAACCGCGGACATGAGCCGAACGAAAGATTGGACATGCCTCTTACTACCCTCAGGTGATCCTCATAATCGCTCAGAGTAGGAATCAGAGGTGAATCTTCAAAGGATCGTAAGTCTGTTATATTTACATAATTATAGATAGTGTAATAAGTACTACCTACTAGATTTTAGATCATGTTAATTGATATTATGGTGATATAAACGTCTGGTAATATTTATTTGTTTATGATCAATTAGAAGCGTATACATTTTCTCTAATAGTTGATAACCCGAAACCCGAAGTGCATACAATGTCCCAAAGGCATCTAAAGCTGGCTAAACGGGGCACGACGTAGTATAATGACTTAGATTGGTTTTGTTTGCCCTGGTCAGGGGTCAATGCCCTCTCGCGTGATCGAGTCTATTGCTGTAGACTGCAGTGCCACCGATGTAGGTTCCTAGTGAGTGGGTTTAAGTGTCTTTGTAGTGAATGTATACGGGAAGGTATCGTTGATAGGATCTTACAGTGGGAGGGTTCGGCGACATTTAAATCACCGTTTAACCGCCTCTATGGTCTAGTGGTTCAAATCACCGATATCAGATCCAGAGGTCCCGGGCTCGATCCCCAGGGGGAGCAATATTGTACATGGTTTGGTTGGTGGAGGATTTTGTTTAAGTCCGCCTGGCGAGCTACCACCATCTTACCTAATTCTGTCGCCATAATAACGATTCTTAAAAAAAAATGTTGTGGTACGGCATTTAGAGGTAAGCTAGCCAGTTTCTAAGTTTGTTGAGGATTCCGGGTGTAGTGTGCCTTACCTTCGGCATCATCTCAACTTGTAACCAGGTGATATGAAGACCAAGCGCTTCTCCATCAATAAAAAAAAACCTTTAAGCTATTCTGAAAAACTTAGGAATGAAAAGTAGCAGACTCACGACTACTTTCCCTTTTAAGATACACATCTGAACGCTTCTCAGAGTGGATCTTATGAGAATTTGAATTTTATTGATACAGGACACTTAACATAGCGCCATCTAGCCGCAAATAAAGCTTGTTATAATTATGTGAACTAGATTACGGATATACTTTTTTTACCCAAACACAGAACAAATATCAGAACATGATGGGAATTTAACTCACAATCGATAAAGCAGTCGGCAGATTTACCAACTGAGCTGTGAGTCTTGAAGTTTTTATGAACCTTGTCTAGAAACATTTAATAATAAAACAACATGTGACGGCAAAATCAATTATGATATGATTATGCGCTGAAATTTTACTGTTGAATGAAAATTTACTTTGCAGAATATATTACCATTATTAGCGTCCATTATCATGAATAAATTTTGTCTGTGTAATGAACAGAAGTAATTTATTATAAAATATCTGTTTTAACCTACAGTGATGTAGTTGATTGACTGATTTTTATGACTGACTATCAACGCACACAAGCCAGATGATAGAGACTACATTTTCAAGCTTTCTTCTAAACAACTTTGGCAAATTTCCACAGGATGATAATAATGAAGTCTCGTGCCTTTGCTAGTATTTGCCGATGTTTATTACGAGTATAACGGCAATAGATAACTCCTTAAATAACTCCTTACTCCGCCCGTTCTCCTAAACTATTGGTCCCTTGGAGATTGCCAGCGGTAGAGAATCAGAATAACAAACAACTTGTCTACATAAATGATAGACATGAGCCTTTCCTCTGTTAAGATGAAGTCTTACATTTATCCGAACACCTTCAAGAAAATAATTAATAGGCATTTTCTGGGCATGGTCTCTCCATTGTAGAACTTATTCTTGCCCAGGCAGGTCTTAAATACAAAAACTGACCAACTATACACAAAAAAGCAAGTGGTTAAAAGAAAATGATAAAGATGGTATCATCATATTGATTTTTTTAAGTGTACCGATATATAAATCCCATTTCAGGTGTGCGTATAGCAAAACTCCATGTTAGTGTAGACATTATCATCATATTTTCATATTTTCCTCATGTGTCTACTACTGAACATAGACCACCCCTAAACAACGCCATAAATACCGCTTCCATCCATCGACCGCCCGCGATCGCCTAAATGTCGTGGGTCCATCGAGAGATTAAATTCGAAACGGTCTTTCCACGATCCGTTTCCTTTTAATCGATTTTACTAAGTGTCTACCTTTACTCCCCAGTGGTTATTGGTTCTACGAGCTTGGCTTTCCCACTGTCACCAGCTTGCTAATTTTGAGAGCTATGTCAGTAAAATTTCAGCAAAAAAAGTTCTTGAATCAACTCGGTACAAAATGGGCTGGAAGTGACTGATTAGACTTTCAGTTCAGTTAATTCTTTGTGCCATCTTGCACAGAGTAGTGTTATTTATCAAATGACTTCATGCAAAACGAGTAGTATTTCAATGTCTCTACTTGCATTATTAATTTAACCAAAGTAAGGCATAATTCTCGCAACTGCAGGTTAAGTTTGGATGTGCACATATAAATTCGTAACTCTACTACGAGCCAAGTAGTTACCTAGTTAATTTATATACAGCGGATTTCCTGAAGATAGCCGTTTGTGCAGGCCAGCTAATTTACTGTCTGTGGCCTAAAAACTCATTTAGAATAGCATAAATTCGTTTGATGTGTCCACAATAAATTATTCTATACTAGGTGGACGCTCGGGAATTTCCAAATAACCAATCTTCGAAATCTTTTATTTCATCATAAGATAGGGAAGCGTTTGGACTTCATCTCATCTGGTTTCAATTTATGGATAAATTATAAGGCTAATAAGTCTTATAGGCTGAAAGTGGACTCGCGATTCATACGAAATGTTCAATAGTCTCAGACTATTGAACTGGCTATCTTACCTCTTAATGTCGGATCTCAACTTAGAATTGTTGTTATATAACATGGTAGTAAGAAGCGGAATATATCCGCTGCATATTGCAATCTCATTTTTTTTTTTAATTATTTGACTCGGAAGCGCTTGGCCTTGATCTCCCCTGATTATCTTGTTATGATATGGCTTAAGTCGAAGTGAACTTCTTCAAAAGTCCTCAACAGTCTGAAGAATAGATATCTAACCTCTTATGCCGGAACAAAACATTTTTTTATTGTTTGTTATGAATATGGGTAAGATGGTAGTAGCTAGCCAGGTGAACTATTGGTATTCGTTGTCTGTTTTCTAGTATTAATTGTGCAATTTTTTCAAACTTTGGTGATTAGCCCGGCTGTTGCAGCCCGATACGGCGGATGTTAAAAAATGGCTGGTCCAGTGCGAGTTGGATTCACGCGAGTCCCGTACAAACTTGAGTTTGAGTTCACCTATTAGAACTTTTTCAATAAGGGACAAACTTAGCGTCCTGTTGCAACAACCGCAAATAATTTATGTTGAATGTTTATTCGCTTATTTGTTTATTAAACTACATATTTAAGTTTTTCAGATTTTTTCCTTTACATGTGCTGTAAGCCATTGTTTCGTGCTAAATTTCTAGATTCTAGATTAATAATAAGTACCATCAACAAAATATGCGATCATGTTGACTTTTTTCACTGATTTTTTTCACTGCTATTTGATTCCAGTTTTAGAGGTATGGAACCCTAAAATCGTGATAAACCAGTTTTTCGTTAGAAAGGAGTGAGCGCGCTGTTAATATTCGCTTTACAGAACTTATGTGGTTTCTTTTTCATTTCGAAATGAAATGACACGTCCGATGCATATAACACTTGTTTTAAATAAGTAAATAAAATAACCTTAATTTCCTGACCACATATCAAACAATATAGGTAACTGAATTGTTACCGAATTCTATTATATTCTATTCTATATCAATTGCGTTTTGTTTTAGTGATTTTTTTTGGGTAGCTGAACTATTGAACGCGGTCATATTTGAAAATCAGGTTAAGATGTGTTAAGATGCTCGCTGTTTTTTCTTCCAAGAAAAGCAATATTATACACGTAAAGAAGTTTAAATAAGCTTCCTATTTTAACAATGTTTAAGAGCGAGAGCGCTACACAAATAACAAGCTGTAATATCTCTTGAAACTTGACATTGTAATAAGTGGTACTCTTTAGTCTGAAGTTTTCAGATCTGTGTTGTACAGCTAGGCAAAAATACTTCAGAGTTCTTAATGTTATTTGAGTGATTGACTCTGTTGTAGCTATTGTTTTTTTTTGTTATATAGCTGAGCACTAATCCAGTAATGCCGTACAATTCCTGATTCCTGTCGGAGGATTAAGGATTAAGGAGTATCGAACTTTCAGTTTTAGCTTTTTTAATTATCAATTTAATATTCATATTATTATTGATTAATTTAAAATATGTAGATATCTAAAATGTGGGGAACACCAGCTCCCCATGGACTTATGGTCTCAACCGCAAAACCCGGAGAGCACCGGCTCCCCACGGACCCAAGGTCTCAACCTCAAAACCCGGAGAGCACCGGCTCCCCACGGACCCAAGGTCTCAACCTCCAAACCCGGAGAGCACCGGCTCCATACAACCCATTTTCCCAACCTCGAAACGTTCAAAAATGCAATATCAATAGAGACTACTATCATTTGCGCCTTTTGTGATGACACTACGGTTGTCCCCGGCAGGTGAGATGGCGCAAGGGTATTATTTTTGTGTAATAAAAAAAACTTTCATTTATTACTCTTGTGACGATAATGATGCAGATTGAGGAGTCTTCATCTTCATCATTATCATAATCCGAATAAGTCCACTATACTGCATAAAAAACTGCGATATAATTTTCCGTAATTACAAGGGTACACTTAGGTATTCTGGTGTTTGCTACTGCCTATTTTTTGATGTTATCCTATATAATTCTTCATTATGTCATCCACATCGCTCGTTAACAATTATTAAGGACTTTTACGTCATGCATTGTTATCCATAAGTGGGTTCAAGCTTGTCAAATTAACAAGCCTCATAGCTCAGTTGGTACTCTGCCAACAGGCAACAGCGCAACAGCGCAACAGCGCTGTAGATTGTGGGTTCGATTCCCACCCAGGACACACATTTTTATTAAGAATATAGATATTTGTTCTGTGTTTGAGTGTTGTATCATATAGAACGCATGTATTTAAAAAAAAAAGTATATGAGTATTCTATTCGTAATCTGGCCCCCATATTACAATTTATGCTTAGTTTGGGGCTAGGTGCTTAGTTTTAGGCTGTGTGAATGTCCTGTAATATTAATTTATTAATTGATGTATTAAAATAATACAATTAAAAATATTCTAAGAGAAATAAAAATTTCCTTTTATAACATTTCCGTGAACCTAGAAAATAAGAAAAACTGGGCATTTAAAATAATTTGGGCTGTCATTGGAATAAGTAGTGTCATTGTTCCAGACCCGGTCAAGTCTGAACTAAATTAAGCCTTACGCGTTTTTAATGGGGCATTTAACGCTGACACCTTTTAAATTGCATAAAAACTATTTGGTCTTGAACATTTTATAGAATTTTTATGATAGAACCTATTTTCTAGAAACTTTATTGTTTGTCAACATGCCAAACGTCAAAATGATTGACAAAAAGTCAATCAAATGATAAATATTAATTGTTTTTATGTTATCGCATTAATTTTAATGTAATAACAAGTAAAAAGTTCATCAATAAAGAAAATTAGCAGATGTGGTCGTTTACCAACGTCGACTGACATTACCAGTAAACTGTGCAGCAACTTCTGACCACCCGAGTTACTACCTCTCGCATCGTGAGTTGTTGACCCGGAGGAAAGTTTCTGATAAAATGAAAGACGAACACTACCTACATTGTATGAAATATGTGTTAGTTTGCTATTTATACTAAATAAATAGTAATATTTCGGTAAGTACAAAATTTTATATACCTACGTTAAGTAATAAATATTTGATGTACAAACATGTATCTTTGTAATTGAGCACCTACCTTTAAACCTAAATGCATTCATGTTTTTATGCGTAGAAAAAACGAGACAAAAGTAAACACTGGCGGGATAAGCAGGCAGGTATTTTCAGGTGGTTGGTGTGTATGTAGGTAATCAATTATAACCGAATGTTATTTTAGGGTTCTCTGAAAACGTTTGCATAGAATACAGTTTCCTACATTATTCAAAAATAATAAAAGCTATGCATGCTAGCTAGCATGATAAGTAGGGCGATGATGATGGTGATGATAATGATAATGGGATATATTTAAGCGCCGTCTATCATTGACCCAAGCAGGCTCATAGCCGACAGGTTTCATTGTTCCGAGTTTCCGTTCTTTAGCTTTAGACTGTAAAATTTTTCTATGCATTGTTCACTCGCGTTAAGTTATTTTCTATTTAGTAGTATTAAAAACTCAATGAAACACCGGCTCACAGTATAAAGTAGAACTCATTTAGTTATTATTTTTCTGTGAAAGGACAATACGCTGGCCTGGTTCTGAACCTGGAGGGCGACAGCTTTGCGCGGACCTGGCTGGCGCTGAAGGCGCGAGCCCAAGTATTGATTTTTGAGGCAACAAGCGCAAGGGCACCACTTAGGTACGGACCTTGGCTTGGGCTGTTGCCATTTGATGGGGGAGGATAGGAATGGCCGAAGGCGATACCGAAGGTGATACCGAAGGTAACGGTTTGAGGCGGAAAGGTTCATCGACTCCGCCGGCGGAGTTGGTGTATCTGTATAGTGTTTTCTCTGTGTGACGAGATAGTTATTGAATGAATGCCGTCACCTCCGGGTTTGCGGTGGTGAGTGGGTCATTGGGTCATCTGGGTCTCCAAGAGCGTGTCTTGGCCTACGGAGGGACCAACTCATTTAATAAAAATATCTCCATCACCTTATATACAATGCCTTGTTAAACTCATCAGCGCGATTCAGAAGTGGTCTGCTTTTACTAGCGACATCTAGTTATGTTTGAGGACACTTATAATCTAATCTGTTAGCTGTCTTCAACTTCAATAATACTAACATTGTTGAGTGCAATTCAACAGACATTTAAATTTGTAAATGGATTATCGAACAATTAAATCACCCGGTGTTCTTTTTCCGATTTTTTTCCCCTTTTCCTGGTCACGCTTCCGAACAGGCGATTGATTTGACGATTCATAATAATCCCAAAAAATCTTACATTATAAATTATTTTGACTTGACTTTGACTTTGAGATATTAAACGAGAGTTTTGAGTTTAGTAAGTAAATTGTGATTTCTTAGTACTTATAAACTGCACACTAAGTAGTTAGAAAGTAATCAGTATTTTTAAAATGACATGAAGAATTTTTAGATTTATAATATATACGATTGCCAACAGGCGGTAGATTTGTCGATTCAAAATAATACTAAAAAATCTTAATGAAAAACTATATTTGAATTTGAATTTATTTTCGCTTCTTGTATATTCACAGCCAGAAGCTAATACTAATCCTCTTGGCAGCAAGAGCAATGAGAACAGACGTCTTCCGTTAAGTTTCCCATTCTGAGCATGACATTATCTTTGAGCACAATGCTTCTGTTAGTTTTCGATAACATTTGAACACTGAACTGCTGTCGGAGAGAGAGTAATAAGTTTAATCTAGCTTAAACCATTCAAACGGAATCGACAGTTGCATGTTTTAAATGCTTAGCGCAAAAACAAATTTATTCGTTGTTTTTTATTGTACTACGTGGAATCTTGACCTTCATATCAACTAGTTTCATGTTATAATAAGGTTGTAGTTGGAAGCGCAGTTTACCCAGAATACTCCAACAGTCTGAAGAGCAGGAGCACAACAATTAAGAATTGTTGCTATGGGGACAGACTTAGGTGAGATAGTGGTAGCTATTCAGGCAGACTTAAACTAAGTCCTACCACCAAACAAATCAAACACAATATTGTACTCCCCCTGGGATCGAACCCGTGTCAGAACACGGGTGGGAGAAACACCAAGGTGCGGTCAGCGTTTTATTAAAAAAAATAACTTATTGTGCGACGGGGAAGCTCTTGGCCTTCATTTCACCTGGTAACAAGTTAAGATAAAGCCGAAGGTGGAGGCACACTTCACCTGGAGTACTCAAAAAACTGAGAAGGCTATCTTACCTCTGAAGCTGGAACACAACAATTTTGGAATTGTTATTATGGCGACAGAATTAGGTAAGATGGTGGTAGCTAGCCAGGCGGACATGAACAAAGTACTACCACCAACCAAACCAAGCATAATATATCTCCTCATGGGGATTGAACCCGGAACCTCTGGATCTGAAATCGGTGGGTTGAACCACTAGACTACAGAGGCGGTTACTGAATGATAAATAATGATTATATTGCAACACCCAAACACAGAGCAAATATTTATATTCATCACACAAATGTTTATCCCGGATAAAAATCGGCCCCATAACCTGCCTTTATTATACTTACCTATACTTTATTGCAACAGAATCATAATTGATCGAGTGAGCGAAGCGAACGAGATCTCTCAGTTAAGTTTAGAAATCCGGCACTGTATGTATGTATGTGGCAATGTTTGTGACGGCATAACTCTCGAACGAATTATTTGATTTTCATGAAATTTAAACTGTAAAGAGATAACGTAAATAGAATTTGATTTTCGCGGGGGATTTTTGATAAATGGGGTAGTTTTTGAGATATTGGGTTAAAAAGAAATACAATTTTTCGCCCATATCTTTTGAATGGTTGATTCGATCAATTCAAAATTTTGAACATGCAGAGATTATATTAATACTCATCAATCGGTTTGAGGATTTTTTTGACACTAGGGTAGTTTTTGAGAAATAGGGGTGTTAAGTGAGACGAGATGATTTTTGGCTTGTGGGGTGTCATTTGAAAGAGTATCGGCTGCGCATTCATAAAATATATATTTTACTTTTTATTAGGGGTGGTTTTTGTAACAAAGGGTATCTCTAGTATAAAACTCTTGTAGGTTGACTGTTAAAATGTGTTGACTCCACAATTAACTTTCTTTAGATTTGCTGAAACCAACCCTGTATTTATATTAAGTGTTGCAAAAGGGGTAAATAAAATTGAAGACTTGAAAATGTGTTAGAACATGAAACAGGGGTTGAGACTGAGTTTTTAAGATGAAGAGGGCAAAGGATGATCATCAGGTCTTGTCAGATAAGAGAGGGTATTCGAAATTTCAAAACTTGTCAATTTCATTCATTGTTATTCACTCAATAAGGGACGTTACGGCCATTATAGCCACCACGCTAAGCAGACAGATTGGTGCTCACAGTAAAAGTTTTGTTTACATATAGAAAAAAGCTGCTGCCTTTTTGGTTGAATTTACAACATCCGTGGGCTGAAGAGGTAGATTTTTAAAACACAACTACTAAGGCAACAGTTTTGAAGCACTTTTTAAAACGCCTTTCCTTTGTTTCGTGTTAGTAAGGATACATTACGTTAGCAACAAGAGAGAGCCTCGAACACTCAGGTGAATATAGAGAGTTCGAGATAAAAGTGCTTAAGTAAGGTGAGAAAGATGTAATGAAAGCACATTTTTATCGTTTGTTCATTACGTTCCATTTGAGAAATGATCTCCGTCACAAACCAGATATCACGAGATCTAAGTTCGGGGCGAACTACTAGTTATATTATAATACAAACATAAAATTTGAACATAAATGTCTATATGCTCCCATGTATGAACAATGGGGGCACACGGTAATAAATTACTACCATCTACTACTGCATCCGGTGCCAGAGGCAGACTTTGACTATCGGCCCCCACGTGAGCCCGATAGAAATACAATAGATAATTTGTAATTATATGCCCACAACTAAATCTTGTAATGTCAAAACAAACTTCAGGTACTGATTTGTAAATAAAACACTCGGCTATAGTGGGCGATAAAATAAAATAAAATATTATCAATTATATGAATAAATAAATAAATTATTTATTTCAATGATAGAAAAGACCTTTTGAAGCTTTAACTACAAATAACGCACAGCCAGAGATAATAAAATTTTGGAGGGTGTTTTCTTTGTGAAGTGTTGTTTGTGGTATCCACTAAGAAAAGGATTTCCAAATTCCATTAAGGGGGTAAAATTAAAGTTTGTATGACAGTCATTTGTATCAAAGTCATAGTCAGTTTTGATGTTAGGCTAGTGGACAAACATCTACTGGGTACCCAACCCAGTAAATGTTTGACTTTTTATTAAAAATGCTTTTATACCAACTGATATATGAGGCGAGTTTATATCATTTGTACATTATGTAGGTTTTTGGTATCCCGTTCTGAAATGAAAGTCGAGTTCTGTTTAATTAGCTGCTAGGTTCCGTTTCAAAGCATATTTGAAATAAAATGGTTTTGAGCGTTCAAAAGAATAGTGACACATATTTTACGAACTGCGCTAATTAGTAGCGGTCTGTAAAAGAAAAACTCAGTGAATGAAATTCTATGAGATTCAAAGGCGAATGTTTAACAAGCCTCATAGCTCAGTTGGTATTAACGCTGCCTTCTGAGCTGTAGGTTGTGGGTTCGATTCCCACCCAGGACAAACATTTGTGTGATGAATACCGATGTTTGTTCTGTGTTTGGGTGGTATTTTGTATGATAAGAAGGTACCTATGCCGTTACATAAAAAAGTAATTAAGTATTCTAACCGTAATCTATAACCGTAGCTAGTTCCCATATTACAAGCTATGCTTCGTTTGGGGCTAGATGGCACTGTGTGAAACGAATGTCCTGTATTTTTTTTTATGTTGAAGATTACAATTATTTGAGCTTTACTAGTTTGTAATGAAAACTGAAGGCTTTTGTTGGAGGGGTGCTACTTTTCAGTTGATGAGTTTTAAGAGAAAATATAATAATAAAATTTATATAAGTTCGTTTCCAAGCTTAAAAAGCGATATGTCTGTCTGTGTCTCCAATTAATTGACAATTGATTGTAATTATTTTATTGCTTGCTCACATTTTTGTTAGAATTAGGATAATTAGTTAAGATTTTTACACACAAAATTTCGAACACAATTGTAAATTGCTAATTACTAACTTGAATCGAATTGAGCTTGTACTTTTAGAACTTATAGGAAAGAACATAAGAAAAATACGTTTTGAATGGTAGTTGCACTTGTTTCAAGTCCGCCTAGAGAAGGTGGTAGACCTTCTTACCTAAGTCTAAATAATCAATTCTAAATTTTTAACCAAAATAACACAAAAAACTAACAAGGAGAACAATAAAAATAGTATAACAAGGGGATGTTATCGCTTTAAAAGTTATCTCTACCAGGCAAGCTTTGGATTTAATGGATTGTTAGAAATAAGATTGTTAATATAACATGAACATTACATTCTTCAAAAATTGTTGTGTTTCGGAACATAGAGGTAAGATAGCCAGTTCCTTAGTTTGTTGAGGATTCCAGGTGAAGTGCGCCCCTACCTTCGTTTTTATCTGAACTTGTTACCAGGTGAGATGAAGGCTTCCCCGTCGTACAATAACTAGTAGTTCGCCCCGAACTGTGATCTCGTGATGTCTGGTTTGTGACGGAGATTATTTCTCAAATAGAACGTAATTAACAAAAGATAAAAGTAGGTATGCTTTCAATGTACCTTGCCTACCCTGAGTGTTCAAGGCTACTTATCATATTATAGCTATTGTTGTTGCTAACCTTTAATATGTTAACCTATATATAGCCTATAATAACATGAAACAAAAGGTTGATGACGTTTTGAAAAGTGCTCTCAAAACCGTAGCCCCTCCAGCCTACGGATGTCGTAAAGTCAACCATAAAGGCAGCAGCTTATTTCTGTGTGTTAACAAAACTTTAACTGTGAGCACCAATCTGTCTGCCAATCGTGATGATTTTGGCGAAACATAACAGTTATAGAGAAAGTTCTTTTCACATTGTGGTAGACAATAATTTACTGTTAATATGGAATATGCGCAGTCAAAACACTTGCATGGCACCCTAAAAGTAATTCTTGGATTTTATCGACACCAATAGGGAATAGGGAATATTTTTTGTTTCACTCAATAGGGAAGCCTATAAAGTGAAAAACAAAAAATAAATTGACCAGTTTTAATGAGATTCCGAATACCCTTTATAAGAATATCTGATGATCATCCTTCGCCCTATTCATCTTAAAAACCACCCCTAATAAGGGCAATTATATTCTTATTTTGAAATCTGCAGTCTATATGATATTTCATATATTCACACATTTTCAAGCCTTCAAATCTTATTTACCCCTTTTGCAACCCTTAATTTAAATACTAGGGTTGGTTTCAGCAAATCAAAACTAAGTTAATTGTGAAGTAAGGCCTCTTAAACCAACTAAAACCACACCTATTTAATAGTAAAACAAATGTTATATGAATATGCAGCCGAAGATACTCTTTCAAATTGTTATTTGAAATTTTTGGCTTGTGGGGGACAGCCCCACAAGCAAAAAATCTTCTTGTCTCACCTAACACCCCTATTTCTCAAAAACTGAAAAAAGTGAATGGGGTGAGTAAATGAGAAAAAAAAGACAAAAATGATAGATCGATTACGTATAGCATTTCGTACTCATCATCTTTAATCCACATAACAAATTTGACAGCGTACTACGAAAATAATGAACAGATTGATGCCGGTAAGGTCCGTTTGCGATTGATCTCATACTATTTAAATAATTTGCTTCCAAACGTTCCTCCTAAGCGAGAACCTTTGCCCCAATCGGTTATCGGTTCTAAGAGCTATTTGGCCTGTCCACTGCCACTTCAGCTTGCTAATTCTGAGAGTTATGTCAGCAACTTTGGTTCTCTTACAGATATCCAAATGCCGGATTTTATCACAGTTCATTAAATCATTAAATTCATCACATGATCGCGACCTTTCACGCCCTCAAAAGATCCCCGGGAGGTTCTATATATTAAAAAGCAACTGTCTAAAAGCCTTCTAAACTTTCACATACTAATTGGCACCGCGAGTAACGACTCCCTCGTGGCCTTACATGAGTTTGACAAAATGTGTTGCCGCTGCTCACGTGACTTTCATTTCGAAAAAAGGAGGTTTCACCAAAAAACTTTGCGTATTAAAAACGTATGTAATCTCCTTTTTCACTAAGGTACGACATGTGTTTGCTACTAAATATCTTCATAAGAGTAGATTGGTTTATTCATGGAAGGCTTGTGACATCCTATAGAAATCCATGCCCAAACAAGCTTCGAAGTCAAAACATAATACATCGTAGAGAAAAAATAATTGCATTACCTTTGAAACGCACCACTAAATTTAGAGTAAAGAGGAAGAAGAAGAAGATAAATAAATAATAATCAATAAATATTTCAGGACGTTCATTTAACACAGCGCTAACTAGCCCCAAACTAAGCTTTAGCTTGTAATATGGGAACTAGATTACGGATACAATACTTAAATACCGTTATATAGAAGAAGAGTACTTGTCTTCTTGTTCTTGTAAATATATTTTGAAAATATAGGATACTGACTGCTAAGGCCCCACCAGAGTGGAGTGAAGTCTGCATCCGAAAGGACAATGATTCTCATCATCTCGTGAAAATTTCCTAATCGAATCATCTCTTAGTTAATTTATTAACTGCCACTGTGGTCTAGTGGTTCAACCCACCGATTTCAGAGGTAAGATAGCCAGATCCACAGACCGTTGAGGATTCCGGGTGAAGTGCGCTTTCACTTTCGGCCTTATCATTACTTGAAAAATCAGGTGAGATAAAGGCCAAGCAAAAAACGTTACAATACAAAAACACCAACCAAACCAAGCACAAATTAGCCAAATTATATCGACGCGGGCGAAGCAATAGTAAAAAGCATGTCATACATATATTAGCGTTCATACAGCCTGCTTTGCTGTTACAATAGCGGCTGGTTACAATAATGAACGTTACTTCCAACTTAATTAAATTAACCTTAAGCCAAGTAACGGTTACAACGCGATATTAATATATTTTGCGTAAATCCATCGCGACCCTTTTCTACATGACTGTCTTCATTTTCAATCTCGAGCGAATTTAATGAATATTTAAGCAGTAGGTAAACACGTGAATAATAATCAAAAAGACATAGATAATCAAGGTATCAAGGATCAAGTTGGCTATCAAATGAATTAATTTAATATTGCTGAACATTTTTTTATCTAGCCCGAACTAGGTTAAGCTTGTAAAATGGAAACTAGATTACGACTACAAAACTACCAGAATTACCTAAGATCAAATACTGAGATTTCAAAAGATTAACTAAACTGTGCAATAAAGGGAACAAATACAAGATAATTGTAATATAAATAATGTAAACACTGATATAGTTAATAATAATAATGGTGGTGGAGGTTATTCATATACAAGAGACATTGACATAGCAATGAACTCACAATTTTTAACCCCAATTACTCCTTTTGACGTCATTAAAACCATTATCTTGCTAGATAATACAAATAGCGTAGGATGTGATGGAACATGCACCAAAATACTTAAAAAGGTTGCGTTTATACTTTAAAACATATTTTGTGTTAAAGCAAGAGCACTTTAACACATGTTTTGAGCATAATTTGTATTTGGGAAAATTTATCTTCCCGGATAAATAGAAAATATGAATTTTTAAGCCTCTTTACAAAAAAGGAAACAAAGAAGACATTAACAACTATCGTCCAGTGACTCTTATCCGAGTGATATCAAAAATCTTTGAAAATAAAATTTCAAATAAGTTGAACACTTACTTTGAAAATAAGGCATACATATGAGGTATAATAATACGCAAAAACAAAACGATTAATATGGCTGTCTACGATTTTTTAGATAAAGTAATCACAAACGTAGACAAAAGGCATAGAGCAATATATGGACATGTCAAAAGCATTTGACCGCGTTGACCACAATCTCCGTCTTGACAAATTAGATAGATATGACGTTAGAAGTAATGCTAATAACCTAATTCTCTACACATCCAACTCACACTTAAGAACACGCACCTGTATACAGCATGCCGTTTTACCTACGAACTTATTATTTATTTAGCTATCACCATTATCCTATATTGCATTAAATTAATATTACGGTCATATACAATAGGTTTACTTTTCATTATATTATTAAGGGACACGTTATTTTTAAAAATAATGGATGTTAACTGATTTTTTATTTTTAAACTGTACCAAACCATTCGGGAGAATACTGTTTCCTGGGCCACAGCTCACACTAATACAGGAAGCAGGGCCCCAATATTACTGTAAATATGGCTACTAAAAATTTATGAATTATGAACTATAAATTTGAACATATCTGTCTGACAACAGAGTACGCAAATTGCCGGGTTATACCCGCTAACACAATGCGAGACCGCGTGCACATTACTAAGGGGACAGTATTTTGTGGAGTTCCCCAAGGTAGCGTACTTGACCTTTATTATGTATTATTATATATATTCATGACCTTCCGAACACTACTAACAACTATATGACATTATTTGCTGATGATACAATATTATTTATGAACAATCCATTAACTAACATATAATTTGACATTAATAATACTTTTACATTAATTATAAAATGGCTGGAATATAATAACCTGCATAGTAACTTGTTAAAAACTTATCGAATGGACTTTAAACAGAGACTAAATACATGGCCTAATTTTAATATAATGCACTCAGACATTAAAATATAGTTTATTGAATACACAAGTTTTCTGGTCTTTCAAATACACAGCAAATTAAATATGAAGCAACACACGGACACATTATGTCAGCGGCTTTACCAGTACATGCACTCTACAAACTAAGTAAAATTGCCAACACTGCGGCTTTACTTACAGCTTAATATGGGCATATTCTGGGGCAATTCTACTAATAAAACAAAAGTGTTCAAAGCACAGAAGAGATACATTAGAGCCATGTTTGGTCTGAGTCAGGTTGACAAATGCAAAGTTGTTTTCAGACAATAGAGAATCTTAACCCTCTCTTCATTATATATTTATGAAGTTGCCATATTTGTGCGTTCAAATTGGCAACGTTTTAACCTACACTACATCACCATGCCTTACACACATCTTTATTACGGAATAGTGTGTTCTATATGGCACCAATCATATACAATCATATTTCCCCTCGATACGTAACGTTGATAATTTGAATGCATTTAAAAATTAGCTTTCCAAGTTTTTAGAAGCAAAGGAACTACTATTCAATGAATGAGTCCCTTAATGTCAATTTTTAATATTTGATATCGTCTGTATTATTTATTTTGAATTTAATGAGGTACTTAAATTGAATTAGCATTGACATTTTGAATGAGTAGGTAGTATTTGATTTTGATCTCCGACATTGTTATTAAGTATTATGATTTGATTTTTTTTAAATAGCTTATATTAAATTTAGTTTCAATGTTTTATTTTTGGGTATCTGTGTTATTTATTTTAGAGTAAATAATATGTTTGTAAACCTGACACGGCAGACTAGAGGGCCAAGATAATTTTTAAGACCAACTAATGTTAATTACCTGGATCTACAAACAATAGATTCATTTCATTTCATGATTATTTCAATAACATTCAAACACAGAACAAACATCTTTATTCATATAATATAAATATATGTGCAAGGCGGCATCGAACCCACAACCTACAGCGCACCACCGACTGAGTCTGAGGCCACTAAAAGTGCGATTCGAGAACACTATTTAAAATTCTTGAGCAACTTTGTTTGTCCCGCAAGCTTTTTTATTTCATCGAGATATTCTGTATCACTATGAAAACTAGCAAGCATAGTTATAGGTATGTCATGACAAAGAATAGGCTGTAAAACATGCATAGTTATACGTCATGACAAAGAATAGGCTACCTTTGGTCGGGGTCATTCTATTAAATAGGACGGAAGCTAGTAACTAATAATTTAGAATGTGTGTCCAATGACCTGACTCTTGTAGCAATTTTGAACGTACGCTGCAAAATTATAGCGCGAGAGCCTAGCCACGCGAGTATGCAGTGAATTATAGCGTGAATGTGCTAGCTTTGAACATTCAAATGCCTGGCTTAAAACATGTTTCATACATTGCTATTATGACAGATTCTCAGATCCTGGGGCCCGATTCTCCTAAGCCAACTTCACTATGACAATGATATCATCGCACAATCTACTTTATTATACTTATGAACTTTCTTCATATCATTGTTGTTATAGTGAAGCAATTCGTTAAGCAGAATTCCTGGTATCTGCTGTTTAATTTACTTCAATAGAAAAACCATAGCTCACGCAGGTTTGTGTAAAAGATTTTGTTTCTTAATAAAGCTGCCTATTGAAAAATTATCATTATCCTATGTCACTATTAAGCTATTCACAAGAAAATATGTTGAGATACCTATAGACCGTATGTAATGGTCCTTACCATTACAAACGGTCTATAAGTAACTGATCCAGAACAGTACCAGACGAAAACATGACCAAGAAACTAGCTGAATTTCCGTGATGAATAACAATGCTAATTTGCTGGTTGAAATAAGAGCCACGCCTTGGGTTGCGCGACCTGAATAGGTCGTATATCGTAAGTATACCTACCTAAGTAAGTAGGAAATTCTAAGGACCCAAAATATATGCCACAAAAGGCTCATATTTGTTATTATTATATATAGAGTATATTCATTGGATATAGTGTTGAACTTATGTCACTTATATATGTACGAACTTATTTATAAACAAGTTGAACCCGCTGTTTTCCGCTTACATTTTGGTAAAACAAGCCCTAAAGTAAGTGTAATGTAATTATTACCCTATTTGTAAGTGCTAAACAGTGAAAAGTTATCTATTCAATATATCTCTTTCTAAAGTCTTACATGAAAATAGCTATCAGAAGCTAAATCCCATAATATTGGCAAACCTTTAAAAGGTACTTCTGATTTTGAGAAAATGTGAACCCCGATTCATCTTCTTCACTTATACAGAATTCTCATATTTTCACCCCACAAGATAATCTACTTAGCATTTATGTTTCCGGGATTAAAATAAAAAGCCGATTTCTTGCAAAAAAGCGAAGAAATCCAATGAGCGGAGTCGAGGCTAAAGTGAATATCGTTGTGAAGACGAAGAGTTGTGACGTTTTAATATTGAGTTCTGATTGACTTGTGATTTTCTGTCCATTATTTCAGATTTTTTATGACTGTATACCTAATATACTAATATGGATACGACTCTTTGAAGCGATTGGTTTAGTATAATTGGGGCCCTGAATAACGTGTAGTGATACTGCGGTACCTGACGGATAATGCTTGGCTGTTACATTGGTGCCTCATTACAAGTGCATTTCTCATCGGTAGGCTGATTTTCCTAATCGCGTTTGGCCACGATCGTGTTTTGTCACATTGTTTTTTTTACAGTTGCTTTTTATGATAAACACACATAAAATCACATAAAAAAAACATTTATTTCCGACTGTTATAAATCACAATAGATCATAAAAAAAAAAAAAATTGTATGTTCTTGGTTTGGCTTGCCGAATTCAGTGTTGAACACATATTTTATTATCTCAAGTTACCTAACGACATTTGGGTAATTAATATGTATACTTCATTGAACAGGAGAAATCTGAGACAAAATAATTTCAGATTTCTCCTGTTAAATGCAGCTTATTGAATTTCAAAAGGCATCTAATGAATTTCATAACGAAATTTATTTTGTGAGAAATTTCAATAAAGGAATTTCATCTTGTTAACACAGGATCAAGAGGTTTAAATGATGTTCGTGAGGAGGGAATATCAATAAATCGGCCAAGTGCGAGCGCACATTGAGGATTTCAACTCATATTTCATGGCAAAAGATGCGGGTTTATTTTTTTTGTAACGAGAATCTGACACTTGGCCAGTTTTTTGTATTTTGTTATACTTAAAGGAAAATAACTTTATCACACTTAGTTTGAAGCTCTAGTTCTAGTTTTAAGTTTCACCGCTTTTTACTATTGAGCTAAAATAAAAACATAAAAAAAGTTAGTTTCTGATACGTACCATACGTACCCTTTTTATCATTTGTCAAGTAATTCGCTATAATAACACATATTCTCTGAAAATGTCAATAATACCAATAACGAATCAAAAGAATCCGACCTTCTAATGTAAGACAGAGAGTCGTATTAATACTTGTATATCGAATAACACTTGTGTATTTTTTTGTTGTTAAAACATACTTATCACAAATACAATAGAATACAACACCCAAAAACAAAACAAACATAATTTTCATCACACAAATGTTTGTCTTGTACTTTGTACTTGCCTTTCTCGTTGTGTGCTGGTCGCGATTCCGAACTGGCGGTAGATTTGTCGTTTCAAAATTATTCTAAAAATTTTAATGAATAAAAAAATGTTGACTTATGAGTTTTGACTTTAGACTTTTGTCCTGGGTGGAAATCGAACCCACAACCTACAGCTCAGAAGGTGAAACCCATATAAAAGAAGCGAACAGTCTATGAAACTAAACTGATCCAGACCAAAACGGAAACGTACCCACACTGGCTGCATTGCCCCGCTGGCCTAAATCAGAGCCATTCAACTGGTTGGTTCGGTGATTATATCTTCCGTCTACACTCTTTAAATAAACACAGTAGGCGCTCGCCCACACTGCCTGTCAAAAACAGTTGGTGGTGACTTCGCTTTATTATTTTCTAATCATAACATTTTCGAAGCAATATCGGTTCGTTAGAAATTCCGATTGGATATCCGTGATCGCGTGTCGGGAAATTTTGTGAGTTCCTTGAAATATTACTTCATGCTCGGAAAGTATTATTCTTTTTAAAAAAATGAGGCAGAATGTACATCATTACTGTTGTACTATACGGACGGGGAAAGTGTCTGTGGAAATCCATTGTAAGCGTAGGTACTATTTTTTTATTATTTTGGGTCAGTATGAAAGTTAATAATGCCAAAAACAAATAGTTTTTATAACCAGGTCCGCAAAATGGTACTGGCCACTTTTATTTTCTGAACATTAATTAGAAAAAAAAACGAGGAAAAAGTTTTGATAACAATGTTAATACAAGTTCAAATTCCGTAGAGAAATTATCTTCACTATGTATCCCTCGGAAGAAAGTGCAGTTCCCAACTCGTGTTTATTAAGACCTCAAACTACGCCCCCGTTGGTAATCGGTGACTTTTTTTCCCCTGGGTAATGTAGGTACAGTACTATTATCATGTGTGTATGCCGTTGGCGTATCGTCGACGGAAATCTAAATTGACGTAAAGAACAAAAGCCAACTGTTCAGGAGAGCCAAAAAAATTTTTTAACAAGTCTGTCTAACTTTTTCTTTTTTTTAATATTATAAAAAATACTCTAATTGTACAATATATTGTGCTTGGTTTGGTTGGTGGTAGGACTTTGTTGAAGTCCGCCTGGCTAGCTACCACCATCTTACCTAATTATGTCGCCATAATAACAATTCTAAAATTGTTGTGTTCCGGCATTCAGAGGTAAGATAGCCAGTTCCTCAGTTTGTTGAGGATTCCGGGTGAAGTGCGCCTCCACCTTCGGCCTTATCTTAACTTGTTACCAGGTGAGATCAAGGCCAAGCGCTTCCCCGTCGTACAATAAAAAAAAAAAAAAAGATTAAAAAAAAATTGTCCTTTACGACGTAACAATTAAAAAAAAAATGGGACGTAACTACGCCGTATATTTTTTCATCAAATTGAAAACTTTGGTCGTATTAGACATTTTAATAAATAATTATAGTTATATGCTAATCGCCAGCTACTGTGGAGTTGCTTTTGTTATGTTTAGCTTAAATTTTCTGATAAAGCATAGAGTTTTTTGTCTCTTAGCCAACATCATCAATATAAGTAGATTAATTGCCCTATTCTAGAACACTTCCTCCAATCGCCTTCTTGTTTTTTTACGGGTATTTATCGTGCTATTCACCTTTTTACGGGTTTGTACCAAAAGGATGCCAACACGATCTTACGAATCCTACGTTGTCTACATGCTGCTTAGATAGCTAATTGATTCAGGTGTTATTTTGCTGAAATCCATGTGTTCAGAATAAATTATCTGAAAAAAGAAAGATATTTAGTAACAAATCTGCAAAATTAGTTTTCTTATTATTATTTTTTTTTCAAATTGACACGTGTTTCGCCTCTACACGAGGCATCCTCAGGAAATACAGTCTTGCTGCTAAGCTGACGTGTTGCCGATCCACTGCGCAAGTAAAAAAAAAATCTTACTAATTTAGCTTATATCTATATATATATCTTTGCCTTTATCTCACAAGATTTGCAAGTTATTATAAGGCCGAAGATGGAAGCGCACTTCACCCGGAATCTTCAACAACCTGAGGAACTGATAACTTACCTCTTGAATGCCGGAACACAACAATTTAAATATTGTTATCATGGCGATAGCATTAGGTAAAATGGTGTAGCTCCACCTTCACTTTTTGTCAGGCGGACTTAAACAAAGTCTTACGAACAACCAAAGCTAGAATAATATTGCCTTGGGGATTGAACCCGGGACCTATTGATCTGATGCTGGTGGGCAAACCACTAGACCACAGAGGCGGTTCTTCTATATTTACATAAAAGAGTATTTGTGTACTGTATCTTTTGATGCCTCAGATAGAGTTGAAATAAATCCTCATGCAGTATTAAGTGATTTTAAATTCATATCAGTAACCCTGGATGTAAGATTGCGCTGTGTAAAGTTAATGTTCTGTAATTTATTTATTTATTCAAATCTGTTTAGGTGATTTAAGAATAAAGAAGTCAGAAAAGACACCCAGTAGTGCTGTTTATCATGAGATAAGGGAGCAGGAAAGAAACTGTCTGTGTTTAAATCATCCATACCATTACTAACGTCAAATAAAGGAACTCAACGTTTTTACCTTGAGCATTAGCCTATAGTGACCTTACCACAGGTTACTGTAGTAAAATGTGCTAGTCGTACTTACTCTTGCTTGAGCCGTCAGTATTTTAGTTCGGTTTATAGATATCAGTGGTTCGGCTGAAAATGTATTCTGTCAGCAAACAAAGATAATTTTAAAAGATCGGTGTTTTTAACAAAAAGGCCTTAAAACCTACGACAAAGCAATTCAAATTATATGCCATGAAAACAACTTCCTTATTTATATAGCTGACTAAATACAAAAACATTGAAATACTTGCCTTTTAATTCTACAAATCCAATAGTGTTTACATCTTGGAGACGGAACAAGTAAGTGGCCCACTGGATGCATCTTTTGCCTAATAACAAAGCCTTACTACGTAGGACACATCCACAAATAACATGGTCTACGTAGCACTGCACTGCGCCCGCCCATTGTGCATGTTTCATACATTTTCCTAACAGTTCTCGCTAGTACTGACTGTAGTAACTATAGTTGGCTAAAATCCGTGGTAGACCTACAGATCAGAAGGCAAGACCCGTATTCTAAAATGAGAGAATACTTTACTCAGTAATTCGCAGCACGTGCTCTTTAATCAGTTGAACAATATCTCTTCGGAGTCTCTGGAGGTGATTTCAAGTAAGAAATAAGATTTTTAGAAAAGAAATGAAAGAGGAAAGTGTTCGGGAAGTTTCTAGCGAGCTGAGAATAACATGTTTATATGTTTTAAATTATTTTTGTATTTCTCAACCCCTTGAACTTAGCCCATGTTCTCGTAAAAGCCGACTAAGGGATCTCACCAGCAGAAGGGCAGCAGCTGTCTTCGGTGTGTCTAAAAAACCTTTACTGCGATCACAAACCTGCCAAGCATGGTGGTTATGGCAAAACCCTTCAGCTTTGGAGGTGGTTCTGTCTAGAAGTGGACACTAATGGGCTGTTGATGTGATGTTATGGAGTACTTGGTCACAACTTTAACAAAAATTGCAATCACATGTTCGATTGATCAGCGCTGAAGCCAAGTTGAGTCTGGCACAATAATTCGGAAACTGCTTCAGGACACTCGTTGCTCAATTGGTTAGAGCGTTTCTGGCTTTAGGAAAAGATGAGGGTTCGATACCCGTCGCGGGCTGTGAATTTTTGTGTCATTGTAACATTTTGTAAATGTTTTATGTATTATTATCTTTGCCTATTTTACAGCGAGACGATTTCTTATATCGACTGACTGTCCGATTGACAATAAATGCTCAGCCCACAGCAGAAGTCCTAGAGATTTAAAAATTTAAGGTTAGCTTTTGTAGCGAGATGCATTTAAAAATGATATCAGGAAATTCCCAATTTTATTCCTTCATACTTTACTTCGATTACCAATCCTTTTACCAAACGTGGTGACTATGAAAAAAATCTGCAATTTAAAGGAGGTATTATGCAACAGTATTTGTTGTTGAATAGATAACAATTAAAAAAGTTAGCTTATTGATTCAGGCGCTATTATGCGGAAATCCACAGTTCAAAATAAATTATCTGATCAGAAAGATATTTAGTAACAAATCCGCTACTTTTTTTTTGTAATTTGTCATTGCTTATCATCAAAACTATATTTCCTGAGGATGCCTCGAGGCGAAATACTCGTACGTGAAGATTTGAAAAAAAAAATCAAACTAATTTAGCGGATTTGTTACTAAATATCTTTCTGAATATTTATTTTGAATCCAAAAAGTAATAACTTTTAACGGGGTGATTTTGCAAATTGTCTGTGTGTTGTGTGTTGGACTTATCTTACTATTTGTATACCAATCAACGCAGAGGTCACAAGTTCGATACCCAGGGGAGTTCAATATTGTACTTGGTTTTGTTATGTGTGGTACGACTTTGTTAAAGTTCGCCTACCACCGTCTTACCACGTTACCTAAGTCTATCCTCATAACAATTCAACAATTCTAACTTGTTGTGTTCCGGCAATAAGCGGAAACATTGCAAGTTTCTCAGACTGTTGAAGATTCCAGGTAAAGCTTTGTTGAAGTGGTTGGTGGTAGGACTTTGTTGAAGTCCGCCTGGCTAGCTACCACCATCTTACCTGATTCTGTCGCCATAATAACAATTCTAAAATTGTTGTGTTCCGGCATTCAGAGGTAAGATAGCCAGTTCCTCAGTTTATTGTGGATTCCGGGTGAAGTGCGCCTCCAAAAAGAGTGGACTTAAAAGTATGCTGTGTTCACATCTATAAGTCCGTTACTTTATAAGATTTGTTGTGTATATACATTTGTATAGTTTTAAAAGATGTGTCATCCAGTTTTTTACCAATATTATGAATAAGTGATTTTTAAGTGAGTGCCTTCTGATTATTTTGTTGTTACTGGGTACCGTTTCTCATACTTGATTTCTGCAACATTTTTAAGTGAATTCACAACCCCGATTGATTTTGAATGGTTTTGGTAGAACAAGCTACGGAGGGGGTTCCTGTTAAGCCGACGCAGGGTTGTACCCAATTAAAAAGCAGCTTATCCCGCCCCCCACAAGGCTATAAGGCACAGTCTATTGATGTTTTATACAAGCTTTGAAACTGTTGGCTATGAAGATTCGAATGTGGATTTGTGAGGTTTGCTTAGTTTATCGCATTTTGGAAAATTACTTGGAAAGATAACATGGCTCGTAGTATGTAACAAGCCTCATAGTTCAGTTGGTAGTAGCTCTACCTTCTGCGTAGTTAGGTAGTAGGTTCGATTCCCACCCAGGATAAACAGCTATGTGATGAATATCTTCGTTCTTTCTCTCCTATATAACATTTTCAACAATCCTCTCAATCCATCTTATCTTTGTGATCGTTTTATTTCCTTGTCTCAACAAAGTTCTCACTGTCTCATAAGGTTTTCTGCAAGAGAACTCTTTTCAGTGTTAAGCTCGTCTTTGCCATACTTAATTTTTTTGAAGTACATTTATAATAATTACTGTATTTTATTTGTGCATGAAAATAATAAATAATATTGCGGTTTTTCTGTTTGTGTGTTGCATTGCATTATAATTAAAAAATAAAAATTATGAAAAAAAATATATACTAATAAGTCTATAATTTAGTTCTCATATTACAAGCGATGCTTAGTTCTGCGCTAGCTGGCGCTGTGTGGAATATCTTACTACATTATACTGTCACATAACTCCCTGATTTCGCCCTTTTGTTTTTGTCGCTCCAAAGATCAAACTCAATTTTAATTAACGCAACATTCAGATTTAATATCGGGTTGAAATAAAACAAACTTATAATCCTGTAATGCTTTGAAACTTATTTAATTAATCTTTGCTAGTTTCACAGTTAATGAGATTAGTTATGTTTTAGCAGGAGCTCAAAGTTGATTGAAAACACTGAATAAGTTTTTCAGGAGTTTAATAAGTTTGCTGAATGGCTTTTGTGCGTTTAATAATTATATGCATTTTTTTGTATGTCTGTAATGCTTTTGTATTGTATATTTGTGTTTTATGCTACATTAATTTGAATAATTACTTATTTTTGTAGCTATTGAATTATCTAATTCCTAACGCTGTGGTTGATGCGGCTTATGAATCGTTTCCTTTAACGCAGTCATAGACGTCGTAATAATTAAGAAATAAGATATAAGAAATGTTTGACTCAATAACGCCTAATTCACAAAATAAACAATAAAAGCGTCATTAGCTACGCAATATTTTATTCGGTTTAATCAATAAATAAACCGAATAAGTACAAATCGGCATGCACGAGCAGTTCCACCAACCCTTTGATTGAAAACAATAAAACATGCTCTTTTAGGATTCCGTACAGACAGACAGAGTCTCCTCTAAAGCTCGAGGGATTTGCCATGTTAAATATATATAAATATATTTAAAACATAATGTATTTTAGCTTATAGTTCCCATGTTAGATATGTTATTAATTAATGCTATATCTACACTTTACCCTACTGTTTAATATTATGCCGTAGTATTCGCGGCTTCAGAATCGACCCCTCCAGCTCAGCCAGTAAGAGTCGATAAAGGGTTTATTTTAACAGAGGAAGCAGCAGCTTCTTTCTGTATACTACCCAACACCTTTACTGCGATTACCAATCCGTATGCCAAGCGTGATTATTAAAGCAAAACCTTCAAATTTTGGAGGAGGCTCTGTCCAGCAGTGGACACTAATGGGCGGTTGATGTTGATGTATATTATGATTCCGGCTGAAGTGTGCTTCCACCTTCGACCTTATCATAACTTGAAACCAAGCGAGATGTGGTGTAAAAATGTAAGGGTTGTGAGGTGAAAAGCTTGACAAAGTTTCGCTACCAAACGAAATTTGATTCATTTTTACGCAACAATTATTTATACTAAGCTATTACATATTATATTATATATTATTCATAACAAATAGAATGTAAATAATTCGTTGACTACAAGGTACCAATTTATGTGAATAAAAGAAACGAATTACCTACGTGCTGTGTGCAGAATGCAATGGCAAACTGAACCGAACCATTGCACAATATAATTGGTGAAACATTTTCCATGTCAAGTTATCCGGTCTGTTTGTAGATAGATTAGATAACATTGTATGCGGTGTGTCCCGGCTTATAAAGTTACTAACGACCGAGCCGGTTTATCCGGTCAGCTTCAATAGCTAGCAAGTCATGTAACCGGATTATGTGGTTTGGGGATTGACTCTGCTATTTTCAAAATCTGTATCATAAAACTGGGTCCCGCGGTTTTGCCCATGGTCATTATTGAAACTTATTTTTAGTAGCCGCTGGGGAGTACGTCACAATGTGTGGGCTTCTGCTGATGATCATTTAATGTAAGATCTGAAAGTACCTAACCCTTGAAGGTTATAAAATAAGACAAAATAGGCGTGCAAAGATTGTAGCAACTTGTGTATGTAGATATCTGTTGTATCCGTATACCCCACTGGGGAACAGGCGTGAGTCTAAGCATGTGTTTTTATGTTTTGTCTGATCTAGAACAAGAAAAGCACATTCATGCTACCACATATTAGGAATAGAAACAGAAAAGTACTGTAGGAGTCTTATCCTGCACTGCATTTATTTGTAAATCGGGAGCTAAGTACTTCGCTCGCATTTCAGTAGGTAGATTAGTTAGCTCCACCCAATGAGAGAGAATACAATGGCTAGGTACTAATAATGTGTTGCGTCTGTGGTCGAGTTTAAAGAATTATTAGATGTAGTATGTATGCATGGCTATCATGGCTGGTTCTCGTGATGTAGTCACTCCCAAACTGGGTCCTGTCTGAAAACCAGCGTTGCACTGTTAACCCCGGCGCAATTGAATGCTGAGACAGCGACCTTTTTAGCCCACACATAATTATTGTTACGCGTAGGTATTTTTTTATGACTCATTATGTAGGTACGTAATGATGTTTGGTAGGTAGGTACATTTATGTGTTGGTGTGTTTTCTGTTTATTTGAATAATTAAGTAGGTATCTATTTGGTTGGTACCTTCGTTACCTAATTGTTTCTACTTATACCTACCTTTATGTGACCTAGTGGGATAAATAAATGTGTCTTTCTTTCTTTCTTTCTTTTCACCTAGTGGTGAAAATGATCAATTGGATTATCAATCTCAGGTAATTGGCGTAGTCTTAAGCTTACATAGTCAGACATTTGAGATTATTTTTCATTAAGCATTAGTAAAATCAAAAGCCGACCCATGAAATACAATAACACCGTTTTCGGTCGCAAGAATAGACCCCTCCAACTAAGTCCATGAATGTCTTAAAAGCCGACTAAGGGATCTCACTAGAATAAGGGCAGCAGCTTCTTCTGTGTACTATCTATACCTATACTGCAATAACAAATCCGTCTGCCAAGCGTGGTGATTATGGCCAATACCTCCAGCTTTGGAGTCGGCTCTGTTCAGCTGTGGACACTAATGGGCTGTTGGTGTGATGTGATAGTGAATGAATGTTCGCTGATAGATAGATAGAAAATACTTCTCCATCCCAAAAGGCTTAGATAGGTAAGTTCATAAGGCTGGTGGGACGGCTGATTCGGCCGAGGATCACATAAGGCGTAAATATAGTGGTCTCAACAGAGCTTACCTATTTGAACATTTTGGGGGAGACCTTGGGTCCGTGGGGAAACGGTGCCCTCCGGGTTTTCAAAAATCTTGCGGGGCTTTTGATTGAGGCGACTTATGACCCAAGGGCTGACTCTTATTTAGGCCAGCAAATTAGCATAGCTATTCGGCTTGGCAATGCAGCCAGTGTCTCAGGCACGCTCCCGTCTGGTACTGATCTGGAACAGTTTAGTTACCTATAGGCCGTTTGTAGCGGTCCTTAGGTAATCTGACTGATTCCTTTGTACATAGTTAGTTTAATTGTACATTTATTGAATAAAGAACAAATATCTAAAAAAAAAAAAACGTACATGCTGTATTTTTTAGGATCATATTCGTCACTAACTTTTGCTCGCGGCTTCGCTCGCGTTAAGAAGTATTATTATTAATTAGGTATAGTTTTTGCGGCTTTACTTTTGTTTAGCGTGTATAAAAAATTTGGGCCTACAAAACTTAAAAACGACAGTACATTCTTCAATTTCTCCAATAACGTTCAGATTTTCTTTAGTCATTTTAAAAAAGTCTTACCCACAAAACCTATACTTAAACCAAACAAAAACAAAACAAATGCCAAACACAAAGCAGAGTCTATAACCAAAACTACTAAACCGAAACAAAACAAATGCAAAATCTCAAAATCCTTTCTTAGGGGATGCCTACGTCATAGTAGCTTTATGCATGCAAAGTCTCAGCCCGATCGGTTTAAAATTGACAAAGTTTCATACAAACTGTCATCCCCTATTTTATTTCCTTGGGAGTAGAATTAATCAAAATCCTTTCTTAGCGGATGCCATAACATCTACCTGCATGCCAAACTTCAGCCCGATCCTTCCAGTGGTTTGGGCTGTGCGTTGATAGATCACTATGTCAGTCAGTCAGTCACCTTTGAGTTATATATATATTGAGAGATAGAAGATAGAAGAAAAAGGAGATAGAAGAAAACGATATCTACCGCCTGTTCTAAATCGCACCTATCAGACGAAAAGATAGACAAGAAGCTTGAAGTTCGAATCGGAAACCTGGTGGGTTACTCTGGGTAACGTAATCGAAGGCTTTCGCTAGCGGTCACGACTGAGTGATCACAACAGTGGTGGTAGAACCTGTAAAGGTGCCTAGTTCGGCTTGTTTCGCTGGTGCGCGGACATGCCCCCTGGGAAATCATGCTCCATCATAAGCCTCATCCTTGCTTTGGCCAGCCATCATTTATAATTTTATTAAAACACATTGTTAATGGATAGGACATACTTAATATTCATAAATAGGTGAATGTACGATACAATTTTGATATTTTTGTGAATATTTTGACCGCCTCTGTGGGTTAGTGGTTCACCTTCCGGTGTCAGATCCATAGTTCCTGGGTACAATTCCCAGGGGGAGTACAATAATGTGCTTGGTTTGGTTGGTGGTAGGACTTTGTTTAAGTCCGCCTGGCTAGCTGCCACCATCTTAACTAATTCTGTCGCCATAACAACAAATAAAAACTTTTTTTGTGTCCCGATATTTAGTGGTAAGATAGCCAGTTCCTCAGTTTATTGAGGATTCCGGGTGAAGTGTGCCTCCACCTTAGTCTTTTTCATAACTTGTAACCAGGTGAGATGAAGGTGAAGCGATTCCCCGTCGTCTAAAAACATATACTTATGTTTTTTTTAATCATATTATGCACAAAGGAAGCAATCTAATTATATAAAGAGTCAAAACAACGCATACAAACTGTCTATAGAAAATTCCTGTTGGGTTACCTATACAGACAGCTTGTACCGCTCCTCCAGAGCTCCGTTCAGACCAGTTACCAAAAGGTATATTGATTTTAAATGATCATGTACCTAAAACGGAACTACCTATCAAGCTTAAAACTAAAATCTTAAATAAAAACTAAATATGTGATTTAAGATTTCAGCAAAGTTTATTACAATAATAAGTATATTGCATGGTATGATTTGTCAATTAAAAAAATGAATTTGAGTATTCTATTCTATCCCGGATTTTGTTCTAATATAACAATATTCGCTTAGTTTAACTATGTATAATTTATATATCCTGTATGTTAACCTATTGAATTAATATACTATGTCCTGTATCTAAAAAATATTTATTCACTAGCTTACCCGACAGGCGTTGTACTGTCAATTTACATATAAAAGATATAAATAGAAGATAGATCTTACCTCAGTCAGTCACAATAACAAAAATTCTAAATTGTTGGTGCTCCGGCATATATAGTTAGGAAAGACAGTCCCCCGAACTTTTGAGGATTCCGGGTGAAGGGCGCTTCCACCTTCGGTTTTATCATAAATTAAAACTTGGTGAGATGAAGGCCAAGCGCTTACCCATCGCAAAAAAACAAACCAGCTAGGTCACTTTTATCTGCCTAGAAGTAAACAATTACCAGTCAAGTAGCCGACAAATAGCACAGTAAGATATATTTCGGAAACAGTTAAAAAAATACTCGGACAGTACACACTCAAAATATGTTGAAAATACATGAATAGTTTTAGCTTAAAAAAAGTCAGAAAGAGATACAAAATAGAAAAAGCTTGTCAATCAGAAATTTTACTACATACAGGTAATAGAAGAGTAGAATATAATATTAACGTGAAAGTGTTTTTTTATACAACATGGGTGACGCAACCAGCAAGCTGCCCACCTGATGTTTAGTGAAATAAATAAATATTACAAGACAATAATTTCTAGGTCCAAACTAAGCAACGCTTGTTAAATGGGAACTAGATTACGAATCTGACTGATCCAGAAAAACCAATACAGTTTTTTTTTTAAATCATACTTAAACAATACAATACCCAAACACAGATCAAACGTCCGTATTCATCATACAAAATATGTTTATTCTTGGTGAGAGTCGAACCCACAACCTACAGCGCAAAATGCAGAGCTACTACCAACTGAGATTGAGGCCTGTTAGCCTGAAAATATTTGCCTATAGCAAATACACTTTTACCTTACTGGTATGCATGCTCTCTAAGTAACCTGTTTAACAAAATTTATTGTTTTTGTTATAAAACATTTATATAAGAAGAAAAACAAACAAATGCAAGTTACAACTTTGTTTTTTTTATACTACGACATCGGTTTGTGCGGTCACATATACTAGACTCGTGACGTGAAGATTTTCCTTTTAGATATGTTTGCATGACAAAACATAATTGAATCAGCTTTTTATGAAACGCTGTGACCTTGTATTCCAATAAGGGACCTTTTAGCAAGATTAATAGTTAACCTTTATACCATACAAACTGCTTTCTAATTCACAAAGAGGGACAAAAAAAAAACACGGTTTTATAAAAAATATGCCATTTTTGTATCAATTAGATCAGTTAGGTACAGTTTTCTCTTATGTACCTCAATAATTCAGTAATTGTATAATTATAAAGTACACAGATTTTTTTAACCTGCATGTACAATTATTTTTTTAACAATGGAACTAATTCTATACAAGAAAAGTAGTTGGGACACTGCTGCATTGCCGCGCTGACTAGCTATGCTAATTCACTGGCTTAAATTAGAGCCAGCTCTTGGATCACGTGTCACCTCAATCAAAAGCCAAGATTTTCAAAAATAAAAATTTTAAATCCTTAGTTGGAAATAAAGGTTTAAGCTGGCGACTGCCAAAGAAAGGAAGCTTTATTTGATATAGAGTCATCTGGCGGCTTCATTATGAATTCCTTACGTACCTAATTTTAATTATGGACTCGTTGGCTTGTTAAAGCGTCAACCTGACTACATTACTCTGAATGTTTATTGTCGTCTTCGTTACTTATTTAATAATAATAATAATGTTATAATAATAATTTATTTCGCCTAAATAACTACCTACATTTACAATAAAATGTGATTGAAACTAAGATTGATATTTTAATATTAAATAGTTTTCATTTATTCAATAAAAAGTACAATTAAACTAACTATGTACAAAGGAATCAGTCAGATTACCTAAGGACCGTTACAAACAGCCTATAGGTAACTCAACTGTTCCAGACCAGTACCAGATGGAAGCGTGCCCTTGACACTGGCTGCATTGCCACGCTGCTATGCTAATTCGCTGGCCTAAATAAGAGCCAGCCCTTGGGTCACGTGTCACCTCAATCAAAAGCCCCGCAAGATTTTTGAAAACCTGGAGGGCACCGGCTCCCCACGGACCCAAGGTCTCCACCCCAAGAGGCTCAAATAGGTAAGCTCTATCGAGACCACTATATTTGCGCCTTTTGTGATCCTCAGCCGAATCAGCCGCCGCACCAGCCCTAACTGATAACCCAGGCAGATGAGATGGCGCTAGGGTGTCGATACATGTAGCGTCCCACACCAAATTATTATTCCACCGGGGATGATGACACTGAATTCATGTCATTGTCTCCTGTGGAATGGATAATGAAGATACACTTTTCCATCCTCCCTGGTATCGGGCCAGATCCACCGGGCCAGGTGACACTAAATCACTATGTATTTATGTCTACTTTATTTTATTTTATTATTTTATATCCACACAGGTCATTTGTGTGATGTTTTATCTGTTTTAGGGTGTTGTATAAATTATTTATTTACACGCTCTGCAGCCTAAGCGGCTTGATGGATTTTCACTGTGAGATGTTGTTTGGTTTATTTTAGATGTGGGATTAACACAGGCCTATGGTATGGGTAGTAAATGTAACGTAGTAACATGCTGATTCTAGATATTTACAGATCAAAATACTTTAAGCTGTTGGAGAAACCGTTGGAGGTCCTCGGGGAACTCCTGAGTTTTGCTCCAGTAAGTACAAACGCAGTTTGAAGTTCATTTCAGAATCATAAGTCCGACTCTATAGAAAATTTGAAGGTGTAATTGGATAAGTAGTTAAGGTTAAGTTTGCTTAAAAAAATATTAAAAAGAGTGTTTCTATGGGAAAATTGCCTTGTGTTTAGAAAAAGTAGAGCAATACAAACCCAATTATCCGCATCATGCATAATATAATTTGAATGTGACAAACTATTTCGAAATAAACGACAAATTTGTACCTATGTATGCGAGACCGGTGCTACTGAAACTAAAAACCTTTTTTTTTTTTTACTTTCAACTATATTTCTTGGTTTTGATTGCATGACCCGCTTTATTCAACTAATATGGGACCAATAGGATTTTCCAGTACTCGTACTTCTCCACTCTGCTTAACAGATCGGTGACGTGACTGATAATGTGTGGAGAACCCTGTGTAGCCCGGGTCATTGCCCTTGACGGCATTTGTCTTGTCAATACACGAGGGTATTATTGGCCTTTCCCTTGATCTCTTGTCTAATACCTCAATAAAGGGGATCTTGCCTTGATTTCTTGACAGATATAATTTATTTTGTACATTTGTAACATACTAAATCTAAGGGCTTAGTGTCAGATAGGCGCAATATAAGTTAAGAACAAGCCCTTTCCTACGTATATATTCATGAACCGCCTCTATCCGTCAAATACACGCTAACGCTGGTCAGCACGGTCACCGGTGAGGTCCAGTTCGTTAAGTGTAGTGTTTATGTGGAATGCTATACCCAGTTCAAGAGTTCACCCTTTCAAATAATGTTTACATACCTCGTCCCTGAATCTCAGATTAGAAATAGGTAGTTACCCTCTTACAATTTTTGTGAATCAACAACTTGGGATTTACTTTTGATGACTTTGATATATTACACAATGTTTCGTGTTACAAGTCCTTTCCAGTAAGAAGTTACATACAAACGTTTTTATTTGTGTGTAACTTTTTACTAGAAAGGATTTACCGTTTTTAACCTCTTTAAATTTTTATTTTTCTTACCATTTAGAGGATGGGAAAGGGAGATAAAAAGTTTACATCTTGCAAATGATATAATTATTAAGTAAATAATCAAGTACTTACGTAATTTAATTTTTTTGATAATATTTTTAATTATCGATTTCTTTTGAATAGAATGTCCGATTTCAATAATTCAAAAATTTATCTGTTAATTAATTTTTTGATTTTTTTTTTTTTTTAAATCGTTTCAGTACCTATAGGTAGTGAAACAACTAATATACGGATGATTTATTTGGATGAAGATAAATTCTATTAAACTAACTAAACTAAATTCAAGTGACATTAAAAGGCTGTATCTGCCTTCGTTTATATTCTATGACAAACTGCCATCTACATTAAAATAGCGGAACTTTCGATTTGGATGAGATTCACAGTTTTTTGCACACACATGTCACTATTAGGGTGGGTTTGTTGGCTGTGTTAAACCCGTAAAAATGCATGGAAATTCTGACTTGATTCAACGGGCTATCAACAGATGGCGTAAATTCGTAACCGCGTTCTACTTTGTGTTATGCGTCCTTAGAGCTCATTTCCTTTACCTTTCCTTTTAGATGTAAAAGATGAACCTTGTTCAACTTTTGCATAGGAGTGGTAAGCTTCAACGGACAACACAAAGATGGCGTTAATCGAAAAAAATAAAATGCTTGCACCTCTCATGAGGTGACGACCCTGACTACAGCATCAGGTCTGACTGGCTACGATCATAATATTCAACTACATTAAAATACCAGCTAGCACATTTTTACGTCTGGATTTTTTTAGATTTAGTTTGGAAAACATAGTTAATCATGTATTTTTTTTTGTACAAATACTTAATTAGGTACCTACTAGACGAGGTGATTCAATCTTGTAATATCAACTGTAAGCTGAATGCATACATACCCGGGGCTGAATCGTGTGCCAAGCGCCCTTCCACCAGATCAAGAAGCCACTTAATATGACTTGCTTTCATCTTATACCTAGCTCTTTGGCATTCGCGACCCCCACCGCACTATAAATGGTCTCATTCAAGATCAGTCAAGAGGATCGACCAATAATTATTTACTGTTATGACTTACAAAAGACATAAAAAACACAACTTTGGAGAAACTAGGGAGTGTGGTGTTAAGATATTAGTAAATAAATTACGTCAGTGACGGAAATATCAAGAGTGATAGGAGGAAGAGGGAAAGAGAGTGATGAAGGAAAAAAGGTAATTAGGTCAAAGATATCGTGCAAAGTGAAATGTATAGTACACATACAGCCTAGCAAATCGCCTTGTGTTCTAGGCTGTGCAAATTCACGACATACTTTTAAGTTTTTCGGTTAATATTTTGTACTTATAAATGTTAGATATATCGAGAGATCATTAGAAAAACTAGCTAGAGCTTCTAGCCCGTTTTTTGTCTTGTGCTAGTCGCGATTGAACACGCTGTTGATTTGACGATTCTAAATAATCGGAATATTTTGATTTTGATTTTGACATTTACGCGTGTCATCGTCTTCGACATCATCATCAGTGCCTGCGCTATCACCAACTGACCACTCCACAGCTTACGCCCACAGATACACTGTGCGCATCTACACACACAACTAAGACCAACCATAGATCAATAGCTACACCAGGGGCCCTACCGCCGACGGCGAAGCCGATCTCCATTGGCTTAAAATTAGCTTCATGAGAACTAGAAACGATTTTTACTACCGGGTATGTGTCATATCCAAAATGGCGTTTCCCATCTTAAAAGTGTACACATGTTATGAAACCTATCCGTTCAGTACATTTGACGGTAAAAATCGTTTCTAGTTCTCATGAAGCTAATTTTAAGCCAATGGAGATCGGCTTCGCCGTCGGCGGTAGGGCCCCAGGCTATGACCAAGTGTACAAAGTTCAAAGGTTCAAAGTTATACATTCGCCTTTTCGATACATTGCATAACATAGGTAATCCAAAAATCACAAAGATAATACACTTACATAAATTAGTTTGTAGTAAATTGGTATCTAAATTAATCCCTAGAAGATATGAAAATGGACATCCCATTCGAAATACTTAATTTGAATTAATTAACGCTGTAACGGTGTGATTGCCTTGAAAAAACAATTTTAGTTTATGCTTGAATTGGTTCAAAGGAAGTTGCGTTATATCAGGAGGTAATTCATTGTACATAGCTAACTTTATGCACCGTCCTTGCTTATATGTTTTTACGTATCTTGTTCTAGGACTATCTAGTTTTTTTTTATTTCGTGTGTTGTAATTATGAATTCGCATTCGGGTGGGGAAATCGTTTTAATACTCGTGGACTTCTGAAAGAGAACTCTCATAATAAAATATTACAGGACACTAATTTTACACATCGCCATCTAGCACTAAGCTAGAAAGGGAACTAGATTACGGATATAATACTTTTTGTAAATACATACATACGATATGATACAACACCCAAACACAGAACAAACAACTTTATTCATCACACAAATGTCAAAGTCAAAGTCAAAGTCAAATATTTTTATTCATTAAGATTTTTAGGATCATTTTGAAACGTCAAATCTACCGCCTGTTCGGAATCGCGACCAGCACACAAGGAGAAAGGCAAGAACCTCGGGCTGATTAATTTTTTTGAAAATCCATTTAACATTTAGGTACATTGTTTATAATAATTTAATAACATTACAAGTGTTACCTACATCATAAAACTAAAAACTTAATATTATCTTAAAACATTGATTACTACATAACTATCTAATGGGCAGTTTCTTGACATTGAAAAACACCATTTAACTGTCAACTGGTATAGCAACATCGGGCCACGCGTTCTTATCGTCGATATAGTCACTTATTTTGTAGTAGGCTCTTTTAATTAAATTATTCTTTATATACAATTTGAATTTACGAGCAGAGAGTTTGGTGGCGCTTTGAGGAAGCTTATTATAGAATCGTACACAGTTTCCTAAGAATGAATTATTTACTTTTCCTAAGCGATACCTAGGTATGTCAAGTTTATTTTTATTTCTAGTATTAACACTGTGTACATCACTTCTTTTAACAAACTCATCAATGTTCCTGTGTGCGTGCATTAGGTTTTCATAAATATATTGGGAGCTGACTGTCATAATACCAATCTCTTTAAAACGTTCCCTGAGAGAGTCACGAGTTTTCAATTTATAAATTGCCCGTACAGCTCTCTTTTGCAGGATAAAAATGCTTTCAATATCTGCTGCATTTCCCCATAAAAATATGCCATAGGACATAACGCTGTGAAAGTAACTAAAATAAACTAACCTCGCCGTGGTTTCATCAGTAAGATGCCTTATGGTACGTACTGCGTAAGCTGCCGAGCTTAGCCGGCTAGCTAATGTATTAATATGAATACCCCATTGCAACTTTGCATCGATATTTAAACCCAAGAAAGTAGTTGCTTCCATAAAGTTAAGTATTTCCCCATTTAAGATAATGTTAGCATTGCTGACTTGAACGTTAGGCAAGGTGAATCTAATGCATTTCGTTTTTTTCTCATTTAATAAGAGGTTATTTACCGTAAACCAATCAAGAACTCTAGCTAGAGAAGCATTTACACAATCATAATTATCTTTAGCCCTATCAACTCTAAATATTAATGAAGTATCGTCTGCAAACAATACAATATCACATAAATCCCCTACACAGGAAGGCAGATCATTGACATAGACTAGAAACAAAAAAGGCCCCAAGATTGACCCTTGTGGTACACCGATGTTAGTGGATGTTCCCGAAGATTTGCTACCGTTAATGTCTACTTTTTGAATGCGATTCGATAGGTAGCTACGCATGAGGCTTATTGCCTGATTCTGAATGCCATAGTGTTTTAGCTTTGAGATTAAGGTGTCATGATCTACGCAATCGAAAGCCTTAGATAAATCACAGAATACTCCTATGGCATCCTGTTTTCCTTCCCAGGCTTTAAAAACGTACTTCAACAGCATGGCACCAGCGTCAGTGGTTGAACGACCTTTAGTAAACCCAAATTGTTTTTCATGAAGTAGCCTGTTACAGTTAAAATGTGACAACAACTGGTTAAGAATAAGTTTTTCAAATATTTTACTACATGCTGGCAGAATTGAGATTGGTCGATAATTTCCTGGATCCTTTTCATTTCCAGATTTGAATAAAGGAATCAACTTGCTATATTTCATAAGATCTGGAAAGATTCCTTCGTCGATGCTTCTATTAAATATATATGCTAGACATGGTGCTATTTCAAAAACAATCGTGCTTAAGATCTTTACGGACATCCCCCAGAGATCTTCAGTATTTTTAATATTTATTGACTTAAAAGTTTTTAGAATACAATCAGCATTGACGTGTCTGAAGCTAAAAGAAGCATTACACCTTTCAACACTTGTTTCAAGAAAGGCTAAAGCACAATCAACAGAGGAGTTTAATGGTCGAGTAACAATTTTTGGTACACAAGAGAAGAAACGGTTAAATTCATTAGCAACTTCATAGTTATCAGTCAAAATTCTATCGTCAACTTTTAAGTTTATCTGCTTTTTCAAATGTTTTGCTTTACCTGTTTGATTATTTATCATTTTCCAGGTAGCCTTTATTTTATTTGATGACTGCTCAATTTTCCTTTTTATTTGCAATGATTTCGCAGCATGACATACTTTTTTAAAGACTTTTGAGTAGTTTTTGACAAAAGAAACAAATGATAAATCGTGTAGCCTTGACTCTCTTTCTGCATAAAGTTCATACAATCTACTCCTACTTTTATAGATACCGGCTGTTGCCCAATCTGCAAACATGGAACCAGATTTAGCTTTGCACGTTTTTTGTGGAAACGTATACTCGTGTTCTTTATGTATTAGATTAGACAATATATTATAAAGCTCATTTGGATCATTCAAGCATGGGATCAGGGAAATCTTTTGACTTATGTTATTTTGGAATTTTATGATGCTAGCTTCGGTAATTGGTCTGCATGTGATTTCCGGTAGCTCTTGTTGTAAGTTACAATCAAATAAAACATATTGACCATAATGGTCTGAATCAAATTTTTTAAACACGTCTTTTTCAAGGGGAATATCACTACAATATACATTATCTATGCAAGTGGCAGTTGTTAGAGTTACCCTAGTTGGTTTATCGAATTGGTGCTTAAGGTTGAAACATTTAAACAAGTTAATGATTTTTTCAGTTAGAGGATTTACAGGTATATCAATATTGAAGTCACCGAGCACTATTATTGATTTATTACGACTGAATATTTTGCTTAGTACATTTTCCATAGTGGACTCAAATAGCGCGTAATTTGCTTGGGGAGGACGATAGACACATACCACTATGTGCTGCTCCAGTTCAACACATGACAGCTCTATAACTTCTTCAATGGTGAGTTTCACAATATCTTTACGCTCCTTACATTTGAGAGTTTTCTTTACAATAATTAAAGAACCACCTTGAGTGGTATTCCTACGCTTGTATGCGCTTACAATGCAGTAGTCTTCATAATGAGGTAGTAACTTTTGATGCAATATAAAGTGTTCAGTGATGCCCATAACACTGATGTTCATTTTACTTAAAAATAATTCTACTTCTAAGTTTTTGCTGGAAAGGCCTTGAATATTTTGATGGACTATGTGTAACCTATTAGGCTTTCCCGTTGTCTTGGTGGTCAGTTTAAATGCTTGTCATCTGATCCTACTGTTTGAACGCCCATGATAGTACTGCTACTAACTGTAAGCCCGTCAGTGTCTGTAGCTATAGTACCTATAACTTTGTCACAAATATTAAATGCTAACAATTTAGCAATAATTATCCTACTATATCTACTGAGATACATTGTGTCTGGTGTTAACCTAAAGTCACTAATAAAAATATTAGTGTCAAAAAATAAAATGTCACTATGACGACATGTCAAGTTGTAAAGCATAAGGTTAATATTAAAAATATTAACATTCTCATTTTTCGAAAGCAATTTAGAGTATGGGAATGCACACAATATCAGTTTACCCAACCCCATGTCCAATTTATGTAACAGTAATTCAACTAATTTATTTACATATAGGCGCTTGATACCATTACTATTACCTAACTGTACAATCAATGTTGTTTTATTGTCAAAAGACGCCTCATTTAAGCTCTTTATCAGCCTATGGATAGAAGAGTCAGGAAAGCAGTAGTTAGTTACCATTTGGTCTCCTAACCTATCGCTTAGCAACCGACCCAACCCTACTCCTAGACTATCTGAGTACACCACAGTTTTCTGGGTCTGTCGGCAGGTTTGAGGTTGCCTAACCAGAGGCTGTGTTGTGTGCACTGGACCTGCCTCAGCCTGCACATGTTGTTCTGGTAGTAGTACCACAGGGGAATCGGGTTGCACAACTGCTGGTACCGGTGGTTCCACACATCCCGATGAAGCAATGTGAGTCACTGGCTGGTCTGTGGTACATGGGTCGGTCTGGGAGCTACTATGTTGTACTTGTACATATATACTTTCATTGTTAACCATTTCTACAATATTATTAATTTTTTTAATATTCTCACAAGAGTCTTGTTCAGCTTTCTTGTATTTCATGGTCACCTCATGTAAAGATATTTCCAAACTTATTATTTTATCAGACATGTACTGAATTTCTTTGGAGTTACGGCCAAGTAAGCTGTAACAAGATTCTAATTCCTCGTTTAAATTACATTTTTGTTTACTCAATTTTGCAAAGCTAAAAACATTTTTGTGTTTTTTTAATTTCTTTTCTGATTTTTTTATTAAGTTACTTAATTTTATATATTTTTTTATTTTGTTACTTCCTCTTATTGAGGAGATTCGGTTTGGTGTAGTGAGATCAATCACAGAAGAGTCTGCCTCACTGTTTTGAAGTTCTGTCTGTAGATCCAGACTTTTGAAGTTGGTTGCTGAGGGCATATGACTTAATTCTAAATTGTCAATTTTAGATCTGCACTGACATAATTCTTGCTGTAGGTCTTTATTTTGTTGAAGCACTAGTTCATAAGTCTCATAACAGTTGTCCACTGAACTCAGCATTGACTGGATGCGTTCATGATCAGCCAATAATTCTTCATATTTGCTGTGCAAATCGGCAAGTTGTCTCTTGAGAGTCTTGTTTTGACTGAGAATCACCAACATCTCAGCCTCACTCTCATCCTGCTCTTGAAGAAGCTGCTTATGGGCCTCAGTGAGCTCAGTTAGCTCTGACTTGGCTGCCATCAGCTTGGTCTGCACATCACATTGCCTCCGGGTCAAAGGCATTGTTTTTGTTCTGGAACACAGCGGTAAGCAAGTGTGAGTGAGTTTAAAATTAGAGATAGATATAGATGAGGGTGGTAGATAAGATTCAAGTTGGAGTAGTTAGGGATTTAAACAAAGATAAGTTGAGAAAGTCTTAGAATGTAGTTATAAGGGGAAAAGAAAAAGATTTTACACTTGCAGATGTGGCTAGGCCCCTACCTAGGGCCTACTAGCTCTGTATGAGTGATATTACAATGATTTTATAAGGTACATAATTTATATTAGGTAGTACTTATCTCAAATATAATCTCAGACTAAGTACTTAGTTATGTTGAACAATTAATGATGGATATTACAATGTTTTACATAGGTGCACACAAATAATATATTAATTTTAATTTTATCCAAGTAAATATACTCTAAGTTCAGCAAGTCTTCTTGGATTCTTTGTAATTAAGTATCTCAAGATTCAGGTGATTTGGATGTCAATTACAGATAATGGATGTAAACAAAGAATTAGGTTAGGTTAGTTACCTATAGGTAATTTAGATACCTATAATGTTAGTTTATGCTGTGTCTTTGTAGTATTTTCTGTGTGAAGCAGTGGGTTGACTACAAATAACTTCCACGAATGATTGTCAAGTTATTCGAGTACATCAGTGCCTGTGTGTGTTGGGTCAGTGACTCATAGACATGAGTCATGTAATGTTGTTATTGTTGGTGTATGTTGTTAGAATGTTGAAAAACAATACTCCCAGGATATTTGATAATTATTTGCAGCTCAGGTATCGTCTGCAAGTCAGGGTAATACTCTAAATCCAGAGATTGGTCACGTAGCAGAACCGGCGGCGGCGGTAGATTACGCCGACAATTAGCACAATCAGTTTAGACCGAAGTAATACACTATTACACAGTTTATTTCCACTTATACTAAGCAGTTGTTATAGTTTTAGCGTTTTATTTAGTTGTATATTCGTTTAAACACTGTAAATTGCGAATATATTTAATTAATTAAAATCAGCTGATAATTTTACGTACTAACTTTAGGGTTGCCACACGGCAAAAAAAGTATGTAATGTTTGTCCTAGGTGGGAATCGAACCCACAGCCTACAGCGTAGGAGGCAGAGCTACTACCAACTGAGCTATGAGGCTTGTATAATGAACAGCGATATTACCGTTATTACTTAAGCCTTTTTAAAATCATTTCCTGGTGTCTAGCTCTAGGCCAGAGTGGATGAAGTCTACGTAATCAAGGCAAGCATTCCCAGAAGGCACTGTCTTTCCCGCTCACCGAAGAAACACGGCAAACTGTTTAGCTTTGGACTTCTGGAGGGTGATTGGTAGGTAGACCTTTACCGATCCTATCACCAGTGATGATCACTATGTTATGCCGCTAGCTGAAGTCAATTATTCCATTGCCCAGGAACCACAAGGAGGAATATCACATCTACCACAATATGTGGTCTCTTGTATCGTAGATATTATATTCTCCTTGGAATGTACTAGACCTGCAGCCTAATTGCATAGCTCGAAATCAAACCATTGATCTTCGATTCGTTTACGACCAGCGATCAATCCAGTTATAATTTTGGCGGTAAAGTGACTGTTCATAGGCTATGTTTCAAATGTCAAAAATGAAATCATAGTTGTTTACCAGTTGACTTACACAATAAGGCTACTGTTACGAGACAGATGGCGCTAAGCGAAGCATTCTGCTATGCAACCTTTCTAGCTTTTACTGTATTGGAATATCAAGTTATTTTTGTATCAGTAAATAAAATGCAGCGTATTTATTGTTAATGGAATTTATTCATTCAACTTCAAACTACACATTCGAAATACGTTGATTAGAACTACCATAAGCTAAAATAATATTTACCTAAATCCTGATCTGGACCTAAATAAGTTTTTCCAAAATTTTGACACGTTTTTGAAACCACCACGTATTAAAACATTACATTTAACGCTACCATTCCATTATGTGTCACTACTTATAATAAAAAATAATGTTATTAGGGTTGTACACATTGTGACCTTTCTACATTTTGCAGAAGTTAAAACTCGTCATAGACGATAGCCTGGACCCGGATTAGAACCACAAATGTGTATTCACCCTTAATAAGCTTACAATACAATCATATAGTCTAAGTTAATTTAAAAAAAAAACATTAGTTGCATGCTGCAAAAGCTGCCCTTGCGGTGGATATTTACGTAAACACCTAAATCTATTTCACATACAAATTCGCTCACCCTCCGCACTACGCTACTGCAGGTCTTAAGCTAATTACATTAACAAAATAAATCTGTCAAAACGTAATTTTAAGTCTCAGACAACGATTTAAAAAATCAGGTACAAATCAATCAAAATTAAGTCTAAGGTAACTGAAAAATGTTCAGGAAGTTTTTCAATTGAGATCGAGTATATTAACTTGTTAGTAAATTATTCGCCCGGTCAAAGTTTTCGGAACTGGTGTGAACTTTGACTTGTATTTTAGTTAGAATTGCAAACTTTGACCGGGCTATACAACATACCAAATTAGAATAAGTACAATACAATAAATACGAACTTATATAGTAAACACAACATTTTTTTGGCTTTTATCGTGTATTGAGACAATCACAGAAATTATAGCTGCTGCTCCAATGACAAGTTTTCGATATAAATCGTTGTTTTTATGGAAAAATATAACCATAACGCATAACACCATTATACACGAATACCATAATACATACAGGTTGTATTCGGTATGCGTTAAGGGTTATTTTTTGTCATGGATATCTAAATTACTAGTTATAGGGAATTACTTGAATGATCAACTACTTTAACCCTTAAATGCTAGTGTAACAAAAAATATAATCAAGTCCGTGAAAAATTACATAACACGTGCTTATTACGACTATGATTAATGATACGTGCTTACATTGAGATTAGATTAAAATATTAACTTGTATGAAAGATATAAAAATCTATTTTAGGATCCCATCACACTTATTACATTTTGGACAGTAACGAACACAAAACAATTATTTTGTGCCAAAATAACATTGTTATTAAGACTGGATACATTAAAAAGGTACTCAGCGTTGAAACCAGCACCCACAAACATCTACCAATACTTAGGTACAAATGTTTGTGCTAAGTGCAATGTTTTGAAAAGGTGCATGACCAAAATAATATCAAGTGTGAGAGAACATTGGGCTTGTTAAACTAGCACAGTTGGTACAGTTTTTAAAGGATGCTATACAAAGTATATTCGTACTTTTGTACTAAAATCGATACGGTTTCGTGCCCACGTGGTATCATGATTCATGTTTAATAATACACCAGCTAAACTCGACTCTACATCTATCGTAATAAGGATTTGCGGTATCACGCTCGGCAATCGTGACAACTCTGATCAACCACACAAATGCGCGGTATAAATAAAAATGTATTTGTTTCCGTCCTTGCGGAGAATAACTGTGTAAAAATTCGCACAAACACGCTATATTAAACTCGAATATTTGCATTGTGAGTCATTTCAACTTCGGTGTTGTACCTTCGACGTGTCCGCAAGAACTTTCATACTCAGTTTTCGCTATTGCTACAAATTATCGTAGTTCATGAATATGCCGTTTTGTTGAATAACTTAGGCCTTGATAGCAAATTATTTACAAGCTACAAGAGGTCAAAACCTAGCGATAAATGACTCATGATAATATTCTAACCAATCACTGTATTCAGCGTGGAAATTACCTTATCACGCTTCAATAACGAAATACACTGACAACTTATAAATATAGATAGTAGCTATAAACATGTGATACGATAAAATTGATTCAAGCATTATGACAATGTCTTTCTCTACGATAAACAATGAGTAATATCAAGCAAGACTCTAAGCCGAACTATTTCGATACATAAACTACACGGCGAATAAATAAATACTTATACAAAATTGGCTGCGATATCGGACTAGCATAAATACAGTGCAGCACTGACCTTAACAAAGTAACCTAATTCTTTGGTAATATTCACTGGTACAACTAAAGTTACATTCGTTAAAATGCGATTGTGCTTTGAAATCTGGCGATTTCTGTCGTATGTACACCCGTCTCCCTCCGAGAGCGTCGCTCACTGGCCGAGACCAGGTCTGATTGGTTCCAAGTCCAGTTTGATGTCGTTCAAAGCAGGACGGCTGGGAGTGGGGTCGACAGGGACATATGCTCGGCTCCGCGGACCGGGAGCCTCTGCGCTTTCACATAGTGCCTCATGAGTGCCGGAACAGTCGGGAAGGCCGTCGCTGCACCTCCCAATGTAAACCCTTCGGCACCCCGGCAAATACGCATGTGCATGAAGCCTCTGGTGGACCTAGAATAGAAAATTACACATCAGAATGATGTTTGCATGTAACATACAGTTTTACATTAATTTGCCGTTACCATTTCTAGATATTTCACTCATCTTAATAAATACGACAGTACCAAAAAATATTCAAAGCTAGACTTTAGTGTATAATAAATTGTAATGTATACACGGTTTAATAACATCATCATCAGCACTCATTTACTATTTTACAGACAAAACTACTGGACGAGTTAAGCGGCTCGTAGATTTGATCCTTCAAGCCGGATATGAACTAGCGACATATGGAAGGTTGAAGTGATAACGGTTTCATACCAGGTGTCAATTTTCACTTAGATTATCGAGATGATAAGCTTCACGATAGTGTGAAATCGTTTACTTTGCTCTTTTACGACTTAAACGTTATCTGTGTCAGAAGTATCAAGGAACTACGAATAAATGTAATTTTGTTGTTGATTTTCTGAACAGATGCAAAAATAGGAACAACAAAGTCACGGGTTACTTTGACCCATCTCCTATGACACAGGGTGAGGTAAACTTCGGTTTTATCTGGTAATCAACATTCCATTATATACCATTAATGCTCTTTTGAAACTTACTTGAGACTGAGTGAGTAGTCATGTTTCGCGGATTCACTTGTGCGGACCAAAAACGCGCCCTCATCCGCTTCTCTCAGCAGACTTTCGGCTTCGACGCGCGAGAGGGTCCCGTGATACCACCTACAAAATAACAAACACATTTAATAACCCTAAGAAATTTTGAAGCAAGGAAATATTACAACTTCAAACTGATATTGAATGTAATACGAGATTAACTTTCTTTTTTTTTACGTTTGGATAATTAATAAAATCTGTTATTTGCAAGGTAATTTGTTGTTTCCGAACATGTTAATGTCAATTTCAATCCAAATTAAATCCAAAAGTATAAATAGGCTTACCCTTGTCTGTCAAGTGGAAGAGACGCATCAACGAGATCTCGTGGCGGGGCTATGGGACCCAAATTCAAGTGGAGTCCTTTCGAGCTTCCGGAACCACCAGTGCCGCCGTCGAAATTCAACTTCAGATTCGGTTTCACGTGTTTGTTCGCTGAAAATAACAAGCAAAAACATGTTAAAAATATATTTCAACTCCCTCTAAGACGTCTATTCGCATACAATCCGTGAGATCGCGATATACTAACTCAACATAACGGTTACAAATTGCTCCCAACATACAGGAAAAAGTTTCCCTCAAAAAGCACTCAACCAAATTAAATATTGGGCGTCGGACCAGAGCTTCGTGTAGAGTAATCCGGAGTCATACATCTTAATCGGCATAATGCGGCGGCGGTCGGTTCGAGTTACGAGAATGCAAAGAATTGACTCGACGGACCCTCCACTCTAACAAACATTGACAAGTAAATCCTAGTGACGTAAAGGGATTTGAAAAGAACTGATCGGTGGGAGCTTCTGAGACACTGATTTGACATTTATGTGATGGATTGTCTGGGAAAAATAAATCTCAAATCCTGAAAAGTTTACTGCAGGATAGGAACTCCCCCAAAGGATGTGATATTTAGCTTGGCAGGCAGTTTGGTAAAGCACAACATTATTATATTTGTGTCGGATGGTGAAGTAAATGCTGATTCCCGTAAAAAAGTGCAAAAGAAAAATGGAAGCGGAAAAATAATACAAACCTTGATTTAAGTCTTGTACGCTCTGGCTTGAAGATGCGTTGGAGATGACTCCTGTGAAGTCATTCAGCTGCAGAGACTGCCCTCGCAACTTTCGGCGAAGCTTCGGCATATCAAACGGCAAGGTTCGCATATCAGCTTCGGCCTCCGCTCGCCGCCTCCTCAGCTTGGGCATATCGAACGGAAGGTCCGACAAGTCTACGTCATCGTTTTTCTTTTCCTCCTCAGAGTTGCTGCTTTTGAAGTTCACGAACGCATTTCGGGAGTCGACTCCTTCTCTTGAGTGGATGGATATCCCGCTGTCGGATCCTTGGATCTCTGAGTCACCAGGAGTCGAATGTCTGAACGTGAGATTCAACAGATTCCTGTTCTGTAGCGCTCGACGTTTCGGCTTAGCGACGATTTCAACGGTCGTCTGAATCGTGTTTCCTGTCTCGCCGTCCTCAGGTGATACCTTTTGTGAGTTGTTATTTTTGTTGTTATCGGATGTCTCCGACGCCGGTTCTTGCGAGGATTTGTCCGATATCGGGCTCAGAATGTGCAGCTTATTGGGATGGTTCCCAAACCCCGAGAGATGCATGTGGTGATGTGATTTTGTGAAGGGCACGTTTCCTGAGTCGGAGCTGTGTGAGCTGAGTGAAGAGGAGTGGCGGCTGTCGGAGCTAGAAGTACTGCGGCCACCGTCGCTGTTGGTGCTCCGCAGGGACTCCATGCTGCCACCGCTGCTGCTAGTCACCATGCTCTCCGTACTCGAGTACTTGCGTCGCGGGCGGGTAACGGGCCTACCCTTAAACTCCATTATAGGGCCGACCCCCTTGGGCCCGGTGTACCGATTCGGTTCAGGTGTGTCAGAATCGGAAGTGGGTCGACCCTTAATCTCTAAAAAAATCCCGTCCTTCGATTGCCCCCTTTCGTCGTCGCGCGACTCGCGGCTGGAGTCTCTCAGCCGCCCGATGTCGAGGTCGGTGGAACCCTTAACGTCAGTCATGCTTGCCTCGCTGCTGGTCGGCGTGTCGCGCGTTCGCAGCGACTTCACTGGCAGCCGTAGGTCCTTCAAGCGAGGGTGTGCCGGCTGGGACTGAGGCAAGTTCGGCGCGCTCTTGATGCTGTTCATGGCGGATCCATCCTTCTGCTGAAATTTAGTTGGCAGGGGAGCAGTTGACGGAGGGGACGGCGTGTATCCTCGTAACGGTAACTGAGATACTGACACCGTTCTATCTTCTTCTTCGATGTGAACCTTTTCCAGTTCCTCTGACAACGCGCAAGCGTTGTTCTCGTTCTCCCGCTTCTGACGGATCGTGGGAATCTTAGAGCGCCGCACGCTGTCCGTCTTCATCGTTACCTTTCGCCGACCTTTGAAATCCGGTTCACCGCGTTCGACGGCTTCGAAAGCCGAAGAAGCCGACGAAATGACTTTTCGTTCTTCGGCTTGTAAAAGAGCGGGGTGATTACTGACGCGGTCGAAGTCGTCCAGGTCATCGTCAGAGCGAGTGATTTTGCAGTCGAAAGCGGTTTCGTAAATCTGGCGGGTGGACATCTCTTGCGGCCAGCGGGGCAGCGGCGCTGGCACGTAGAAGACGCTGCGAGAAGGGTGATGCTCCTCTACATCGTCGGGCGCGGCGCACACGCAGCCGGCCGCGTCGCGCCCACGACGCCTCGGTGGCATCCACGCGCTCTCGCCAGACGAAGAAGACGACCGCTCTAGCTCACGAAAGCCATCTTCGGCGACCGAGAACCTCTTTGGCAGGTTGGGTCTCTGGGCGACGTGAGGGGCGTCTAGGCTAGCTGACTTTCTGTACCGCGCTCCTCGAGACGAGGTAGTGGACGCCGTCGGAGCCGATGGGGCGGGGGTTGGTGGTGCGGTTTTAAACAGGTCGCCGTAGTAGTAAGGACTTGGGTTACGACGTGGAGCGTTCGCGTATCTCGGGTCGGAACGCCCGCTGTCCGGCGAATGCAGCGATGGTGCAGTGGCAAAAGTATCAAAGTCGCCGAACTCGTCCTCTTCCTCTTCTGACGATGACGAACGATCTTCTGATGATGATTCTAAAACAAAATTGAAACGGTAAAATAATGATTTTGTGCTTATTTTAAGAGATAGACCGTTTTTGATAACGAGACTCAATTGTGCGACTTTTCTTACGGCTGAGGTCGCCTCAGCGTGTCTCAAGTGGTCGTTCAAATGAGCGTCCGGGCTCTTCATGTGCTCTTCAGAACGCACTCGATTGAAAAGAATTAAAGATATTTCCATTCTTTATATCCTTTTTCAATACTAATAACAAGCAATTTAAACGAATATTCTACTAAGTATTATAAAATTGCAATTTCATCAGCGCTTAAACTTCCTATTTATGTTGTATTTTCAAAACTTCAGTACCCTTTTTTGTAAGTAGTCCTTTTTTCCGACATCAAGAACCATTAAACGAAGTAGGTAATAAATGAATTACAAACCCCTTACTCGAAAGCACGTACGGTGCTAATGTTGGTTCAAAGGCACGAAATACCCTAATGAGAGTTTCTTACTTCGTACAACAAAGGCTTCCCTCTGAATGCTCTACGAAAAAGCCTAGGATCTGCATGAACCAGCAAATCGTAGCGATATGCCATTTTAGTAATAAACTTTTTAACTGAAGTCCTCTCTGTATAGCTTTTGTTTCAGCTCCACGTTTTGCTTCGTATAAATTGCTCTGCGGCATATTGTTATTACTTTGTAAGCTTCTTTAATATCTTCAGGCTCTTTGTTTTCATAAGCTTTAATAAGTAACTGGTATATTTTTTCTCGTTTGCATGCAGTATTTAAAAATAACATGACCAGGTAAGAGCAAGCAGAGTCTCAATTTCATGATGCTTACTTTATCATTCGAATTCGATGTAAAGAGCCCAGTACAACCTCGCAACAAAAAGGCATGAAAACTCAGCAAATTGTCTATTAGCCCGGCGTGAAGTGTTTGGGGGAAGGGGGGATAAGTGACGTCATTACGTGACGTAATTACTTTTCCACTTCAGTGACCAGGCGAAAGGCGAAATTTGTTAAATCGACGCGATTAACGTGTTAAATGTCTTTCTAAAACATGTTGGATGTTAAGGTTAAAAGGTAATCGGTGTCATTTTAATTGAAACCTTCTTTCAAAGTTCGTGCATTCAAGATTGGGAATCAGTGTGTTTAATGTTTGGTATTATAATTTTGATTTGTAAGTGGCTCGATTGACTAAAGGTAATAAAAGATACAGTCACCTGCACCTTTATGTATAAACTTAATATCACCTTATAATATGCTTTGAATATGTTATAATGTTAGTTATATTATTACCATCATTTATCACCTAGATTATGTTAATCCATTATTCTTTATTCATTTCTGGTAGATACTATCATTACTTTTGTATTCAAGCCATATCAGACAAATCACACCTGAATAACAAATTATTACCATATCTGCCAGATGTACTCGTAGATCTAAGAGTACAATAATTATTTTAAATTTGAAATTATGAAAATTATATTGTTATAGACTAAACCTACATTTAAATTAACTTTTTTAGTTTGTTTATTAAGTTTATCTAATTCAATAATTATATCACTTTATTTTACACCTTATAAAGAAAACATTTTGAAAAATATTAGGTGTATACAAATTTTTGCAGGTGCAGGTCCGGTAAGTAATCAATTATTACATTTCATTGATTATTTACATCGATACTGCCTGAATAGCTTTAGAATCTTGATCAAGAGTTTTTAATCACTATTTTCTTTTAGAACAAAAGCAAAAGCCTTCAGTCGTCGCCTGTAATGTATTTGAGTCAAAGGAAAACGGGGTATTTTTCCAATGCCTAGCTACAGCTAACGAGCAAGACTCTGATTAAAATAGCTATTGTTGGCTTATTCCTGAGTAATTATCTAGTTACACGGCATACCAGCATGACGACAATATTATAATTCTTATTATTTAGACTTCCGCAAAGAAATAAAGTGCAAAAGATTAAGAAAATACTACATCATATAATTTTTACATAAATTTAACATGTTTTGATAAAAATTGTATTTCAAGTGATTACACCTTGGTCACAACATTTACAAATTTTGTAATGACACAAAAACTCGCAGTCCGCGTTTTAGGATCATCATTACTCAATTTATTTAGAGCGCTTTTAGGTCCCGCAGGTAATTTTCCTTGTCATTCAAACTGAATCTCTGATAAGAGATCAAAGAAATTAAAATCCCTAAATTTTAATTTTATTTCAGCTATAACAGTTTAACAAGCTAACTACTAAAATATAATATACATAAAATACGAGACGAGACTAACAATTTCAAAAACAATAGAAGTATCCTTCCACTGTTTTCTTGTGAAAGACCAAACTTATTTTTATCCAAGAACAATGGTCTAACTAGGCTCTGCCGCGATTGTTGAGTCAAAAGAAAAGGCTTTATCCTACGTCCTGAGAAGAGATAGAATGTTCCTTGCTAGGCCCCAGGCACACGAGCGAATGAAGTGTGAAAATCTTAACGTGTTCCGCTACGCTGAGTTGCAATTTAGCAATTCATGGGTAGATATGTAGATAAGTATGTAACTCTTTTTTGTTTAATCAGATTCTAAAGGTAGTATCGTTTACGATAAATCTACGGTATTATGTGAATTGTCGAGCATTATATCTGTTTATCTTTACTCTATGAGAGATAAGATTATCGAAAATCTAATTCTCCTGTACCTACGTGTGTTGCTGGACCAATTTTGATGTTTTTATTTGTGTTTGGGTCCCTTGATAATAAAATAAATATTACAGGACATTAATTTTACACAGCGCCATATAGCCCCAAACTAAGCATAGCTTGTATTATGGGAACTAGATAACGGATAAAATACTTGAATAGGTACATTTTGTAAATACATACGTACTATATGATACAACACCCAAACACAGAACAAACATCTATATTCATCACACAAATGTTTGTCCTGGGTGGGAATCGAACCCACAGCCTACAGATGATTTGCAATTGCCAAGGAATTACGGGAAAGAATTCACAGGCGTTCCACAAGTTTGATTTCGACTAGCTCTTAGTCTGAGCTTAATGAAAACGACTTGCAACAATTTACCGGATGTTTTGCCAATCAACATTGCGATACCAATTGCAACAACATGCTGAACACAGTCGCATTAAACGGCATCGGAAATGAAGTTTCCAATTTCATTGAATGTACTTACTTATTGTAGCAATGTACTATTATTGTACTAGTTGAAAATGTAGCGTATTGAAACTATGATCCGATTGCCAAGCTGAATTAATATTCCAAATAAAATGACATATGTTCAAATATTTCCGATGTTGAATAATCTCACGTAAAACAAGATAAGGTAAGTTGACAATCAGACACTTCAGATCATGTATAGAAATACTTACCAGATTCGTACAGAGGCTGTGCACGGTGCCTGGTATTCCTCTCGTGCCTCAAAGACGCTGATGGTGCCGGCTCAGGCGGCGACTCCACCGAGCCCTCTGGAGCACTCTCAGGGCTTCGTCTAGACCCGGCAGGCGCTGACAAATCAAAGTCCGTCCTCCTGGCCGATTCGTAGTCAGCCCGTCGCCGTGCAGATTCAGCGTCGAACTCGGGGCGTCTTCCCGAATCGCCGTCGAACTCCCGATATTTCCGACCTTCGTAGTCGTAAGGCTTCCGACCGGTGTCAAAGTCGCAGTTCCGACGAGAATCGTAGCGCCATTTGGAGGAGTCTGGGGAGCGACGGGGCTCACGGGAGCGGCGGTTGCGCTGTGGGGAGCGCCGGGAAGCTGTGTCTCGGGGGGCGCAGTACGCTTCTAAGAACTCGACCTGCAACAATACATAAATCTTCATATAGCTTAGCATGTCTTTATTTCCAAAAAATGGTTCTTCTAGGTGCGTAGCGTTTCTTGTCAGTTTAATATAAGTTTTTTTGGTTAAATAGTGAGAAAACATTAAGGTATGGTGAAAGATGACGTACCACGATGCTATTAGTTGAGAAAGAGCCCTTCATCACGAAGGTCGATTATGTGGCAGAGTAAAGTGGTAATAAAATGCAGCGGTCACATATTCGTTGACCGTAACGGCCGGTTGGATGTCCTCTCCCCTCGATGGGACGTCATTACCACGACCCGTTTGTGTTTATGGGGACGGGTATAAAGAATATTATGAGAAATCGTCCCAGAATCGGGTATACCATGAGGTGATAACCTTTTGAGGGACGCTTTCATGTTAAGAGACAATTTTTTACGGTGGTTGAAATGTATTGTCGTTGCAATTGCAATATTTCCACAGACTTTTATGTTCTGTATGTTACTGAAACGTACAAAAGCAGCGAAATCAATCCTTAACCCTCTCTTAATTGGTGAGTGCTTCGTAGAGAAAATAATGAGTCGTCTGGGAATCTCGTTTTATTCGAATGTTTATAAATAAGATGTTATGTAGGTATCTGTTTAACCCGAGGGTGGTTTCAGACCATTAGAGCCGGTGATGAGTTCCCGCTTCCGCGCCTCCGGACATGGAGGGTCTCAAGTCTACCAAGAGATCTCATTAAGGGTTAAATTAGTAGAACTCGGGTGGATTACAGTTGGCAGTTCATTTTTAAGAAGCTTAAGCGACATTAGAATCGTCTTCTACAACTCACTGTCGTAAATGTCGACTGTGAAACTCACCAGAAGAATGCCAAATAGCTTCTTTCTGAATTTAAGTGAATTGTGAAAGAAAGAGTATTGTTATTCCTGATTTAATAAAAAAAAAAATGTAATCATCTAAACCCCAACTAAGCGTGGTGAATATGGCAAAAACCTCCCATTTTAAAGTTATATCTGTGCACCAGAGGATATTAAAATTGGATATTAAAGTTTATCTCGCCTTAAGAACCGGATATCGGAAAGTCGGTCGTCGAGCAGCAAGATGGGCTGACGATATTACCAGCATCGCTAACCTCACCTGGATGAGAGTGGCACATGACCGTTGGGCGTGGCATATGCATAGGGAGGCCTATACCCAGCAGTGAGTAAAATCAGGCTGCGGATGATGACGTCTTAAGTTTCTATATGTTTCTCTTACGCATTCGTTGACGCCAGTGTCTCAAACCAACTTTCGACAAAAAACGCGGTACCAGATGTGCCCTGTGGGCAGTCTTTTGTACAACTTTTACTTTTAACGGCAGGCTGTAGTCTCCATCTGGCGCATTGTTTTACAATTCCTTGCTATGCATGAAAATTTATTTACATAATTAAACGGGGTCGCCTCTCCCCTTTGATTTGCGATGTCTACGGAGATTTTTGCTCGTTATTTGCATATTTGGATGCTTAATTAAACACTCCAAATGTATAACTAACAACGTCTAGAAAATATATATTAGATACGATTGAAACCTACAGTGGACTACTAGTCAATCGATTTTGTTCGATATAATACGATTTTTGATCTTGGTGTAAAAGACGAGGAGAGCAAGTTGGGTACCATGCCAACTTTGCACTCCTCGTGGTAGGGATGAAAGCCATTTGACTAATAGGGTTATGAATATGAGCATGGCTTAGCATGCGTGCAATGAAGGTCGAAGAAGATATGGATGATTCGTTAAAGCCTAAGCTTTATCAGATAAGTAACAATAATATTTCTACAAAAATCGAACCGTATTTAGTAATTACTACGTACAGTGTTATGTTGAAGCTACCCAAAGAATTAACGCAGCGTGGCTAAGACAGAAATCCATCACAGGAGTATCTACTCTGCGATCTACGATATCCAAATTATAGTACCAACAAAGGCTGTTTCACAAAGCGACATTTCTCACGTAGTATCGCACTACATACCATAGTTATTTCCCTATTTAGTAGAAAACATTTGGAAAAAACACCACACTGTGCGGGGCATTTCAGTGATAGATTTTAACATTTTTGCACAATTGTAAAACTGGTCAGCTAGATTTTTATATACGAGTAAATATGCCATTTATCTCTTCCCCTCTATTATCTATAACGGATGCCGATATCTTAGTGGTATGATAAACAACCTGAAGGAATGATTTAAACTTTGTCTAGAGATAATAAAAATAGTGTAATGTGTATGATAATTTTAAACAAAACATTTGTATGCCTCATTTACTATCAAATGTTATAATACCTAGTCCAAATCGTAGCTTGTTTTATTTACAGTTTCGAATCAATGCCCGGCATTGAGGCGGAAGGGTTAGCTCTGAAAGGGATCAAATTGAATTTTGCTCAAGCACACATGTTCGCGTCTGGCTATTCATCAATTGTATCGCATAATGGGGGAATAGTAGTCAACAGTTCACTTCCTGTGCATACGGATGCTCTGATTTATACCCACCCGTGTAGGTACGTATATTTTATATACTCATTATTGGTTGTTAGTAGGTAATATTAACAGGAAAGTAGTTCATTTTAATTTTTAGAGTACATCCCAACACGATGCTAACTTTTTCACTTCAATAATTTCACGTCAATTGCTAAGCCTTCGCTGTGCGTCCGTCTGGCTGTATCTCATGAACCGTATTAGGTTGTCAATCTTTCTAAAAGTGTGTATTTCTATTGTCAATTTTTCAACTATGTCTTATTCACTTTTTTTTTAATAACGTACCTATAGTTAAAAATTAACGGGAGCCCACGTACAAGAACGTGATTTTATGTCTTAAAAAAAAATGTTTTTTTGACATATAAATCGAATTTAGTGTACTACGTCAGGAGGTTGTTAGGTTTTTTTGCACCAGGAAACACCTTGCTTTTTCATTTCACTTTGTTTGCTGATAAAATAAATTTTAAAGGTGTCCAAAACCTCTTTAATTGGCGGACCGTTTATTAAATTAGCTGACCGTTTAAATGATAGCCATAGAGATATGACAGTACTAATTATATGTTTGTATGTTACTGATGCTTACTAAGATCCTGCCACCTTCAAATAATTATCTTAAAAAGCCGAGGTATATTCAGATATGCAATATCACCGGTGTATTGCTATACTATAGTATTTTAATTAATTCAACAAGGAAGGAAATCAAATAAAACAAAAAGATAATGGCCGACCTTGAAATGATCAACGCAAGCAAGGAAATAAAATCAATCATCTATGAATGACGCCGTAAGCATTTTATGGCTAGCTGTGTTCTGAGAAAGAGGTCGTAGGTATAATCACATTGGAATTCAGGATCTTAATTAATCAACAGCGAATATAACATTTCAATCACGTCAATCCAAATACTGATGTCCATAACTATGAGTCACTTAATCTTTATACATATTGTGTGCAGTGAATAACATTTTCCATTAGATAAGACGAACTGTCCTCTACTATCAGTAACTTCTTGCACTGTGCTATTGTGTTTATTTGAAACACAATATTATCAAGTGAGAAATCTCTACAACTCCCACCATCGTAACATAGATAAGGTTGTCTATTTCTCGCACTAGGTTGAATTGTATCATTGCCAAAGCATTTCGGCAGCACAATGCCTCGTTGTCTCGTACAGCTCATTAAAGCCATATGAAACTAAAATGTCGCGCAGATAAACAATTCCGGGTTCACCGGCTATGAGTAATACGAGCCATGTGGAAGATGTGGGACAAGACGAAAGTTTCAGACGGCATGATGACTCACCGGCCGGGCCTGGTGTATTAATACCTGACACGCCTCCTGGGATCGCTGAAATAGCGCGTCGCGTGACTGCGCTATGGTAATACGCGTTCCTCAGCTCTACGGAAAGTTTCCATGGTGAAGTACGAACATATTATTTAGGTGGACCGATCGATTAGATCTTTGTTACTAGTAGGCCGCTTATGATACGAGTTAATTCAAAATATAGACAACACAATATTGAGTAGGTGTTTGTTATGCCGTGGCGGTCGCAGCTTGAGATTCGAACCCTCCAAGGATCTCACCAGATGGGCAACTTCTTTCTGTGTATTATATACACCTTTACTGACGTTACCAATGCACCTGCCAAGCGTGGTGATTACGACAAAACCCTCCAGCTTTGAAGCAGTAGACACTAATGGGTTGTTGATGGTGATGTGATTAATATTATTTGGATTATTACGACGGAGAGGGTTGCTAATGTGTATATTTATATCTTAGGTTTTATAGTTTGGGTAGGATACTTGATACATTTTTACTTTCTCCTCTTACTCTTTCGCATCTATCATCACATCATCCGCTGTAGGTTGAGGTTTCAATACCCACCCAGGACAAACATTTGTGTGATAAATGTTTGCTTGTTCTGTGTTTAGGTGTTGTATTATATAGTAAGTATGTATTTACGAAAAAATAAAGTATTTCGGTATTCTATACGTAATTTAGTTCCTATATTTACAAGCTTATGCTTAATAATGTACATGTTTTGATTTATCTTTGCATTTTGCCTTCTCATTTTACGCATGGTAGCCTCTCCAACAAAGTTCTCATTAGGTAGGTTTATTACCTATATCACCTAATTCCTATTTTAAAGTCTTGCTAACGAGATATTGCGGTCGCGACGCGCAGTCTTCGTGTCTTTATCTTTCTCACAGTTCAAAGCAAAAATACAAACGAAATTAGATTCGATAATGAATTGCCCAGCTATGCTAAATCGACATCCTCAGACAGAAGCTGTATAGGAGACAGTCATGAACAATTACTAAAGCAGATGCGATGTGAGTCATTTCTCGGGGACATACCTACTCACCATGTTTACAATAACAATGATGACGTGAATAAACTCGTTATATATGCACCTCCAAGTTCCGACAGAGGAGATTTACATCTCATTGAGATGTTTCAAACAAAAAACAGAGTCGAATAGCATAATACAGAGCTAAACTTGTTTTGTTTGTGCCTCGAACTGCATGCAGCTCAAGTATCTCTTTCAAGTATTTTTAAATAGATGTCTGACAAAAAAAGATGGTCCAAAAATATTTTTTTAACTTTGACCTAAACATACATTTTCATCACGTAAGTTGAAGGCCAAGGACTTCCCGCTGTAATTATATATCGAAAAAAAAACTTGTAAAAATAGAGCTAAATAGGAGTTTTGAGACAATTGCATTTACCAGTTGACAATTGGCTCGGTCATGCCTACACCAAACACTGTCTGGTCACGTTCAGCAAACCCGAGACCGCAAACAGGTCCACAGTCGAATTAAACAGAGTTTCTTTTATTTCCACTTTCATGGGCTCCTGGTACGTAATTTTCAATTATTCCCAGTCTGTTGGCTCAGAGCCCTGAATCGATGTCTGTCATACGTCTAGTCAAGCGACAACTCGAAGTAGGTATTTGTTTTGGAGACACGAGACACTCCTATAATTGAATACAGCTCTCGCTTCCATGAGGCGTCTTCGTAATATCCTTCTGAGTAAGCAATTGTTTGAAATTATTAAACAAGTAGGAAATAAGCTTAATTACTAAGTTGCCAGTCCTATCTGCCGGAAGGACCGAGGGTCTTTAAGTATCCTCACGAGTATTTCAATGAAGGGAGCAATTATGGAAGAATCTGCCAACACCTTAATAAGGTCAACGTAGGTACTCTGATTACTGAAACTCTGTAGGTACTGTATTCTATCTCCACTGTGTAGCTGTTATATGGTTAAAAATTTACTAGGTACGTACAACATCTCAATGAAAGGATTAAAGTTAAGGAGTCCGCGTCGTGACGCTTTAACCCTACGTCTTTTTTTTCAGTGAATATCGGACCTTTTAGTCCCTTATTGTGAGGATTTGAAAGAGAAACAAATTTAATCTTTTATTCTCTTTCCATTCATTCGTTAAAGCAAAGCTTGTATTCGTTTTTTTGGCTTTAGGTGCTTCACAATAAAGATATGAGAGAGTGGAGGTGATGGATGGTTACTTATATTATTTTAGTTACTATTATAGAATAAAGGAAATCAGTTTTGATGTTTCTAGTAGTCATATCATTTCAATTATCTTAGGTAATAAAAAATATTCCCGTACGTAAATTTAAAATAAAATGCAAGTCAAGTAAGAGTTGCCCTAACTTACTCTTACATAGGTACTTCTGATGGCAAACTTTGCTCCCTGAACTTCTAACTGAGTTAAGCCTACAGAATAGACGGGTATCTGTATAATCTATTTATCTACAATGTGGCTATATTCTGTTTACATCGTGGCAAACTTCAACTCATAAGTTATGGTGTGATTGATTCGTAATCAATCTCTATCCGGAATCGCTTAAAAGCAATATGCTTATAATCCATAGTGTTGTTTCACGGTTCAATATACGTACATTACCTATTTAGACGAAAAATAAATAGTGAAAATGAATAAGAAAGCAATACTGATTAATGCTGTGTGAAATTGAAGTCCTTGTTTTTTATATATTTATGATCACTTTCATCTCGTACTGGTTTAGAACAGATGCGTTACTTAAAGACCGGTCCTTAAGTATCCCGACTGCTTCCCTTGTAGGTACATAGTTAGTTTAAAGTACATAGATATAAATTCAGCACATTTATTAGCTGTAAGCTATTAGTATTATGATGCATGTTAGTAGGTATCTATGAATGCAGTTACCAACTCACCACATGCACAACTAGTATCCATTGGGCAATCTGCCGCATTTTTGCTATCAACTTCTTGTTTGAAGGCATTTTTCAATGAGTCATACAATCCAGGAGGTCACAAACACAGTATTATTATAATCCAATAGTATTTTAGTATTCCACAAATAACACAGAACGATCACAAACCTATCGACCGACCGTTTCACTGTTGACACGCACACAAATATAAATTACACCTACACTTTCTCACATTCTGTTCCTTCACTATTAACGTGTTTAACATAAGCTTATCTTTCCAATAGTTTGTAATTGCTTTGCGTTTAGCAGTAAACCTGCGATTTAAACGCCAGACGATATTTGTTGGATACTTCGAAGAGTCCAACTGTAGACTGACAACACTACTCAAATGCTATACGCGAATGTGTAAAACGGTGACTCATCGCCCGCATACTGTTTACCGAGGCTTGAGTCATCGCCGTGCAATAACCCCCGGCAGCGGTATAGCGCTGCGGGAACGGAATCGAACGCTTGCCCCTTCGATATTATAAAAGCGCTGGAACGCTTTGTTGCTAGCAACCGACTCCATTAATACCTCGACTCCGCACGTGTCCCACATTGCGCTAGCACACTATACACTTTAATCCACAGCAATAGAGTTGAAACTTTTACATTCGCTGTTGGGTAACGAAACGTAAACTTTCGCGTTTAGATTTCGGTTCGGTTTAAAGTTATGTTAGATTACGCTCGACCGGTTTGACTAGGTCGAATGCCGTTTTGAGGTCGTTTGGCGATACGTTGAACTATCTTACAGAGCGAGAGGCACAAACTGGATACCAGTGCCCAGATTCTACTAAACCAATGGCTTCACTATGACAATGGGATCATCACAGAATGGCCAAAGGCAAAAGGCACCTATAGTGGCCATTCTAAAACGACCCCATTGGCACAGTGAAACAATTTGTTTAGTAGAATCTGGGCCTAGAATATGTATGTACCTACCGAGGATATAATTATAAATGCGAACTAGATTGGTAACAGTTAAGACGGTTTAGAAATAAACCCTCCGAACGGCGGAACAAACGACACTGCCAGCTATAAATTACATTTGCTGACCAATGGTTCTTTTGGCCCGTCTAGCAGATCCAAATGCTCTTGTTGGCAAGCAGGCGTTAATGAAGTTAGTCGTATTGTAGTGTTACCAAACACCGTTGGCTAAGTTTGGCCGATTGGCATTTACGTGGTGACCTTTTATGGACATCGAGTATTTGCGTAACTTGACGTGAGAATCACTCGTAAATATATTATATGTTACTTTTCCTATAACGTGTTGCAATAAAACCTTCTATATACTAGATTAGCAAGATTTACTTGGTATATAAATAAACATTTGTTGTAGACCAACGCAACGTGCAAGTGGATACCAAGATTTAGGTTGCTTATCTTTTTAATGCATCATAAAAAGGCAAGCAGATAAAAAAAAACGTTGATTTATGTATTGTTACTTGGCACATTTTTACTGTCATATATTTTTTTAAGTTGAAATGGACTCTTGACACTTGACTTGCCTGGATAAGGTCTACTACGATTGAGCAAGCATTCCCAGAAACCGCCTTTCAAAGATACTTCCACACATTAAATATGGCAATAATGGTTAGTTAAATTAAATATTAGTTAACTGTTAATTGATAAAAAAAATATATCGATATTTTTATTAGTTGAAAATATTAGTTAATATTATTTGTTTGGTACACGATTTGGTTATTGGTTGATGTTAATGCAGTTGAATATTTTATTCTATTGACCAAATAAAAGTAACCGCTAATTCGTCTCTATCATAGTAGCACTATGGGTATTTGTTTAAAATATCACATCACTTGGTATTGAATAAAAATATCATATACAGCAAATCAGAGAAAGTTAATCTCTATAGTGAGGAGTCGAAAGCATACTATTGAATGAAGTCAACCTAATACATAGTTGAAAACTCTGCAAGCAGCAACATACGAAAATGTTTCTTATTTGTAGCAAGATAAAGTTAAAGTTTCAATGCATTCAATTATGTTAGTTCTAACTGAGGCTGAAGTTGATATGATATTTTTATTCGATAATGTTAATTCTGATTATTGAATATAATGGTTGATTTTAAGTATTAGTTAAATTTATTGGTTGATAGTTATATTCGTCATCTCTTCCACACATCGCATCGGCGGAACAGCGAATTACTTGGCGCCGGATTGTACAAATAACTAAATACAACAAAAATCAATAAAAATACGAAACCTGGACCCCGATTATTTTATACCAATCGCTTCATTGTGACAATGATATCGTAAAAGGCACATTATAGTGGCAATTCTGACAATACCAGTGTCACAGTGAAGCGATTGGTTTAATTGTGTTACCAGGTGAGATGAAGGCCAAGCGCTTCCCCGTCGTACGATAAAAATAATAATAATAATAATTTGATAATAGTAACGCAATGAGTGCAATTGAAATCACTAAAAGCTGAAAAACTGTCCCTATCTGTGTCTTACCTTTAATTCAATTATGAATAGTGTACAACTAATCATTGTTTATTTCTCAGACAGTGTGAATACTTCGATGAAATCATCTCCAGGGTGAATGCACTGTGTATACATTTTTATATATTGGTGACTTCACTCGCCATCCTCTGAAAAGATGACTGACAGTCAAAGGTATGGCTATAGACTTGGTGATTGTTATTTTAAACGGGATCGCATTAGACTTTACCTTCTATGGACGGAAGAAATCCAATTATGGCAATTCCTTTTTCAAACTTTATGCTCCATGGGTGTTTAGAATTGAATATTTGTGCATAAAAGTAGTATGTGTATAATGTAAACCCCTATTCGTGTATGAAGAAATTTTTGAAGGTACAAATTAATGAAATTCGGTTAGGTTCCTGTATACAATTACCTATCAAACAGTCGTTTTTTTTTAAGTTTCCCACATAGAGGGTTTTAGGTTAAACAGTTATTAAGGTTAAATATTTGGAGATAAGACTCTGCGGTCTAGTGGTTCAACCCACCGATTTCAGATCCAGAGGTCCCGGGTTCGATCCCATGGGGAGTACAATATATTGTGCTTGGTTTGGTTGATGGTAGGATTTTGTTTAAGTCCGCCTGGCTAGCTACCACCATCTTACCTAATTCTGTCGCCATAATAACAATTCTAAAATTGTTGTGTTCCGGCATTCAGAGGCAAGATAGCCAGTTCCTCAGTTCATTGAGGATTCCGGGTGAAGTGCTCCTCCACCTTCGGCCTTATTTCAACTTGTTACCAGGTGAGATGAAGGCCAAGCGCTTCCTCGTCGTACAATAAAAAAAAAATGCTCTTTTAAACATTTTAAACATTATTATACCTATCGGGTATTTACAATAGCGTTATCGCATCAAATAGCGGAATAATAAGTAATTTTAAGATTTTGACGGTTTTTTTCCATCTAAAAAAAAATAATACAATTGCGCCATCTATTGAGAGTTAGCGGGATACATTTTCTCTTCAAGAGGTGTCGATTATAGTGTCGCGGTATCAGTGGTTTGTTCCCCATCTCAAAAAATACCCAACGCGCCAAAGAAGTTTTCACTTCAAAAATATTTGCTTTTACCTACTTCTAAAGGTTGTGTACATGAATCTCATGCGCGTACATTACTCTTTGCCGATATCCTGAGATGTAATGTTTGATAATAATATCTGCACTGACTGTACGTGCGTTCTTAAATGAAGCTTGATTTTTACGGTATTGAGAAAAAATCCTGGATTCTATTAAAAATAGAATTCAGGATTTTCCCTATACCGTTCTCATTGATTGCGAATAACAGGGGAAGCCCAAACGAATAATAATTTGCGTCAGACATTAAACTCGTAATTAGTATGATTAATTTATAACGATTTACTGCGAGTTTATAGAACCAAATATAGGTTCATGATATTGATAACCTATTGACACGTTTAATACTACTGATTGTTCAAGAACTTAAATGATTCGATAATGAAACTGTTCTGTATTACCCTCGTACGTGTCATACATACAAGTATTAATAATTTAAATAGTTAATAACACCTGCCCTCTCAGCAGAGGGCAGGGATATCATTTTTTTCCTCTGTTTTTATCCACCTTGGAGAGCATTTTGTCTCCCGATGGTAGATAAAATAATCGTGTGTCTAACACATTTCTGAGCATACGCTTCGTCAAATTTCTTCAAAGCATATTAATTTCAAATCGTTAAGCCCTAGAAATATCTTGGATTCCGGGTGAAGTGCGCTTTCACTTGATCATAACTTGAAACCAGATGAGATACCCACCAAGCGTTTCCCTGTTATATAAAAAAAATAAACCCATGAGAGACGAAGGCCAAGCGTAAAAAAAACACATTTCTAATGGAAGCTTCTGCATTTTTTCTGGTGAGATATCTTAGATACCGTACTATAAATAGCTTACAAATTTTCCTGTTGATACGAAACATTATAATAAACAGTATCAGTAATGAGCATTGAGTCATAGGTGCTCCAAATTTCGGTAGCATATGGTCTTACCTCGCGAGTGTAATGGAATGACTCACTTCACGCAGGTGCTACTAGCATTTGGGCTGCGTACGTTTAGGATACGGTAGGCAGGTTTGGGAAAATTCCGTAATACCAACCAATACCTACCGCCAATACTATGTAGATAGTGTGTATGTGTTTCAGAGATATGACGCGCCCACTGGAGCGCTTACATTTCTTAACAAGCCTCATAGCTTAGTTGGTAGTAACTCTGCCTTCTGCGCTGTAGGTTGTGGTTCGAATCCCACCCAGAACAAACATTTGTGTGATGAATATAGATGTTTGTTCTGTGTTTGGGTGTTGTATTGTATGATAAGTATGTATTTACAAAAAAAAAAGTATTCAAGTAGTCTATCCGTAATCTAGTTTGCATATTACAAGCTATGTTTAGTTTGGGGCTAGATGGCGCTGTGTGAAATTAATGTCCTATAATTTATTTATTTATTTATATGATTTCTAACAAGTTTCACTGCTTTAGTTAATACAAGTTTATAACAGTTCTTGCTTCTACTCTGTTGGCTGTGGTTCGATTCCCACATTTGTGTGTTGAATATATTATTTGTGCTTGGTTGTTGTTTCGAGTATATAGTATAGTATTTTATCCGTAATTTAGTTTCCATATTACAAGCTTAGCTTAGGGCTAGATGGCACTGTGTGATCTTCTGTGATGTGAAATTTAATTAATATTTGCTCCTGAGAAATATCCATTGATTTGATACAGTGCCGGCTAGTGGAATAATGCACAATTAGGAAAATATCACAGGAGTCAAAAGTTTGCTCTTACTATGTTTGATTCCTTTAGCTACAAAGTATTACCTACAGTCTGGAAGAAGTCGCTTTCAAGTGATTATCATTTCAACCATTGTGACTTTACTACTTTAGATTATAGTAGAGTTTAGTTGACATAAATAACTATCAATTGTTCTGTATTAATTATGCGTACAATAAATATTTTTCATTCATGAATTCATTCATTGATTAAAGCTGGTGGATTTAAGTCTCTTTGAGCTAATTCCAATGCATTATCAATTTTCAAAATTATTAAAATTAATAATTTTTCATCTAAATCAACTTTTAATTGTCTCACTATCAGATAAAACTTTATTCTGAAAGTCGGTTAAATGATCCTAAAGCACGAAAACCGTTGTCAACGGACTACAACATACGTTAGGGTAAGAGTGAGCCCCTAAATTTATAAAATTACTGGAACCTACACCATAAAAGCGTGCGTCACCTGTTCTGCCAGATGGAGCATTATGGGAACTTGGTCGTTAGCACAGAGTACATAATAGTAGGTACTACTCACAGCATCACCTTACAAGATTTGACGGCTTTAAAGATATCTCCGAGTTTAGTTGGGAAATCTGGCACTGAATGTATGTATGTGGCAATATTTTTGACGGCATAACTATCGAACGGGTTATCAATATTTCATGAAATTTAAACTGCAAAGACATGTCATAAATATGATTTATAAATAAAAATGATTGTCGCAGGGGCAGATAAATTGGTAGTCAGCAGTAAACGTTTTGTTTATACATAGAAAGGAGCTGCTGTGTTTTTGTGAAGCCCCTTGCTTGACTTTTACCTTTGACCGTAGTGAATTACTAGTTTATTTAAGACGATAAAGTTTCTTTTCGGGACCCACGGATTAAAAAAAGCCTATATAGCACCTTGCCTGGATTAGAGCTATATTTGTGCAAATTTGCAGTTGAATCCGTCCAGCAGGTTTGGCATGAAGAATGTAGGTGACAACCTTAACTTACCTAACTTACGTAATACACCATAAATGTAATTGTTATGTTCTGTCATTATGAGAAAGGACAGCCAGTTCCTCGGTTGAGGGTTCCGATTGCGACTCCACTTGGGACTTGACTGTCATAACATGAGAGGTGAGATGAAAGCCAAGCGCTTCCCGCCGTTAAATAAAAAAAGTCTTTTTTGGTCAAAATTGGTCAAAAATTTGACCATTCTTCTGAGGCAGTCGGTTAAAAACGTTTAAGTCGGTATGCTGGGGCAAGGTGGAGTACCTTTGACTTCAAACAAAAATAACAATATAAAGAACGTATTGGTTTATATATAAAGGTGACTTAACATATATCTTTGAACTTGAGTTTCTTCTTAAGACCAGCTGACGCATCGCATCTGACCACCTGGGAGGAAGTTAGTTGTCTTATCATGACTTAAGCCTGTAAATTTGACTCATGCATCCTGCTCTTTAGACCAAGGGAAGTTGCGGTAAGAAACAAACAATGTATTGTTCAACGAAGTGTGAGAAAGTCAACAACTTACCTTAAGCAATTCACAGGAACTACGTTTTAAGACCTAGTCGTTAACAAAGCTATATCTTATTCAAAAATCAAAATCGAAAGGTACAAAAGCTGGCAGCTCAGATGAGATTATGCTTGCAATATTGGCAACGGATTCGCTGGCTTTTGTAATCGGTTGCAGCTGAATACTGACTCCTGCAGTTGGGTTGCCGCCCTGATAGCGGCCACCCAACTGCAGAAGTAGAGTTAGTGCCTTTTGGGAAAGCTCACTCCAGCGTAAGTATCATCCTTGTTTTGATCTAGAGTCAGACAAGCCAAGGTCAAAAGCTAGCTCGTTATTATAATAAAAGTCTTGCAGGCACAAGATAGCCAGTTCCTCAGTTTGTTAAGGATTCCGGGTGAAGTGCGCCTCCACCTTTGGCCTAATCTCAACTTGTAAGCAGGTGAGATGAAGACCAAGCGCTTCTCCGTCGTACAATAAAAAAAAAAAGTTAAGCGTGAATAGGTTCTTGAAGACAAGCATGCATATCTTAGACCACATCAACATCTATACTTGAAATAAAAAATAGCCTCACTTTTACAAAAAGCACAAAGGTGCCTTTTGGTATTCCAATGACCATTCTGCGTCGATACCATTGCGATTCGTTCAGTAGAATCGAGCTCCGGTGATCAAACGGAACTTGTGCTAAGTTTAGACTTCTCTTGAAAGTTAGTCATGCTTTGCTCATCCTGACGTCAATTTTTTTTAAAACAAGTACACACTTTGCATATAAAAAGTATCGTCAACATGACATAAGAACGAAGGAGCTTTTATGACTCATAAACATCCGTTTACGAACCTGAATCCTGAGGATGGAGGCGAGACACCTTACATTATTGTATTTGCATTTTGAAAGGTCACATTTGAGTCAAGCGCGAACCTATACTTCGAATGAAAAAGCTTTCGGTATAAGAATATTTTGCTTCTTCTTCGCGATCGCCTTTGATTTTAGTAGTATTAGCTTATTAGGGTCTCCTTTGTCTATACTATGAGACTGCATTATTTAAATTGTATTAAATAACACATGAGGTGCATATTTATAGCAAGAAGAATTTATACACGGACTTATGAACAAAATAATAATAATATTGCTTTTCTTGAGTACGGCCAATTTAAGACTATTTCAAAATAACATTTAATATTTTATGATAACTATTAAATGTGATACATATTGTTTGCCCGCGCGGATGATAAGTAGCCTTTGTCCTATTCCCGGTTTAGAGTATAATATGTGCAAAATTTTCGAACCTTTCAGTACGTAGATAACATTAATAAACAAAAATCCACACAAATTTTCGCTTTGATTATCAAAACGTAATGTTATACAGTTAATACAGTTCCAGTTTACATTTTAAAACACCATTTGCCTACTAAATACACAACAACGAACCTTGGGAATCATTGTGGTATTTCGTACTACGCTTACCACAACACCAGCTTGTCTGTAGTTCATGACACACCCCTATTGCAATAGTATGACGTGTCAAAATAAAGATGTACTTGCATCCTGACTCACATCCTGAGTCAATCACTATCGCCCCTATTACAGCTGATGATAATGGCAGCTGGCGAACGTGACCTGGCCATACTACGAAGGGACTATGTTTCAATTCAAATTGCCTTTTTAGGCAAGTATTAACGTGCCAAAAAATATTCTACGATGGGGAGGTGCTTGGCCTTCATCTCACCTGATTTTCAGGTTATAAAGCCGAAGGTTGAAGCGGAATCACCCGGAATCCTCAAAGATCTGAGGAACTGGCTATATTACCTCTAAATCACAACAATTTAAAATTGTTGTTATGGCGATAGACTAAGGCTAGATGGTGGTAGCTAGCCATCAGATAGTGGTTCAGTACTCAGGGGGAAAAGGCCCTTTGTCACAGCTTACGACATCTTTGGGTGGATTAGAAGAGGTCAATCCAGTGTCTGGACTGCACCATGCAGCTGGCAATCATTAGCTATTGAAATCTAGTAAGCCAGCGTCGGGTTTTCTACATATTACCAGTTTTACAGGCGGGTCACATTATATCTAACAGTGCGCTGGAGGACAAATAAAGTTTTGCTTATTTTGGGGCTAGGTGGCATTGTGCAAAATGTCCTATAATATTTATTTACCCATATTTAGTATTTTATTATCTGTGACCATATTGTAGAATGAAAGAAAAAAGGAGCTTCCTTTTAACGTATTAATAAGAAGAAAAATATATGTTTCGATACAAAATTAAAATGATTTCAGGTAAAGAAATGAACCAGCCTTTTTATTACCAAATGTCCTTAGCTCCTGACTCAATCGCCCTTGTTTTACGTATGATTAATGCGTGATTTATAAGTATCATTGGCCAGCAATTAGCATAGTTATGAATGATTCTATTGTATCATTAAGATTCTACTCGTACAAATGATTGACTTTACATTCGATGAATCAGATTGCATTTGTCACATTAATTGCTAATGATTGACTATAGGAAGATTGCAGATATAATCCACAGAGGTTTCGCTAGGAATATTGTCAAAAATATATTTATAAAAGTGATTTGGTACAAAAACATATCGCTTCTGAGCGATAAGGCCAGGCCGCCTATTGTTGATATTTTTAAGTCATCGTTTTTTTTATTCTGAAGTATTTTCCTTAATTCATTCATTAATTCGTTCATTTGTTCATTCATACAACAACAATAAGATAATAAATTAAATAATAAAGTTTAACCTTATTATTTTCGATTTGGTTATTTTATTATAGTTTATTGTATTCGGAGAACAAACAGTTTCAAACACTTTATAAATAAACTTACACAATAACTTATAACCATTTAAGTTTCCTCACTTATAAAAAGCTAAGAAAGACTGCTTGCTTGCAGAGGAGAAGTGTATATACAGTTCCATCTTATCGTATAAAGAAATAAACAAAGAACTAGGTACTAACAATTAATAAGACGCATGAAATTACTTTTTTTAACAAAAATAAATCAAGATAGGAACTGATAGATGAGGAGAAAAAAAAATACTATACAAAAAAAGAGAAAAATAATATTAACTAATAACAAAATTATTTAGTTAAGATGCTAGCGCATCAAACCAGCTTTGTCAAGAGTTTGTTAACTCTGTAAGCTTTTGAGTCAAATAAATCGAGGTCGGGGATTTCAACCAAACCGTTGAATGTAGTAACTGCTCTAATAAAAAAGGAGTTTTGCCTATAATTCGTGAGACTAAAAATAATGCTTAGATGAATAGGATGCCTAATAGATCTATAGGGGGCTTTAATTTTAATGTTTTCTAGAAACTGTGGAGTATCAATTTCTCCTTGTGTAATTTTACAAAGGAGTACCACTGTCTCTCTTGTAAGGAAGGTATGTGGTGTCTTTTACATTTAGCTGAATAATCACTGTCAAAACTATCGCATTGAAATTGCAGATATCGCAGAAATCTGCGTATAGACACAATCCTATCTATGTAAATTTCATATCGAGGGTTCCATTCTCAAGGAGACTACGTACATAAGCACAATACAAGATTTTAATACAAGTATTTCTATAAGTATATTTTATAAGTATTTCTAATACGATGTTAGTAATTACCAACCGATTATCAAGCCTAAATAACAAACTAAACGTTTTTTTTATTTATGTATTTACGTATTTGTATATTTATATTTGGCAGGCCATGTTCTATCTCAAAACGCACGGATTCAGCTACACATTCTATCAAGCGTTGTAATAAGAACCTTAACATTTTACACCCCGATTTTAACGCCTTAATTATAACATACCTACACGTTATTTTATGAATGGTCCTGCGATTTCGAGTGACTCATACTAATCTAATCCTTACATAGATTAGTGATTTTTTGCAATTATTTCCACACGATTATAATATTTGCCAACTCCACCGTTAAGCTTCGTATACTTGCCCTGAAGCTACCTCCCACACAAATTCCACGCCTTTTATCATACCTAGCGACTTATACAATGTCATAAAAGCTGCTACAATAAATAATATAAAACCTGGGACTTCTGGACCTGACACCGATTTACGGTGGCTCTTGACCTCGAGGCTTATCCGATTAAAAATGAGGTCTACGATGGAGCAAGAGCGAGACATTCATGAAAATTCCTTTTCTCTCTCTTTTACGTAAAAGTTTTGGTACTAACCTAGAACTGCCGTTAGAAAAAAACCTGGCAATCTACGATCTACAAGCAGAAGGTTAAAAATGCGCTGGCAACATGCCCAGGTTTTGAACGGATTTGTGGAAATATGTGCTTTTAAATTAAATAAATTGAATGCCACATACATCATTTGATAACGTCTGCTTGTAAGTGGGTTACACTTAACGCGCCGTCAATATAATGTCACGTACATCATATGATAACGTCTGCTTGTAAGTGGGTTACACTTAACGCGCCGTCAACGGCATTGAGGAAGGTCTCTCTCGTAGAAAGTAAGCCGATCTGACTCACTTGAAAGGATTGCCCAAGCGGATAAAAATAGCCATAGCACGCCTGATATGTTCCCGTAACGAAATTTAATCGAACGTCTTAGTTAGTTATCGCTTTGCAGGACAACATTACATTACATTTATATTATGTTTTTACCACAAAAGTATACCTACTTTTTTTTTTATTGTACGACTAGGAAGCGCTTGGCCTTCATCTCACCTGGTAACAAGTTGAGATAAGGCCGAAGGTGGAGGCGCACTTAACCCGGAATCCTCAATAAACTGAGGAACTGGTCTGAAATCAGTGGGTTGACAGACCGCTAGACCACAGAGGCGGTTACTTTCCGTAATCCAGTTCAAATTAGTACAAGTTTTGGGCTAGATGGCGCTGTGTGAAGTTAATATCCTTATATTTATTGAGTAGAACGTATAATCGGCAATCCAAAAAAAAAAGTATATACAAAATGGCGGTAGGGATTATTTGAATCGGTTCGTTGACGGCAGATGGTATGAGGCTGGTAAAAGGCCGCCATGTTGCGTTATTTTAAGCTATCCAGATTTTTATAAGGTTCACAATCAAGTATATTTATTCATAAATTCTAAACGAAAACGCCTATATGTTTTGCTCATTATGTACGGCAATACACATAGCCATTTTTAGGTACTGGCCATGAAGGTGTGTGGTGTTATGTAGTGGTCACGTATTCTTCATACAAGTAAAACTGAGTCATGAAACTTAAAAAGGATAAAGTCGGCCAAGTGATCCGCCTGACCGAGTAACGAACCCAAAGATACGATCATCGAGTTGAATGACTTGCCAGTGAGTCATTCTTTCGCTACGTTTTTGAAAGGTCACAATGAAGCCGGTTCATTGATTTAATATAACGCGCTTCAGTTGGGTTTAACTGGTGCTTTCATGGAAAGGGTTACATCAAAAATACTATCAGTAAAAAAAATTCAAAGAAATAAATAAGGCCACTAATTTGAAGCTTATCTTACGTCTATCTTACGGCTCACAAACATAGATTCATAATGAAGACACCCGTCACCAAATCCAAACAACACAACGCTCAATGGAAAGAAGCATCTTAAGCATCAAGCTAAAGGACAAACAAAATATTAATTCCATACGAATGAAAACCTAAGTATATATGCGCTATCATATAAAAAGTATTTAAGTATTCTATCCGTAATCCAGATCCCATATTACACAAGCTATGCTTAGTTTGGGGCTAGATGGCGCTATGTGAATTCAATGTACTGTAATATGTTTTTATTTATTATTTATTGAGCCTCAAGTGGAAATGGGTGGGCCACGTAGCACGTTTATAGGACGTTTAATGGACGTAAAGTATTAGGACTTGGGCGCTAGACCACATTGATTTGATAAAAAGCTATCGCAGAGCACTTAATAGACTCTGGATAGGATTGCATAGTCCGAAAGTAATTTCCAATGCGCGGAATTAATACAAGAAATACAAGATATCTAAGAAGATCCTAATTTTAATCGTGATGATGAGACTCTCTGCCTCTCGAAATCCAGTGGTAGCACGTTGCACTACGTGTGCCTATGAGACGAAATTGTGTTGATACTGTAAGTGTTGTGTGTTGTCCTAGTGTGTAAGTGGACTTATCAATTAATCAAGACCAAGCTGCGGGTAGTAATTGTTAAAAACATATTCACTTCTCGTCTCCCAAGTTACCTCGCCGAAACGTCCGGATAAAAACAGGAAAAAAACGCGATAAACACCCGTTTTTTTCCCTTTGGTTCATTTTCGTAACTGATATTTTATAACCAGCAACGAAAATAGAATATTACACTTCCTTTCGCTACCGGTTTTTGAGTAAGAAATCATTTTCCAGTTTCGAAGCTGAATTTAGTAAACACAAACAAGGAAAATATTTTCTTCACAAATAACCAGTGCCAAATTTCGCAACCAGTTATAAAACCTAACATTTTTTTTTATAATTTTGTAATGTTTATATCAAGATTAAATTCTATTGTTTGAATAAATGAAAATTATTATCAAAATAATTTGGTTGTCCTGTATTACTAAAAGGGCGTACCTTTGGAGCAGAGATCTCGTGAAAGGAGCTGGGTCTTGGCGCTGGGGCCGCGTTCACACAATCTACGGGCACGCTGTAGTCTGCACACAGAGCAGCCTGAAAACAATACAAAATAATATGTTTAGATATACAACGAAAGTATATTATTTTTAACCGCCTCTGTAGTCTAATGGTTCAACCCACCGATTTTAGATCCAGAGAACCCGGTTTCGATCCCCCGGGGAAGTACAATATTGTGCTTGGTTGGGTAGGCGGACTTAAACAGTCCACCTGGCTAGTTACCACCATCTTAACTAATTCTGTCGCCATAACAACAATTATAATAGTCTTATAACAACAACTATAATAGTCTTATAACAACAACTATACTAGTCTTTTCCTGCAGAAATAGATATAGAGGTATACCTCTAAATGCCTGAAAACAACAATTTAGTTTTGTTGTTATAGCGACCGAGTTAGGTACTCAGGTGGTAACTAGCCAAGCGGTTTTTTTTATTGTACGACGAGAAAGCGCTTGGCCTTCATCTCACCTGGTAACAAGTTGCGATAAGGCCGAAGATGGAGGCGCACTTCACCCGGAATCCTCAACAAAGTGAGGATTTAACCAAGACCTCCAACTAAACCAGGCACAATATTGAACCTCTATGAGGATACCTCATGATATGATGCAGGTGGGCAAACCAGTAGACCACTAGGTAAAAGTAAAAGTTTTATAAAAATGTTTTATTACAAAAGAAACATGTTAATAATATTTTATTTTTGGAACAAAATTACATAGGTAAGGTACCTATATTCAAATTAATACAATCTATGATAGCTGCAGTATTAAAATTACTGTGTCACATCTACCAACAGGCGTTGGTAGAATTTCTGGAACCAGGGCGAGTCTCAAATGAATATTTCCTAAAAATAATACATGCTATGGCTTAAATATAAAAAGTTACTGATAATAAAACTAAAGAGATAGAATAATAAAAACAGGTAATGTGTGTTGGTGTGATTGTGTTAATAAGACGTGTAGGTTGTATTTGAACGAACCCCCTGAGAACACCGGTCTCATACGAGTCTGGGCAACAGGTGTGTAAGGTATCTGAGGAAGAATGTATTGTGGTGAGTTTAGGAATACTAAATAATGCCATATCCTTATATTATTTATTAAAAATAACACATTGCCAATGCTGATACAAAATCTAAATAACAGAGAACTGTTCTTCCAATTGAAGGATTACCCAATAAAAACCTCCCATCCATCCCCTTAAATAAACCAAAAAGGGATGTAGTAAATAACGAACAGGCGCTGCAATAAGAAAAACCATTACCAAAGGAAACGTAAAACAAACAAATCGGCCGATCTTAATTTCGCCCAGAACCAATAAACGCGTGGACATACGATTCCCTCATTTGTAAGGAGTCCAAATTAATTGGGCGCAATTATCTTTTTGTTTTACCCTCGACATGAAACCTCCTTTGGTAATAAATTATAAAGCTGCAAAATGTTGCCAAGTCGAAATTAAAGCGGAAAACAAACACGAACGAAGCGATAAATGCCTCGATTGATAAAGGTTAAGTGCGTAATGGAATAACAAATTACTAAATTGTCTCATTTTATTACCAAGGTAAAACTGCATGGCTTACATTATAAGTGAATAACGGCTGATAATATAAACGCAGTAGGTATCTCAGCTGCTTGTCCAAACAAAACTTCCCATCAGATCAATAATCCATTAGTGTCCACTGTTGGACAGAGCCTCCTCTAAAACCAGGTGGTTTTGTCATAGCCATCGCGCTCAGCAGGCATAAGGAAGCTGCTGTTCTTCTTTTGGTAAGATCCTTTAGTCGCCTTTTACAAAATCAAAACTTACTGCTGTTAAAATCTAGTCCCAAAAATCACCGCTTAACGCTCAGTCTATACCAAGCCACAGCCTTAGATGCTTTTAATACGCTTCGAACCCCCGTATTGCTGAAAGTTTTTAATAAAATACGCCCAATTTACGATCTCAAAAAATCCTTCCAAATAGTTATAGAACTTAGCCTACGCATCGCGATGGCAAGATGTAAATTTCCGCTTAGTGATCAAAGGCAAAGAAAGTTCATTGTCACTTCCGATAAAGTTGATTTAAATCTTTAATAACAGAAAGGGTTGGCAAAAATATTAAATCGTAACAATCAGTATGCTAAACAAGAGAAATGTTTACGTTTATTTCTAACTACAAATATCAGTATAGAATTATTTCCGTTGGATTTCGTTAAATCTAGTTATAAATAGGAAAAAGTGTAAGATATAACATGCCTATACGAGTATTATATACCCACATAAAATAAGCTAAAAAAAAAAAAAAAAACGTGGTGAAAAACATTGATATTATTAACGCAGAAAATTTTACAGATCCTCAATATGTCATGTCACTATGTTGGAGGCGTGCGATCTGTAATTTCAATACCTATTTCGATAAAATTTCAAAGGCAAGTTTTGTATACTCGTTACGTAAATACCCGTATTCATATAGGATAGGCTAACGACAAGGATCGTTAGTTCGTCTGTACGTAGAATATGGTATGCGATAGGCGAATAGTTTTGTTATTGAGTTATGCAGACGGGGCGGCGTGTTATGGCTGCAGTGATATTGAATGTAAGTTCATAACTATGTATATACACATATATACACATACACAAACACAATCACAATGGTGTAGGGTCAGAGATACTAGGTTCCATTTAATTTTAGGTGATCAAACAGTATCGTATATAATATATATACGAGTAAACGTAAAACGGAGTTTGCAGAGACGCTCATTTGATGGACTGACGATATTTTGGCGATCGCGAGAACATGAGGATAGTTTTTATATTTCTTTATATCAAAATCAAAATCAAATCAAATCAAAATCAAAAAGACATTTATTTGCAATTCTTACACAAAAATCAACATAAAAATAATAATAAATAGAAACAAAGAATAAAAAAAATGAAATTAAAATTAAATAGTTAGCACGCATAGAATTGCAAAAAGGTCTCAACTCAGCGTTAATGCAGGTTCGGGGAACCTGCGCTGATCTTCCGTTGAGACCTTTGGAAACCGGTAGGTACAAACAACAAGAGGTCGATTTAACGTGAACACCAAGTGTAGACAAACATTTTGACAATAGGTACATACTAACAAAACAAAACAAAACAAAACAAATTATAATTATATTGCGTCATTTATGAGAGGATTTTTTTATTGTTCGACGAGGCAACGCTTAACTTTCATCTCATGTGATGTTAAGGCCATGATAAGGCTTAAAGTTGAACCGCGTTTCACCCGGAATCCTCAACAGGGACGCTACCGCCACGGCGAAGCCGATCTCCATTGATGGCTTAAAATTAGCTTCATGAGAACTAGAAACGATTTTTACCGTCAAATGTACTGAACGGATAGGTTTCATAACATGTGTACACTTTTGAGATGGGAAACGCCATTTTGGATATGACACATACCCGGAAGGTAAAAAATAGTTTCTAGTTCTCATGAAGCTAATTTGAAGCCATCAATGGAGATCGGCTTCGCCGTCGGCGGTAGCGACCCAGACTTGGCTATCTTACCTCTAAATAGCGTAACATAAAAATGTATAATTGTTGCTATGGCTATAGACTTAAGTAAGATGGTGGTGTGAACATATGAATAACGTCGTGGATTATGCTAACAATACCTTGTTGTTATAAACAATTTAGTTTGTAGCATAAATTAATGTACAGAAATAATAAAGCATAGTTGTTTGTAAATACTACAGAGACTATGCTTTATTAACAAGACTACAGAGGCGGTTAAAATATGCATTGGACGTATGCTAAAATTATGATCATGATACTAATAGTAGCTATTAAGACAATGCCTTCCTCTGACGTAGACGTCAATAAAAGTAGCAAGAAAAACATCTTCAAAAGATTATCTCATGACGTTCTCCCATCCACTTAAAGCCTCCTCATAAAACTCATAAGAAACTTCCATCCATGGCCGCTCCCGCCCCTACAATGAGATTATCATAAGGCCCGGTCCAGTGGACCGCACAGATAAAATTGTGAGCGACAAAGGGGAGTTAAATTAGCCTTTTGTTAAAGCTAATGATTTTAAACTGGCCACGGATCCATGACGCCAGACAAAAGCGGAAATTATTCGGGATAAATATAAATCAGTTAAGTGCTCTGGGGATGACACAGCATCTGATTTAAGCTCTTGGTTTTCAGATGAAAATTTTCATTACGGCACAGGAAATGCGTCAAGACTAGATAACTTTTTTAAAAGTGAGCCAAGAAGTTGTTTGATTGACGTTTCGTTTGATTCAATTACAATTATAATTGATGTTTACTTGGAACCATTATATTTATATCATGTAAATTATATATTTTTTTTATAATTTACATGATAAACAATCTAAATAAAATGTGTGTTTGAAAAACATAATTTTATTATTTCTCTTCACAGGTAATGAGGTAATGAGCAGAATAAAGTTTAAATATATCGACCAAGCGCGGACATGTAATACGAGGGTTTTGACCCACATTTATAGGCAATAAATCATGTATCTTTTAGGGCTTTCACTTTCAACTGAAAATTTCAACTGTTTACCTTTTTTATTATTTTAACAAAATTTAAAATAATGTGAACATCTAATCTTACTATGTTCATACAAGGAAGGCAGTCGGATTACCTATGTACCGTTACAAACGGTCTATAGGTAACTCGACTGTTCCAGACCAGTACCAGATAGTAGCGTACCCAAGATACTGACTGCTTTGCCTCACAGAATAGCTAATTATATCTATTAAGTTTCTTTAAAACGCACAGACTGCGAAAGCTTAGTGATACATCGCGTTGGCATCGTTTGGGTACGTATTCCTAAAAAAACAACACCACTATTTAAAGATGTAAAATAAATAAACGATGGTGCTTAGACATACAGACTTTGCAGTAAAAAAAGTTATAACTGCCCAAAACCCAGCCAGAGCTCCCACAAATCCGGCCTGCGAATGAAAGCTCTGATTTAGTGACCTCCGTATAAAGTCAATGGTGTGAAATGAACGATAAAGATTAGTCCTCATGAATATTAATTTACTTCAGTTTCTGATCGGAACTGACTTGTGCAGATAATGGCGAGTCGATGGCTTTCAACCCTCGATCAAAGGGGAGATACAGTTTTAGAAAAAAATGTTTTATTTCGAAACTTCTGCTCGCAAAAAAAAGCTTTCACGTAACAGTTGTGCAAAATTTTAGCTTAATTTGTTCCGTAGTTTTGATGTGAAGAATAAAACATCCAAACATACAACAAACTTGTTTTTTATGTGTGATATCACAGTGAGTCACTTGATAAAGGTATTTGAACTTATAAAAGTTCTTAACAATTAAATTAAGAAAAAATATAATTTATAAAGAAAAATTTATCATGTCATCATAATTTAACTAAAATTCCTTAGTCAAGCCGAGTAATTGACTGACTGACACATTTTATAACAAACAGCCTGAAGCGTTTGTCTTAGCGACTTATGCAAAAGGAACACATAAGGTGTAGATACTAAGAAAATATGTTTGCTATTAACCACAGGATAATGGGAAAAAACTTTTTTTTTACTTAATTAAGTTACTTATTTAATACAATATTTGTGTGGCCTCGCAGTTTAGTCGGGTTCGATTTCCACCACGGAAAAAAAATGTGATGTATTTATAGATGTTTATTCTGTATTTGGGTGTTTTATTTACATGTATTTAAGCCTGTAAGATATAACACTTAACAACACATCTACCAGATGTGGATACAAAACCATTTCAAAAATTATGATATGTGTTTATATTTTTGCAGGCGACTGTACATGCCTAGTTTGAAGCGTAATCTGAGATACGAGCACACGTTGTTGCTCCGGTCTCGAACAAAGGATTTGTCAGCATCCTACACAGGTCTGCTGTCGGATAGGATCACAGGTGCAGATTACATTGTCAAATGTTGATTTACTGCTTGCATTTTCATATTTGCTTATCTAACCAGATTCTTACGAAAATAGTGGAGCATCGAAAAACAGTACCTGAATTATGATTGTGACGAAAAGTAAACTTGAATAGCAGATAAAACGAATTTATTCATATTAAATAATAATGATTAACCCGTTCGGTGCGGTACAAGGTAACTTACTAGCTGCGTGTCCAACGAAAAGAACTCTCGCATTGAAGGTGTTAATGAAGTGAAACTAAGCACCCTATTCGGTTGAAGCACTCATTGAAGAATAAAAAAAGATACATTTGATCACTCAGCAATAAGTTTCACTCAAAATGGAAGGTGTCACATTCCACATTCACTGAAGCATCTCAAGTTATACGTCAATATTCACTAATATCGTACCTAAAGCACATACCTAGCAGACATTGTCGACATACTAGATGTCCTGAAATTTAATTAACTACCCTACCTAGCCCTTCCACGAGATTGCGGCAGTGATTTAGATGGCTATTGTGATTGAAATAGCTTATTACTGTAGATAGGTACATGAAAACGTTTAACCACATAACATATACATGCAGTTACCAAGATGGTACAATAGTAACCACATTGAAATTCTCAAAAGCATATTCAAACGCACCACGTAAAAACAACAATGATTTTTTTTCTTAACTTTGATTAGCCTTATCATACATCAACATTCTCATTATTATCACAATAATATGAGAATATTGATGGATTGTGTGAGTGTCAGTGACGAAAAGTATGTGAGAGAAATCTATGACTGCGGAGAGTATAAGATAACTTTTTTTTTATGTACGACCGGAAAGCATTTGGCCTTCATCTTTGGTTTCATGTTATGATAAGGCTAATGGTGGAAGCCGACTTAGCCCGGAATCCTCAACAGTCAGAGGAACTGATTTTCTTACCTCTAAATGGCGGAACACAACAATTTTGAATAGCTATTATGGCGACAGACGTAGGGAAGATGGCGGTTAAGCCAGGCGGAATTAAAAACCAACAAACCAAGCAAAATATTGTTTTCTCCTGGGACTAGAACCCAGGGCCTCTAGATCTGGCACCAGCTAGATGAACCACTAGACCATTAGAGATGATATAACGGCATTGATTTCCTAACTGACAGAATCTTCAAGAAAAATTTATTCATTATATATAATATAACATTTCAAAATTGTTGTGGTATTTATACCTATAGCCTGAAGGTGGTAGCGAAATACACTTTTTTTAATACAGTATGTGCTTTGAAGCAACAAATTACCAGAAACTGTGAAACACGTAGGTATCTGATGCTGAGTCTGAAGAACAACTTTAAACTAAGACGTTGAGAAAATTAATTATGGTTCAGATTTTGCGATGCCAAGACCTGTTATAATTGAAAGCAACGTGCAAGTTTCGCCAACAGTTTTTAAGAGGTTGGCCTGCTACAAGGGCTAACTTAATATCCACTATTTTTCATTCATTTTAATTTTCTATGCCTGAAGAGTTCGAATATTTACAAGTTCACAAACTTTACCAAAATTGCAAATTTTATCATAAGACGCATTGCAGTGGTCAATTATAATATGAGATGAGATGAAGGCCAAACGCTTCCCCGTCGTACAATAAAAAAAAAAATGAAATGACAAATCTTTATCTAATATTTCAAAGTCGATATATTTATTTAAACCCTTTAAATAAACATATATTTATATGTATATAACATATTTGATGAAATATTTTCAGACAATCATCAGATAAGCCCAACGGGTGAATCAGTGAAGTTTGTTAGCGATCATATCAAATTATTCTCTTATTTTGGTAACTTTGCGCTAGTGTAAATGCGTATGGTCCGCTTTTTTATTAGTAGCAACTAATAAATAATCTATATACACATTAAATATGCCATTAAACTCTACTGTGCGCGCAATATTTTTTTTTTATTGTTCCAAAGTTTTCTCTGAGCTTATACTTAACATTGCAGTGCGCTAATTAAAACCGTTTGCAAGTAGGTGATGATGATTCATGGTTTTATTAGAATACAAAAAGTATTACAATCTATATAGAAGTGGCATTTCTACGCATTAGGTACCTTTAATTTGATTACCCTAATAGTAACAAACAAAAAACACCCTCTTAATTTTATTTGCACCCCCTTATTGAATATATACCTATACTATTCCCACAATTTAGACGAAAAAACGAGACATCACAACATGTCATGTTCATGAACTAGGTGGCAGAGCCTTGCAATGAAATACTATTTCCCATTCAAATTTATTTATTACACTAAAAGTAAATCACAATCGACGCAATAAATAGACAATACATATTCTTAAAATCATCCTAAGGCAGTCGGATGATCAGCTAAAAGTCATGAATCTATTATAATGATGATGATCAGTAATATTATGTTTTGCCTTATGTCATGCAACAATGAATACCACAGAGTAAATTGATGAATTACCGAATTTGATATGCTTCATGGAACTGTGACGCAAACGATTGTTTAATTATGCATAATCCTTTGAACGGGTGTTCGGTTTTGTACATCATTTACCTCATTAGCAGTATTTAAACGGTGTTAAACGAAATTTCGGTTAGGTGTAAATCCAGTGATTAATTTAGAGTACATACTGTACTCGTATTATAAGAAATTTACACTCAATTTACTAATAATAAATTGCGGTAAATTAAATTTTGCATATTGGTGGAATAGGATTTTTCAGCACTTTGAAGGAGGGTTTGTGATCTCAGGAGGCGCATGTCTTTTTTTGGTAATTAACAATAACAATAAAAGTAAGTATGATAATCAATTTCACTTGTTCATACGTTTAAAGAATCGCAAAAGAAAAAGTCTGTTCCAAAATGAATGTCACAAAATATTTTATTCATGAGTGTACGAGCCTATGAAGGAGGCATGTCCAAAGGGTAACAAGTTGAAACAACTTTAATTTCCGGTAAATTAACATTTCGACAGTGTACCGGAAGCGGTCTTTGCCCTTTGAGTTTATGGTAATCCATTTGGATTGAACTAAATCTTGGGCGGTGGGTTGACTGTCTGTCAGCATTGAGACCATTCTTAGTGCATATGAATGTTCTAATCGAGATTATATTAAGATGATTATATGATAATGATAGAAACTACAACTTACCGATTTTGTTAAAAATTATGTTAAGCTATCTTATCTTATCTTATCTCATCTTATCATTATCATCATTACAACCTGCCCGAGAAAGTCAGTAATTTTTTATGAATAATAATAACAATAATAAATATAACAGGACATTAAATTCACATATTATTTATCTTCCTCTTGCTGTTACTGTATGTTTTTTTTATTATTAAATGAATACCTAGCCGCTTACTTCTGTAACATGTATCTATGTAGCATTATGTATTGAGAACGGTCCGATTCTTTGATTCTTTGTTATAACTAAGTTAAACTTGTATTTAGACACAATGGATCTCGGCTTAGGCTCTTGTTTACATGACTATTTTGTATAACTTAATGGCTTGACCTACATCGTTAGGCAACTAGTTTTATTTAATAAAAATTAAATAAATGTATAATGTTGTTAGGTTATTGTTAGATCAGCATTTAGATGTAAGTATGCTTATTATTGTGCTGTAGTTAAAGTGCACAGACGTACTAAAAGATAATAAAAATAAAGCAAAGGTTGAGGTAAGAGTTAAATTAATATCTAATATTTATTCTAAATAAGAGCCTATTTATTAAATTGCGCAAGTATCCTAATATAGATATCTACCTAATGTAATTAGGTTTAGTTTTAGTGTTAGTGTTGTGTTGTGTTTGTGTGTATTTTAATGTAAGTCTAGTATGGTATGCTAAGTGTGCCTATATGTGATATATGAATATACCCGGTGAATGGTAGCTATGTGGACCTGTCCTACATGTACCACCAGTGATAGTCAGTGTGATCCCGAGGGGAAGTACAATATTATGCTTGGTTTGGTTGGTGGTTGGACTTTGTTTAAGTCCGCCTGACGAGTTACCATTTTACCTAATTTGTTCCGGCATTTAGTAAGATAGCCGCTCCTCAGTTTGTTGAGGATTCCGGGTAAAATGTGCTACCACTTTCGGCCTTATCATAACTTGAATATCATGATGAAGGCCAAGCACCTACCATCGTACAAAAAAAAAGCATATTGCTCGTTAAAGCAGCGAGGTCAGACAGATTTTAAAAACTAAAGTTTCCGGACCATTTTGCTCGCAATCACACACAGAAAGACCCCAACAGATTTTAAGCCCGTCTTTACAAAGAAGCCCCATTCTTATCTCAGTACATTGTGCATGTGCAATACACTCGGAATTGAACCCGGATGCCCGGATCCTTGAGGGGGAGGTAAAGGCTCGCACACACCACACACACACTGGAATCAATCGCTACGCTCCTTTTTTTAGTTGCATAGGATTGTGACTGTGATAAAGGGACCCTATTACTGCGTCCATGCGTCCTCATGAACCGTAATAGATAGTTGAAATTTTCACCGCGTATATAACACAGATATATTTATTTATATATATATATATATATATATATATATATATATATATATATGCAGGAAGCGATCTGACGTCTTCTGAAGGAAAAAGTGCATTTAAAGTGGCGTCCACCGTCCACGTCCGCATACCGGACGCCACTTTGATGAGCGGTGGTACTTGAGTCCTTTTGGTCCTAAGTAACTGCAGAAAAGAAATCGATGGAAGCCAAAAAATCGATCCAATGCCTACATTTATATAACGGGTAGTTCCGCAAAACTCCTCAGTGACGATGCAGCGCTGCGGGCGCGCGTATATCTGCAGGCGTATTTGTTTGACGACGACACCGCGTATTTGACGTCCACCATCCGCCCGCGCGCCCGAGTGTTGCGACGTTGCCAGTTCGTGCAATTTTATTTACACTTGTCAGGCAGAGGCACTCGTACTTTCGATGTTGCGAAATATACACGTATCGCGCTGCGTATTATTTGACGCTCAGCTTAAAAACTACAAGTAGGTAATAGGTACGTGCTTCGTTTGAGTGAAATGAGTTTCCGTAATACACGTAGCAGAAACATACTAAAGCTGTGCAATGAAAACCGAATGGCTACAGGCAAGTATGATTTTCTTCTAACTAGCTTATTAATTTAGTAGTACCTACCTACCTGCCTAGTTATATGTATTGTCTTTTGTTAGATGAATGAAATCCTACAGTGTAGATTTTTTACCCGACTGCTTAAGAAAGAGGGTAATGAATTTTAATGTGTACCTACCTGTGTAAGTTTGTCTGATTCTAAACGGCTTGACCGATTTGGAAATGCGAGTTGTCTCGTTCTCCAGAATGTCATAGGCTACATTTTATGTTTAAACACGTACTTTTACCATATTACATTAAAATTAAAAAAGATTTGTAACGTCAGTTCGAGTTAAATGAGTAATTATATTATATAGGTACCTACGTCTAACAGCTGCCAAGCAGTAGTGTGAAAACACTTCTATTTTTTTTATATCAATTCATAGTCTTGACTTCATTTTATAAGTACCTACTATAGGTACTTATACCTAAATACTTTAAAACTTATTGGAACCAACTCATCAATGTGGCGTCCGGTAGGTAGGTAGGTAGGTATATTGCGGCAAATGCGGAGGACGCCACTTTGAATGCGCTTTTACCTCCAGAGGAAGTCAGTTTGTTTGCTTATTGGATAAATATTATTACATTGATGAGTTGGTTCCAATAAGTTTTGAAATAATTAGGTATACCTATTCAGTAGGTACTTAGAGAATTAAGTCAAGACTAAGAATTGATGTAAAAAAAATGGTTGTCTCATACAAAGTGGCGTCCACCGGCGGCATTAGACCTAACGGTCGCTACTTTGCTTCTTTAGATAAACAAATAGGTGTAGTATTCTTATGAGCTATATTCTTTTTCTAGAACTAGGTTAATATGCAACATGAATTAAAAAGTTTTTTTTTGCATTATTAGAGGCATAGATTTGGCTCATTCACATTTATATTTTTCTTCATAAGCCATAAACAGCTACGAGCGTTGCATGAAAAGTATGATTTGGCCACACTGTAGAAAAAATATGATACAAAATCACTCAGGCCGCGAGCTGGATGACAGCGACGAAGACGCGGCGACGCCTCTAGGTTAGGTATGCCACTCGCCGCGCCGGCCGGGGCGCCCGCGCCTCTGCCATCCAAGACACTACATTGCAAATGTATGCATTCAAACGCGCCGCTATCATCCAATTCGCGGTCGGGAGCATTTACCTTAGATCTGCGCTTACCGAACACTGCGCAAGGAGGGTCACCTATGTTTCTCAAGGGTATGTACGTTATGTAAGTTTAAGTGATAGGAATAAGACAAGTAATAGTCTAATCCTTTTCTTACTAATATTATAAACGCGAAAGTTTGTATGGACGTATGGATGTTTGTTACTCTTTCTCGCAAAAACTACTGAATAGATTTTAATGAAACTTGAAATGTACATAGCTTGGGCCCTAACGTTTAACGTTTACGTGTTTGTTCGTTAAGGTTTAACGAACAAAGGCTCTGTCCAGCAGTGGACACTAATCGGCTGTAAAAGAAGAATAAAGAAACGAAAAATTGTTTTTTGACTATTTTTAAACCCCGATCTTCGCCCCCGATTTAAAAAGAGGGGTATTATAAGTTTGACCGTTATGTGTGTGTGTTTGACGGTATGTCTGTCTGTAGCACCGTAGCTCTTAAACGGGTGGACTGATCCAGATGCAACTTTTCTATTTGAAAGCAGGTTTTTTATCGGTGGTTTTTAAACATGTTTTATCAAAATCGGTTTAGCCGTTTCAAGTTCTGGTGATATTCATCAACTCTGTACTCTAAGTACTTAAGTTTGATCTTTAGTAAATTAGTAGTAATTTAGTAATTAATTACCTAATATATACTTCATTCATTCTTCATCATCATTATCTTCACAGCCCAAAAAGTCCATGGGCCTCTCCTAAAGTATAGGTACAATTGGGAATAGATCAATTATTTCATGATGAAATATCGGGGTTATTAATTTTTTTTACTTGTTATTTTAAAACGCAGTCCGGTTCTATATTTTTTAACAATTTAATGTATTCCTACACCGCTCGTAGCTGATTACGCTTATTTTACAAACATTTGTTGAAATATTTTTAACATAATAGGATTCTTCTGAAGGACCAATAGCATTATACTATGCGGATATTTTTAATTGTGAAAAACTAATAATACGCGACAACTTGAAACACGCTTTAGGTACTTTTAATCAATAATGTAATTATTTTTAGGTGAAAGGCAAAAAGAAAAAAAGAGAAAAGCAAACTCAAAAGATCTATCGCCATTTGATGATTCTTCGCCATGTGATGATCCTCCGCCATTTGACGATCCTCTGCCAATGGATGATCCTCCGCCATTTGATGATTCATCGCCATGTGATGATCCTCCGCCAATTGATAATTCTACGCGATTCGATGATCCTCCAACATATGAATATCCTTTAGGAGATTCCACATTTTTAAACAATATATCTGAATCGCCGATACCAAATTTCGACTTTATCAGTGACGTTAGCGAAGGATCTAATGACCAAAATTATACACCATCATCGAATGGCGATGAAACGTCATCAGATGACGATCATGAGCCGGATGACCCGGCAGAAACTGAGTGCTTCGATAGGTCCTACAAGGTAAATATAGAATTAATATTCCTAGCGATTCCAATCTTTACTTTTATATATTTTTAACTAGCCGCGCTTTGCGGTTTCACCCACGCAAAAATAGTTTCTTATGTGCTTTAAGTCTTCCTTATCTTTTAAAGTATATTTTTCCCTTTCATTAAAATCTGTTCAGCCGTTTAGTCGTGTTTCACTTTTACACATTAAGTAGGAAGTTTTAGTTGTTGTTTTATGTCCTATGTAACTAGCATAATAAATCCAGTATTTATATTTAGCATTGTGTAGGTCTAGGTATCATCTCATTGTCACTTATATTTAAATAAAATTAGTTTTAGCCTGTTAAACATAATAATTTATTAAAATTTATTTTGAAATATTTTAGGATACCAAAACATCAGATAAAGAAAATGAAATGGCATCAGAGGAACATTTAGAAGCTGGAGAAAAGGTGGTAAGGAAAGAACAAGATTCAGGCACACCGTCAGAAGATACGAAAGGTAAACGCATTCGAGAAAGAGATTTCTGTTTTTATTGTGAAACCTTTGTTCTAAATTTTGCAAGACATATGGTCCGCAACCATGTATCAGAACCCGAAGTTCAATTTGCAATCGCTAAGCCCAAAAATAGCTTGGCGCGTAAAAATACATTTGCAGACTTAAGAAAAAAAGGTAATTTTGTAAGTAATTCACAAACTGGGTTCAAACCTGTGAAGAAGTGTAGGTTTTCTGATAAAAATGACTATTTACCATGCTCAAAATGTTTAGGATTTTATGTCAAAAAACAATTGTGGCGACACGTAAAAAAATGCGATGATAGTACACCGTCAAACAACGCACAAGTTAAGGCACAAAACTTTCTTGTACGTCATGTGAAAGTTGACAAAAACTTGATTAATAATGTATTTCCACGTATGAAACCAGATAAAACTTCATTGGTTGCAAAAAAAGACAAATTGATTTGTATGTTCGGAGCACAGTATTTGAGGACACACCGTGAAGAACATTTTGCAACTGTTGTTTCACGTAAAATGAGGGAATTGGCGAAATTGCTAATGGAAGTGACTAAATTGAAGCCGGATATTACCAGCCTTGAACAAGTACTAAAACCGCAATACTATGACACTTTAGTACATGCGACCAAAGTCGTAGCCCGGTTCAATGAAGAAAAGAGACAATTTGACGCACCGACCTACGCGATGAACATTGCAACATCTATAAAGCAATGTTGTAGTATAGCTTTACTGGAGAGTTGTAAAAAGGAAGCCACCATTGGCACGGCAAGTGTTCAAGCTGATCTAAATACACTTTCGAAATTAATTACAGAAAATTGGAAGTTTGATATATCTAGCCAGGCTGCTGATGATCTGAATGTCAAAAAATGGAACAAAACAACAATTGTTCCACTTGCTGCTGATTTAAAATTATTCAAAGATTATCTGCGGGGTGTCTCAAAACGGTCATCAGAAAATTTAACACAATCGAAGGAAAAAATGAATGTTGAAGCTTTTAACAGCTTGGTAGAGAGTACATATTGTCGCGTGCTCCTTCTTAATAGACGTCGACCCGGTGAACTTCAACGTTTAAAATTAAGTGATTACAAGGAACACGGGAACGAAAGCAATAAATATGAAGAATTTGACAAAGTTCTTTCTGCGACAGAAAAGATTTTAGTAGATAAATTAAAAAGAATTGTGATCCGTGGTAAAAGAGGAAGAGGAGTTCCAGTCCTATTTAGTACAGATGTTCAAGATGACATAGAAAAAATATTATCAGTGAGACATATGTACATTAAAAATGACAACAATTTTCTTTTTGTAAAAGTAGGTGGAGGAACTGTTTGTGGCTACAAAATTTTAAAAAAGTATGCTCAAGCATGCGGAGCTAAAAATTTCCAAGCTCTTACGTCTACGCGGCTTCGTAAACACTTAGCCACGATGACTCAATTATTTACCATGACTGAAACAGAGCTAGAGCAACTAGCTAACTTTATGGGTCACACTTTAAGTGTACATAGAGATAATTATCGTTTACCAAGCGATGTTTATCAAACAGCAAAAATCTCTAAGCTTTTACTTTTAATGGAAGATGGAAAAGCAGATAAATATCAAGGGAAAACTTTAGACGAAATAGACTTAAACATGAATGAAGAAGTTATAGGAGACGAAATAGAAAACCAGGAAGTTCTTGAGTTTGAATTAGAAGAAGAAGCTGAACTATTACAAAATATGAATCCAAAGCGAAATACTAATTTGAGTAATACCGATCAAGTGATTTTACAAGAGTCGACTAATAAAATATCTACGGACATTAACAAAAAAAAAAAAAGAACACTTGTTCCTTGGACTGCAGAACAAAAAAATGTAGTGGTAAAATACTTTAAAGATCATATCAAGCACAAAAAACCCCCAAAACGTGCAGAATGTGACGAATTAACAGCAAAAAATCCTACACTTCTTCACAATAAAGACTGGCTAAAAATTAAAGTGTTTGTTCAAAACACTTATACCAAAAATTGATTATTTTAGAATGAACAATTAAGAACGGATTAATGCCAATTTACCTTCTTGATTTTGTTATATGGTAAAAGCAAATCTTTTTGTTTGAACTTATCCCCTAAGTGTGCGGTTGACACTATAAAAATATAAATTTATGTTTTAATACATTTTTTACATTAAATGGAAGCCAACCCGTCATACTCAACTCTTTTCTTAACCTACAACCTACAACCCTCGTAGCTGATTTGGGCATTGTTACATACGTTTATTTTAGATATTATGGTACACCTGTGCCTGTACCACCATATTCCGATCGCGGTCGCTTTAACTTTCTAAAGTTCGATTTACTACAAATTTAAATTATATTTTCTCTATAAATAAGCAGTTTTACCATTGTACTAAAGTACTATAGTAAAACTGTTCAAGTCGCAACTAAACAATCTGTAATTTGGATTTGATATAAACAGAATTTTTAAAAGAGAAAGCGATCGCGTTGGTTATACGGTGGTAGGTACGCCCCCTGATCTCATTATAATAAAATATGTTAGTTTTAAGTTATTGCCAAAAATAATCCTGTTTCAAAACAATAGAGAATTATACTGTACCTATTACATAATTATACCTGTGCCTGTACTGTACCACCGTATTCCGATCGCAGTCGCTTTCGCTCTTTAAAGTTCGATTTACTACAAATTTAAAGTATATTTTCTCCATAAATAAACAGTTTTAGTATTGTACTTTACGAAAGTTCAAGTCGCAACAAAGCAATCACTTGGATATCTTTGGATTTGATATAAATCGAAATTTTAAAAGCAAAAGCGATCGCGATGGGATTACGGTAGTACGCCCCCGATCTCATTATAATAAAATATGTTAGTTTTAAGTTATTGCCAAAAAGAGTCCTATTTCAAAATAATAGAGAATTATACTGTACCTATTACTTTATGTTCATAAGCTAATATTTTATGAAGATTATCGTCTCCTTTTCCATTTAATAGTAATAATATTGTCATCGTATTCACGTTGCACGCTTGCACGAAACTGACTGATATTCTTCATTGTGTGAGCGAGATACCTAAGTATTCCAAGCCTTAAATATTTTATACAACAACAAGGCTTCATGTTTGTGACAATTCAATCGCACAGACCTACGCATAATTTTTCTCGAAATTAATATTAAGTACCTACCTACCTACCTTTAAAATATTCTTCGGTTTTCTCCGCAATGCGGGCTATCCCTTAGATTTATATACTTAGATTATTTTGACGAAATATATTATTTCTCATAAGATAATGCTCAAAACAGATTTGTTTCAAAACGCCTAGTTATATAATGAAAAATGTAACAATGAGAGTGAACACTTGACAATAATAAAACAGTGATTACCAAAAAATCTTTTATTTGAAGTAGGTAGATAGAAATTAAATATTATGAAAACATGGTCCGTCCTAGCGTGCCGATGAATGTTAGGTAGGTAACTGCAACGAGTATTTTTCTGAAACAAGACGATAGGTTCATTAGAAAACGCTCACACCGACCAATAAATTATAGACGGGCGAAGTAGCAAACAATAGCTAGTGTTATAAGTAATAGGTACGCTCTGTGCGTATGACCGAGGCAGATGGTACCTAGGCTAGTTAGGTACCTACTTACCTACAGCGATATAAGTAGAGAGACATGCCCTCCCCTCCCTACACAATGGGGACTTGCCCTAATCACCACGCTTGGCAGGCGGTTGGTGATATGCAGCAGCATCGACCTGAGTCTCTATAGATATAGAGACTCAGGTCGATGCAGCTGCATATCTCCTGTTATAGTCCTGTAGTCGCCTCTTACGACATCTACGGTAGGTAAGGGAGGGGCCCATATGCCGGGGCTGCCACGGCGAATGTAGAAAGAAGGTCACCTGCCTAGGTATTTTTTGGTTTTATAACACGTAGGAGGAATAGGAACATAGGTAAGTTCATTATAATAGCACATCAAGAGTGTAAGCTTGCACTGAGCTTACCAGTCTGTAGGTATATTTAAGTAGGTAGGTTTTAACTAATTAATATAAGCGAGCAGGTACTTACCAATTATTTACAAAAACATTCATCCTCTGGGTATTCTTCTTCTGGTATATTCATTCATTATATGGTGGGTATATTTCTTGTGGTGGTCGTAGATTGCGTGTTGGCAAATATTGCACCAGAAAAAGGCACTGTGGTTATAGGTTTTGTATGTTATTACGATTCATGGATCGCACAAAATGATACGGAATTATATATTATCATAATTTATTAGTTTACCACAAATACATTTTTTCACTAACATAAAGTGGGTAGACTTGTGATATATATATGACTTGTGATAAAGTGGGTACCATCTTTGAGAAACATTTTAAAGTCCTTTTTTTTAAAACATGTCCACATCCAAAATTACAACCATGATTGTCACGCGACAAGTGAGTGACGAATTCACCGACTGTCTAGTTACACTTACTACCTACCGTAACTATACATATAACTCATGACGGTTAACATATTAATGCTCGAGGTAGGTTAGCTAAAAGAAAGAGATAGATCGTAAGTAAATGCTTGCAACGTCGCATTTCCACGCACACACACACAAGGACGTCAAATAATCGATGCAATAGATAAAAAATGATGAATATATGAAGGAAACCAGAATGTCATCATTATGGTTCGGGGTTCACATATGCTTGTGCATGACTGTAAGAAGAATATTTTTGCAAATCAAGTCACATGAAAATGACAGATTCCACGGAGTAGGCTATCATTAAACTAAGCAATATATGCATAGAAATTCATAAAAATGTAAACAGAACTGGGGGACGTCATACCGATGCACAACATGCATGACGCCAAAAGTGACGCTGGATGTATATATATATATATATATATATATATATATATATATATATATATATATATAAATGAGGCTTGTAACTCTTGGTTTGCGTGTCTGCACCAGTTTCTATTTGCAGTAGATTTTACTATGCATAACCCTTTTTAGTAAAACATTACTGCATTATGCTGTACTTTAACGAATCCCACTTCATCTCTTTATAGAAACCGCCTCTGTGGTCTAGTGGTTCAACCCAAATTGTGCATGGTTTGGTTGGTGGTAGGACTTAATTAAGTCTTCTTCGTCTGACTAGCTACCACCATCTTACCTAACTCTGTCGCCATAACAAAAATTCTAAAATTTGTTGTGTTCCAGCATCTAGAAGTAAGATAGTCAGTTCCTCAGTGTGTTGAGGATTCTGGGTGAAGAGTTTTTTTTTTTATTTACAATATTTTAGTTTTTAGTGGTGCAGCCCTCGTGTGGACGCGACTTAACATAAAGGGAATGTATAGGGTTAGATTGAATGCGGCGAAGGGGACTGGACAATTTAGCGCCCAGTGCGGTTCGATTAACTATGGATACAGTTGTGCGCTGATTAATTGCAAATCCACGATTAAAATGCTGCTATATGAACCTAGGGAGTTCTGATGTCTGTTTTATTTAATAAGCCTTCAAATTCTAACTACTAAGTTCAATGATTAATCTAAATTATGGATTTTATGTTGCAATGTTCTTTAAGAAAGTGTATTTAACTCAAAATAATAAACATTCATGAATTGTATTTTATTTCATTAATATATTTTTCTGAAACACTCGAGGCAATGTTTTTATATCATACAGTGGAAATATTGAGGTGGTGAAGTATAGGGTTTCTTTCAACGTAAACAGTTCATGCTGGACAGAGCCTCCTCCAAAGCTGGAAGTTTTTGACGCTAATCTCGATCTTGATTGGTGATCGAAGTAATGGATAATACACAGAAGGAAGCTGCTGCCTTTTTTCTGGTGAGATCGCTTAGTCGGCTTTTATGACAACCATGGGCTGAGTTGGAGGGGTTGGTTCTTAAGCCGCGACCGCCACGGCAAGAGAAGTTATGGGATTTGGTAGCTAGATACTACTTTTAGAATCTAGATAATTATAGCATTAGTAGCTTTATACCCGCAGCTTTGCCCACGCGGTACCTAGTTATCTAATAGGAAGCCTATGTTATACCCCATTGCATACACTATATCCAAGCCAAGTTTCATTCAAATTCGTTTAGCCGTTTAATCGTGAAAAGGCAACCAATAAAAAGACAGGGTTACTTTTACATTAGTATATTTAGATTTTAATTGTGTTTATTAATGCGATACAAACCTAGATTATTATTATTTGATTGTACACACAATATTTACCAACTATTGCGTAATGTGCGACAACTACGTTTGTATGGGAAAACGCGAGGCTACTGATGGACCTTCTATAAACGAAATGAATAGCGTTACATAACCGTTATTCATGATAGTACAGAGGTACGGTGCGTAGTATAGAGCTATTCGTTCATCGACTTTGTAATTCCGATTTCAGATCCAGAGGTCCTCGTGTCAATCAGAGGATTCCCAGGGGAGCAATATTGTGCTTTGTTTGGTTGGTGGTAGGAGTTTGTTTAAGTCCGCCTGGCTAGCTACCACAATATTAGAGATCTTAGAGGTTAGATAGCCAGTTCCTCAGTTTGTTGAGGATTCCGGGTGAAGTGCGCCTCCACCTTCGGCCTTATTTCAACTTGTAACCAGGTTAAATAAAAAAAAACTGTCCAACTGATAACAGTTCTAAGCCGAATCCTGAAATGTTTGATGACGCAACGTAGACGAGCACAAACCCTCAGCACTTCATCAAATCAGTCCATCCAGGTCCGTCCTATACAAATCGAGGACAGGGTTTTTCTGACGCTCTTATAAATCAGGGGTATGCGATACCGACCACAGACCATCAACTTGATAAATGCATGTAACGCGACCGCGCAGCGCCAGGGCTGTCACACACTGAAATGAAATTAAATGCATAGAAAGAAAAAGGAAATAAAAATACTTTATTGCACTTCAAAATAAAAGTGTACTACAAAAAAAAATTACAAAGAAATCTTATCATATAGAAGCAATTTCTTCCAGACAACCTTTGGAAGTAAAGGATTTTATGGCTAAAGAGGTGGTTGGTGGTGCACATATTAATACATGTTTAGCTAAATTTACTATACATAATAGACTGCTTTTAGGAGCTATACCAATATGCTATTTTGATGTAATTGAAAATAATTACCAACGGTTACTAAAATTGTACATGCTCAGCTGATTGCGCAACCAAATTATAGGTAAAATACGTAATAAGAGCACAGAACTATCAAGCTCAGTCTGTAACCATAACAACACATCAATTTCAATTGTTGTCTTGCGACTTTAAGAGGTAAGATAGACAGACACTTCCACCTTCAGACTTATCATAGCTTGAAAACAGGTGAGATGAAGGCCAAGAGCTTCCCCGTAGTACAATATATGAAAAAATCTTATCATAAAAGTATTTGACCTGGATTTGTATCGTTCCCATGATCCTGTGGTCATGTAATTAATTATCTACCTGCAGATGCCACCTGGAAAATGTTTTTTAATTTTACGTACCTATGGGCAGAGTGCGATGCTGCTTGTAAATTAACTAGAAAATCTTCGTCACTCATTATCATTTCAGGCAATATACGTCCACTGCTGAACCTTTCCCAACCGCCACCACAAACAACAAGTATGAGCTGCCTCTAACCTTCGAATTCCTGCGACCGCTACAATATCGTCGGTTCAACTAGACAATGTTTTGTTGAGAGTTTGTATTTTTTTTATTGTACGACGGGGAAGCGCTTGGCCTTCATCTCACCTGGTAACAAGTTAAGATAAGGCCGAAGGTGGAGGCGCAGTTCACCCGGAATCCTCAACAAACTGAGGAACTGGCTATCTTACCTCTGAATGTCGGAACACAACAATTTTAGAATTGTTATTATGGCGACAGAATCAGGTAAGATGATGGTAGATAGCCAGGCGGACTTCAACAAAGTCCTATCACCAACCAAACCAAGCACAATATATTGTACTCCCCATGGGGATCGAACCCGGATTTAATGTTATATAATTCGTCCATACTTCCATTTATATTATATAGTCGAAAGTGTCGCTGTTATGGTTTGTAATGTTTTCGGCTAAAAGGCGGGACGGATTTTGATAAAATTCAGCAAGGATAGATTGTATCCTAAGGATGTGTAAGGAACAAAAACTACCTTTTATCCGGTCATACGGGTAAAACCGCAGCCGGAAGGTTTGATATTATGTATCACGATAAAAAATATAGAGTGGCAGCCCTAGCCTTTGCTAAAATATTAAACTAACTGCAGATAAAAAGCTACGCACTCCTTATTTGAAGCCGGTGAGCTATCATAGCGATAATTCATCTTATTTTATCTTTCGATTTCCTCTAATGTTGGGGTGAGTGCAAATGATTTTGATAAATCATGCTACATCAACAATTTTCGTAAAAATTGGCCTTGCACTGTATTGTGATCAATAAAATTGCCAACACTAAACCATTGAATTTATCTAGCAATTGAAATGATTACTGCCAAGTGATTTTAATCAAACGCTTTTAGCCTTATGTGAATTGTTTATTAATCAAAACTTATTTTGCCCTAACCGATAATTTTAGAACAATTAATGGAAAATTGCAATGCAAATAAGTAACATAGCCAGGTCAACGAAAATAATTGAAATAAAAATACTTTACTGAACACCTTCTTATAAAACTGCATAACTGAAAATATGTATATGAGTCAATACATATTATAATGGGCCTAATATCGCTTCGAAACAATTTCTTCTAGACAGCTTTCGGACGGAGATCAATTTATTATATTTCTATTTTATTGAAGTATTTTAGAAAAAACTGACAGCTTGATTATAAATTAATACTAGTTTACTTAGGGCTAATAAGGCTTCGAAAAGTAAGTGCTAAATAGGTGTACAAATTTATAGGGGACTCGTTGAATTGACTAAAGACATAATAATATAACCAATCAACCAGCTGCATTACAAAGTTATCGAGTCTCACCATTGATTCAAAATAACATCTTCCAGACAGACTCTCGTGATTCCGTATTCATTCCAATACCGAGCTCAATTCCGATGCCAGCTCGCTGGGGAATTCAGAGTATTAGCCGAAGTCCAAAGGTCCAAGACTTTCATTCTGAATTAGCTGGGTATTATTCGTATTTCAACGTCAAGTGAAACTTTATCGAGCAATTTTTTAAAGTAATATTATTATATTCCTGTGGATTAAAATATAAAAATATTTTTTCATATATACCTCTACATTTATTCAGTCAGGTAAAACTGCTAAACTAGTTATATTGACAGCATATATGTATAACATATAGGTATGTATTTACATCAGTAGGTATTTAGTTTACACAAAAAAAACTAACTTTTTTAATTCAATTTGTTTCCTGAAAAACATGTTTTAGTTGTCAAAAATGGATTTTTTTAAAGTTTGACCTAATTGGGTAGAGTTAAATCAGTTTAAAGAGCTGGTATTTTGTGTTACCATCAGATGATCAGCAAATTCTGTCTTTGATAGATTTTCTATCACATGAACATTTTCTGTTTTCAGAGAAAGAATATTCGAGATTGTTCTCTGCATTTGAAACGCTGTGACATAAATTTTAGTACAAGGATGCGTTATTCAACTGCGTTAATTCGAACATGGAAAAATACATAGATCCCGGGACAAAGAAACTTCAGGACAAACGAGGAAGCCATCATTTCAAATTGATCGACGCGGGAACATTAGAAGCAGAGCCAGTACCAAACAAGAGACTTTTTTATTTATTCCATGCCCCCTACGCAGCAGACTGTTAACCCTTCATGTTTGTTAGCAAAGAGCCATCCATGTAGGGCGTTATCAGGTGTGCCCAAACTGTGGCCGTGTCGAATAAAACCTCTTTTTGGGACTAGTCCTAAAATGTGCGGCCAAAAATCTCTCTTTGCTTAGCAAATTTTTGCGGGTTTAGGTAAAATACTTTGCCGTGGTGGCTTCGGAAATAATTTGGGGATTACAGTGATTGTAAGAGGCAACTTTAGTTGTAATTCTTTAGAATTACACATGGAGAATTATGCAGCAGTTTCCAACATCAAACTCCAATAACCAGCCCATCCGCTAAATCTGGTCCGCTGAGTCTGGTTATCTGGTATAGCAAATCCACTCATGGAGGAAGACCTACATCAGATCTACAGTGGATTTTTCAGGCTGATACTGATAATAATGTTAAACATTTATGGTAGGTACTTCGTTACATAATTATCTTTTTGTTGTTCAAATTATATTTCAACGAGAAAATTATCAAGACAGATCGATGTAAACCGTAAAATACTTACTAGAGTTATCATATCATTTCATGATCAGAAGCTTAACAAAGAGTAATAACATAAATAACTAAGTGTAGTAGAGTTCCTTGTAAAAGGGCTATACCGGGGAAGTACTACCACCATACCTATTTCGGTCACAGAGTAGTATTGCTGTGTTCCGGTTTAAAGGGTATGGTTCCCGGTACACGAGGCTTAATACCTCAAATTGACGGGCACAATGCAGTGCCGCGTTGGTCATGTTCTTTGTGGATGTGACCTACGCAGTAAGGCTTTGTTATAGACAAGAAATGCAGTTAACATTACGTGGGTTCATTGCATGTTCCGTCACCAAGAAGTAAATAAAAAAAAAGATTACATAATAGCTCAGTACCTATGTTATAAAAATTCTTATAATAATAATTAATATAATAAATTGATCAGGTAACTCTGATAGAGGTTCTCAAATTTAGGGATCTTTCAGATGCTTTTCATTGCAAACAAAACGTAAACGTTTATGAAGAAGGTGAAATAAAGGGGGCGCTCAAAAAGGTCGTAAATATTTATGACATGTTTTGCATACCTATTGATTTTGAACGCATGCGTTTAAAATCGAAAAAGGCATTCGTTAGTTACGCATCAGTTTTCATTTTTAAGGATCTGTGTCCAAATGATGTTGACTGGACCCTAAGCCTATGCTGTATGTGTATCTATTAGTCTATCCTACCTTTAAACGGCTGTATTAAGTAGCTGGCTTACATTTTCATCTGTCAAATGTTAAAAAAAAACATTCAAATGGCACTCCTCCCATTCCCGAAACAAGTAACGTAGTTTTTTTTATATATTTATCGTAAAAAGATTATTAAGAATGATATTAGAATGTTGACCCAAACAACTAAATCAATAGTAGTGGGGTGATGTTTAATCGGTAATCGGAAAAAATAATCTCTGTGTGTATCTGTGGTGCGCTCCGTTTTGATAAACGCAATAACAATGAAAATGTATGAAAAAGAGTGTGTGTACCGAAAAACTCTTTTCCAGACATTTTGGATTTTATTCGTTTTTTAGAAAAAGTGACGCACCGCAGACACAGATCATCCCTATCCGATTATACCTGCAAAAAATCTTTTGAATCAGACTTGCCATTTCGAAATGAAAATGGAACTAAGTTTTAATGGGAAAATGAGACTACTGGGCGTTTTCAGCTTTGAATTTGCCGCCCGGTCAGTCGCAAAAATCATGATTACTGTGTTGCGTACTTCAGTTACAAGAGTCACGGTCCGTGGTCACATTTTCCTGTTACTAACCCGCATAAATAAACAAATCCTACAGACCATTATAGACAATGAATGATTTATTACAACATAGGTATCACAGGGAATTTATATTTGTAACAGGAAACTGATATACAAGTGGTATTGCCATGGTATCCTTACCTTACCTTATGGTACCTTCTTGTGTAACTAATTATAACAGTCTGCTCCATATAAGTTGTCTGAGAGATTATTCTTCAATATTAACCTGATAATTTAGCTGGGCTGTATTAAGGTACGATGGGACTGGCATGCCATTTTTGGCAAAAGTCACTAATAAAAAAAAAAAACAATGAAAACAGAAACATATTATCTTGTAACGAATTTGCTAAATTTCTTTGAAAAAAATAATCCTATTTACCCCGGTGGTATGATGATTTTTGTTGCCCGGAGTGGAGAACTATCGGTCCCGGCGGGTGCTAAGTCGAGGGAGACGGTTTGAAGCAACTGGCTCGATGGGGGCCAAGTCAAGAGCAACGGTTTACTATTTCGCGTCCTTTTAGGCCCTTTTTTTTCGATTAGTAGAATCGGACAATGTTGGACAAACATCTGTGTGATGAATATAGATATTTGCTCTGTGTTTGAGTGTTATAATTATATCATGAGTATAAAACAAAAAAATATAATACTGATACCTATAAGTATCAGTAGGCTTTGTTAATCTTTTGCAATTATAAAAAACATTATTTTCAAACGAAAACTCGGGTGTTTATCGCTTATTTTACTCATACGACTGGTGTAACCCCGCCGAAACGTCTGGAGAAATAGAGGTAAAATAAAAATACGCGAAAAATACCCGTTTCTTCGTATCAACATAATATATAAGAAAATTAATATCTCAATTAACTTATTCTCAATTAACTATTAATATCTAATCAGCCCACAAACGTCCACAGCAGACCATAAGCCTCCCCAATTGACGCTACAAATAGACATCCTGAGCCTCCATCCATCGACTCTCCACAGTCATCACAGGGTCTTCCTACACTCCGTTTCGCATTTAATCCCCGGTATATCGTAGCTAGTGCTTTGTTCAATTTGCGGCAAGAACTGACTGTGTAGTGTATGATATAAAAAATGTAACAATAAGCAATCTCGTCTCCTGCCAATGGCAACTGTTCCGAAACTTCAAATGAAGATGATGACACTCCAGAAAATTCAGTCATGATAGACACAAGCACCGTTCACAATCAAAAGTTGAACGTTAACCCTTCATTTACAGTTATGAAGTGCTCACACTCCACACAGCAAAGTGAATTCATTTAGAAAACTGTCACAAAACTCCGAGTTACAATCATCAAAACGTTGTCAAAGAACAAAGAGGGCTGGCAGATACAGTCTTTCATACCCGCAGCCTAGCTGAGTGAGGCCTAGCAGCGTGCGGAACACCAGACTCTTTTGTCGTGTGGTTTCGTCATCACGGTTTTCAAACTTGGCACAATGTGATTGGAATTTGTGTGGTCTCGGAACTCTAAATTCATTCATTTTACTAGCTATTCTCGTTCTAGCAACTACAAAATAACAACTATAAAATATATTTTTACTTGAGAATTCCTAAAATATAATAAAAACGCGTTCAATTACTACCTTCAATTACTATCTTGGGCACGCTTCCGTCTGGTACTGGTCTGGAACAGTTGAGTTACCTATAGGCCGTTTGTAACGGTCATCTGACTTTTCTTTTCCTTTGGATTCCTTTGTACATAGTTAGTTTAATTGTACTTTTTATTGAATAAATGATGTAGTAACAAACATAAAAAAAATACTACCGATATGACTAGATAATCAGACAAGGACTGGTTGGTAGGACTTGTTTTAAGTCCGCCTGGCTAGCTTCTACCACGTTACCTAATTCTGTCGCCTAAACGAAGATTTTAAATGGTGGTGTTCCGGCATTTAGAGGTGAGATAGCCGGTGCCTCAGTATTTTAAGGATTCCGGATGAAGTGCGCTTCATCTTCAGCCTAAAAATAGTTTGACATCAGATAAGATGAAGGACAAGCGTTTCCTCATCGTACAAAGTCAGATAAGACTTCTAGAAACATTGTTTTTTTTTTCTTTTTCAATCTTTATAGCTAGTAAGTTAAAACAATATTTTCTGTAGTTCCAATTTCACCCGCCATTTTGGTTTTACATCTTGGGAGTCCTTAAGAGTCAGAAGAGTATTTCTATATATTGCGCGCATATTAAAGTGTTACATATGCTCTTTCAAATTACCCACTTCCAAGATTGGTTGATTAACCGTTAAATCCGTTATTAGACCCTAATAATATGACAGCGTTCATATTTACGAAAGTTGAATTGAATTAGGCTTGTGTATTTTCATTTCATAATACCGATCTATACCGTAATCTAACCGACCCCGTAGTTACGCAAGAAACCGGAAACCAACTTCATTTTGACAACTGATTTTTTGATAACACTTTATATTTTTATAAGAAATGAGTAACTCTTGACGCTTGGCTTGTCTGGGCATTAGAAGGCGAGGATGAAGATATGATGGAACGAGTTTTGATAAATAAATTACATTCATTTGTTTAGAGTATAAAAACTCATATAGGTTTAAAACATACAAATGTTTTTTTATTGTCCGACGAGGAAGCGCTTGGCCTTCATCTCACTAGGTAACATGTTGAGATAAGGCCGAAGATGGAGGCGCACTCCACCTGGAATCCTCAACAAACTGAGGATATTTTAATAAAACTCACTGTAAATAATACAAGTGAGGTTTACGCATACTCAATTTTGGTCAGAAGTATCTGTCAAAATCTGTCGTAATAAATAGAAACAGATGTTTGTTAGTTCAGCGCCGTAAGCTTTTTTCTGTGTAAATGCATCGCAAACAAGGAACCATCTTTATTCGCTTCGAAAGCTCTTGAACGCTCTTGAACGAAACTGGGGTTTATTAGTGCATAATAGAATCATGCACGTGAATAATTTCTATATGAGTTTCGTCTGGAGTTCTATAGGGTTAAATAGCGACTGCTTATACAATTTGCATTGCTTTATTTTTTGTTTCATTTAAAGCCGGCTGCAGAAATGAACCGGTTAGCTGTTTGAGAAGGTAAATAACAATACTAAGTCCATTAATAGTAATTTGTTGACCGGATTGCCAAGCGAGACTACGGTTTGTGATATTTAAACGTCTCTAGGCTTTTATGACACTCCATCGTCACATATTTTTTTTAGCTAGGAAAGCATACGGGTAAAAATAAAAATCACAGCCCATTTTAATTGAAATATAGCCAAATGGTGTAGAACAAACCTCCGGCCGGGAAATTATTTTTACTACCGGTCTATAAATTCCGATGGCGATATAGCAGTTTTCGATTAACTGGAACATGGTTGGATTAGGAAAAATACCATTTTCAATTAACGCTCGCTTGTTTCACGCCGGCCACGTATCCTGGGCTACGACTGCAAGCTGGCCAATACTATTGCACTTGTTATTAACCGACTTCAAAAAAAGGAGGAGGTTCTCAATTCGGGTATGTGTTTTTTTTTTGTTTGTTTGTTACCTGATTTCTCCGCTAATTCGAAATAGATTTTGATGATTCTTGTTCCGTTTTACGTTGTGGTAGGCCATACTTGCGAGGTGGTCCCATAGAAATTTTATCAAAATCGGTTCTGTAGTTTGGTTTTTATATCAAAATAACTGGAAAATATATGTCATCCAAGTAAACGATATTACGTATTCTGCTTTCCTGTGGTGTTTACGGTCACTAGAGTAGACCTTTTGAACCACTTACCGTCCAGTATCATCACGATCATCATCATCATCATAATCAGGGTTTTGCCATAATCACCACGCTTGGCATGATGTTGATCGCAGTAATATTGTAGTAGCAGTAAGTGGAATTGACGCATTCTGGCTATAAATGCTGCATACATGTATCATCATCATCATTACAGCCCATAAAAGTCAACTGTATATGACATGGGCCTCCCCCAATGCTAAAGAAAGCAATGGAGGGTTTTGCCATCATACTCACGCTTGGCAGGCGTGTTGGTGATCGATGAATCTTTAACGACTACTACTGCATTACCTCAGAACTCCGTTATTACTCAACCGATTTGGAAAATATATTTTCATACAAAAAATAACGTATTATTGCACCCTCACACGACTCTTAAATAGTGTGTCGGAGACGTCGTGGTGTCATAGGTTTTACAACAAAAAACGAAAAGCTAAAAATAAACTCTTTTTGGAAAAAAATGGAACCGACTTCACCACTTAAAACGTACAAATAACTCTTAGGGTAAGTTCATATAATTTGAAGGTGGTGCCATACAATAAACATGTTGTTGTGCTTGGCAATTCGGCATCATCATCATAGAGCATCTGGTAATCATTTAAACTATAGCATTCGTTATTTGATGAAAACCAATGAGTGATAACGATCTCGATATCTCGAGACGGTACATATAACATTCGACTTAATTAGTCATAAGTTTTTATAGATCGAAAAGACAGTTTTTTTTTAATGATGGGTTGGTTTTTGACTTCTAGGCAGATATACAGATACCAGATACCAACATGAGCTGTACGCAACTGTTTGCATAAAAATTGAAATTCTCACGTGCCACAGTAACATCCGGGAGCTATACCCACCTTCCGTATAGGTAGTTGAGAATTGGCCAGCGACAGTCTACAGCACGACTGCTAAATTGCACAAAACGCTTGGTGTTTCCCTACTATTTGCAAACACAGCGTTTTTTGGCAGGAGAGCCTTAATTGTTTTTCTTTTGCTGCTAAGTGGAGTGGTTTTGTTTGAGTTAGTATTTCAGCGGGTAATGCTTTCAGCTTAATGCTAAACTGTCGGGGTTTACGTTATCCAGCGTTCAGACATTGTAAAGCAATGCGGCTTGTGGATGTTTTATGTTAAAGCATTAGGTGGGATCACAGTGAAATCGCTAAATATATGTGCTTGGGTGTTATAATGTATGATAAGTACGTATTTACAAAAAGTAAGCAAGTATGTTATCCGTAATCTAGTTCTCATATTATAAGCTTTGCTTAGGTCCTGAACGATTTATATATATCAACTCTTAGAATCTGCTGATCTCATCATTTCAGCCCTCACACACACACAGCAATCTTGGGTGACTTGAATTATTCAATTAAAAGTTATTTTATTGATTCCGATGAGTTAGCTCTTGATCTCACTTGCCTGGGCAGAGCTGGTCTACAATACACCGAATCTTCCCGGAAACTGCCTATTAACTCTCTTTTTCTACTCGGTGACGACACTACATCATACCACGTTTAACCGCCTCCAAGGCCTCAGAGGTCCCGGGTTCGATCCCCAGTACAATATTGTGCTTGGTTTGGTTGGTGGTAGGACTTTGTTTAAGTCCGCCTGGCTAGCTACCAATATCTTACCTAGCTCTGTCGCCATAACAACAATTCTAAAATGTATGTGTTTCGGCATTCAGTAAGATAGCCAGTTCCTCAGAGCTTTGAGAATTCCGGGTGAAGTGCACTTCAACCTTCGGCTTTATCATAACTTGTAAACCAGGCGAGATGAAGGCCAAGAGCTTCCCCGCTGTATAATCAAAATAAAAACATATAGATGGCTTTACCATGAATTCGCATATTCACACCCATCACTATCAAATGGGTATTCAATCTTGAAAAGTAAAAGGACGACACAGAAAGAGCATTATCTCCATACGGGGAGCGAAAAGGCGAATCGAAGTAAGGGAACCAACATGTGTACAATTGGCACTATATGTATTTTCTACGCTACAGAAGGGAGAGTAATCGTTTTCCTGCACTCCGCACTTTTGCAAGGGACTGCCGATGAGGTAACTGGGAATTTTCGTATTTATGGTTTTCCATATTATTCACTGGTTTTATATTATTTATTGTTCTAAAATTGGCATAGTACTCCTGTAGTCAATATGTACATTTCATCAATCATCGCGTTTTCCTGTTTTTTATCCCATATTAAGTGGGGACGGCATACCTAATATGTTTATATGCATTATTCTCTATCGGACGTAATCTCATCATTCACTCCTATCTCGTCCAAATCATTCATTCATAGTCATTTATAGTAATTTATTATCATTTGTAGTAATTTATAGTCATTTGTAGTAATTTATTGTCATTTATAGTAATTTATTCATAAATTGACTTTATACGTCCAAAATAATATACAAAACTACTATCTCTCAACTTATTTTTTAGAAATTATATGTATACCTAGTACATTACTTTTTATTGTGCATATGACTTCGGATTCTTTACGGACGGGGAGGTACTTGGCCTTCATCTCACCTTAGGAAGCGCACTTTACAAAGAATCCTCAACGGGCTGAGGAGCTGGAGGAGGTAAGATAGCCAGTTCCTCAGACACAACAAGTCTATAATTGTTGTTATATTATACTTTTTAGGGTTTCATACCCAAAGGGTGCCAATAGAACCCTATTACTAAGCCTCCGCCTCCGTTGTCCGTCTGTCTGTTTGTCATCGGTTGTATCACATGAACCGTAATCGGTAGTAAAAACTTCACAGTATGTGTGTCTAATGCCGCTGTAACAACAAAATAGTAAAAAAAAAGGAATACTAAACTAGAAACGTGATTTTAGTCTTGAAATGTAGGTTGGAGCGTCCACTCATGGCCGGTATTAAAGGACCTATTTGTAAACCGTACTAAAATATTCATACCTAGTAATATTTGACTACCATAACTTACAATAGTTGTACCCTATAATAAAGTTATACCAACCAACAAAATATCATTTATAACTTGTAAAGCAATGCAGAGTTGTGTCACACAAACTGGAATTACTTGAGCGAAAGGACGCAAGGACGTCTAGTTGTATTCGAGTTTGGAAGGCCGTTGACTGTACTTCATAACAATCATACATGATATATAGGTACTGAACTGATTATTCGAAACGAATCGCGTGGTACCTTTTAATATTCCCGACAGTCTGAACTGAGTTGCAATTGCAACAGCTGTTTTATATTGACGGTTCTACTAGCTTCTCTGTTACAGAAAAGACTATGTTCAGAGTTTCTCTGAGTGATAAGATCCGAAACGAATATATTCGTCAGAGAACCAATGTCCCCGACATAGCTCTGGCTGGGTGAGCAAGCTGAAGTCGTAGTGGGCCGGTCATATTTGCCGAAGAGCCTACCATCACTGGAGTAAGCGTGTTCTACTTAGCGAGACATAGCGTTGGACCATACAGCAATTTGCGATTAGTATTTAACAAGAGGTATTAAATGTACAAAATGTTTTTTTTTTATTGTACGCCGGGGATGTGCCTAATAATGTGCCGCAAATCTCACCAGATTTTCAAGTTATGATAACGCCGAAGGTGGAAGCGCACTTCACCCAAAATCCTTAACAAACTGAGGAGCTGGCTATCTTACCTCTAAATGCCGGAACACAACAATTTTAAGAATTGTTACTATGGCGACAGAATTAGGTAAGATGATGGTAGCTAGCCAGGCGGACTTAAACAAAATCCTACCCCCAACCAAACCAAGCACAATGTTGCTCCCCTGGGGATCGAACCTCTGGATCGGAAATCGGTGTGGACCACTAGACCACAGAGGTTATAATAAATAATAATGTTATAAATACATTGCGGGTGTAATTACGAAATAAGAAAGAGTGATGAACGAGAAGTGAACAATGGGTACTAGTATCCACGGGCACATTTATTTATAGTACACCTGGGTATTCCACGGGTACAATTAATTATATACCTATAGAACACGAGAGTAGACCACGGGTAAGAAAGGTACGGCGCCATGGAGCGATGAATTGCGCAAGGTGGCTGGCACAAATTGTATGAGAGATGAGGACCGAAAGACGAATAGTGGCGAGACTCTCAAGTCTCCTATGTCCAGCAGTGAAGCAAAACCAAGCACAATATTGTACTCCCCCTGGCGATCAAACTCGGGACCTCTAGATCTGACACCTGAAGGCAAACCACTTCACCACAGAGGCGGTTAAAAATATTTGATTATGCCTACAAAATGTATTTTGAAACAGATATGCTATCTCTAAATGAGTGACAAAATTATTACTGTAACAGGGGAGCAAAAATCCACGTCGCTCCGAGATTTTCTAAAGTACTCAAAGCAATAAGGCTTTCATTAAAATGTTGGGTTTAATAAGCAAAATAAATACAAAGAGTTATGAATTTACCCATATGTGTGCTATGCATACGTCAAAACCGCCTAGCAATAGCATACATGTAAACATAAAATACTTTCTCTATCATAATAAGTAAGCAAAAGAATGGCGGTGTTTACATAACGCGTGCCAAGACTGTTTGTCCAACTGATTAGTTTACCACCACTGATCAATACACATACATATATATAATACATCTACGAATCAAATGTAATCAAGGCTAAAGGAAATGCTCGTTATGAATCACACGAACACACAAATAATATTAAACTCTAAAATTAAAATATCAAAGCAAAATCTGAGTCATACAAAGTCTCGCGAAAATTTTACTTGCTTCCAGACTGATTTCATTACCGCCTACGTAAATATCTGATACGAAAAATGCTAAACACATTTGAAACTGAACATTGAAATAAACTAATATGTATTTAAAAATTGTACACCGAAAGTCACTTCTCTTAAATTTTTCGTATTTTAAAACAGTAAAAGATATTCAGATCCTCAGAATGATTTTCGCTATCCAGACGCACTTGGCAGAAAATTGATAGAACCCTGTTGTGGGCCGCGCTCCGTTTGCTCAGGTGGCGACGGTAACTTATTTGTTTTAACCTCTATGAAATAAATTCGAGCTTATATTACATAGTACTAGAGTTCAATTTAAATAAACTGAATAGAAGAAGCCAAGAAATGCACAGACATAAGTACAAAATGTTCACAGAATCGAGAAATAAATAACTTTTGCAACCTGGAGACTGCACTCTAACGAATTCTAAATATGGAATTGGTTTATTCACTACTTTTATAAAGATCGCCTTTGGATTGATTTGCATTGAATATATTGCGGGTATTTTATTTTCGTTATTGAATGAATCAGTTACTGACATAGCTCTGAATTAGCTAGCTGAAATGGCTCGCACAACCGATATTCGGAAAACGCGAAACGGAGTGTCAGAAGATCCCGAAGCCTTTACTTTTTTTTTTTTATCCTACTAGGAGACGGGACAAGCAAGTAGCGCACCTGGTGTTAAGTGTACTCTTGCCTATGACAAAGCCTTCCTGCATAGGTCACATCCACAAAGAACATAGCCTACACGGCACTGCATTGCGCCCGCCAACTTGAGGCATAAAGGTGTTAAGCCTCACGTAGCCGTTATTTCACCGGCAACCATACCCTTCAAACCGAAACACAGCAATGCTGCTTGGCGGCTGAAATAAGTATGGTGGTAGTAATTCTCCAGACAAGCCCTTTCACTAGGGGCTTCTACTACTCTTAAAAAAATTTGATACATTAGTTTTGTGAATTTTATGTTACACATAAAATTATTCTTAAATAATTATAGGCTTTAAAACTGTATAGCTGTTTAAGGACGTGTGTAGTTTAATGATTTTTTTTTTTATTGTTTAACGGGGAAGCGCTTGGCCTTCTTTTAGGGATTGTAGTTGTTGTAACAGAATTAGGTAAGTAGGTGGTAGCAGGCCGACTTCAACCAACTCTTACCAAGCACAATATTGTACCATTGTTTCCCCTGGGGATCCAACCCGGGACCTCTGGATCAAATATCGGTGAGCAAATCACTAGACCACAGAAGCTGTTTCAAATTATACACAACACAGCCAAGAAAAAATATAAAACATAGTTGTAATAAGGCTAAATAAATGACATATGATTTCATATTCAAATTTATTTCAGGCTATTAATGCATTTAGTGCAAAGCCAAATGTACTAAATTGAATATTATCTTGTAATAAGGCCAAATAAATGGATTCTGAAATCATATTCAAATTCATTTCAGGCTATCAACGATTCAGCGCACAGCCAAATGTACAAAATTGAATCTAAGAGCTCCTTGTGATTCTTCACGCATCACGTGATACGTCCGTGTAACGAAGACAAATCCAAGTTTAGTGACTTGAGTGGCATGTTTCGAATGGTCACCCCAAGACACTAGACAGAAAGCCATTAACTTAAGATAGTGGCATTTATCCGTTGTCCCTACCTTCAAGGTTCGTGAGGTGAAAGGACACTCGAATTTATAATCCTTAGATGATCTGATTTTGCGACGTCTCTTTTTTTTGTATGTCCTTTTCTATGATCACCTAAACTTCCCTCGTGATACAATACTTGTGATTTATGCAACTTATTAGAAGAACAGGATGCACCATGAAGTCCGGGGCGAGATTGACCCAAATGCGGCGAGGGTAGATGGTTTGATAACATAAAAACTTTGAACAGCTGTATCTCCTTAACTATGCGTCGTAGATCCCTCAAACTTTACATACTGTCAAATCTAAGAATATTTTTGGTCCAACGTATTTGTTTTTTCATGACCTTTGGTCTTTCTTGTTTTACATGAAATAGTGGGGGAAAATAGCAATAGCCTCTGGACCTCAAAACTTGCATATGCAAGGATGAGGTTAAGATGAAGCAAGCTTGCCCAGAATTCTTTCTCACGCACCAACAGCTTGGTCTTGGACTTTGGTAGAAGGGCGGTTCCTTGCAAGTCCTATCACCTCCATTAGGATCATTTAGCCATACCTACTAGCAAAAGCCAGCGATCCAGTTGCTTCCTCCAGCACGAATATTTCCCTACAGCGTTCAGATCAACAGTAATACAATCGTGCTTTCTTTAAAGCAGTCTTTCTGAATCATGCATAACCTGCAACGGAAATACATATTTTCTTTAAATAAATATACGCCAACCTTCTTGACAACATCTGCTGCGATTTGAATACCTATGCAAATGTATGCTCTGTCTGCATTTCGTCGCGTTTCAAGCATGTTTGTTTTTACATGAAAACTCATGCGAATTTTTCATACACTCGTTCCTTTAGAATTGTTGATCTGATTTGAGGGTATAACAGATAACTGTTGTCTGATTATATGGATATAAATTGTTATCAAAGATATGCCTACAAATGAAGACATTTTCATTCATTTGAAATTAGCATGTCATCATGAACAGATATTTTTTGATATGCTTATTTCAAATAAGTAAATTCATTTGGAATAAGCTTATCATCATGAACAATAAGTTAGCATACTTCGCAATCCCACTTTAATTTATTTTTTCATTCACAAACATATATTTTTTTAAATAAACTAACTATGTGCAAAGGTTACCTAAGGACCGTTACAAACGGTCTATAGGTAACTCAACTGTTCTAGATCAGTACCAGACGGAAGCGTGCCCGAGACATTGGCTACATTGCCACGCTGAATTGCTATGCTTATTCACCTAAAGGCCTAAATATGAGCCAGCCCTTGGGTCACATGTCGCCTCAATCAAAAGCCCCGCAAGATTTTGGAAAACCTTCATTGTTTTTTTATAAATAATGGGTTAGCTCTTGACCTAAGGCTCTAGGCTGAAGAAGGATGAGGTCTACGATAGAGAGATCATTTCTAGAAGACCTTTAAAGGACCTACCACCAGAATTGTAAGCATTCAACCATAACCGATATCAAGATACCGCAAACCCTCAAGACGAAAGTCTTTAATCAGTGTGTGTAACCAGTGATGACATACTGATCCGAGACGTGGTCGCCTTGTTGGCCTTGAATAAGTCCAAAGTGGCACAGCGAGCTATGGAGAGAGTTATGCTTGGAATTTTACTACGTGATAGAATTCGGAATGTGGATATACGTAGGAGAACCAAAGGTGCTGACATAGGTCTCAGAATCGGCAAGCTGAAGTGGCAGAGGACAGGCCACATAGCCCGCAGAACACATAACAGCTGGGGAGCAAAGGTTCTCGCATGACGATCACGATTAATCGCAGAACGGAGTGTGGAAAGACCCCCACTCGATGGACCAACGACATTGTGGTTGTCGCGGGGAGTCGATGGATAAAGGCGGCTAAGGATCGCTATTTGTGGCGATTGGGGGAGGCCTATGTTCAGCAGTGGAAGTATGTGGGCTGAAATGAATGATGAACCATAACCATAACAGCATCCAGCGATTTCGTTTCCCGGAGTAGACCACTAGGAAGAATTACCAACGACCAACTTGTTTAGTTTCTATTTATTTTCATTTCTTTTTAACCGACTTCAAAAAAGGGAAGGTTCTCAAATCGGATGTGTTTTTTTTTAACATGGGTTAGATATTTTGTGATGTATTTAAAATTTTGTTGTTAATTATAAGTATTTAAATTAATGTTTGTTTTTTTACTTTATTATACCGTTTGGCTATTAGCTATCCTTTATATCCAAATGTTGCCTGGAAAAGATAACTTTTGGCGATAATGCCGCCCATTTTACCCAGTTTAAGTGTTTTTCTTGCTTGTCTGTTTACTTTTGTTTTTTGGTGTACAATAAAAAGTTTATCTATCTATCTATTTAACCATAGTGATATGAATAAAGACACATTTATTACATACACACACAAACGCTACGCAAAGCTTAAGATCCGTAGGGTAATCAAGTAGGTACCTACCCATCATTTATTTTCAGCTATGCGTGTTTCAGTTGCGTGCCTAGTGCTCAAGAGCCTTCTTGTATGCAAATTACTTTTTAAGGCATAAACTCTGCCTACGTATTTTTACTCATGTGCTGTTACTACTGGAAGCAAAGCTATGAACCGACTCAACCTTAATCTTTATATTGATTTGACATTCGTCATTGGTAATTTAAAAAAAAACATGAAATAGGTACTTCGATTCTATTCTGACATTCGTATCTTCCTCAATTTATTCATAGGCTTTTGACCGAGCGAGCAAAGCGTCTCAGTTTCGAGATTGACCAAAAATGCTTTTGTCCGCTGTCGGTTTGTTCTCACCTACATGTGGCCTACTAACACATAATAAGACGCCACTCATTTCCGATGCAGATCAGTGTAGGTTTCTTAACTGGATCGCTCAATTCAAGCAACAAAAAAGCTGTATAGACGTCACGGTGGTACCATGACGTCTATACAGCTTTTTTGTTGCTTGAATTGAGCGATCCAGTTAAGAAACCACTTGAGTTAAGAAAGCGTTTGAATCGTTGAATAAACTAAATTTTGTCTCTGGTATGTTCTGAAATTAAATAAGCAGTTTCTTCGGCACGTTGCGGTTACTTGTTTATTTTCTTCATATTTTTTTTCGCATAAACTCTCAGCTGAATCGCTTGTTTAGAACTGAACCTGCAATGAAACGCTTATGTGACGTCGACGAAATAGCAATTCAGCTCAGTTTAGGTCGTCAATTAAATTGCAATAAGACTTCATAGTATGGCCCCAGGTCGCATTTTTCAACCGATTTTGATGAAAATTGGCACACATGTTACTTGATTTATTATTTTTTAAGTCGAACGCGATTATGTTCGGAAGTAGGCTAACTGGCACAATAGTGTTTGGCACGGTTGGCACTTTGCATTGGTTAATAGGATTTATTTATATTTCATTGGAAAATTTACAATAGTGTCTGAAATTATAATAATTCTATCCAATAAAACGACTTCGTTCGGAACATTTCAATAAAAACAAACTAGTGGTTCTGTAAGAACAGTAGACCTCGTGAGCCCTTATAATCGCTTTTACTTATTTGAATTGTGGTTGTTTGGATTTTCATAATTCCGACTGGGTCCTTGGTTTTTGTTACCAAAGTTTCTTTGATTACCATAATGTATGTTTTGCCTATTTAACGAATTGTGACCAAAATAAAAATAAATTTAAGCAGGTACACATCGACTACGTCGTATTAAACAACACAGTACAAAGCTATAATAGAACTTAGAGCCTATTAAGGCAGTCCCATGACTCAGTATAGAGCTCGCGAGGTCAAGGCTGTTCCCAGCTAGAAAACACAATGACTGTAAAATTAGCACGTAAACATTACTCATAGGTTAGCCCTATTCTATTCGTGAACCGCTAACCTTCTACCCTATACTTAAAACTATAAAGGTAGTTGATGACTGAGCAGAGTCATGTAAATGTCTTGAATAGCACATTCATCAAAGCCTTGGACTATTCGATTGAATGTATTTATTTTGAAAGTTCTTGGTTAATCGACTGGACCGGTCGATTAACACAGCCGGCGGATGTCGTAAAAGTTGACTACAGGTTCACATCAAATCAGATCAGAAGGATAGTATTTATTTGATGTAATAATGGAACGCCCTGGTCTTCGCAGCGACATCTAACGGGTCTAATTATAAATAACAAATAAATAAATAAATTACAGGACATTAATTTCACCCAGCGCCATCTAGCCCCAAACTAAGCATAGCTTGGAACTAGATTACGGATATAATACTTAAATACCTTTGTTTGTACATATTATGAATCTAAACAGTCTTGTAATTCTTGTAATTCTTCGTTGTACACATATATGTGATTTAAACATATCATAGGAGTTTTCCTATGTCATGTTTAAATCATACATGAACCTGCAGAGGCGAGCTTGACCCTTCTACCAGCAAACCTCTGAGAGAGAGCGAGAGGTGATACACTGAAAAGGTAAAAAAGTGTAAACGCTTGAATTAAAATAAAATTTTAATAGCCATTTGAAATATACATACATATATCAAAAGTTTTTTAAATTATCGCGATTATTACACACACACATTGTCAGTTTCTACCGTGTTACAACGGCCGTTGTAACACGGTCAAAACTGTCGGGAATATAAATGGTACGCGATGAAGACCCGTTTTTGTTATTAATTATATATCAAATGAATACAAACACATATATGTTTAATATCTACTAAGTATTTAATACATATTTATTAAAAAAACATTTTTTTAAATATTTTACACATACACATATAAATAATAGAATAATAATAAATATATACATATTAAGATGTCAAATCGAAACCACTCAAGAACAAAATATATCATCTTAATTGGTCCACCTGCTTAGGAGTACTTAGAATAAATTTCGTTTGGGAGGAAGCTCTGTCCAACAGTGGATATTATTTAGATGTTAATGATATGGGCCGCAAGATTATGGCCAGCACAAGTAAAAGGATTATTTAACTTATTATACGGTCTGGTAAAATATTACCCAAGAAATTGCAAAATCTTCCAATATCTGTATTTACGCTGTGTTACGATTGTCCAAGAAGATAGTAAATAGGCACCCTTGGGTAGGGTCGCTCCATCCAAAACTTAGTCTAGCATGTGTATGTTTCGATGTTCAAGAGTTGACCCATACAAAATTTAAAAAATGTACATTTCACTTTCCAAACTTGTAAAAACAGGGTAGGCTCTGCGACCGCGTTATCCGGAAATCAGGGACAACCGAAATAAAGTAGAAGCCTTCTTCAGCTTTCGTGCACGTGAATACCAGTGTTGAAATATATATTAAAATACTTGCTTTTGCCCGCGCCTTTGCCCAAGTAGTACTTACCCGGATAAATGTAGTCTATGATCTTACCCAGGATACAATCTATTTAAACGACAAATTTCATGCAAATACGTTTAGCCGTTTAGCCGTGAAAACGTAACAAACAAACCGATACTTTAAAATATATAAATTACTCTATTATAATACACTCCACCATTTCCTCGGTGATAGCATAATTTATTTGTTAGGAATACATTTTGTGCATCTAAAGAACGTCTCAAAAGTTGAATTATTTATCCCTTAAAGGTTGTTTTTTGAGACAAAGAGTAGCTTATGTTCTTCTCCCGAATGCAATACATTTTCTTATTAAAGTTCATCAAGATCCGTTCAGCCGCTTAGCCGTGAAAACGTAACAACCAAACAAACAAACAGACACAGACACTTTTGAATTTATAATTTTAGTATGGATATGTACAAATAATATTTGCCGTGTCGGTTGCGGCTTACTAGATGTCGTAAAAGCTGATTTAGGGATCTTAAGGGAAAAAGGTCAGCAGTTTCTTTCAGGAGTGGAAACAAATGGGCTGTTGATGTATATACAAATGCTATTTCGGTCTTCACAACTCAATCAAATCGATTAATGACACGTTCACCGCAACATGAAATGCCCCAATTTCAGGTATGACTCACAAGTCGCTGCGACCTTCAACCAATGCCTTTAGCTGTATCGATCCAATAAAGTAATGTACTACATTTAAACTTCCTTAACTATCTACTGAAGAAGATACGACTAAACATAAGTTCAATATAGAATTTCATATCTAAATTCAACAATTCTGTTTTAACATTTTAAAACACGGGTTTTACTCACGTACCTATACAATTATGTTGATGTAGGCACCCTGAATCCCACTCACCCTGATGATGATTCACCTGTTGAATCGAAACCGTTGGTGCCTACATCAACTTAATCGTATACGTGAGTAAAACCCGTGTTTTAAAATGTATAGTACTACTCACGCATGTTTTGAAAGTGATATAATTCAGTCTTTTAGAGAACTACGATTGAGCTACTTTCCCAGAATGTACTGGCTCCCCCGGGCGCCGATGAAACACAGCAAATCTCTAACCTGGTGTACCATACAGTTCCTACCACCTGTGTTGTGGTTATTTCGTTACCCGGAGTAGACCACTAGGACGTTGGTGTTAGGACTTTGTTTAAGTCCGCCTGGCTAGCTACCACCATCTCACCTAATTCTGTCGCCATAACAACAATTCTAAAAACTGTTGTTCTTCTGTGTTCCGGCATATAGAGGTAAGATTACCAGTTCCTCAGTTTGTTGAGGATTCCGGGTGAAGTGCGCCTCCACCTTCGGCCTAATCTCGATTTGTGTAACCAGGTGAGATGAAGGCCAAGTGTTTACCCGTCGTACAATGAAAAAAAAATATATATCACACATACGTACCCCAAAATCTACGTCACTTTTAAAGTTGCACAAAGCTTGCAACATCCTTTCCCAAGCTTTTATGATTCAATCTACACATTCATTGCTAAAAAATCTCAGTTCATCCGTTAAAATGCGTCATAGGCTTTCCTGCTACATGATGCCTTCAAAGTCCCCATTGATCATTATAAACTCGTCATTATGACACAATCACGTCCTATTCCAGTTAAAATGAGTAATGTGACGCCGTGTCCAATACCAAACACTACAGTCATCTGATTTGCAGAGCGTTTTCTAAACGTGTTGCTTTAAATAGAAATGGAAGTCTTTTCTTAGATCGCGCAGACATGGACTTAAATTAAACTCTGAATTCTTAACTGACTCATACGTAAGAAGAGTGAGTGTAGACTGAAAGGCATTATTTGATAGCACGTTTTTTGAGTTTTCGTGGACATATTGATAGGTAGCAACAATCGCTGTCGTGATCAGGACTTATCCATGCAATGTTTTTTCAGGGATACGTACCCTAAGGGTGCCAACAATAATTTATTAGCTATAAGCTATTGTAATGGATCATAAAAAAAAACTAGCCCGAAGTTCTTGCCTTTCTCCTTGTGTGCTGGTCGCGACTCCGAAAAGGCGGTAGATTTGACGTTTCAAAGTGATCCGAAAAAATCTTACTGAATATATATATTTAACTTAGATTTTGACTTGAAATTGTTAGGTACATATAATTTATTTATATTGCCGCTCTAACAGCAATTAGTAAAAATGTAATTATATAAAAAAAAATTAAAGATATAAGTATCAAAAAATAAATTATTGATGATGATAATATTTGATAGATAATATAGGAAATCTTTTTTGATTTGATAAATATAATTAAAAACGCAATTTTTCCCTTGAAATGTATGTCAGAACCCTCAATGCACTTGGCGGGTTTTATTTAATACAAAATAGTTTAGCGTCTAACTTCGAAACTTGCGTAAACAAGGATTCTTAAGGTCACATTTACATCACAAGTATTAGATCAAATCAGTACTAAAATGATGAATTGTTACATAAACAAAGCCCAAAATCTAATTGTCTGCCATCTCTTCAATAGAACTTTACTGTACGACTGATTTATTTCAACCCTACACATGAAACAATTTCTTTATGTATTCTTCATTGTGAATAGACGTGTGTTATGCCTACGCAGCAAAGATAAATTTCTAAAAAACACACATTCATCATCTGCAAGTCTGATCTCTTACAGGATCAGCGAGATTTATTATGCTTTATGATGTATCTGATATGTTCTTTTACCGATGTAAGCAATTCCAGTTATTGTTTTTACTCAACTGCCTCAGAAGGATGGTTATGTTTTTCAAGAGTATGTATGTTATAACGCGCTAGCTCTATATCTTGATAGATTTTGACGTGCGGGGTGTTGAGATGAATTATTGAATTCTTATTTTGAAGTGCGATTAAAAAAAAGGTTCATTGATAATGTTATGCCAATTTTAAATATATCATTATAATAAGCCATGACTATTCCACAGCTGGGAAAAGACTTCCCCCCCTCCGTCCAGACTGTCCTATCCTGAGCTGTCGTTAGTACTTATAGTTGTTCTGTGGCTGTACTTCTCCTCACCTCTCTCTTGAGGAACTGCTCTAGGTTGTCCTGCCATCTGCGTTTGAGTTTTTGGGCACAGCTCAGTGGTTCGGACTTTGTCTTAATATATAAATGGTTTTTACTTTAAGTGGCAGGTTTTCGTAAAAATTAGAAATTCAAGATTTTTTATTTTTTTTAGTGGTTTATTTATTTAGTTTTTTTCAATGGGACTCGAATAGCGACTAGAAAAATCATTTGATTACAGTCTGCTGTTAAACACACACTCACTTCTCTACACTCATCCTAGTTAGTAAAAATTGGCACGCTTATGCACTAAACAATAAAAAAACTTCTTGTACATAATCTAGGTCTTTAGTTTATACAGTCACCTACTTAATACTGAAAAAACGCAGACAAACGCAGCAACCGTCTTGTTCTTACGACTACTAGGGCTTCACATGAAGGTCTTTTCAATTTACTTGCCTTTGCATCAATATTGCAATGAAAAAACCATTGTGATAATATAATTTTAACAATTGACACTCTCTGTTTTGCTGGAAGAGAACTCGTTTCAGGGTTAAGATCGCATTTGCCATGCTCATATTTTTTTAAGAATATTTACAATGTAAGCTGTATTTTATGTGTGCAGTAGAGAATAAGGAGTAAAGAAGAATTACAAAAACAACAAAAGCTTGACTAGTAAACAGCTAATACCGTTCCTGTTATTATATAAAACATTCCTGTAATTGTTTTTGAGGCTATAAGCGCGCTAAGCCGATAACTGCTGGGGAGTTAAGATGCTCAGATGGCAACAACAATCAAAAGCTCATAGGAATATTGTAGAAGTGGAACTTCCAACGACACTGCCATAGATTGACGATATTTTGGCGGTCACGGGGTGTTGATTTTTTTATTGTACGACGGGGAAGCTGAAAGCTAAGCGTCATCTGACTTGATGTCAAGTTATTCGTAAAACAAAGATAAGTAAAAGCGCACTTTTTTATTGTGCGACGGCGAAGTACTTGGCCTTTGTCTCTCCAGATTTTCAAGTTATGATAAGGCCGAAAGTGGAAGCGCACTTCACCCAGAATCCTCAACAATCTAATGAACTGGCTGTCCCACCTTTTAATTGCCAACACAACAATTTTACACAACAATTTCAGAATTGTTTTTATGGCGACAGAATTAGAAAAAAAGTCTTACAACCAACCAAATCAAGCACAATATTATACTTCCCCTGGTGACTGAACCCAGGACCTCTGGATCTGATACTTTCTGATTAAGTACGCTTCCATCTCATACCTCACACACCTCGGCCTTGTCATAACTTGAAATCAGGTGAGATGAAAGGCAAAAAAATAAAAATGTGGCTATTGATAACAAGTTGTGGCGTCATTTGGACGAAGCCACTGTTCAGCAGTGGACAATAATGGGCCCGTGATTTGATACAAAATATTGTAATTTACAAAAAACACCAGAACCTGAAACCTTACTTAAACCGTGCATAATAATTATAGTGAAAAGCTCGGAAGTTCATTCCCATTATCTTGTGGAAATCGAAGCACCATCTATCGGATCTAACTGTGAATGTAAACTCAAAAGAACCACTCACACAAAAAACACCTAAAATCCAGCCTTGAGTCAAGTTCAAGCAAAAATGTTATATATATTCGAAATGTTGATATTATGCACAGTATGTATAGTGAAGGTACAAGAGGCATTACGTTATTTGCTTACTGTTGACGCAGAAGTGCATCATTATTCTATACATGCAAAGTATGCATTAGTATTCATGACAATGCTGTGCATAGAATCCGTCATTTTTATGGAACAGTAGCATTTCATGTGAATCGTTTTGCGGTGGGTAATTGCTTGCTTTTTGTTTGATTTATGTAAGTCATCATCATCAAGTGGCGGAAGATTTTCCGTCTCGTGGACACATTTAGCAAAATGTTTTGCACCTGTCTGTGGGTATGATACATGATTGGATTTATGTAATCTACACTTATACTAAAGATTCCTCCAAAGCTGGAGGGACACGCCATGATCACCACGCTTGGCGGGTTTGGTGATCGCAGTAAAGATTTGAATAATACACAGAAAGAAGCTGCTTACCAACTTCTGGTGAGGGCTAAGTTGGAGGAGTCGATTCTTAAGCCGCGACAGTCACAAAAAGTATTTTGTACCATCGAAGATAAATCTCACTTTAAAAAGTTGCAATTTCGTAAAGCTTAGGCTTGAATTACTATTAAACCTTGTTACAATGATTTAAAGAAGATAATCCACGATCACTTTGACTAAAATAATGCGAAAAAAAGGCAAATTAAGTCGTTTTTCAACAGCTTCGAGGGGCTGTTTCATTCCTCTGGGAACGTCACCCCAGTACATCCTTCTCGCAACCGAAGCAATCGCATCTGAGTAACTCGCACGAAGGCTTGCGTGCATTTCCATTGCTCCGTGCCTTCCTACAGCCAAGAGGGAACCATCAGATTAATGACTCTGGAGTCTGAGTCACGCGAATAACAATTAAATAGACGATCGAGACTGATTTTATGGGTTCGTGTTATTGCTCTTGCGTTCGTGGTTGGTAAACGCCGCTAAAGCAAAATAAAGCTTGTTCTTATTATATGTATATTAATTTTATCACGTAACAAATTTATATTTTAAAACTTATTTGTATGAGAAATACAGATGTTTGTTCTGTATTTGGGTGTTGTATTGTATATTCATTATGTATTTGAATAACTCTATGTAATAAAATGTACAATTAAATTAACTATGTACAAAGGAATCAGTCAGAGACCTGAGGACCGTTACAAACGACCTATAGGTAACTCAACTGTTACAGTATGTATAAACAAATAAAATGTATTTTATTCGTTATCTAGTTCCCATATTTATAATTAAATATGGGATTATAGTTATGCTTTGTTTCGTTTGGGGCTAAATGGCGCTGTGTGAAATTAATGTCCTGAAGTCATTTTGTATTTATAAATATATTTATTTATAAATATACATTGATTAAAATAAAGTACTAATATTAAATACCTTACAGACATAGGTATCATATTACAAATAAACTATTGATTCAGCACGTTTTTCCACAAATGTCCACTCTCTCCACATAATATTTTTGCATACTTACTAAAAAAAAACTGCTGCTTGTGGAACCACTTCACCTTTCACTGGAACCACGTTTTTTTATTAAGTAATTGTAATTGTCGTATTTGTGCTGATATGTGGATATCAGCAAACCTTCCACGAAACCGGCAAAATACGACCCTTCGGACAAATGTCTTCTTGCATACAGAGAATAAAATAATTAAAGCCTACTCTATCCACTTAAACGCAATTTTATAATCTATTTGTGAAACGTTTAAAGCCTATTTTTGCCGTTGTATATTCGAAATTCCCATTTCATTTTTCATTTTCCAGTTGCGAATTCGTTCCATTTTTAACAACATGAGTAGCATACAAATAGCGCATCACGAGTTAGTAATGACAAGATGGCCGCCACAAACGGATCATTACCATCTCTAGCATTTTAACTACCGGGACGATTGAAAACGGTAATGGGGGGGGGGAGAAATTAAAAAGATTTGAATTTTCGTATTCAGCCAGTCGTGAAATCAAACCTTTCACACGTAGGGTGTTACAGGCGCTTTAGTTTTCACTTATACATATTAATTTGAAAAATACTGGGTAGCAAACGATAACTAAATATGATTTTTTTGCATATCTACACTTTTCACATCTATGTCCTCTTTCACGCAATCCATCCATCCCTTTTTCGGCCTTCCCTTGCTCGCATGTCTAACCACGCTCATATTCATAACCCTTTTCGTCAAATGACTATCATTCCTCCTCATAACATGCCCATACCATACCTAGGCGGGAAATTCTCGTCTTTTCGACAACTGGCGCCACTTTCAAATTTCGAATCAAACTTTACGTATGTTTTCCAAAAGGTGAGTGAGTTAAGTACGTGAGCAATATCTACATTACATATAAAATGCAACAGACAGTACGGAGTGTCAATGCACCTTGCAAGTAATTGCAATTCGAAGGTCTGTAAAAGCAACCAGCAAAATTTTATGTCACTATGCTATGAGCCTGCAAACCGCAGAGTAATCAGCAGTGATTACACTGTACAGTGAACTAGCTATCCCAAGCTGTGGCTCAGTTCAGATTACGCGACGGGGAAAATCTCTATACCGCTAATTGAAAACCGAGTGCGGGTTATGTTTTGTGCAACGCCAAAGGAAGAGTAGTTTTGAGCTGGCAAAAAGCACAAAGCGAAATGTGTAACAGAAACAAAAACTATAACAATTTAAGCAACGCAGTTAGCATATTTGACTTGTTTCTGAGTTTATGTATTGAGCTGAGCTATGAAAAAATATTAAATGTATGGACTAGAACATTTTTATGTTATATTTTGGCGCGTTAGGAAAAAGAGAGAGTGACACCACATAGCGATACAATGAAGTTGGTTCTTAATTGTCTCTCAAGTATTTGTTTTAGTAAAGTGTAAGATTCTCTCTGATAACTATATGTTCAACGAAGTTCAAAGAGTATACCTAACATTAGTAGATATTCAAAAATACATGAATCTACAATAAGTACGTGTTTTATATCAGTAGAGAAAAATAACATACATAAATGCACAATTGTATTTGTGTGTGACACATACCTACACGTTTTTTTGTAGCAAGAAGAAGCTTGAAAGTAGCGACGTGACTATAAAATTTGTATTTAATATAATATATATTTATATATATTTAATATAAAGCAGGCTAGCATGGTATGGACACGTTATGCGGAAAGGACGGTAGTCACGTTGCAAAATGATGCAAGATGGATGTATTGCGTAAAAGAGGACATGCGCGTGAAATAAGTGGATGATGAGCTGATGGCTGATAGAAGTGAATTGAAGAGATGAACATGTTGTGCTGATCTTGCCTAGAGCGGGATAAAGACAGGAAGATGAAGATGATGACTTTTGAATGGTGAATTAAATTTAATTTGTCAAAATTTGCATGCATATCAGACAGCGAGACGTAAACAAATATGGGAACTAGAGTAAGGATAGAATACTTAAATACTTTTTTTTTTGTAAATACATACTTATTAATACAAACACTCAAACATAGAACAAACATCTATATTCATCACATATCATGTTTGTCCTGGGTGGGAATCGATCCCACAGCCTACAGCGCAGAAGGCAGAGTTACTACCAACTGTGCTATGAGGCTTGTTAACATGGCTGTTATTATTTCAAAAATGATATATCTCGTTATCACAATGTGTTTCAAGCATATTGAATAATCATAGAGTGAGTTTATTTCCAGGCAATTCATAGAGTTGAATTTATAAATTTTCAATTTTTAAAGTGTTCCAACAACTTTGGGCACATAGTCATCATTCATTTTTTTTAATTATCAAACAAAGAACTCAAAAATGCAAAAAAAATCTTAAACTCACTATTCCAGAAAAACTACAAAAACTTCTTTTTTTTAAACCGAGCACGCAACTCCTACAATGACTTTCGATAACTGTATATCGAATATATAATATATAAATATATATCGTATTGTTACCTTCTTAAAATTGTTGTTGTGTAAAAGTGTTGATACTAGATTGAAGTTTTATGATGAAAATAAAATAGTTTTGATGAAAAAAACGCCTGATGTTGAAAAAAGCGCCTGAAGTCATACTGTTCAGGCAAAATTTGGATCGCTGCTAGGACCTACGTGTAATACACTCTGCCCTAAGGCAACATCTGGATCGAAAATTCGATAGAGCACTATTTCACATAGGCCGTTTAACGTGCCTCGAAATATGATTTTACACTAAACCGAGGAAAAACACGTTTACTTTACCATTTTTATAGCTTAGTACGTATGGTTGAATATTGATTTCGCATCAGATTACAAAAAAGGTATTGAAACGATTAATTTTTGAATACTGATATCAAGAAAGGTATCATTTATTTTGAGTCTGTCGGCGACCGTGGCTGGTTCAACCCCGCTGAAACGATCAAAATCTCACTTTTCTAGAAAAACTATAAAAATAACTAGATTTTTTAAATGCAGAACTTATTTGTTTTTTTAATCGAGCACGTAACTCCTAACATGACTTTTCGACTCACGGTTTCAGACTCGGTCTCAGTGGCCCTGAAAAAAAAACTCACCTGTATACTTACTTATATACCTTATGCCACCTGGTGTATGATAAGGCTAAAAGTAGAAACACACGTCACCCGGAATTATCAGCAGACTGATGAACTGGCTCTCTTACCTAACTGCCTTTTATTAATTCGTGCGGGAAGTTGTAAAAGTAATTGCTAGAAAAAAATGTTACCCAAAACCCCCAAAGCCCCAAACTAAGCAATGCTTTTATAGCTTTGCTTAGTTTTTGTTTTCATAGAGAATAAGATTACATATAGAATACTTGTGTACTTTTTTTTAACAACCAAACACAGAACTAACATCTATATTCGTCACAAAAATATTTGTCGCGAGTTCCTACTCGTCAAACTCTCAACGCAGCGCAGAAAGCTACTACCTGAGACGTGAGGCTTGTAGAGCATTTTCGTTGTAAATAAATCAACTACTAGGAATATAAGTAGCTTGCTATGAGATAAAAACAAAGAAAATCTTTCACTCAATTGACTGCTAAATAACGGTCGCGTGAGACAAAACTATCAGTATCTCTGCACTTGCACAGGGGCGCCGTATAGGCATCGCAGAACTGCAAGTTAATCGTCGTATATTACAACCCATGCATCATTAGGGGGATCTTAAATAAGGAAGGTGTCGGTGGATCTGGGGAAATAATCGCCTTATCCGGGGCATTAATCATATTGGTGATAGGTTACAGAGATGTTTGGGCGGTGTGAGGAATCTTTGTGGCAGTCACGAGGTTATTAGAAGTAACCACATGTCCAGGTTGCGCGATATGATATATAAATGACTATAATTATTGAACATTTTCAAAGCGTCATTTATCCCAAAACTAAACATAACTTGTAATACGGGAACTAGATTACGGATACAAAATATGTACGTGTACTTAAATACGTGTTTTAGCAAATACATGAAAGGTAGATATTAGATCATATAGATAGATAGATAATAGATAAGAGTTCTTATGATACAACACCCAAACACAGAACAAACATCTAGATTCTAACAATATTTTTATACACATAAAAAAAAATATAGATACATAAATACTAAATTTGATATGTGCATAAATATATATAAAAGACAAAACTATGCAGCAAAACATATCGAAGTTGCTAAACGTGAAATCAATCACACAATAAAAATGCGCGAATTTCATAAATTAGTTTTTTATAAAATCGTAAAGAGGTAAAAACTACTTACAGCATCTCAACAAACTTAAGCGAACCTGACTATTTCAAGCATTCTCGTTGAAATGTTAGGGCTACGCATTGATTCACGGTCAGAAGGCCTACGAGGCTTACATTTTTAGGGATCCGTATCCAAACAGCCAACAGGACCCTATTATACATTTACATATATCGCAATAAGTACACACTTGAAATGGTCCCCATTCATAAGCGCGATGTTTTGCCTTGAAATGTGTGACGAAAGATCGAACCCTTCGTCATGCGTGTCCACACATGACCGGCTTATTATTTTACATAAGTATTAGTGCAGAGGAATGACGACAGATTTTAAAACATGCCACAACTTCAACTGATAGCTACCATGACACCTCAGGCGAGAGTGTAGCGAAAGAGAAGAAGAAAATCTAACTCAACAACCAAACCGCCTCTGTGGTCTAGTGTCTTTACCCACCAATTTAAAATCCAGAGGTATCTGGTTTGATTCCCAGGTGGAGTACAATATTGTGCTTGGTTTGTTTGGTGGAAGGACTTTGTTTAAGTCTGCCTGGCTAGCTACCACCATCTTACCTAATTCTGTTGCCGTACCACCAATTATAAAAAAATGTTATGTTCCGGCATTTAGAGGTAAGATAGCCAGTTCCTCAGATATTTGAGGATTCCGGGTGAAGTGCGCTTCCACCTTCGGCCTTATCTTTACTTGTAACCAGGTGAGATGAAGGTCAAGCGCTTCAGCGTCGTAAATAAAAAAAAAAAACAGGATGTCTGACTATAATTTTCCGACAACAGCCGAAATTCTAGTAAAACCACTATATTCATTAAAACTGTTAATGTAAGTCAACATGCTTACTTATTAACACAATTTGCATGTATAAATATTTGTATGTTAAGTCCTGCATACAATTTTGTCGATTCACGACGTCGATAGCACGTTGACGTCACGTGGCTGTCACGTGAAGTAACTTTACAACTATCTGTGGACACTAAAGAGTTTTCCAGCCAAGGCTTTGAATAGTATGATATGAGTCACAATGTGGTGTGGTACAAGTGATAAACTTTTGTCGTTAAAACTTTTAAGTGCCCTGCGTGGATCTTACTCCTTTCTGAGATACTTACTGTGAAAGTTTCACAATAATATTGCAGATGTGATTTTATCTATAGCTATTAGCACTAGCTTATGCTCGCGGCTTCGCCTGCATGGTACCGAGGTATGTTTTCCTAGTCCATATTAACATCTTTACAGTGTTCAATCTGTTCTGTAGTTATTGCGTGAAGAAACAACTAAAGATAAATACGTTTTGTATCTTGATGTTTGACATCTCATTTACATCTCAAATGAGCTGTTTTTATAAATATATATATATATTTTTCTGATCGTTAGACAGGGAAGCGCTTGGCCTTCATCTTACCTGGTTACAAGTTAAGATAAGGCCGAAGACGGAGACGCACTTTACCCGGAACCCTCAATAAACTGAGGAAGTGGCTATCTTACCTCTAAATGCCGGAACACAACAATTATATGGATATAATCTCTATATCAAGTTTTATCCAAATCGGTTTACCCGTTTCGGCGTGAAGGAGTCAAACATACATACACACAATGTTCATCTTTATGATATTAGTGTGACTAGTTGCTAAGGACCTTAAATGTTAAATACGTGACTTGGATTATCTACGTCAGAGCGTAACCTAAATGATTAAATGACGCATAGACGACTGATTCTGAGAACTAGTGAACTTTGTCCCTGGCAACCCGTGGGAATTTTTAAAGTCTATCTCACGACATGTTCATGACCAACCACTAGGAGGCAGTTAGAAGTTCGTTCATACTTACGTTAATCACGGCCCGCAGTTTGCAAATACCTACCCATTTCCGCTAGCGGAATAATAGATATTTGGTTCTGACATACCGGTTTCTTCTTCGTCAGAGCACATTAACGAGTTGTAACTGAAAATCAGCACTTGCTCTCTGAGCTATGTTACACACTGAGCTACTAACCATTTTAAATAAATAAAATATCACAGGTCATTTGACACAGCGCCATCTAGCCATAAACTAAGCATAGCTTGTTATATGGGAACTAGATTACGGATAGAATACATAAATACTAAATATTTTGACATGCTGCAGCACACATAGCTTAATTTTTGGTAACTATTACTGTATTTGTTTTGTATATTTAGGTATCATTTATTCTATTTTTATTATATATATTGCTGTTTAAAATATTGTGTCTCTATTTTTATCTATGTGTGTTTTTTTCTGTCAAATAAATATTTTTTCTATCTATCTAGCATGTAGGTACATGTCTAAAGCGCACAATTTTTTTTATGAATTAATGATTATTTGAATTAGTCAAACGTAAACAAACAGACCTATATTAATACTATGGACGCAAAACGGTAGTCATAATACTTGCGAGTGATCGAGCAGCTAATATTTCATTAAAAAAAACTAGCTGTGAACTACTTTCACATATTAAATTCGTGAGTTATTAAAAATATTTTTTGCCTATAATAATATTATTTATTATAGTATAATTATAGTATAATTTGCCTTAACAATATACCCCAAGGCATTTAGTAGCCTTTTTCTCGTGAATTGCGGTAGTGGTAAAAGACACAGCCTTGAACCCAATGGAAATGTCATAGCTACTTCATCAAAACATGTCGCCTAGGGGCAATGAGCAATGAAATCCGTAATGTAGGAATTATTTATAAATACGCATTAAACATTCAGACCAAAAGAAACCTAAAGGTCTTCCATGAGAAATTACAAATTTAAGTTTTAATGTTCCTGGAAAGAGCAGCTAAAAAATATTTTAGCTGCTCGCTTTTTCGCAACAGCGAAAAATCTTATCGTATCACTTATTATATCGGTTGGTGGTAGGACTTTGTTTAAGTCCGCCTGGCTAGCTACCACCTAATTCTGTCACCATAACAACAATTCAAAACATTGATGAGTTCCTTCATTTAGAGGTAAGATAGCCGGTTCCTCAGTTAGTTGAGGATTCCGGGTGAAGTGCGCCTCTACCTTCGGCCTTATCTCAACTTGTAATCAGGTGAGATAAAGGCCAAACGCTTCCCCGTCGTACAATAAAAAAATATATAATGCAAGTCAATGACCAAAGTAAACAAAAATAAATTTGCAGATTAATCAACCGCAGGTGGTATTATGTACACAGCTTAAATTGTAGTTCCTTTAATATCTATATCTGTATCGGTAGATACGAAATATTTCTACAATACATTGTAACATTAATTGATTTTATCTCAAGAGCACAATATAATCAACACCTCAACAAGGCGAAGATAAAAATAAAGATCCTGTGTACGTAACCATGAAATCTATTGTGCCTTCAGTAATATATTACGGTACGTCAGTTACGCAGGATAACCTGCGGTTACACAGGCTACCCCATAACGGGGAGTCTTCCCCACAAAGGTTCCTCGATTCGATGAACATTTTAATATATCCACAACCTAGAGCTCGTAATGTCTGTATGTACTTAACTAAATTACTTGCATAAATCATATTTAAACGTGACGAACTGTGGCGCCTGCTCCCTTACACAATTCAAGCGATTAGCAACTCTATACAATTAATGATAAGTACAATATTTATAAAACACCGTATTTTCAGTGAGCCTGTTCAAGCGGATTTGAGATGTATCGCGTAGGGATAATGTTGACATTTGGTTAGCTATAAAGCTATAAGCGTTATCTGTTCGAGACTTCGGAAGACATTTACGTTTCAGTACGAATTGTATTTGAACCAACCTTTTAGCTTTCGGTGCGTTCCTTGATTCAGGCGATAAGCTCAACAGTTTATGATAGGCCTCAGGAAAGGTAATTTAGATTAGTGAAAAGCTCTTAGAATTAAATTTTTTGCGTTTATATTTGAGGTATTTTATATAATCATGAATCTCAAATTCAGACACTCACATTTACATAAAAGTTTGAATTGAATTTTTATCATACATTTTCGGGCTTTGCTGAATTACTTCTGGAATATGTGATGAATTATTAAATACTTCGCATTGTTGTATCTAATATGTAAAAGTTAAAAGGTAGCGAGTGTTATCAGCTTGTAAAGTTATAGAAAGCGAGTATTTTTATGGTATTTAAAAGTACTACTAATTTTTAAATACAATATTCTAAGCTCAGCGACAATTTTGTAATCAAACTAATTACATTTTTGAAATACAAAAATGTTTGCACTTGGGCACAACATTTTGAAATGTTATTATGACCGTAGCTCAGTTTGTTAGAGCGTTTCCGGCTTCACGAAAAGACGCGGGTTCGAGTCCCATCGTGGGTTGAGAATTTTTGTGTCATAATTACATTTGTAAATCAAACTAATTAATTCAAATCAATCGTAAATACTAAATGCAAGGATAATCTATAATTCTCTCATGAAATATAAAATAAAGTGCCCCAAAGACAAGAGTTTCGTGTCACAATCTGTTACTTCCCACAGGGAGTGTAAAACATTCAGTCGATGATTTATTCCGTCCCTTATCGTGTACCTACTCCATTAAGATTAGGTATTCATGTTGCACACCTGATACTTTGAGAGCGTCTGACATTGCGGAAAGTAGACTATACTTATAATACATGTTCAATTGTCCTTATAAGTAATACCTATCTAGATGTACAAATTTGTGCTTGGTTTGGTTGGTGGTAGGAATTTGTTTAAGTTTGCCCACCTCCATCTTACCCAAGTCTGTCTATAATTCGGAGGTAAGTCAGTTCCTCAGTTTGTTGAGGATTCCGGGTGAAGTGCGCTTCACTTTCAGCCTTATCATACAAAATCAGGTAAGAAGATGGCCAATTACATCCCCGTATTACAATAAAAAAGGTAGTCTTATTGCAAACCATTTTTGATAGCCTCAATCGGGTTCTAGTACTTTATGTACCTAATATAAACAACTATTTCATCCAGATACAAAAAAATTAACCGCATCCTTACTCGCTTCTTAGATAGCTAGCTTGTGTCAGTCTAGTGGTTTGCCCGCCGGTATTAGAACTAGAGATCCCGGACTCGATCCCCGAGGGTACAAATTTGTTTGGTGATAGGGCTATTTTAAGTCTTTTATTTTATTTATTTTTTATTGTACGACGGGTGAGCACTTGGCCTTCATCTCACCTGGTAACAAGTTGAGATAAGGCCGAAGGTGGAGGCGCACTACACCCGGAATCCTCAACAAACTGAGGAACTGGCTATCTTACCTCTGAATGCCGGAATACAACAATTTTAGAATTGTTATTATGGCGACAGAATTAGGTAAGATGGTGGTAGCTAGCCAGGTGGACTTAAACAAAGCCCTACCACCACCAACCAAACCAAGCACAATATACACAAATACTCCCCATGGGGATCGAACCCGGGACCTCTGGATCTGAAATCGGAGGCTTGAACCACTAGACCACAGAGGCGGTTTAAGTCCATAGTATTACGCTACCTTAGTATGCCCGCATAAAAATAAATGTAATTGTTGTGAAAGGGGACATGGGTATAAAAGGCGTGGATGCAGATTTAACGACTTATAGAGTAAATGGAAGAAGAGAACATGTGAAGATCTGAGGAACTGGCTATCTACGTCTTAATGCCACAACACAACAATTCAGATTTGTTACAATGGTGACAGACTTAAGTAAGATGGTAGTTTAGCCAGACGGACTTTAACAAAGTCCTAAGACCAAACAAACCATGCTCAATATTGTACACATAAATATGATTTAAACATGTCATAGCAAAACAGTACAGAGGCGAGCTTAACCTTTAAAGAGTTTTCTACCAGCAAAGCTTTGAGAGAGAGAAACGTGATACACTGAAAAAGTTGTACGTAGATCGAACTCGGTACCTCTGGATATGACACTAGTGAGCGAACTAATAGAGCACAGACTCTTTAACAGACTTTTGACCGCATCTGTGGTCTAGTGGTTCAACCCACCGATTTCAATTCCAGAGGACCCTGGTTCGATCCCCATGGGGAGTACAATTTAAGTCCGCCTGGCTAGCTACCACCATCTTACCTAAACTTGCTGCCATAATAACAATTCTAAAAATTGTTTGTGTTCCGGGAAAGAGGTAAGATAGCCAGGTTACCGATGAGATTACGGGCACTTTAAGTTGGCGGGCGCAATGCAGTGCTGTGTAGGCTATGTTCTTTGGGGATGTGACCTACACAGTAAAGCATTGTTAAAGGCGAAAGATGCATTTCACATCAGGTGGGCTACATGCTTGTTCCGTCTCCTAGTTGTAAAAAAAAAAACCATGTACCCTAATCTATGTCGTCCTAAACAAAATTGTATTGAACTTCTAAAACACCCTCGTGTACTTAGAAGACACGCATCAGTGTCTTCTAAGTACTCTATGTACAGCTATAGTCGGATAAAAGGTGACCACTTTATTAGCAGCAGTTAAACAAACAAGGGATCCGACATCAGGTGTAACCTGAACCCGTACCCTGAGTGGAATTACGGGATCTGCACGGCGACGGCGAAGTTTAAGTATCGTTAAGTTTATTAGCTCTATTATGGACTGGTATTAATGGCTTTTGCATAGGGCGGCTTGTTCGGGAGATGATTCTGTTGGGGCTTTATGCTTTGCAAAGGACGTAAACTTTTGTTGACAAATGTATTGTTATAAGGTGTTAATTAAAAATAAAAATAAAAATAATTTATTTCAGACAGAGTCCATAGTTACAAATTACAATAGATTTAAAACAAAATTACAATTACAATTACTAACATAAATAAATATAAATTATACAATAATATTAGAAATACGAGCAAACAAAGATTACATAAAATGTCATCGAAATTGGAAAATAAGTTTATCAAATTATAATTGAACAAAATAATAATAATAATAATAATTATAAAGCTCACAATTTTAGCATTGTTCGCACGAGGTACCTAAGTGATGTGTAGCCGATTATTATGAAGGTGGTATCTATAGAATCTTAGACCTTATGTCTTTCCGTTGCAAAGATTCTTACAAAAGTGACGGTTTTTTTTGTACGACGGGGATTTGCTTGACCTTCGTCGCACCTGAGCTTTCAAATTATGTTAAGGGCGAAGGTGGAAGCGCACTTCACCTGGAATCCTCAATAAAGGAACTGTTTGTTGCTATGGCGACAGAATTAGGTCTAGGTGGACTTAAACAACTTACCGCCATCTGACCTGAGTCTGTAATCCAAGCCATATTGATTAACAATCCGTTCAGCCATGTAGTCATAAAAAATAACAAATAAACAGACATTTTTCAATTTACAAAATTAGTTTAGATTAATATCATAACTAAAATTATAAATTCAGTTTCATGAATGATATACAATTGAATAGGTTTACCTGATACTTACTACAACAAAAAGGTTGTCTGGAAGATCGTCAATGGCGGTTACAATTTTTTTACAATTTACAAATTTTTTTTGAGTTTTCCAGTTTTATTTTTAAGGTGTGCAATAAAGTATTTTCATACATTCATTCATTCAACTAGTTAAGTTACCATACCTACTACACTTTTATGTTACTTTTCAAGTTCACTAGTCACAATATTGACAAGTTAGCAAAAGTTCTATTCGTATTCTGCCGCCCCCCTTATTTAGGGACTGTCCGAAAACTCCCTTCTTTTAAACTTTATAAAGGGTTCTTATGTTTGGAAAAGTTTACTGAAAGTGAATATAAAAGTTACTTTTTGTGATCTACACAGGAATCAGTAAACAGGGTTTGCAAACCATTCCTAATGGTACACTAGTTTCAAAAAGAGCATAATTCAGTAATATAAGTACTCACATAGAGATAGATAGATAGATAAACTCTTTATTTTATTGATCGCACCGCGAAGCCAAAATAAACGAACGAGCAAAGAAAAACACTTCAACTAGATACAACCGGCGGCCTTATCGCTAAAAGCGATCTCTTCCAGCCAACTTCTAGGCTGCTAGCTATAAAGCACAGACTAATCAACATCTTATGTGATGATGTCCTGAATATTTTATTGATGAATTTCACAAATGAAACCTTGAACCATTTAATATTAATATATCTTACATATTCATCCTATAATAGTCATGATATTTTTATATGTTGGTATTATAAATATTGTACGTAGATGTAGTATTAATATGATATATAGATGGTGGAGGCGCACTTCACCCGGAATCCTCAACAAACTGAGGAACTGGCTATCTTACCTCTGAATGCCGGAACACAACAATTTTAGAATTGTTATTATGGCGACAGAATTAGGTAAGATGGTATTATGTATTTCATTGTCGCCTTAGTGTTGCTTTTATAACAATGATCTTATTAGTAATAAAAACAAACAACCTTATCAACAAATAACAAATAATCGAATTAGTTAGTAAACGAATTAGACAGTCAAAATCTGTACTATTAGTATTTTTTAACCACGTCGCTTCTCGACGGAAGCCCCCACGTCCAAGTCTACCAGCCAGCGACCACAGCAGGTGCAACCCCGCCGACAAGTCGAAGTAAAAAATTTGCTTTCAATTTCAATTCGCGGGTTCCGTATCAACATAATTGAAAAAAAAAAAAAATTGAGTTATATTACGAAACTAATTGAGTTTCTTAAAGTAAAAACTTCTAAGACGTGTTGGGTATTTTTTGAGATCGATACAAAACTATTTAATTCGCGACCATACCATACATATTGTCACGGTAACTTTACGATTCTAAGAGGTACTGGTAAGGACCGTTCGAAGACTGCCTCTACCTATATACAGACGACTGACAGCCGCGTCAGTTCTAAGAAGCCATTGTGTCAGTTATGTATGAAACAACCATCAAAAATAAATATCGCGACCAACGCGACAACATTCAAGTATCAACAATCTTAGCTGTTCTCTTCGGTAAAGATCGACAAACTTCAAATTTTTACTTAAATCGGCACTCCCGATGCCACTGTTTTTTTATCCCGTTTGTAGATATTTTTCGGTTCAACAGGGTTGACTGATGACGTAGTGCTACGAGCTACAAGAAGGCTACGAGGTACAACCGTGCTACGCCTCGGCGCGGCGGTGCTACGCAGTGTGACGTCACACACAGATTTATGTCTACTGTTTCATACACTACTGACATGAAACTAGCATGGTTGGATATGGTGGTTTTATTTATAACAGACATAGGTACCAACAAGTCTAGTTCACATTCATTGAAGTACTTTGGATAAAATGAATAATAAACATAGTGATAACGTACTGTAAATTAAATCTTAGTAGTCGTAATTATCCAACAGAAGATAGAGATTAATTAGTGACGAGTGAGTGAGACCACACAGGCCCTACTATGAAACCTGGCAAAAATACGAAACCTATTATGAAAAATGAAATGTTGTCAGACTTCTGATACGTCATGTTTCGTTTTACGAAGTAGGCCTCTAGAAACAGAATACAGAAATTAAGTGTGTGTGGACTGAGTGACCACATGTTTTTTTCGTAGTTTTTGTATGCAGATGGTTAGTAAAAGTTCCAAAACATTTGTAAAACAAATTTTGGAGTTTTTAAAGAATTTAATAAAAAGATCTGCTTTAAATATAAAAAAAAATCGTTTCAGTAGAATAAAAAACATCTGTGTTTTATTCGGAACTTATTAAAAAGTATTTTTTTTCAATTGGTCAGCATATAATTCGAAGTGGAGTACGTCAATATGTTGTTAGGTTATTTTTGCACCCAAAAGCCTTGTTTTTTTAATTCACTTTGTTTGCTTTTTATTGAGTAAACTGGCCGTCTAAATGATATCCATTTTTTCTACCTCCATGAATCCACTAGGCTGGGGTTTATTGACCTGTAGCGTACCAGTGAAATGTTGCAATGTTTACTGTGAACGTTTGCGGTGGAGGCATAGTTTCACTATTTAGAACGCCTGGCTGCGTATTAAACTATTTGCGGTATGTGGTTCAGTTCAAACTTGAAGTTTCAATGAATTGATAAACATTACTAGACATTTTTATACAATGCCATCTAGTTGTAAACAAAGCAAAGCTTAGAAATCAAATCTTAGAAGCTTAGAAAAATGGTAACTCGATTATGAATATAAACTATAAATAATTTTAACCGCCTCTGTAGTCAAGTGGTTCAACCCACCGATTTCAGATCCAGAGGTCCCGGGTTTGATCCCCATGGGGAGTACAAGATATTGTGCTTGGTTTGGTTGGTGATAGGACTTTGTTGAAGTCCGCCTGGCTTGCTACCACCATCTTACCTAATTCTGTCGCCATCATAACAATTCTTAAAAAAATTGCTGTGTTCCGGCATTCAGAGGTAAGATAGCCAGTTCCTCAGTTTGTTGAGGATTCCGGATCAAGTGCGCCTCCACCTTCTGCCTTATTTCAACTTGTTACCAGGTGAGATGAAGGCCAAGCACTTTCCCGTCGTACAATAAAAAAAAAAACACGAATCACAAGGGGGGCTGGTCAGCAGTTTCTTTTTTCATTTTTTTTTTTTTCAACCATGGAGAATACGCTATCTCTTACCACGTCTGTGGTCTAGTGGCTCGCTTAGCGGTATAAGACCCAGAGGTTCCGGGTACGATAACATGGGGGTACAAATAATGCTTGGTTTGATAAGTGGGCTTGGTTTTAGTCCGCTTGGCTTGACCATTATCAAGTCGGTCGCCATAACAATAATTCTAATTGTTGTGTTCCGGTTTTTAGAATTAAGCTAGTTCTATGTCTGTTGAATATTCCAGCTGAAGCGCGCTTTCACCTTCGGCCTTATCATAACATGGCACCAGATGAAGGCCAAACCGGCCGACCGCGGGTTCTATACTAAGTTGTGGTAAGATATCTAAGTGTATTAAATTAGTTCGCCCATGTTAGAATTTATCGTTTTTTCGAACCGTGACCGCGCATCGCCTTAATTATTTCGTATGTAGGTACCTACAGCTATAGCATAACTACAACTTGCATCACCTAATCTATAATCACATCAATTTACAGTCCATCAGTGTCCACTGCTAGACAGAGCCTCCTCCAACACCGGGTTTTTTTTTTTGCCGTTATCACCACGCTTGGCAGGTGGATTGGTACTCACAATAAAGGTGTAGATAATACACAGAAGGAAGCTGCTACCCTTCTGCTGGTGAGATTCCTTAGTCAGGGTTTACGATATCCATGGGCTGAGTCCGAGGGCCGCGACCGCCACGGAAAAACTAATCTATACCTTGTCCTAAACGCAAGAGGTCAATGACTAATTAGGGGGTCGTTAAACACGAAATCTCACTTACTTCTATGATATTCAATTCTTGACGAAAGACCTATTCAAATAGCCAAGCCATGAGTAAGGCTATCATTTTACTTTGGATTCAGATTTGAATGTTTTTATTTAGGTACAGAATAAATAGGTAAGTAAGTAAAAACTAAATTTCATATGTAGGTTATCACATTAAGTAAGCATGTAACATTATTGCTCAAACTAAAAGACATACTAGGTTAAAGGACAAACTTTGCCCATCGATCGCCTAAAAGTTTTGTTTTGTTACAAGTTGTTTACAAGTTGTTTTTTTCACAACTGAAAGAGTTCCGAGTATTTGATCTAAATTTCAACTTGATACTTCAACGCGTTCCTGAGAAAATGGGTCTCGACAGACGGCCTCACAGTTCTGTTGATAGTAGCTCTTCTTTCTTAGCTGTAGGTATTGGATTCGATTCCCACACAAGACAAATTTGTGTGATTAATCAATATTTTTTTAATCGCCTCTGTGGTTTAGTGGTTTAAGCCACCGATTTCAGATCCAGAGATCCCGGGTTCAATCCGCAGGGGGAGTACAATATTGTACTCGGTTCACTATCTTACCTAATTATGTCGCCATAATATGTCGCTAAAATTGTTGTGTTTCGGCATTCAGAGGTAAGATAGCCAGTTCCTCAGTTTGTTGAGGATTCCGGGTGAAGTGCGCCTCCACCTTTGGCCTTATCTCAACTTGTTACCAGGTGAGATGAAGGCCAAGCGCTTCCCCGTCGTACAATATATATATATATATTCATCACTAACATCAATATGTCTGTAATCTGGGTTTGGGTGTTGTATCGTATGATAAGTATGTATTAAAAAAAAATGCATATTAGTTTTCCATAATCTAGTTTTCGTATAACAAGCTTTGCTTAGTACGATACTAGATGGCGCTGTGTGGAATTATTGTCCTTTTATATATATAAAAAAAAGAGACAGACGGACAACAAAGTGATCCTATAAAAAATCCTTTTTCTGTTTTAGATGCGGAACCCAAAAAAGAAAAAAGAGTTTATTGATAACGCGTTAAAATCTAATTAATGTTCGATGTTTGCTCATATTTTAAAATCAGGCTCATTTTCCCCTTACTGCTTACTCTTAGCAAATCTTTATCACTCTTTATTCTAAAAATGATGTTCTACTTGTCTAGCTCTAGCCCAGATTAAGGATGAGGTCTACGGTGGAGCGAGCTTTCCCAGAAGGCACTGGCTTCTCTAACGACGAAGATTAGCAAGCCGTATGGCGCCGTATTTCGGCAGGAGTTTGTTTGTTGAATGAAATTGCCGGATACTGGTTACAAAATTGAGGAAATAGCAAAAAATAAACGCAGCAGCACGTAGTCCAGCCTTAAAAGGAACATTCTGCCGGAATAACGCCATGTCCACCGATGACCTCACGTGTTCTCCCATAAATATCTCGTTACACCCGTTTGGGCGCGACCTTACAGAAAAACACGGGACATTTTTTTGTTCGGGCGTGGCTGTGAAAGTTTAGCAATCGGGGATGGCAAAAACAAGTTAAACAGTTATTGGTGAAGTTAGGGATTTCAAATTGCACAATATTATAAGAGGTGTATACTGTGCTCTCATACATACATTTTGATTTGATACATTTTTTGGTAGCTTATAGTTCTTAACAAAATACAGTTAAGTATAGTCATTTTTGCGTTGGTATATAAGTAAGGTATGGTGGGTGGGCTATTATCTGTCAAGGGTGCAAAAATTAACGATTGCAACATGCTGCGCTTGGATCGCAGCCCATTATTACGAGCTGCAATAATATAGATGCTAAATAAATTTAATATAGTTATTCCATTATTCCGACACAAAAAACGATTTGCTAAAATACGTTCTCTAGCTAGAGAGGTTTTTTTTTTCATTCAAAGCGATTGGTTATCATTTCATCTATTGTCTTGCTTGTCACACTTGCAGAAATTCAGTTCCTAAGTGTTATTTATTATATTTTAACTTTATTTCTTTAGTTGTCAGCGGAAATAGAAATAGACACTGTTTAAACATTTACCGTCTATTTTATGTTATTTTTGTACAATGGGGAAGCATTTGGCCATCTTCTCAGCTGATTTCAAGATATGATTCGGTGGATGCGCACTTCACCCAGAATTCTATTTTTTTTTTATTATTTTTATTTATTCAGAAAAAACATCATAACAGATAATAAATAATCTGACGAACTGGCTATCTTACATCTAAATGCCGGAACTCAACAATTTATTGAATTGATTTTATGGCTTCAGGCTTAGGTAAAATGGTGTAAGCTAGCCAGGCAAACTTAACAGAGTCCTACCAACTATCCCAAGCAAAATATTGTACTACCATGGAAATCGAGCCCGGGACCTCTAGATCTGACACCAGTGTGCGAACCACTAGACCATAGAGGTGGCTGTTACGCCTCATGAGATACCTAACTACAACCCGCTGACAGACAGAGGAATAGGCGAATGGATAGACAGCTGAGTCTTAGTAGTAAGTCCCTCCCTTTGGGACGAAACCATAAAACTTAAAGACATGTAGACCATGTGACCATAATTAATGTAATCAGTAGAAGTAGTAGTACGCCAGTTTGTTAACAAAACGAGTCAAGTCAAGTTAATCCACCGGCACGCCTTTTGCACCACGGCCGTTATCGTAATGAATCTTTTTTTTATATATTACAAGACGTTTATTTCACACAGCGCCATCAAGCCCCAAACTAGCTAATAGCTTGTAATATGGGAATTAGATTACGGATAGAATACTTAAACACTTTGCAAATACCTGTGTATTATATGATACAACACCCAAACACAGAAAAAACATCTATATTCATCACAGAAATGTTTGCCCTGGGTAGGAATCGAACCCACAACCTACAGCGCAGAAGGCAGAGTTACTACCAACTGAGCTATGAGGCTTGTCTGTGTGGACGAAGTCTGGTACTCATCAAGAGTATGGTTTGTTCATAAAATCCGGGAGTATACATATAGTCCTCGCCTCTCAACGCGGGAGAGGATTGAGGGTGACAATATTGTGTAGGTGTAATTTATTGGCTGTTGGGGCTCGGTTTGGCAACGTGATCGGGAATTTCACTGAGTTTACATCTAAGCGGGGTTTGTTATCAGGTTTCCACTAGCGGGGTTAATGCAATCGTGCAATTAATATGTGAAACCTGCTAATTACTGACGAAAAGGGTAGCATCTAGCATCACTACCTACTCTGTAATACGTTGTTGTAATAGTAGGTGTAAATATATTAAATCTTATCAAAAGTATATAAATATTGGCAGCGTAGTCTAAGCACGTATTTACCTACAAAACATTTTTTTGATTACAAATTATTTAAAAAAAATAAGGGTCACGGCCGTTGGTAGATATCCAAAACAGCTGAAGCAACGCCTTAACTGACGAGTTTTGCCGTAACTTTACCAGTAGTTTTGAGTTAGTAGTTTAACTTAGTAACTAGTAAAGTCCCATTAGCTGACATAAAATTCAACGCCTTCATTAGCTATGACGTAACTCTTACCAGCAGTAACTTTGTAAGTTTAGAGAATGGTCGCAATTTATTTTAATAACTCTCTTTCCCATTTTATCATTTAATTTCCCATCCCATTCCATCAGCTAACGTGAAATTCAAATGATTATTCATTCAAATTCAACTCCTGAAACACCTTAATTAACAATAACGTAACTCTTACCAGCAATAGCGTCTGTAGGTTACATAGACAGGCCGCAAATTGATTTAATACTATCGATCCCCATTTCATCCCATTAGCTAACGCAAAATTCAAATGACTCCCATTCATTTAAATTCCCCAGGTGAAATCACAGCGTCCATCTCAGGGTATTAAACAACCGTAATGTGAGTTATCTCGAGGACAGACGAGTCACGTTAATCTTTACGTCCCTCGGGTGCCGTCTCACCGAGGCACGTGACTTCGTCATTGTCAACGATTTTATTTATAGAATCAATAAAATGACCCGTCCTAATATAAGTTAGCTTATATACAGCATTTCGATCTAGACTTTTTATTCGTGAATTTATAATAATTAAAATAAATGAATATTACGGAACCTTAATTTCACACAGCGCCATCTAGTCCCAAACTAATCATAGCTCGTAATTATTTCTAGTATTGTTACCACCATTTTACCCCATATTATTTCTAACAGTCGGTTTTTAAGCTATAAGACCACACATTGTTGTTGTTATATATTTAGCTAGACCCCTAATTAATATGTGCACCACCAACCAACTCTTTAGCCATGAAATCCTCACCATCCAAAGGTTGTCTGGAAGAAATAGCTTCTTGGCGATAAGACCACCCATTGTATATACATTATTATTTTTTTATTATCTAGTTCTATTTTTAAAATGTGCTTTAAAGTATTTTCATTCAGTCATTCATTCATTGTTACTTTTTTATTGTTCTCATTGTTTGTTTGTGTGTTACATTAGTGAACAATAAATAATTTACTATCTAGCTATCTATGGGAGCTAGATTTCGGATACAATAATTATGTACTTTATTTTTGTAAATACATTCATACCAATGATACAACACCCACACACAGAACAAACATATAACAAATGTTTGACCTGGGTGATGATTTATAGAAACAATAAAATAGCCCATTGTAAAATTTGTTACCCTTAGATACAGCATTTAGGTCCTGATATTTTTATCGTAAATTAACTGCCAGATATGATTTATAGTTTCAATAAAATGACCCGTCGTAAAATCAATTAGCTTTAGATACAGCATTCAGGTCTAGATATTTTTATCGTTTATCGTAAAAAAATCGGACAAATTGCCATCGTACAAATAATACAGATTTAGGTACCAATATTGCCTTAACGATAGTCATTTATGTGACTAGATTGTTTTGTATATTGAAGCAAACACATTTTTAAACTAGCCTGCAATATTATAATTATGTCCATGAGTTGATTTATGGAATGAATGAAGTAACTCCTCGATAAAAGCTTTTTCTTACCCTGTTTTGGTAGTAAATACAACAAGCCTAAATTTAGCTGGAAATTGTAACAAACAAACGACCATTATTAATCTTTTTGCAAGGAACAAGCAATTAACCTTTGCCTCATTTCTCTCCAGTAACAGAATCTGCAATATTTTGACATCATATAACAACACACCTTATTGATAACGGTCCATCTTTCTCACATTACCGCTGAGTTTTCGTCACAAGGCTCGAAGGTTATCAGGTTAAAGGCTTTAGGACACCAGCTGGTTTCACTAAGATTATTCTACTTTGTATCTTATCAATCATAGTTAGAGTGTATATTCCTTTGAAATGTTGTGGCTCAGGAAAGTTCGGGAAGTGTTTCAACGGGAAAGCCTATTTAGGTAAATAAATTATGCTTGAGTTGCGCATCAAATTTAGGCTGATGATTTTGTTGCGGTCATTACGTGGGATGGGCGCTCCATCATTGGGGATAATGTTTTGTGATGTTATTATACGTACGTAGTAACGTTTTAGGGTTACCTATATTAAGCGTTGTATAAATGAGAACAAGAGCCTTTTATTTATTTGCCTTTTATTTTAAGCCTTCATAGAAACAAAATGAATCTAGCACTGTGTGGCCAAGTGGGTATGGACCCGCTTTCCGATCCGGAGGGTGCGGGTTCAAATCCAGTCATACGCCAATGGACTTTTTGGTTTTTCAGAAGTTTAAGTGCGCGTTTGACACATGCACATACTGTGAAGGTAAAGGTCACATCGTGAGGAAACCGGCATGTCCCTAGGATTAAAAGTCCGAATGACATATGCTAGTATTTCGCTAAGAGGCGATGGGCTTGCAACCTGTCACATATTGAGTACAGCAACTTGCAAACCGTGGTTCTTTGTGGAATCTGTTTTTAAGATTCCTTTCCGACACACTGAAAGGTTTTAAATTCAAATCATGCACAAAAGTAGCGAGACAGAAAAGGTAAGAACCAGGTTGTTTTTTGAACTGTATTCAATTAGACGCAGACGTGGTCAGACGGACTTTTATCTCAGTTCACCATTTTTACTTCAACTTTATTTAAGGGGCTCTCAGTCTTTTACTTCTTAGAGACTTCGTTGAAGACGAATTTGAAAATTGGATTAATCTATGTAAATTAAAACATAAATATATAAACGTAAAATTGATAGAATTTAAGGATATCATGATAACCAATACCAGAATATTTTACCGTATACAATTCAAATAAGATTAACCACCCAACCTTCAAATTGAGAGTTCTTCTTTAAAGCTCGCGTACACTACATCCTTGCCTGGGCAAGCCAAGCATTAGTCTACCGTAGATACCTAAATAAACCGGGCCTGAGGCGTAGGCAAAAAATCGTTTCTTGGCTTTATGTTTCTATTTTATGATTTGCGGCAATATTAAATCATAGAAATATACACCAGCTGAAATTCCAACAATCCTACCTATTACGTCAGAGACGACAGAGGAGGCTTTAGTCACGTCGACATTACCTAAACTCGAATATTTTATATATATTTTAGTTTAAGGTATATTATATATGGGTCCTAGAATTAGTAAAATTACCATTCTGTTCTATTCCTAAGTCACCTTAATCAAATTATCTACATTTTTTTTTAGTTGTAATAGGGTCCCGTTGACACCCTTTAGGTACGGAACCCTAAAAACGTGCCAATTGAGTGTGTGTGTATATTTTCAATCACTATTGACACGAGTAGGTTGTTATTCCATTCTTAGAATTACTCTAAGGCTTCACTCGATAAAAAAAAACAAACAAACCACTCGTATTTCTTCAACACTGAGGACTTGGCGATTGGTAATCCAACTCCCCACACAGTCTAGGTAAATATTGGACTCACCTGACAAGCGCACCCTTAACTAGCCTTTAAAAGACGAATGCTCACCGCATCAAACACCCACCTGGAAAGGAAAGACGTCTTATGAATATTCCGAAAGCTCGGGGTATATTGAAAAGAATCGGGAACATTTCAATATTGAGAGGCATGGACTTGTGAAACTTGGGAGCATTTAAATACTAAGCGACTTGTGAGACATAAGGCACAAGTTCGGGAAGATTTGCATGTTTATGGCATAGCGGCGAAAAGCAGATGTACCTATTGAAAAATAAACATTCTAGTGCATAATTGCGTGAGTCGTAGTTACATTTTGAACACGGGTTTCAAAATGTATAGAATGTATAGAATAAATGTATAGTAATATATTGATTTTTTGAGCGCTTGGCCTTCATGTCACCTGGTTTCAAGTTACAATAAAGCCGAAGGTGGTAGCGCGCTTCACCCGGAATCCTCAAAGAATTGAGGCTATCTTGACCTATTATTTTTACCTGTGAATGCCGGAACACAACAATTTTATAATTTATGTTTTGGCGACAGAATTAGATAAGATGGTAGCTAGCCAGACAGACCCAAACAAAATTCTACCACCAACCAAACCAAGCACAATATAGTATATAGTAAATGTATAGTATAAACATACAACGTCTAGTATACGTGAATGAAACCCGCGTTTTAAAATGTGCATATTTACCAGCTAAATTTGTTTATTGAGTTGTTTTTGGTATAAGTTAGAAACCCACGATTACTCGTAACAAAATGGAAGTTATAAATTTGAGGCCTTATTATGTCTGTGACGCACCATAGGTAAAGCTGCAATTTCAATGATGTGTGATTTGCACAAGAAAGTTGATATTTTTGGTAAGATTTACTGGAAGCAGTGTAGCCAACGCCATGCTATGATGATTTACATCATCTCAAAAACCCTGCTTTAATGGGTTCTCTGGAATTTCGTACTATATCTCAAATCATTTAGGCTTGATAAACTCGAATTCAGACTCAAGGATTTTGAATATTTCATCATTCTATTTAATATTTAGGAGCTAAGGAATAAATACTTAATAGCAACAATTGGTTCCAATTCGATAACTCCCAGAATCTGATGACAAACATAGAATGAACAGGATATAAAACATTTTCAGTTTTAACTTTTTTGATTTAATAAATTATACACCAAATGCATAGGCCCGCTTCAAAGAATTACTGCAATTAAGGTAGAACCTCAGGTAAGTACGCATGAGACGTTTTTTGACAAATTGTAGGTTCAAATCACATTTTGGATCCAAAAACATTTAATACGTTGATACGTACAGGCTATGTGTTTTCACTAGAGTATTTTTTAATTCATTGCTTAGACTTTAGGTTTCCATCTAGGTTCCCTAACTGGCCGAATCTTTACGCAAAGTTTGCTTAAAGAACCAATAATAATGGAAAATCTAAACATAAATAAAATAATGTTGTTTTTAGAGATATGTCTGCCTGTATATTGTGGCGAATTTCCCATCACATCAACGGCCCATTCGTGTCCACTGCTGGACAGAGCCTCCTCCAAATCTGGAGGGGTTTGCTATAATCACCACGCTTGGCAGGTGGATTGATGATCGTAGTAAAGGTGTATAGATAATACACAGAAGGAAGTTGCTGCCCATCTTCTGTTAAGATCCTTAAGTTGACTTTTAATGGGCTGAGTTGGAGGTGACAATTCTTAAGCTTTCACAATGCACTATGAAGTTACAATTGAAAAGCCTCATGGCTCTGTTAGCAATGTCTCTGCTTTCTGCGCTGTAGGTTGTGGGTTCGATGCCCTCGCAGGTCATTTGAGTCATGAATAATAGACGTATGTTCTGTGTTTGGGTGTTGTATTGTATGATAAGTACCTTCTATGTACCTACCTAATCTAGTGCCCATATTACAAGCTACTTTGCTTAGTTTGGGACTTAATGGCGCTGTGTGAAATTAATGACCCGTAATATTTATAAAAAAAAAGTATAACGCGTAAGCTGAGGAAAAACCTTAAGGCTTACCTACCCAAAATCATTGATTATCCAAACATTTGCTAAACCTCTCTTGGCCTCATCTCAATCAAGCAATACAACGGTGACGTAGCACGCAAAAGCCCTTAGTCAACAAATCCCTTTATCTTTCCATTTCGCCGCGCCGCCCTTTCGGTAAGCCTTAATGAACTTTTGGAGATTAATTATTTTCCTATAGATTGGTTCACTACTTACAACAACGTATGTATCTTTGGCTTTTTATACAGATCGCCTTTTGTACTTAACCAATAGCTTCACTATGACAATAGGAATGTCCAGAATGGCCACTATAGGGGCCTTATGGTATTTTAAGAGCCACTCTTTAACGATACCATTATCATAGTGAAACGTTTGGTTTAGTAAAATCGGGGCCCTATTTGGTGCTGGACATTTTTTTTTTAAACAACTAGGAGACGGGACCCTCTTGGTGTTAAGTGCATCTCTTGCCTATAACAATGCCTTACTGCATAGGCCACATCCACAAAGAACGTAGCCTACACGGCACTGCATTACACCCGTTAATTAGAGGCATATAAGTGTTAAGCCTTACGTGCCCGTAATTTCACCGGCAACCATACCCTTCAAATCGGAACACAGCAATGCAGCTTGGCGGCTGAAATAGGTAAGGTGGTAGTACTTCCCCGGATGACCCCTTTCACATAGGGTTTTACAACTCTTAAAACTTCGGTAGGGGTGATCGCAAGCTGGAGGACCTTTACATCTCTACCACCAGCGAAAGGATCATAGTATCTTATATAAAAGTAGTAGATTTCCATGTGAAACGGTTCATCCGGGGAAGTACCTATTTCGGCCGCCAAGCAGCATTACTGTTTCGGTTTGAAGGGTATGGTTGCATAAGAAATCACGCGCACACGGGGCTTAAAAACTTCATGCCTGAAGTGGAAGGGCGCTATGCAGTGCGTATTATTGCGTAGGTCATGCTCTCTTTGGCTGTGACCTACCCAATAAGGCTTTATTATAGGCCAGTTCCACTTAACATCAGGCGGACTGCTTGCTTGTTCCGTTTACATGTCGCTTAAGAAAAAGAAAACCGCCTCTGTGGTCTAGTGGTTCAACCCACCGATTTCAGATCCAGAGGTATTGGGTTCGATCCCCAGGGCGAGCAATATTGTGCTTGGTTTGGTTGGTGGTAGGATTTTGTTTAAGTCCGACTGGCTACCTACCACATCCCGCCTCCCGCCTGGCTACATATCTTACCTAATTCTGTCACCATAAACTCTTAAAAAATAATTGTGTTCCGGCTATTAGAGGTTATATAACCAGTTCCTCAGTTTGTTGCGGATTCCAGGTGAAGTGCACCTCCACCTTCGGCCTTATCTCAACTTGTAACCAGGTGAGATGAAGGCCAAGCGCTTCTCCGTCGTACAATAAAAAATAAAAAATAAAAAATGATATTCTTCTCTCTCACAAATCTTATCACTTGCTAATCTCGGCGATAATTGCAAAGCTGTAATTGGTCATTTCAAATCTTCGTTTCACTGTTCCATTCAATAGACTTGAAGGCTTTGTTCCACAGTAGTTCGTTGTTGACAAAAGAAACGTGGAAGTGTTTATGTTATATGGGCCAGAAATATTTTTTCGTATTAAAACTTTTCTATTCTATTGTGTTCAAAGTCTCGTAAAACCACGCTCAATACACATCCCATGTAAATACGAACCTTGAGAAGAAATTTATGAATTTCCTCAGTAATCAAGGTTTATAGCAGGTTTTTAGGGTTTCGTACCCAAAGGGTGCCAACGGGACCCTATTTACTAAGCTTATATCCGTCCGTCCATTCGTCTATCTGTAAGCAGGCTGCATATCATGAACCGTAATAGGAAAACAGAAACAACATAATGATTTTTTGTTTATTGGGTGCAGTATTTTAGTTCAATCGTAAAAGGAGTAGGTATAGCCTAAATATTTCAAACTTGGTGTGGTAATAGTCATTACCTTGATGTCTAAAAATAAATACTAAAAACCCGCTAAGCGTGAGTTGGACCTACCCGGGTGCTCGAAAACTAAATATTATCACGTACGAAGGCCAAGCACCTCGTCGTATAATAAAAAAAAAAAATATGTAAAAATAACAATAAAAAGAAAGTGAGTTAATGCATCTTTTTTGACCTTATTGTCGAGGTCAGCCTCGGAACTCAAAACTCTAGGTTAGTCTCAAAACTCAAAACTCTAGGTCAGACTCGTAACTCAAAACTCTAGGTCAGTCTTGAAACTCAATACTAGCGTATGCAAGGAAGAGGTCTATACGAAGGAGTTGATTAAAATAAATTTACCTTTAAGTTTCTTATTATCGCTACAGTACAAAATACAATTATATAACGGTTAGAAAAAAGAAAATATTTCCAACTGTCTGACAGTAACGAGGATGAAAATTCGCGAAAACGGCAAACTGCTTTTTACCGCGGAATGACCGGTTGAATGAATGACTAATATCTGCTAACGAGCAGCGCCATCTGTCGGTAATTACGACTACGTGCCCGAAAGATTTCTTTTTTTTTGTAATTTTATCACAGATTATGAAAACGTACCTCGTGGTTATAATCTTGCAATAATATTTAAATTTAGAAAAATTGTATGTTTCACGAACTTTGCGTACCTACGTTTATTTAAATTTTCTTAACTTGGAATAAAAACAGTCGGACATTGTCTAAAATATAACTAAGGACTACTAAGTAGGAAAAAGTTTTGACCCAAAACAGTGTCATCGTGATACACATTATGAGAAATCTGGTTAAGCGATTCTTTTATAGCGAAACAAATTAATATTTTGCTGAGCCCAGGCATAAGAAACTACGTGTTTCAATTGCTTTTAATGTATCTTGTGACAAAGATACTGCAAACAAACTTCTACATAGGCATTCAAAGTAAATGGACCCTGCGAAAAAGAGCCCTGATTCAGTTTGGTGAGTATAATATTTCTTTATTATGCCTCACAAAGGATGATGCTATTTCCACAACAAAGAGCGAGGTTTACTCCAAGTGTCCTTACCCTGGTATGATATGCGCATTTTTTATAAGCAACGATGAGGCGTGGTTGCAGTGTAAGCGAGCTAGCGCGATTTAGCAATTTCCAGATGAATCTACACTTTTACAAATGTTATAATGACACAAAAATTCACTACCCACAGCGGGACTCGAACCTGCATCTATTCCTGCAGTCGCTAAAATAAAAAAGCTAGATGGCGTTGAGGCTCAAGCTGAGTTTGGATATGGCTCAAAAAATTGGAATCTGCGTCAGGACCCTCGTTGCTCAATTGGTTAGAGCGTTTCCGGCTTTAGGAATAGATGCGGGTTCGAGTCCCATCGCGGGTGGTGAATTTTTGTGTCAATATAACATTTCCAACATAGGATGTTTTTATCCGGGTATCCGGTCAGCCAGGCAAACCCGCGGGCAAAAGCTAGGTTAAAATAATGAATCATGGATGGTTATGGACACGCGGTTACGTCTAGAGCCGTCAAGCGATTAATTGGACCGGCCATGAAAGCTCATAACGGTCCGCTACATATCGCGCTCAACCTCGCGGACCCGAAACGGCATTTTCTAAATCCGGATTATATTCTCATTTCGGCGTAATGTATTCTATACAGTTGCTGACCGGACGTTTTTAACAATGACCCGTAAATACCTTCGAAGATATTGTATGAAACAGATTTATTTATAGCTTAGGTATATCATCGGTTGCTGTGTAGAAACGGAAAAAACCACCAAGACTCCGAAGTTTGGCACCAAACGGTTTACCATGTTCTGTTGGTGCGTGGGAGAGTTAGTGCCTACTGGGAAATCTCGCTCCATCGTAGACCTCAACATGCTCTGGCCTAGAGCTGGAAAAGCCTAGAGGTCAAGAGCTAACCGATAAGTAAAAAAAAACTAGGGTTAGTTTTGCCGCTTTAGTTGGGAAATCCCTTTTTAGTCACAAGTGTCGTACAAGACTATAAGTAATTCAGAGGCAGACCATCTAAGAAGGGTTTTCAACACTGCAATCTACAACCCACCTGCTAAGCCTGACGATCAAGGCAAATCCTATGGAGGTCTAGAGGTTACTAGTATCAGACCCAGAGGTCCGAATTTATGCTTGGTTTGGTTGTCAGCAGAACTTTGTTTAAGCCTGGTTAGCTGTAGCTACCACCATCTTACCTAAGACTTACTACTAGACTTACTAGAACAATTAATATATGTGAATTGAATTGTTTAGTGTAAATTGTTGTGTTCTGGCATTCAGAGGTAAAATAGACAGTTCCTTAGACGGTTGATGAATTCAAGTGTGCTTCTACCTTCGGCCTTACCATAACTTGGCTTGATGTGAGATAAATGCCAAGTGCTTCCCGCCGTCAAACAACTTGGGTCTAGCTAGAACCGAACTGACAACACCATAAGTAGGTTTAGAAGCTTCTTTATTCTTCTTCTTCCCTTCCACTCCCACTTCTTTGATTTTTTTTTGAACTGAGGTCGATTATTTTTGGTTACTCATGAGGTTAAATAACATTATTTCACGCCCTCCTATCGCCCCTGCGAACACGTAACTAATATATCTAGACAACAATCACAGCCGACATTGATTACAAATTAAACAAACAATGAACCGTAAAAATCGGCCGGAAACCGCCTGCACCGGACGCGGTCTCGGTATCAGGTGACGGCGGCCATCGTTTCCGGTATGACAAAACTGTTGTGGGATAAACAGACCTATTTCGTTTTTTTTTTCAACAACACAGGTTTATAAAACTGCGACCACATCGCGTAATCACACAAACAATGAATTAATCTAAAAAGATGTGAAACGTTACTCATAAAAAACTTAACTTAACACTAAACAAACATCATATAGCGCAGTTGGTAGTAACTCTGCCTTCTGGGCTGTAGGTTGTGGGTTTGATTCCCATCAAACCCACAACCTACAGCCCTGGACAAAGATTCGTGTGATTAATATAGATGTATGTTCTGTGTTTTCTATCCGTATAGACAGACACCGCCCGGACAGAAAAAAATTCTATCCGTAATCTAGTTCCCTTATTACAAGCTTAGTTTGGGTCTAGATGGCGCAGGGTATAAATTAATGTCCTGAAATATTTATTTATAAGTAGATCAAAGTCAAAGGTCAGTAAGATCAGTAAGATTTTATAAAAAAAATCGGAAATATGGTCATCCGTATAATAACCAAACATTCTAACAACACTCTCAAAATTAACTAGCTGATGTGGCAGGTGGCAGGCGAGTTGCAGAACCGCAGTGCGATTTCGTAACTCTAATTGAAATGTGTCTCAATGGATTTCATAATGAAATCCAAGAAAATGACAGTTTTGCGATTACGTAACCACCTTCTCCCTCTATCAAAGCATCATTGAGGGAGAAACCACATTTGAAAGAAACATATCTATCGATTCGTTAATTTTGCGATTACCGATGCTCGGTTTGAATGAAACCACAGAGCACTGACAGCTATCGTTTACTTACATCTATTCAAAATAAGAAACAGCTTGGGTGTTGTATCTGTCCAACAAAATATAAGTATTTTCATGTGTTTTCGTGGCTTAGTTCAGAATTAGATAAAAATGTATGTACCTACCATTTACCTTATCATTTCTATTCACATTATATTACCTATATACTACTTGGAATTGCAATACAAATCAATTTTACAAGCCACGCGATAATCATTTTTTCATTGTAGTTTGAGATGTCGCGTCAATATTTATTGTATTTGGCGGAGGAGCAGCGTCGGAAAAATGCGTTGGTCAGCTCTAGGAGACTGATGCGAGACGCCAGCGACCCACTAATGCTCCCGAACAGAGAGTTTGTAGCACAATTCCGGCTCACTAAGGAGGTGTTTGCTACTCTTTGCCAGGAAGTTGTGCCACTTCTTCCCCAAAAAACCCGCTCAACAGCCATTCGAGACGACCTCAAAGTAAGTTATCTATTGTAGTAGTAAAGTTTTTTGAGAGGTTATAAGTAGGCCTAGGTACCTATTTAGAGAGGAACAAGGATCTCTGGGGAATAATAATAACCCAAAAAATAGGCTACCTATTACTCATTGATTCATATCAATCATAGATTTGTGTTGATACCTACCTATTATCTAATTACTTGGCTATTTTTTTTAGGTTCTTGCAGCCTTGACTTTCTACAGCCAAGGTTCTTACCAGCGAGGAGTAGGTGCCTCCTACCTTCATAACCTGTCTCAGACAGCCATGTCCATCAGCTTAGAGGAGGTGACAAATGCCCTCAATTCGCCAACAGCTTTACTCAAATATATTAAATTTACAAACCAGCGTCAAAGAAGGGAAGCAATTATGTCAGAGTAAGTCATCTACAAACTACTTACCTATGCTATGTTGTTTTTATCTAAAATGCTGTCTTGTTGAGTACCAGCTGAATTGAGTTTATTAGCACCCAACAAGTTACCTTTATCAAACCCGTTTACTTAGTTAACCTTCTATTCCAGTTTCATGAGTAAACATGGGATGCCCGGAGTGATTGGCTGCATAGATGTCTCCATAATTCGGCCAACAGAGCATGAGGAGGCTTTTTACAACCGCAAAGGGTACCATTCCCTTAATGTATTAGCTGTAAGTAGGAATTTCCTTCTTTATTTAGGTATATCTACTAATATTATTATTGCTTTAAATTACCTACTTACCACTTTTTTTTTGTTGAAGATATGCGACTCACATCTTAATATTCAATATTTGGATGCATCATTTGGGGGAGCAGCCCACAACAGTTTTGTTTGGGCTACCTATATTGCTCTGAGTGGGGGGCATGGTACTTAATATTTTTATTTTTGTTGCAGATAATCAATTCAAATGAAAGCAGCTAACTCTTGAGAAACTGAAGAAAAAAAGGACTGTATAATTTTGATTTTTAAATGTAGGCTACTACATAAATACTGCTCTGAGTGGTACTTATTATTTTTATTTTTGTTGCAGATAGTCATTCCAATGAAACTAGCTAACTCATGAGCTTGAAAAACTGACAGAAAAAAGGACAGTATAATTTTGATTTTTAAATGTAGGTAACCTATATTGCTCTGAGTGGTACTTAATCTTTTTATTTTGGTTGCAGATAATCCATGGCTATACCTACTAGCCAGACATTCCTTATGCAAAATGGATGAATGGACACTAGGTACACACAGTTACCTAAAATGTAGAGCTTCGTTGTTTCAATGAATAAATGTTATTTTCTACTACAAATTATTTTAATTTGGTTGTATTTATTTGAAACCTTTTTTAATATTTGAGGAGCTCCGGATCAAAAACCGATGTTTTTCCTTTAGTCTAAGTGTATTTACATACCCAAGTGCTCATTAAGTGCAGGAAAATTATATTATAATATTATAAACATACTAAAACAGGCTGTAAAAATGTAGAAAAAGGATTTAAAAACGAAGTTGACTAGGTAGGTAGCCACGCATAAGTTGCAATAAGTAATTTGAGTAAGTAGGTACCTCATACATACCTAGGTAGTCGGTGAGTAGTCACCTACCTTCCAAACCAAAATGTACTACTACTACCTACCTACGACAAAGTAGGTACCTAGAATAGGAACTTGTTGTTTAACAATACATACTATAAATAAGAAACTACTTTTAATTAAGATTATGATAAAAGCAATGAGGATCAGTAAAGTTATAACAAATTCAATAGAACTATATCCATGTTATTCTTTATGACATAAAATTTTTGCACTGTATGTTAAGGATTACTTAGCTCTATAAATCTTCATTCTCAACTAAAAACGTTACGGATCCTCATTCTTAACTACAAGTAGGTAGCGGTAATAGGTATGATTAATAAAGTCAAAGTCAACGTCTAAAGGTATTTATTTAATAAAATTACAAGGATCACTTTGAAACGTCTTAAAACTAGGTGAATCGAGGTGCCAGTTCCACGCAACCAAAGCCTAGAAGAACAGGCAAGAAACTTACGGCTTGGTTCCTACTGTTCTTTTACAATCCTGGTTACAATGTAATTATAATACAATATTGAAGCTAGAAGCTAGTTACATTTTAAAATCAAAATAATACTGTCCTTTTTTTCCCTCAGTTTTTCAAGCTCATGAGTTAGCTGCTTTCATTGGAATGACTTATCTGCAACAAAAATACAAAGAATAAGTACCACTCAGAGCAATATAGGTAGTAACATTTAAATTAATTAAGTTAGTGATTAGCTTTGGCTTTTATCCGACACTTTAATAAATGCCAGTACTTGTGGGGAAAACATAACATTTTGTTAGCAAGTTTAGTGCACAAAGAAAAACAGTATGTTGTTAGTAAGTAGGTTAATGTAATACATACATAGTGCACAGTAACACAGTCAGGCAGATAAACTACCACCACTACTGGCACACTAGAAATATAACATGCCTTGCAGGTAAGAAGATTCTAAGCGTCTGCTTTACTTACTCGCTTCATTTGTCTACCGGCTTATTTAATCCCTCGCCCAGGGAGTTAAGCCTGTTGGACAGACCTTGCCAGGCTTTGTTGGCTTCCTGATGGCCCAGAGGGCCGCCTGACCTCCCGCTGTTTAGAGCAGCATCTCTGTTCGTTTCAGCAAACTCCACAAGCATTTCATACTGTCTGTGCGTCAGTTGTCGCAAGGGTGCCATATCTATAGATAAATATAACCTAGTTTAGTACCATTTGGATATGAAAAGACCAATTAAATTCCATTCAGCAATGTAGATGCACTCACTAGCTTTTCAAATCACTGCACATACATTTACTTTACTTACTTCAAATGAATACAGCTCTGGCTGTTATAATTGTAACAGTCGAAACTAAAATAATTAATCTATCCAACTTTCTTTTCACAAAAAGAAACGATGCACTTGCTTCCCGGCAAAAACAACCTCAAAAAAACATTAAAATTGGATTTCAATAACAGAACCTATAGACCGAGAGTCGTATAATACGACCAAATAAAGGATATTGAGTTTACGCGCGGTCACCACCCTAATAAGTAATATGTGAATTGGTCGGGTTGGCAATCACTCGTCATTCATTCAGTCAATGTGATCACAGGCGAATCGGTAGAAACGGTTTTACGTAATCGCAAATTTTTCATTGAAGTACTTTTCTGTTCCATTGATGTAGCTAAATGATGTCTCAATGAGACAGAGTTACGAAATCGCACTGCCGATAACAGCTGGGGATTAAAGGTTCTTGCATGGCGACTACGATTAAACGATTAGAGTGTGGAAAGACTACATCATTGTGGCGGTCTCGGCCAGTCGATGGACGGAGGAGGCTCATTTGCTAATTGTGGACGGGAGTGGTCTGATATGATCATGATACTGATCATTGAAACAGTGGCCAGCCTGCAGGTATTATACGGGTCCTTTCCACGAATGTGTCATAAACTGCGAATAAGTTGTATTAAAAAAACTAGACAAAGAAACATGTTGGAAATGCCTTTTTCAGAATCCAAATTACGGTACCAGTCCCAGACAATTTATTATTTCGCTTCCACAGCCAAACGAGATATTGTAAAACTTTTCGAATGAGTCAAATGCATTTATCACCCCTCAAACGCGGTCGTTCCCCCCCATACCCCTGTCTTCGTGTCAAAACAACATGATATGCTCAGTGAAATGTGTTGATAGTTTTGCAAATTTTAATATTAATGTCGAAAATTTTGCATTGAGGAATGAAAAACGGATAGGAAAAGATAGCAAGGACAAAGCCCTATGCATTGGAAAGGGCCAAACCCGCTCTTCGATGGCTTTTAGCTTGAGAGGCTTATTCTCGTCGCATAGATTAAGATTCGTAGAGCAGATCCTGATATAGACAAGCCTCATAGCTCAGTTGGTAGTAACTCTGCCTTCTGCGCTGTAGGCTGTGGGTTCGATTCCCACCCAGGACAAACATTTGTGTGATGAATATAGATGTTTGTTCTGTGTTTGGGTGTGTATTGTATGATAAGTATGTATTTATAAATTAAAAAAAAAATGTATTTAAGTATTATATCCGTAATCTAGTTCCCATATTACAAGCTATGCTTAGTTTGGGGCTAGATGGCGCTGTGTGAAATTAATGTCCTGTAATATTTATTTATAGACGGACGTACATTATAAGGTCCTACGTAAAGGTATCAACTCAGCAGTGAGGATATTGATTATATCCCAGGGGGAAGGTCAAGAATATTGCAAGTTCTTGCAGTGCGCGCACTAAAATATTTCTCATATGTGGGATATCAACCAGATTGGGATGAAAATAGGAAGAACTCAGTATTGTAATGTAAGTTACAAAATATTTGCAAGTAAATTTTGCTTGCTCGTACACCGCCTCTTTCTGCACTTATTTTTTTTTTTTTTTATTTATTTATATGTAGATAAATAGGTAAAGTAACCAATATTTCTGATATATGTGCTACTAATCACTACCTAATAAGTAAATTATATAATCTTCTACCAAAAAACTTGCCGCTATTAAACGCACGAGCCTAAAAGCGGGATATACAATAAATAAAAAATAATAAGAAAACTTTCCCCATCATACTAAGCAAGACTCGCGTCGCGACCCACCAATTTATTTTACCACAAGACTCTCTTGCAGTCAAAAATCAATCTTAGCATTCAATGTTATGATACATTTTCATTTAACAGGTTTGAGGGGATCTTCAAATTATAGTATTCATTCAATAATCAACCGTGCCTTCCAATAGATATGAGGCAGTTTTGCATGTCAGGTTGGTAGAGGTAAATCATAGGATGCATAGGGATGAGCATTCACTTGCGTACGATGCCGCAAGAGTTTACGAACAGCAATCACTCAGTACGTAATCTCTTAGGATTTTCGCACCCTTTCGATAGTGTAGACTCTGCCCTCTTTGTTTTTAAAAGTCTGAAGGTGTAGAGATAAGAGGTGGATTTATCTGTCCAGGTTCTAAAAGGATGCTCTCTAAAAATACCAGGTGATCATGAATCTGACAGATTCTGACACTTACTCAAACACTCACAAAAGTGACTCGGCTTTAGCAATACTTTTTTGATAAAGAGGAGACTTATCATTTTGTTTTTTATTCTAACCACCTTCCCTCCTTTGAAAGGTGGTTAAATGAAAAAAAACTCAATTCGCAAAACGTTTGAATGTGCTATAACGCTTTAATCTGGTGAGCTTAAAAGTAAATCACTTTAAAGCGGACTAATGACGGAAAGAGGTTCTTTTTTATTATACAGATAGGAAAAAACGCAGGACATTGATGGACTGTTTGTGATGATGATGATGCGCTAGCTCCGAGGTATGACTGCGCAATGAAGTGAGTTGTAAAGCCACGGTGCGTATATATGCGAAAATAAGTAAGCTATCTAGCACCTGATAAAGAAGCAAGTGAAATGCACTAGGAAAAGGCTCCCAGCGTCTGTATTTCCGATGTGTTACGACCCTAATGTCTTCAGGAAGAGAGTTAAAGCGCCTCTGGGTAGGCTCGCTCCATCGTCGATCTCATTCTTGCCTGTGCAAGTTTCAAGGAGAGCGAACCCTATAATTAATAATATAATTAAATATAATTTAATATAAATATATAATTAAAGAACCCTAAAAAACTCATTCCATATAAAAAAAATGCCGTTAACAATAAATTCGTTCAGTAATTAAAAAATACCTTATCTTTAGAATCTATATCTGTTTGATCTTCAATTTTCGACGCAAAACTCCTCAGGGTTCCAATTCTACTAAACCAATTGCTTTATTGTGGTAATAGTATCATAGCAGCTGGCCACTAGAATACTAAAAGGCACCTACAATGACCAATCGGCGATGATACCATTATCATAGTGAAGCGATTGGTTTAGTACCTACTCGTAGAATCGAGGCCCAGTTGACTTATAGGTTGACGCTTCACTTTTATAATAGTGAAAAAGATAAACGTGCGTTTTCATTCTGAAGAGAGCAAGCGCAGCAATAATAATGGGTCTTTGTGTGTGTGAAGAGTAAAATTGTTTTGACTGTTGAGTCCCGACGGCAGTGTCATTGTTGCCGGTAAATCGAAAACAAAGGTTTGAATACAATAACAAAAAAACATGCACAAAACCACCTCTAAGGTTAAGTGGTTAGCCCACCGGTGTCAGATTAGAGGACATTAATTTCACACAGCGCCATCTAGCCCCATACTAAAGATATAACTTGTAATATGTTAACTAGATTGCGGATAGAATACTTACATGCTTTTTTTTTTGGTTATACATACGTACTATATGATAAAACACCCAAACAGAATAAATATTTATATTCATCACATCAAATATTTGTCCTGTGTGAGAATCGCACCCACATCCTACAGCGTAGAAGGCAGAGTTACTACCAACTGAGCTATGAGGCTTGTTATCCAGAGGTCCCGGGCTCGATCCCCAGAGGAAGTACTTATTTTGTGCTTGGTTTGGTTGGTGGTAGGATTTTGTTTAAGTCCGCCTGACTAGCTACCACCATCTTACCTAATTTCGTCGCAATAACAACTATTGTGAAATTGTGAACCGACATTTTAGAGGTAGCCAGTTCCTCAGATTGTTAAGAATTCCGGGTAAAGTTCGCTTCCACCTTCGGCCTTGTCTCAACTTGAAAATAAGGTGAGATTAAGGCCAAGCACCTCCCCGTTATACATTAAAAAAACCCTGTAAATATTGAGATATAGAAACAAGAGCACTTGTAAGAATAATTACTAAAAATGTAATTTAATTTTGGCATGCTCTTAAGCGCATGTAACTTGGTATTATTTTTATACCAAGTTTTAAGAATTACGTTTCCGGAATCTCCATCGAAAGCTTCCAAATTCGTTTCGTTAAGGCTTTCCAAATATTTGAGAATAGCTATGCAGTATAGCTATTCTCAAACATTTGGAAAGCTATACAGTGGTCTGTATAGCTATTCTCAAACATTTGGAAAGCAATACAGTGATATGTATAGCTATTCTCAAATATTTGGAAAGCCTTAATGAAACGAATTTGGAAGCTTTCGATGGAGATTCCAGAAACGACATTCTTAAAGTTTTGTATCAAAAAAAAATTGCATGTGTATTCGACATCCACATTTTAAGGAATAGTCTAAGAATAATGTTGAAATCTATCGGATTTTAAGTCTTATCCTACATACAAACCGTATGTAACGGTAATCCGACACCTCCCTTGTAAATAATTAGTATAAATGCATTTTATACATGGTGCAAGGTACATTTCTAACGAAAACAAAAAAAATTGGGCACGGAAAATTATTTTATGGTACTCCATTTTAATTTTCACTCACAATACATGCAAATTGGCGCGTATCGTTTTACAACAGACACCATTTATCATCAAAATGACATTGCATTAAAGATTTATCTCCATTAATGTTTGAATCGAAATACAATTTACCCCTTTTCATTTTCATTGGAATCCCAGTTATCGTTTTGTTGCAATGATTCAATGTAGATGAATAAATTTAATACTTTTTGACAAATTCTATAGAATAGAATATGTCATATCTTGTAATAACTGTACATACTATATACGTAGATACGGCATAACTGTAGATATTACGTAATAAACCGGCCAAGTGCGGACACGTACACTGATGTGGGCTCCGACTCACATTTCAAGGCAAAAAACGTGTCTTGTTTAGGGCCTCCTTTAATTTATTAAGTAAGGACATTGTGCAACGATTAATATACAGGACATTAAAGGACATTAATTTCATCACAGCGCAAACTAGCCCCAAACTAAGCATAGCTTGTAATATGGGAACTAGATTACGGATATACGCGATCATACTGAACCCACAGGGTTTTTAGATTTTCTTTTCGTAAACCCCTTGCACTACATATTTCGCTTGGTAGATTTGTACTTCGTACAATAACTATCGGGTCGTGTTGGGTCAATTAAGTAAGGCTCATGTAAAAGGTGTTTGTGAGATTTCGATTACAATAATTTGAAGATAGGTAACGTTTACTGATTCTTTTACAAATCTTGGCTCCGTTGTTTTACTCGCTGTGAGTTTTCCTAATATTCTAAAATAAAATAAAATCAGTATTTCGTATTTTCTGAGACAACGTAGATAAATAATATTCAAATTTTGACATAACATTACTATACGAGGAGCTATTGTTACGAATTTTGCTTTCATAAAAAATGCTGTTCTTTTTGTGTCGGCTGTGTAACCTAATATCAATCTACGAGCCGATATAAGCGACATATCTCTATGACGACTACTATACCAGTAATACTCCACCGCTGAAGCACGTACTATTCAGTAACCGTAATTTTATTCGGTGAAAAAACACTGAAATAATACAATGCAGAATAGATTAACAACGCTTACTGGGCATCTAGGTCAAACAAGTAGTCTAAATTCAATTTCGCCGCAAAACAATTTGCCCTACTACCTAAATATCACCGGAGCTCTGCTCTGGCAATGTTTCCAAAAGGCGTCGTATAGGAGTCCAGGGATACTCGTTATGAACCTATTTGTCACTGGATCGCGACCTACTAGTTTTCCAACTGGGTAATGAGGACATAAATCGTTGTCTTGGTAAATTACCCGTGCATTGTCTCTGACACAGTCGTGCGTCTTTTACTTGCCTTAGTATCTTCGACTTTGTATTTTTATCAAATTCGATATTGGTAAAGTCCTTTTAAAGTAATTTTTTGTATATTTTTATTTTACAACTGGGAATCGCTTGGTTAAAGGCCTCACCTAGTTTTCAAATTATCGTGAGCTGAAAGAGATATGAAGGCCAAAGTTGGAAGCGCCGGGTGAAGACCCGGAATCCTCATCGAACTGAGGAACAGGCTATCTTACCTCTAAATGTCGGAACACAACAATTTTTAAATTGTTATGCCGATAAAATTAGGTAAGATGGTGGAAGCTAGCCAGGCGGACATAAGCAAAGTTATCTCCAACCAAATCAAGCACAATATTGTAGGTACTCCCCTGGAGAACCCGGGACCTCTGAATCTGATACCGGTGGGTGAACCACTACACCACAGAGACCTTTAAAACTACTCTACGCGCAATGTTTCTGTTTCTATGAAATTTTAGGCTCGTTTTTGACTACGTCACACATGCGACCGACAAAGTAAATATAGTTACGGGTTTTTGAAAGTGGAAATGAAAGATTGAATGAAAGAATGAAGGCAACTCGAGCAGCATTTGCGTTTGATAAAAAATACTCAAAAAAATACTGAAACGCTCCGGTTTCCAAATACTTTCATTTATTTTTCTCTGAATCGTCTTAATTTTTTGTGAAAAAAATTTCAAGATATTTCATTTCTAGTGACGTATTTTTTTAAGGTATGTGTGAAAACATAGTAATTAGAGCAACGTTCATATTTTTACAAGCTTCACAGCTTAGTTGATAGTAGCTCTGCTTTCTGCGCTGTAGGTTGTGGGTTCGATTCCCATCCAAGACAATCATTTTTGTGATGAATATGATGTTTGTTGTGTGTTTGGGTATTTTATTGTATGACAAGTATGTTTAAAAAAAAAATGTATGTAAGTATTATATCCGTAATCTAGTTCCCATATTACAAGCTCTCCTTAGTTTATAATTACATAGCGCTGTGTTAAATTAATATCCTGTAATATTTATTTAGTTGTTTATTATATATTGTTTATTCAAATATTGTTCTTGCCTCTCGAAAATGATCCAATGTATTGTTCTTCAATCCCTCTTACATAAATCTTGATAATATGCAAATTTTATTTAATTAGAGCGGTTACTATAAGCAATATTGCCGGCAACTGTCGGGTGAAATACAGCCGAGCGGCCCTTGGATTAACTAATGGCTATTTATCTTGTAAAGATCCCCAGTTCTAAGATGCGTTCGAATTATTAATTCGAAGACTCTTGTTTGTGTATTCTGAGACTGTTCAACTGATACAGCAAAACATTTGAACTACACAGTGATGTCTAAGTTCTTGACAAGTGAAACAGCTTGCTGGATAAAACGCCAAAATGAATGTAAATTACCTGGGTAATATTGAGGTCTAGAATGAAGCGTAAATATCATATCAATACTTTTTCACTCTCGATGTATTTAAACACGCTTTCACAGGCTTCAAAAGTAACTAAAAAACAATGTAATAACATCTTAAGTCAATTGTTACCTACTTTTAATTTGTCGTATGAAATGAAACTTTGTATGCTCAAACAGTGCGCAAAACTATAATTGGTACTTTGAAGCTGATTTGATGATGGAACCAGGAGATGGTACTCTTGAGTTACTTACCACTGTAAACACCTTGAGTTTAGGCTCATTTAACCGCCTCTGTGGTCTAGTGGTTCAACCCACCGATTTCAGATCCAGAGGTCTCGGGTTTGAACCCCAGGGGAGTACAATATATTGTGCTTGGTTTGGTTGGTGGTAGGACTTTGTTTAGTCCGCCTGGCTAGCTACCAACATCTTACCTAATTCTGTCGCCATAATAACAATTCTAAAATTGTTGTGTAAGATAGCCAGTTCCTCAGTTTGTTGAGGATTCGGGTGTGGTGCGTCTTCACCTTGGGCCTTATCTCGACTTGTTACCAGGTGAGATGAAGGCCAAGCGCTTCCCCGTCGTACATAAAAAAAAAAGTTTGTTTTGATGAGTCGAAATGACGTTTGTTTTGACATTTGACATTTGTTTCGTGACAAACCTCACGAAGCTTCGTCAAGTTTCACGTATGACAAAATAATATTAATTATAAATTTTATAATATAAATATACCTAATCATAATATAATTTATAAGAATGTTTAGAAGTTTAGAAATGTAAAACAAAAGGAAAAACGTAGCGTGCTTTATGCTTTTTTAAACATGGATTCACATCATCAGCACATTAGTGTCCACCAGCTGGACAGAGCCTCCTCCAAAGCTGGAGGGTTTTTGCCATAATCACCACGCTTGGCAGTTGGATAGGTACGTAATCGCAGTAAAGATAGAGATAATACACAGAAGGAAGTTGCTGCCTTTCTTCTGCGAAATCTATGGGCTGTGTTGGAGGGGTCGATTCTTAAACCGGGACTGCCACGGCAAAAAGTATTTTGTACCATCAGAGATCAATCTCAATTTCTCAAAAGCAGATGTTTTGTAATGTTTCAACTGCCTGTCTAACGCAGGCGATTCGTTTTGACTGGACATGTGTCAGGGGTAGGCTCGCTCTCCATAATTTTTGCCCAGTTAACCATCAAATGTATGCACAACGCTAAATAGCCAATCAACGTGATCAACAGGGGTGCAAGGGTGTCATAATCGAAACAATAGTGAACAGTTTGCTTTCAATGGTAGATAACAAATGTTGTTATTGGGAAAATGTCAACATTTTTTAGGCCGTTCGTAATTGGAATAAACTCCCAACGTCTGTTTTTCCAATGTTTTACGACCCTAATGTCTTCAAGAAGAGAGTTAATACGCAAGTTCTGGGTATGCTCGCCATTGTTGATCACATTCTTGCCAGTGCAAGTTTCGTGGTCAAGAGCCACACATAGTAAATAAAAAAATACTTTGTATGTTTTTCAATCAATCTGGGATGTCTGATAAGTATGAAGGCAAGGCTTGGGTGTATCGACATCATAAAGGCAAGAGTATGTGACATCTTAATCTACATACCATTTTTTAAATAACTTGGAGACGGAACAATCAAGCAGCCTACCTGATGAAATGCACTAGCATTTCTTGCCAATAGAGTACGTAGGTGACATCCACAATTAACATGACCTACGCGCCACTGCATTGCGCCCGTCCACTTGAAGCATTAAGGGTGCCTGACATTTCACCGGCAACTATACCCTTCAAACCGGAACAGAGCAATATGCTGCTTGACGGCCGAAATAGGTATAGTGGTAGTACTTCCCCGGGACGAGCCCTTTCACAAGGAGTTCTACTGCTCTTTGCACAAGTTCAGAAGATATTAGGCGTTAGTGAGCTACTAAGAAGCAGATCTTTTACTGGGCTACCCCAAGCAACGGATTTACTGGATATTGCTAGCTGTTGCAGCTGAATCCGTGCTATTGCTAATATGTCTCGAAAAATAAAGAAAGAAGTTAAAAAGTAAGTAAGTCTACATAGAACACTTGCGACAGAGGTACTTTTGATACAGTAATTACACCCGAGACTGAACTTGTAGCAATGCAACTAAGTTCCGAAGAGGTGTGATGTAGTTCAATTGCTTGGAAAATCGGAAATAATAGCTGTCCAACATCCGAATCTGACAGATGTTTAATTCACGAGATCATGGTATACCAGTTACTACGCAGCATGCCGTCGCCGTCATCGTGACCAGTTCAAATTCAAAGTCAATATAATGCATAAATGTCGCAGGCAATTCTTATGATTCCGCCGTTTACATACGGTGTGGTCAGTTTAAAAATGTTCCGCAAAATGATGTGGTAACACTACTATATTATGTCCCCGTGTCGGTTTTGCGGCGGGGCGTCGCGGCGGCCGCGCTTTCCGTGTAGTGTCGGGCTTGATAGTGTCGGTTTTGCCCAGAACCGACACTGTCAAGCCCGACACGGGGACAGAAGATAATAGTGTACTAAGCGATGATGATGTTTACTAAAAACCAACCATGTATGAACACATCGGGACTGTAAAAGCGAATATTCCGCTATGAATATGATTGAAAGCATTCCGGTTAATTTATTCAAGTTTACGTGTTTGCGTACTTGTTAACATCGCGTTAGCAACTCTGTAAGACCTTTTTATTCCATAGTATTTTAACCCCGTTCGAATTAATGGATTATTGACTGCACGTCTTTTGTTTTTTTTATTGTACGACGGGGAATCACTTGGCCTTCATCTCACATGGTTACAAGTCAATATAAGGCCGAAGATGGAGGCGCACTTTACCCGGAATCGTCAACAAGCTTAGGTACTTGCTATCTAACCTCTAAATGCCGGAACATAATTTTTTTTTGAATTTACAAATGTTATTATGACACAAAAATTCACAACCCACAACGGGACTTGAACCCGCATCTTTTCCTAAAGCCGAAAACACTCTAACCAACTAAGCTACGGGGGTACCGACGCAGATGCCGAATTTGTGTGTCATATCTCTCAGCTACAGCGCTGATAACGTCATCTAGCAGAGATTCACTGCCCTAGTGTTTGAAATTACACTCAAAATCACTAACGAGTTTTGGCGTTTATGCTTTTTAATCAAATTTTTGTATTTCAAGTGATTGCACTTGGTCACAACATTTACAAATGTTATTATGACACAAAAATTCACAACCCACGACGGGACTCTTTTCCTAAAGCCGAATTTTAGTGTCATATTCAAGTTTATGAATTGTTGCGTTCCGTCAATGCAACAACGCAATGTAAATAGATCTAAAATGAGAATGATGATGTGACGTGACTAATGTTATAAATTCGTCTCAGTTTATTTCCTAATATTGACTCTCAATTAAATCGGCAAAGGAAATTAAAGAACACAGGCTACTTTTCAGCCCTAGCTGGAAAAATCGTGGGAAAAAGCAAATGCGTAATGAATAAGGCTTTGTCTACAGTTAATGCATTAATATGTTTGGAAACGGATTGAAAACGAGCCCGTTGAAAAACGCTCGATTTAAACTGTCGTAATATGTCCACGTGAAAACAGGCGCTGAATTTATGATTATTGTACCACCAGACATAGAAGATTTACGTTTTTAACAAAGGAAATTCTCCATAACTTAGCACATTCTTGTCAGCAGTCGACCCATACAAACACTTCATTGGACGATTACACCATTGTTCAGCTAACCCCCCAGGAGCTTTGGATCTTGAAAGCTAAGGGAATAGCACATGTTACAGTATTCACAAGAAAATATTTTCACTGTCACAAGGTAAAAGGGCTCAAGTAATAAATTAAAAGAGCGATACTGAACCGTATCACGACGTAAGACGGTACAATTCATTTTAGCAACAGTCGCTCAGCCGGCGCGGCTTTAGCCATGATCTCTGAATTTCGGTACAAGTAATTATAGAATCTAATATCTACACGTTAAAACTCATTGTACGTTGAAAGGTGATTTGGATTGGTATGAGCCTAGTTGAGACTTAAAGCTAAGGGGCTATAATTCATAGAAGATCCCCTTTATCTCACGGCAAGATCGGCTTTCATTCAGAATTTAATTTCATTTTCACCCTCTCAGGGTCCTTATGAAAAGAATGACCGACTGACTTAAGTAGGGATGTGATTGAAAAGGGTCTGGATGAACGTCTTTTTACCGATTTTGACAGTTATTAGGTAGCTACTTGAATAAAAACGGCAGTGATTTGCTACAATAATGTGTCACGTTTCAATTGTTAAAAAGCTTAAAGCTAAAAGAATGTTTGTGGGGTATTTTTTTACATCAAATCTTAATTTAAGGCAAAAACATTTAACAATCCCATGACACGATTGAAGGGTTTCATAACCAAAGTGCACAAACGGAACCCTATTACTACTAGTGGTTCTGTAAGAACAGTAGGCCTCGCGAGCCCTTAAAACCATGCAATAACCGATGCTTTCCTTTTTCACTTTTCCTATTAGAGCAAATACGGATATATTCTTAGTGTGTCTTTCACATTTAATTGAAATCCGTTGATAAATAACGCTACAGCGAACTTCCCCACTTTTCCCCCCAATCAAAAATCGCAATCGACAAAGAAAAAGTAAATCAAGGAACATGTGTGCCAATTTTCATCAAAATCGGTTGAAAAATGCGACCTGTAGGCGAAAACATACCGACAGACAGCGGACCATAGCATTTTTGACCAATCTCGAAACTGAGACGCTTCGCTCGCTTCCCTCGCTTCCCTCACTCGGTCAATAAACATCAGCTATCCGTCCGTCTGTCTGTCTGTCAGCGAGCTGTATCTCATGAACCGTAATAGGTTGGCAGTTGAAATGTTCACAGAGTGTGTAGGTCTATTGCAGCTATAACAACAAATAATATAAAAGTACGTGTGTGTGTACGCACGTAAGAAGTTTTATATGAATATATTTTTATATCCACTTATATAAAACACGTACTGTATAATGTATATTTGAATAACAACCTTATTACTGATAAACTCTTTGAACTACCTTGAATATCAATTCTCATGACTTGAGAGACCCACTTCATGGTGTCGCTTTTAAGTGTCGGCGTGCGCGCGCATCTTAAAAAGATTACTCACTACGTTTTCCAAAACGCGCCAAAAGAAGTATAATTTCAGAAAACTATAAGAAAAGTATTTTTTGTCGGGAAATGAGGTTGAATTCAGCGGTGCGCGTGTCCGCACTTGGCCGTTTACCAATAAAATGTACAATGGAAATGCATCTAGAATTGATACTGAAGTACATAATGGCATTCTGGCTTCGTGACTTCACATTTTGGAAGACAATGTCATCAAGGAGTTAAATTGCTTGAATACAAGATTCAGCCACCCATCTTTGTCTCATGCTTTATGTATGAGCCACCGGTGAGTAAATTGTACCCACTTCATGCTAAATTCATATAGTTCGTGAAATAATTCCACTCCGCCCGCTCAACGAGTTGTGGCATTCATGTTACAAGTCAGGTGGTTGACTTCTCTTGCAAAACTAGTGGGGAATTTCCACGTTTGGTAGGCAGATGGTTTGCAGTAAAGATATTTTATATGGCAAGTGATTAATTGGTATTTTTGACAGGAAAAAAAAATGAAAAAAGTTTTTTTGACTTATAATTCGAACTTACGGCAGAGCATGATAACGCAGGTTATGAAATATTTTTTGAGGTTTTTAAGAGTACAAATAGTAGAACTTCCTGTGAAAGGACACTCTTTTGCATGCTGAAACGTTTTTCTGAAAATGTTTTTTTTAATGTAAAGTTTTCACAGAGATTAACACTTACAAAAAAAAAATATATACTATAGCTTAAAAAAACCACGAAGGTTTCAGCATTTGATAAAATGCATTTTGGAGCTGAATCAACTTTAATTATTTGACCGTTTAAATGTTCTCAGACTGATGCTAGCTTCTCCGTGATACCTGATTTTTAAAAGTTGTCCTAACCCTTTTAATTTGTGCCTAAAATGTAATGGATCAATCCATTTCTCTTACATTCAGATTCTCAACAATGAAACCAAGTAGCAAAGCCGAAATGAACTCTGCAATCTTCTCAAATTTAAGTTAAAAGCAACATTTATTCAAATTTTATCGTAGAATCTTTCATTTTACGTTTGAAATGAGAAGCGGCAGACGAAAGTGGTGTTTTTATTGAACGGTCGCGGGTCTTTTACTGAACCGCAGTGCTGACTGACGTCGTTATTCTGATTCATGGTCACGAAATTCAAGGATGGAAACTGCTTTAAAGAAAAGATAAGGAAGAAAAAAAACATCTTCCATTTTATAAAGTTGTAAAAAGGCAAAAAAAGGCATCCACTTACACGTTCCACATATTTTAACGTATTTATTCGATTCATTTGACAAAACAAAACCGGCCAAGTGCAAGTTGCACTTACGCACCGAGGGTTCCGTAGAAATATATTTAGGTATCTAAGACACATAGAAGCCGTTTTCAACAAAAGAAAAACTTAACTTGTTATTACAACAACCGCAAACAATTTGTACTAGTAAATTCGTTGATTTTTGATATTAAACTACATATTTCCGGTTCTTAGATTTTGTCCTTTACATATGCTGTAAGAAGTACCCTATAGGTTTTGATTAGTTACGCATCATATCTTCATATATTCGGTCATATCTTTTGATCGCGTTTTTTACAGCTATATGTAAATACAGACCCGAGAATTTGATATGAATTGCAATTTGCTACCTTTTCGCGTTCCTGATAAAAAAGGCCTTGACAGACAGACTATCCTTTAAGGGTTATATTTTCCTTTTGTGGTACGGCACCCTAAAAATGGTTTAATTGCCATTTGAACACTCAAAATGTTGTAGTGTTTTCCAATCCGATGCGCTGTAGTTATCAATTTGATTTCACTCATTTTAACCTCGTTTCGTTGATTTGTGTCAACTGTATTAATTATTCTAACGAAGTACTAGACAATTCTTCACTACTCAATACAAAAAAAACCTTGGAATACAAATATTTAAAAAGGAACTCAAAACTTATCAATATTATAGCTTGTAATTATGGGAAATAGATTAGGGACGGAAATTTTTCGTAGGTACATTTTTTTTTTTAAATATACACTTGTCATAACGTCAGAACAAACATCTATATTTATCACACAAATGTTTGTCCTGGGTGGAAATCAAACCCACAGCCTACAGCCCAAAAGGTAGAGCTACTTCTAATTGAGCTGTGAAGCTTGTAAGATGATAAATTATAAGATGAATCCTTAAAATTTACCTAAGGCAAGCGTGCTCCTTTTTAGGCTTACTTTTTTATTCAAGTGAGTTTATGGTCAGTATATTTTTATGATTGATAGACCATCTTTTGACTACAATGTCACCATGCTAAGTGACTAGATACTAGAAGACAACTTTTCACTATTGAAATAAAAATACCCAAGTTATACGTAGCAGGAAACACTGACAGCAAAGAGAGCCACACCTTGGCTTTTCATAATAAGGTGGATTGAAACCGCTTAGTCCGAATGGGTGGTACCAGGGGCCCAACCGGGTATTTCGTCGAAGTTCATTGCCATTTTATGATTTCATCTCCATCTTCATCTCTAGATAAGTATGAAATGCTACCGCCATTCTTTATGAAGTTCATAAATGTTATGATGGGATTCCTAGCATACAATGGAATAAGGATTTCAAAAGGGAACAAGTATAACATGAGCGAAACGCAACGATTTTATAAAAATGCAATATCACATATTTTTTTTAATTAGAATGTCATTTATTGATACTCTGTGTTCTTATTATTTTTTATTTCAAGGTGTAAAACAGTAATTTTACCCTAAAACGAATAATTTTACTCAAAAAACCGAAAAATATTATGTTATGCAAACGCAACAAAACGCTGTGGCCAATCAAAAAAAGTTTCCTAGCATGTGTTCACTTTTCAGATGGGAAACGCCATTTTGGATCTCACACTTGTGATACCCGGTAGGTAAAAATCGTTTTTATTTCATATGAAGCTAATTTAAAGCCATTGGAGATCGGCTTCGCCTTAGGCGGTTCGGGCCCAGGATGATGGTAGTGTTCTGTGCGTCTGCTTGTTCTGTTGTGGGATGATGAAGCCGGAATCAGAACAAAAAAGCCAATTAGGCACAACTAGATACTACGTGTACTACAGATACTACGTGTTTAATTCAATTCGAAACGCTACTACACTGAACTTGGTGTCCTGATTTACCGCTTATTCAAGACACTAGCCCAATCCTCGCCCAATCACTAATATCTGCGAACTAATCCGATCTTGCGCTCCAACAATGGGTGATAGTTTCGAGTGAACACGTTATTGCCTCTAAATCTTTCACGCTGATACATAGAGTCCCTGAATTGATCACCAGAGGGCTGAGAAACTTTGCTCTTGCTCTGTTGTAAAGTAGTAGTAATACGGTTTGGTTTTACAGTATTAAATAGCATTAACGTATTATCAGACATGCTACGTAGTCTATTGATTTTATTAAAAATATAGACTAGGCGAGCAGTGGTGCTGTAACACAGTTTTATATAACATAAGCAGTTACCATTGTTTCTCATGTACCATATCCATTACGCATTATGTTTAAAATACGATTTTTTTTTTTCATTTTTCACTTTAGGGGCATATTTTGTTGGAAACCTAGTACCAGCTACCTTCACCCTTAATCTATAACAACAATTCAAAATTTTTGCGTTCTGGCATTTAGATAAAAGATAGCCAGTTCCTCAGTCTGTTGAGGATTCCGGCTTTATCATATAACTTGAAACCAGGTAAGGAGGTTTTTTTTTAATTGTTCTACGGGGAAGCGCCTTTATCTCACCTGATAACAGGCTAAGATAAGGCCGAAGGTGGAGGCGAAATTCATCCGGAATCCTCATGAAACTGAGGAACTGGATATCTTACCTCTGAATGCCGGAGCACAACAGTTTTAGAATTGTTATTATGGCGACAGAATTAGGTAAGATATATAGGCAGACTTTAACAAAGTGTCAAGATGAAGCTTTTCCAACTGGATAGTACAAAGAGAATCTTGTTAGTTCTAAAACCTAATATAGTAATTTCGTTTTCTAGTTCATTGTATATGTACACTTACATTATAATTCTTGGTTTTTCCCAAATTATTTATTCGGAAAAAACACCATATATAGGATGGAATTATATTGTCGTACTTTGTGAAATATAATTTTTATTTCAATATAGGTATTGAAGATCAAATAAACAATTTTCTTAAAAAAATAGCTGAACGCGTTTTTGTTTCTTTTTATAAATAAAAAAATGGTTCCTTTGAGTGAAAGTTGCTTTGTTTCTTATTGGTATTCAAAACTTTAGTCATCGGTCGTCTAATGCATTTGAGAGTAGAAAAAGGATCACTCTATTGACAGCGGAAAACAATTCCATGCTCTTAAACTGAACCAAAAAGCGAACTTTCTAGCCGGGGGCTATTGCACTAGGCTTTAAGTGTTACTTTTCCCAATCGAAGCCTTCTCGAAGGTTCCTCGGTCCGCTTATCCGGACCAAATATTTATCTTATTCAATTCGGATACTCTTATTGCGGTGTTAACAAATAGAGGGATACTGTACGTGCGAGGGTTTAGTATTATTGCTTAATGGATATTGGTAATAAATACTTCAGACCAATGTTTTACCCATACTACCTTTATATACACACAATTTTACCGCCTCAGTGGTCTAGTGTCAGATCTAGAGGTCCCGGGTTCGGTCCCCATGGGGAGTACAATATTTTGCTTGGTTTGGTTGGTGGCTGCACTTTGTTTAAGTCCGCCTGGCTAGCTACCACCATCTTACCTAATTCTGTCGCCATAACAACAATTCTTAAATTGTTGTGTTCCGGCATTCAGAGGTAATATGCGCTTCCACTTTCGGCCTTATCATAACTCGAAAAACAGGTGAGATGAAGGCCAAGCGCTTCCCTGTTGATCATGGAGCCGTTGACTTAAGTTTCCGTTGCCCAGAGTAGACAGGAGGACTAGAAGGCCAAACCATAGATAAAAAATAGCCTACCTTAATATAGCTTTTTGCTTGCTTGTTATTTTGTTATGACAGGGAAGCGCTTTGCCTTCTTCTTTAAGCTTATGAAATGTAAAAAAAGCTTGTGTGATTTGGATAAAATGTAGCCTTTGGCCTTCTCCAAGTCGTACAAAATACTTGTACATCACGAGTATTTTAATCCAATCGTGTTCAGATTCTTTCCATCTAATGTTTGTACGGAACGGATCGCTCTCTAGCGATAAGTACTTTATACTATAAAATAAAAGTTTTTTATTTCAATTGTTCTTGTCAACCTTAGTATACAATAATTCATTTTCATTCTTGTTTTTTCACGAATCCGTTCAGCCACAAAAAGGTCTCAAAATATATAGGTACTACAATGCATGTATTATATTGTAGTAATAAATGTAAATGATATATGTTTTTTTTTTTTGCCTTTTTTATTTTTTGTTATTTATGGTGACTACTCATTTGCATTAATTACAACTGTAATTATAGATGTAATGTTTTAAATAAATAAATGAAATGAATCTATTATATAAAACCGATTTACCACTGACTTGATAGGTAGGTAGGTAGGTAAATAGGTAGGTAGGTAGGTATTATCACGCTAACGCCGAAGCTGTAAGACCTACGGACTTGAAATTTTTGAGAGTTGTCATTGTGACATCTAGGTCCTCACTAAGAACGGATTTTAGGAAATTCCTCCCCCAAGGGGGTGAAATGGGGTGAAACAGTTTGCATGCAAAATCTTTATTTATGTTCCGATTGAGTTAAAATTGTGTATGTATATTTGTTATTATTTTGACATTCTAATTATGAACAAAAACTTGGAGATTCTTCCTTTAAAAGGGTGGAAAAGTTCAAAACTTTTTGTATCGAGATAGACTATATATTTGATCCGATCGAGTTAAAATTTTATGCGAAAAAAATATTAGAAAAAAAACTGAAAATCTTACCATGAAAAGGGTAAAAAGGGGCAAAACAGTTTGTATATAAAATCTGTTTTATGGTCCTACTGAGCTGAAAATTGTGTGTATTTCTAATAAAAATTTTTAATAAAAAAATTAACTCGATTAGATCAAATAAAAATATTTGTCCATAGGAAGAATCTCCCAAGTTCTTCCTATGGACAAATATTTTTATTTGATCTAATCGAGTTAATTTTTTTACGTGTGTCTATTATAACTAGGTAAAATATGATTTAGAAAAAATATTTCAGAAGATGGAACTATTAAAGGGTGAAATGGGGCAAAATAGTTTGTATGCAATATCTTTATTTATGATCCGATTGAGTTCCAAATTTGAACGTGTATTTATAAAAACTTTAAACTACTAATAATTTAAATTTCCTCATTCATTATTTTTTTTTAATTATAAACTTCCACTAAAAGGTGAAATGAGAAAATTCTTTTTGTAATGGAAAATCCATGTTTTTTGTATGAAATAAAATAGGTACCTACTTATTTGAAAATACTTTTTGGAAATTTCTCCACGGGGCATAGCGGGCAGGAAAGTAGGCAGGCCATTTCCTATACGGGAGCTCCACACTCATAATGTGTGCTCGAGGAGTCTCCTTTGCCTCACCTGGCTAATTTTTTACTGCAGCGGCGAACTTGAGTCAGTGGACACTAGTAGTCGGTTCAGTTATTTCCGAACCGGCCACAGCAGACCACATCCAGGGGGCAGGTGTCCAGCGGAAAAATTAACGGGACGGGCCAAAAAACTAAGGAAACCTATTGTTCTTTACCCCTGTATTATTGCCACTCCGTTTTTTCTGTAGCGTGCACGGGCACTTTCAGCTATTATATAATACATTAAAGCGAGCAACGTTCGCACATTATATAATCATACCTATGGAGTAAGGAGTACGTGTTACAGAACAAACGAAAAACTTAACACCGACAAAAATACGCTATTCGTAATTCGTAAAGAAAAGTATGCGATTCATAATTCAATGTGCATTTTACGTTCGGAATTTACATCTCGCCTGATTTCACGGGATTCATCTTCGACGCAGGTGTACCGGTTTCATTCAACCACAATGCAAAAATAAATTCGCATCTCTCCCATTCCAATCACGTACATCCGAATTTGTCATATTGGATTTCGTGGCTCCCATCATACGTCCCCCCTAGCTGTCAACGTGGAAATGAAAACATACATCATACTTATGCGTCTAATCGCACCCTTAGCCTTTGAGGAACAGAGTCGATTTTAGTGTCGATGGACGCTGAAAATACTGTGAAATTAAAAAAAACTCTGCAGCGAAATTCGGGTGAAAGTTTGTTGGAACACGCTCGTCAAACTTTGGAGTAACAACATCGAAATGGGAGCATTATTAGAATTCCAATGAGCTGTACGTGAAAGTCCAAGCTGAACCGAGCTGAATCAAGGTGATACAGCGTTTTATTTCATCAGTGGAACAAAATAATATGAAACTTTAACCGCCTCTGTGGCCTAGGGTTCGCCCAACGGTGTCAGATCCAGAGATCTTGGGTTCGATCCCCAGGGGAGTACAATATTGTGCTTGGCTGATAGTGGTAGGACTATTTTAAGACCGCCTGGCTAGCTGCCACTGTCATACCTAATTCTGTCGCCATAACAACAATTCTTAAAATGGTGTGTTCCGGCATTTTAAAGGCTATTTTAGATAGCCAGTACCTTAATCTGCGCTTCCACCTCATTCTTATCATAACTTGAAAATCAGTTGAGATGAAGACCAAGCACCTTCCCGTCTTACTATAAAAAAACGTATTATTTATACTTAATATAATAAAACATGGTGTACATTAAACTAAATATATACAAAGGAAGCAGTGGGATACCTATGAACTGTAACAATCACGCAACTGTTCCAGACCAGTACTAGACGGAAGCTTGTCCAAGACACTGGCTGCATTGCACGCTATACTTATTCGCTGGCTTTAATAAGAGCCAGTCCTTGGGTCACGTGTCGCCTTCATCAAAGTCCCGCAAGATTTATTAAACTTGGAAGTCACCGGCTCTCCACGGTCCCAAGGTCTCGATCAAAAGGCTCAAATAGGTAAGCTCTATCGAGAATCGAGACCACTATATTTACGCCTTTTGTGATCCTCGGACGAATAAGCTGCCGCACCAGCCCTATCTCATACTCATATGAGATATCAGGGCAGATGGAAGATGAGATGGCGCAAGGGTGTCGAAGCAGGTAGCGTCCCACACTTTGGTGTGGGCCTATCCATTTCCCAAAGGACAAGAGTCATACCGTCGAGCTGCTTACCATCATCATTTATTGTATTGTATTGTATGTGATTTATTTCCCATATGTATTTTTTAGCAATGTTATAATAGTGATGTTGTGATATATATTATTTGTGGCATGTAATGAAATGGTACTTTTTCTAATGTTCGGTCTCCCAGGAAAATCTGCTTAAAAGTTTATAGTATATAAATCGTACGAATGGCGCCGAGTAAGTCAGTAGGATTTGTTTTTTGCACTCAGAAAAACCAGTTTTTTTTTTTATTTAATTTGTTTGCTGACACAGTACATTTTGGAGCTGACCAGAACCTCCTCCGTTTAACCAATAGCTCTTTAAAAGTAAGAACCTAATTGGTGTATGTAGAGTCCTACAACTTGATATGTTGAATAATATGTGTTTTGATCGTTATATACGTAACTATAAATCTACGTATGATAATGATTGATGAAAGACACGCGCGTGATGACGCGACTTGGTGTGTACTGTCTTCTTGCTGATCGTTAATTTACCGCGGCATCAGCATTGTTTATCTGTGCGGTTTCACATTACAGTGTAAGTGGCATAAGCCGTACCAATTGAATTTAATCGAAATATTTGTGTAATATATAGAATTATCGTCATTCCTATTTCAACCGCCAAGCAATATTGTGTTGTGTTTCGTTTTGAAGGGTATGGTTGCCGGTGAAATTACAGGCATACTAGGCTCATAACCTTTTATCGTTGCGCCCGTCATGTCATGCTTAAAGCAGTAGATATGATCCACGTAGTAATGCTTTGTTACAGGCAGTGGTTGCATTTAATGCTTGCATTTTTTTATCGTTGACGAGGTGCCTGGCTTTCATCTCACGTGATTTTTTAAGTTATGATAAGGCCGAAGGTGAAATCGCACTTCGCACGGAATACTCAACAAACTGAGGAACTGACTGTCTTACCTCTAAATGTCGGGACACAACAATCAAATAAATTAAGAATTAGGTATGATGGCGGTAGCTAACCAGGCGGACTTAAAAAAAAGTCATACCACTAACCAAATCAAGCACAATATTGTACAATCCCTGGGGATCGAACCCGATACCTCTGGATCTGACACCGAACCACTAGGCCGCCCATTGAACTGTTTACTTTAGTTTTAAATTGACAATTGTTCTATATGTTTTTCATCCACTTGACCACAGAGGCGGTTAAGAGAGCATGGTGGCGTAAAAGATGCCGTGAGCCGCAACATTTTCCATGCGCATGCTATTCACACACACATACACCCGTTCTCACACACACATAAATCGCACACATGGCACGTACGCATCATCACTACCAATCTACAAGGCAACTGATAATAACCATTACTAAACACTTACATATCCCTATCAATTCGTTCATATTCACAGGGGTCCGAAATCCACCATTTTGTTGTAAGCTTTATCGAAATAGCGGGGGGTATTTTAAACCCAATCAAGGGAAAATCAAAACGCGGAAAATGTCGGGGGCCGCTAACGGAGGGTTAAAATACGTGATATCGATTTGTTTTTATGACTTTTGCTGACGTTCTGATACCGTAACCGAGATTCTAAGCCCCTGAAGTGAACCAGCACATATGAGGTTACGAAAACTCGATTCGGTGCTTCGTCTACTTTGTCACGGGTCAATGGAATTGGAAAAACATGTTTGAGTGTGTGAAAACGTGTGCTCCAATTCAATTCTCTTGCCTTACGCTCCTTTGCTTTCTATAGGCTTTATGAGGGAAACTACTTTTGTAGCTTTGTGAGCCCAAAAAGCCTCTTTCTGTACCCATAGAGCTTATGTATTTCATTATAAATATATTAAAAGCTGTAGGTTAGCCAGATTTTTAGCTTAGAGAGTGTCAGAACCTCAAAAACATTAACTCGTTGGGTGCTGAGCATCCCGCTCTCTATTCAAAACACACAGTGAGCTAAAAGTCAACAATATTTTATTTAGCAGAATTATGATGGTAGCCATGAGCAACATGATTTTTAATTATATAAATATTAATTAATATATATGATTAATGACGGGGTATTGGCCTTCACCTCACTCAACTATTAACCCCTAGATTCTTATGGATCTACCTTTCGCAGGACCAAACTTGGGAAAACTTAGAAGAGCGAAAAAAGCCTAAGAGTTAATATTAAGGTTATGGCTAAAGGTGGAAGCGCAATTCACCCGGAATCCTCAACAGTATAAAGAACAGGCTATCTACCTCTATAAGCCGGAACTTAACAATTTAGAATTGTTGTAATAGCGACATACTTAGTTAAGATGGTGGTAGCTAGACAGGCGGACTTCTACAAAGTCTACCAACCAAACCAAGCACAACATTGTATTTGCCTGGAGATCAAGCCTGGACCTCTGGATCTGACAACGGTGGTGAACCACTAGACCACAGACGCGGTTAAATAGATTACTATTCATCATCATTCTCCTGCCCTTATCCCACGCTAGGTGGGGTCGGCACAACATGTTCTCTTCTTCCACTCACTCCTATCAACCGTCAACTCTGCATCTACACCTTTCATACCCATGTCCTCTTTCACACAATCCATCTCTTTTTCGGCCTTCCCTTGCTCACATGTCACTAAATAGATCATTATTATCAATATGATTGGTCGCCCAGTTGTCGGAATCCAACCGTAAAACATAACACGTTTGTTTAACTTAGTGCGCGTTTCTCCATATAAACATAACTACGCTAAATCATACTCCAGAATATGATCTTAAGTTTTCTCTTCACGTATCATTTTACTAGAAGATAAGATTATCTAGCTAAAAACCTTCTCATAAGGTTCATCAGCGTAGGCACGTGTTAAAATTATTTACGGCTAATTTTAGCTACAAACACAGTGTTAATACGTAAAATTTGCCACTACTTACAGGCTACATGTAACTAATTTAAACAGTGTTTTACATATTCAATATAATTTATCAAATAGCAAACTTTTCTCATAAAGGTTCAGTCAGTTCTATCCAATATAGAAAGTTCAAATTAATTTGAATTTAAATAGCATCGACCCTTCCAGCGGCCTATGTCGTAAAAGCTGAGTAAGGGATCTCACCCGAAGAAGGGCAGCAGTTTCCTTCCTTGTACTATCTACACCTTTGCTACACCAATCGTCACAATCACGCCTGCCAAGCGTGGTGATTATAGAAAAACCCTTCAGCTTTGGAGGAGGCTCTGTCCAGCAGTGGACTATAATGGGCTGCAGCTGATGTAATGTGTAGTTACTTGTATCCTGTGTGTGGTGGTGAATTTTGATGTTGAATTCACGTTGTGTTTTGAAGGTACATTTTACCAACCCAAAACTGTTATACGCGTACCTTAATCTGTGGAACAACCAGTTTATTCCTTGAACATTATCATCTTAGTACAATATCACTTGTTTACGATCCGATTTCACAGATCAGTCAGTCCAACAAAAGCAACCCGAGAAGCCTTAAACAGTGTCCCCAATTCTCATTATTACGCATTTTTTCGCTTGCTCACCCCAGATAAATTCCTCTCAGCGGAGAGGGGAGATACAGAAGATAACGTGCACATTATCGAAATACCGATGTCCTCGTATTAAAGCGGGAGAACTGAGAGTTAAATAGCGATTTATTGTGGTAGGGGTAGCGGTGGAGTGCCAGGTTTTACATGTCTGATTCTTTGAATACATTAGTAAGGAGACTTTAAGACACAAGGTTTCTTAGACTAGCGAGCTAAAAAGGTTAGAAATGCTACTTGTATCAGGATTTGAAAAAAAAAAAACAATTAGTTCAACTTGCAACTTTAAGGTGAATAAAGGGGTTTTCGCCTGTCATCCTCGTAATAAGGCGAACCATTATGTTTTGAAAATTAAATAATAAATAAATATTACAGGAAATTAATTTCACACAGCGCTATCTAGCCCCAAACTAAGCATAGTATGTAATAAAGGAACTTGATTACGGATGTAATACTTACATACTTTTTTTTAAATACATAGTTTTCATAATATAATTTTCATATCTTGTCCCTTTTATATAATATTCTTTTCAACCCTTCCTTTCCACCGTATCTCAAAGAGCGTTTTAAATTTTTAGACCAAGGGCACGTGAGAACACTTCGTTCTTCGAAAAAATTTCTACTTGCGATTCCGAGTCACACCACAGTATTCTATGCTAACTCGTTTACTGTTGAGACTGTGCGCTTGTGGAACTCACTACCCGTTTTGGTCAGATCCTCCAAAACAATATACATTTTTAAAAATAATATACGCTGTCATTACTTTTCCTCGACCAACTTATAATTGTCTCGTTCGCTATTGCTGTTTAGTTTCTATTTATATATAAATATATATTTTTTAGTAATGATTGGATATTTTGTAATGTATTGTATGTTTTGTTATTATAAATAAGTAGCTATATAAATTAATGTTTATTTTAGTACACCGCTTTGTCTGCTCTTTGCTATCCTTTCCATCCAAAGGTTGCCTGGAAGAGATCGCTTTTAGCGATAAGGCCGCCCATTGTACCTAGTTTAAGTGTTTTTCTTGCTTGTCTGTTTATTTTTGTTTTTTGGTGTACAATAAAGAGTTTATCTATCTATAATAATACCACACCCAAACACAGAACAAACATCACACAAATGTTTGTCCTGGGTAGGAATCGAACCCACAACCTACAGCGCAGAAGGCAGAGTTACTACCAAGTGAACTGAGGCTTGTTACCTGATCAAATTAAAAATGTATCTTATTCCATCAAAATACCAATAAAGTCATGACATAAAATGTCAATAACTGTCTACTATAATGACATTTACCTTCTCCGAAACAGGTGGTGCTACGGTGTTAGCAATAATTTACATGCTTTTCCAGGTGGTTGAAGGTCCCAGTAGAACCATTCGAATGCACTTAGGAGGTTACTGCTGCATACGCATGATGAATCCTTTCAACAACATCAAGCTTCGCGTTGACAGGACTATTCATAAATCTAGCATAACTTCACAAGTATCATTTAGTAGTCCAAATGGCGCGGCAGAAGAGGCCAAGAGGAATGCCAAAAAAGAAGTTATGCGTATGCATCGACGAAGATCCCCAGTCTCTAAAATGTTACCACCTGGGGAGGAAAATCTGGGATCAACGCGCGTGGCAGTCCTTTGTAGAATAGACTTTACTTTTTGTACTGGTTTATTTTTTTATAACTAGGATTTCTTGACTCGAACGGCGTACTTTTCATTCGCTCTTAATATGTGTGAATGAAAGTACGTCTTTAGGTTAGGTTTCTATTCAAGTTATGTTGATTCCTTTGAGTTATGTATGCCTGACGGTATCAATGAATTGTAGCTTCAAAATCGTAGATACAAACAAGCGAAATTCGCCATAACGTTCAGGCTTAATTCAACTATAGACAAAAATCTTTTTGAAATTCAATGTCTTATTTTCCATATTGTTTCCCTAATTGATTGAATTTTTACGAGCAACGTTTGTTTAGTTTCTTTCTGCTACTAATATAAAAAAAGTGTTCACAAAAATATGTTATTATACGTGTGGATTTTACTTACATAGAGTCCTTCTTGCCTTACATACCGACATTTTTTTTTATTTTTGGAACCACGATGTGTTTTAAAGCTACAATTCACCAAACCCATATTTCGGGCTAGACCTGAGGGCTGAACTAAGAATAGTATCTTATTGTCCCCTCAAGATCCGCCTCTGTGGTCTAGTGGTTCAACCCACCGATTTCAGATCCAGAGGGCTCGATCCCCAGGGGGAGTACAATATTCTGCTGTAGGTGGTGATAAGACTTTTAAGTCCACCTGGCTAATTACCACCATCTTACCTAACTCTGTCGCCATAATAACAATTCTAAAATTGTTGTGTTCCTGCATTCAGAGGTAAGATAGCCAGTTCCTCAGTCAGTTGAGGATTCCTGGTGAAGTGCGCCTCCACCTTCGGCCTTATCTCAATTTGTAACCCAGGTGAGATGAAGGCCAAGCGCTTTTCCGTCGTACAATAAAAAAAACTAACTCTCCACTCAGTTCTATGTCTATTCTGTGTGTAAATTTCTATATCCGATTCTACATTCAAATCTTCGTGAGTATACTTATTGTGGCGAACGAAAACATTGTGTTAATGATGAAAACATCAAAGAAAACTCCCTCCTTGTTACAGAACCACTTAAAGTAGTACAGCGATTAGATAAACCCAAGATACAACCGTCAACGAACGTCCCAATGTAACTTTCGTGAACTTTTCCAAACGCCTTTACGGCAAAAACAACTGTATCGTCAACAGAATAAAGATGATATTAGATCATGAGAGGAATCAATGTAACTCCCAGCATTCCGATCGGGTGATCGAAAGTTTGTTGCCGTACAGAATTTCAATAAAGTAGCTGAAAGAAATATCTGTCGCTAGAGACGGGAATAAGTAAATATTACAGGATATTAATTTCACAGAGCGTCTTCTAGTCCCAAACTAAGAAAAACTTGTCATAATGGGAACTAGATTACGGGTATGAAACTTACATGTTTTTTTTTTGTTGTAAATACATACTTATCACGCAATACAACCCTAAACACTGAACACACATCTACATTCATCACGCAAGTGTTTGTCCTGGGTGGGAATCGAACCCACAACCTACGGCGCAGAAGGCAGGGCTCTGGATTCACACCGCCGCAAAGCGAAGTGACATGCATTTGTTGTCGAAAAGTTATAATTTCCGTCATAGTTCCCATATTACAAGCTTTGTTTATTTTAAGACTAGATGGCGCTGTGTGAAATAAATGCCCATGTAATATTTCTTATATCATTAATTTATGGTGATATGATGTATATATTGACAAACAACATTTAAGAACAAGCTGCGGAGTTACATTTGAGTTTCATCCAATAAGAAAAACAATAAAGTAAAGCTGAATTACTAACATAATTTTTTTTTTTTTTTTATTGTTTGAAGGGGAAACAGCCTTTATCTCATCCGGTGTAAGATTATACTATGACCAAAGGTGGAAACGTATTTTATCCGAAATCAATGCTACCTAATGCAGGATCTACTAGTAACAACAATAAGTATTGTAGTTAGGCCAGGCAAACTTAAATCAAGCTCTACAACGAATTTAAACCAAGCACAAATTTGTACCCCCCTGGGGATCAAGCCGGAGCCCTTGGGTCTGATATCGGTGGGCGAACCACTTGACCACAGGTGGTTAAAAATAGGTGTTGCTGATAAGAGATGTATTGAAATGCAGGAAAAGTGCGCTTCCATCTTCGGTCTAATCATAACTTGAAACCAGATGAGATGAAGGCCAAGCGCTTCCCCGTCCTATAATAAAAATAAAAAGTATTTTGTATGTTTTTTTTTATTGGGGACAACCCTACTTTAGCGGGGTGACCCGCACTACCCTTATAATAGCCGAATGTTAGAGACTGAAGCGTAATAACCAATATGTTGGTTTTTATGAGAAATTCTCGGTACGCAATATGTTTATTTAATGACATCATAACTCTATCGGACGTGATTTCGGCGGTAATCCGGTTACACTTACGTGATTAATGGTAGCATTATTAAATTATGTCTATCTTCAATCTTTCATAATCATAATGGCTTTACTCGAGCTGGTTTTTTGGGTTTAGTACCCAAACGGTGCCGGCGGGACCCTCTTAATAAGCCTCCGCTGTCCATATATCTGCCTGCCAACGGGTTGTATCTCATGAACTGTTATAGGCACTCGAAATTTTCAGTGTTTCACTATTACCGCTATAGCAAAAAATTGTAAATAAATCATTTTATGTCTTAAAATATGGGTTGGAGCCCTCATTGTAATTGTCCGCACTAAGCTGGCTTTGTATTATCCGGAAAGTTACCGAGTATTTTTGCTACCAAGTTGTTTTGGTTCAAATGAGTCCTCTTGCCTCTTGCGTCATCACTCGAATAATAATAAGCAGCTTCCATACGTCTTCATAGCTCTACACTATATCCATGCCTTATTCCATCAAGATCCATTCAGTCTTTTAGACGTAAAAAGGTAACAACAACAAACATATTACAAACTACAAAACCCAATCGACCTGTATTGCTATTTTCAAACATTCGGAAACCCTTATCGGATCTAATTCGCATGCTTTCGATGGAGTTTCTGAGAACGCGGAAATCTAAATATCGTGTCATGAGAATTCAATGTTTTTTAAATTATCGCGATTATTATACATAATTAATAACAAAAACGGGTCTTCATCGCGTACCTTTTTATATTCCCGACAGTTTCGACCGTGTTACAACGGCCTTGTTACGTAATTCATAATTCATTTATTGCGTAACATGGGTAGGTAACAGGTGGAAGTTGCTACAGTAATAGTACACTTGGCCATACTCAGCTTTCACACGCATGCAATATACATTTCAGATTAAGCATTTAGAAATCAAACTTACATTTTATATAAAGCACTGATATTATTATTGAGTACAAATTGGATCGAACTGCACAAGCCCAAGATTCTATCCAATGAACGCTATTATCATAGGAGAATGGTTCGTGAGGCGATTGACCCAAAGTACCCAAATTTCAATCGCGAAGACGGCTATAGACTCTCAGCTTCTTGGAACCCGATCATTAATAGGTGTTTTCGCCGTGACGATACATCGCAGTACGAGGATGTAGTGAGTGTTGGTGCCGCAGTGGAAACACTGACTCATCTGTTTCCAATAAACAAGTGAGGGTAGTTGGAGAATCTACCTCACAACGACGACGACAGTAGCAGCGAGTACTTCAGTCTACCCGTGACCCGTAGTAACACGATCGAAACTGTCGGGAATATAAAAAGGTACGCGATGAAGACACGTTTTTGTTATTAATTATGAGAATACGATGCTTCCCACAGAAGATTTTCATAAATGGTGTGAGAATAGCGTTGAAATCTAAAAATGACGTTTCCGATCCGAAAACATTCAGTGTGTTTGAAAATCGCTATACTTGGCCCTTATTGTGTAAGTCAACTGTTAATGAACATCGACTTCATTTTTGACATTTGAAACTTGAAATTTGAAATTTGAAATTTAAAATTGTTGTTATGGCGACAGAATTAGATAAGATGGTGGTAGCTAGCCAGGCGGACTTGAACGAAGTCCTTCCACCAACCAAACAAAGCACAATATTGTACTCCCCATGAGGATCGAACCCTGGACCTCTGGATCTGAAATTGGTGGGTTGAACCACTAGACCACAGAGGCGGTTAAAGGAGCATATCCTTATGCTTATATTATAAATATTGTTCTGGACCAGGAAAAACACAAATGCTTATTTTTAACGCGGGCAAAGCCAGGGGAAGAAACTTGTTTATAATATTGGTATGGATCTACTGAAGGATTTACATTTGTCTTGTTACACCCTGTATTCAATGTCAAATCAGAGTGCATTAGATCTCGTGTCCACATCAAGGTAAATCCTGGCTTAGCGTACTATTCACATCACTAAATAGCGGTTAATAGGATTATCATGTCTAATTAGCGAGTCCATGACGTAGGGCAGGGATTTGTTTTGAGATACTATAAGTGTATACCTATATATATTTATTGTACGATGGGGAAGCACATAGCCTTCATCTCATAAAAAAGCCTCATAGCTCAGTTGGATTCCCACCCAGGACAAACATTTGTGTGATGAATATGGATGTTTGTTCTGTTTGGGTGTTGTATTGTATGATAAGTATGTATTTAAGCATTAAATCCGTAATCTAGTTCCCATATTACAAGCTATGCTTAGATTGAGGCTGGATGGCGCTGTGTAAAATTAATGTACTGTAATATTTATTTAAATTATTATTATAATTATCTCACCTCATCTCACGGGTTTCAAGACTCAAGTTACGATAAGGCCGAGATTGAAAACGCACTTCATCCAGAATCTACAACAGACTAAGGAACTGTCTATCTTACCTATAAATTAATAGTGATAGCGGGTTCGATCCCCAAGGTAGGTGGTAGGACGTTAAGTCCATCTGGCTAGCTACCACCATCTTACCTAATTCTGTTGCCATAACAACAATTCTTAAATTGTTATGTTCCGGCATTTCGAGGTAAGATAGCCACGAGGGTAAAATCGCGACTACAAGCTAGCTATCTATATTTTATATCGTTATGATTTGAATTCTTTATACGTTTCAGTAACATGCATTGTCATATCCGTGACAGAAACCATTTGAAATTGTCGTGCCATCAACAAATTTCACTTCAAGTACATATTTACAAGGATACAGACATATAATGACAAAATGTACAAACAAATACACGCCAACTCCAGTTATGATTTTGAAGGCTAAGCGCTTAAAATATGTACTAGTTTAGACAAGCCTCACAGCTCAGCTCAGGTAGTATTTCTGCCTTCTGAGCTGTAGGTTGTGGGTTCGATACCCACCCCAGGACAAACATCTGTGTGATGGAAATTTTTGTTTGTTCTGTGTTTGGGTGTTGCATTGTATGATAAGTACATATGTTCTTACATTAAAAAAAGTATGTTAGTATTATTTCCGTAATCTAGTTCCCAGATTACAAGTTTTGCTCAGTATGGGACTAGATGGCGCTATGAGAATATTTTAATCGTGAGCATGCGCGGTTTAAAAATTTAATGAACAAAGGCGTTTATTTATAAAAACAAGATCACTACAATATCTTCGGATCATTATGTGGGCCTGTAAAAAATATAATTGCATATGTGTTCGTGATTAAATAAAAAATATAGGCAGTCATGGGGAGTGCCGGCAGAAGTGACTTTGATATTATTCTTCTACCACCATCTGCAGACATCATCAATGTTGTATGACGTATCACGTAGGATTGAGGATCTAAACAAATTTAAAAAAATATTTAGAAACAGGTTTCTTTCAGGCAAGCGTGCTCCATCTTGGGTCACACCTTTACTTGTTTTACATCCAAGCTGGTGGTCAAACGCTTGACTATCACCAAAAAAACTCGTAATTTATTTCTGAAGTGTAAACTAATAAACCATATTTTTTTGTCTGTGACAAAATCTTTCAATCAGTTAATTTTTAGTTATATTCAAAGACGAGTCAGACTTTCTCAGATAGCCGCACCGACATTAGACCACCGCACTAGAAAATACACTTTTCTCTTTCCCACCTCCCACGAGACTTAAATGTTGGAACACCTTCACCGTAAAAGGAATATTGAAATTCTGTAACAGTCTGAGAAGCACATATTGTCACCCTCAGGAAATGCTAATATAGCGCAGTAGCTTGAAAGTTCCGCAAACACTCGTTCCAAATAATATTTTTGTAGATTATGAGGGGAAACAGGAAAATTGAATGTTTTCAACTGGTTGCATTATGTTCAAGAAATGACTACGCTGACGTGTCGCGTAGCAGTTTTCGTAGCCGGCATTCACTCGTAGCACTTGCTACGAAAATCGCTACGAAAATTCTCATCTGTATTTCAAGTACAGCTCAAATTACGAAGATTAAATAATGATTAATATTGGCTACGCAAAATATTAATGTAAGGTTCACATTCAACTGGAACATAGGCCTTGGTGCTAATCGCCCTAAACATTAAGAGATGATGCACAACTGAACTTCACCCGCATCTCAATACTGTTTTTATGTCTCGATATCGACCTTGTACACTATATTGAGACGAACTACGACTGTGATTGAAGCGTAACTGCTGACAAATGAAATACTACAACCGCCATACCAGCATTTTGTTAACCGTAAATGAATCGAACAGTGTTGTTTACCTGTTTATAAAAACCTGAACCACAGACTCGATCAAAGCAGATACTTCGACTGCTGATTTAAAAATAAGGTGCTCGCGACCCTGGACTGTTCGGAATTGCTTCGCATAATATTTATTTATTTAATTATTTAATTAGCACGGCTCTCGCCACTTACAGTAATTAATTACCTAATTAAATTACATACATAACACAACATTGGATGAAGTCAAAATACAATAATATATAGGTCGGTAAGTACTTAAATTAATTATTAAATCAAATTACAAATTGCTAACAAACACAACTTACATAAGATATTGTCATTATTAATAATTGGGAAATAAGATGTCAAAAATTAATATTAAAAAAAATAATATATATAAATGAATAGAATGTAATAAAAGCGACAGCAATAAGTATTTATGTTAAAACATTTATTGACGAACTCTTGAACAACGAGCCTTACTACTACTAGAGTTTCATAGCAGCTTCACAGACAAAATATATATAGAAAACAAATAATTTATAATTAATATAATATTTTAGGTATTATGAGTTTCATTTGTAGTCCTGAATCTAACGGCAAAGGTATTCAATGTAAACCGCTGCACAAATTGCCCATCCCTTTGTAATCCTCTCTCTAAAAGCCATTCTACCAAAGACACAAAAGCTTTATTTAATCCATAATTTTGCATTCAAAATAAATCATGACGAGGGTTCTGAATTGTGCCATTTAAAACGGAATCCCATTACATAATAACTTTAAAGCATATTTTATGGGTGTGGCTCCATATCGGAGGTTCTGGGTTCAAATCCCGAGCACATCTTTGTGACGTTTATTCCCTGTTTGGTTAGGATAATGCAGAGCCCTTATTCTGTATGACCAATCGTGTCCGCGTTACGATATGTAAATACGATGATTCCATTGAGGTGTCGTAACGCGGGTGCGTTAAAACACTATAGGTCATACAGACTAAGGGCTCAGACTTAAATGATTCCGTGGTCCAGTGGTCCAGGGTACTGCCTATTGTACATGGAACTGGTTGTTACAGCTTTTGCCATCAATTCCGCCTTTGTGGTTCAAACTTTGTGGTTAACAAGCCTCATAGCTCAGTTGGTAGTAACTCTGCCTTCTGCGCTGTAGGTTGTGGGTTCGATTCCCACGCAGGACAAACATTTGTGTGATGAATACAGATGTTTGTTCTGTGTTTGGGTGTTGTATAATACGTATGTATTTAAAAAAAAGTATATAAGTATTCTATCCGTAATCTAGTTCCCATATTACAAGCTTTGCTTAGTTTGGGGCTAGATGGCGCTGTGTGAAATGAACGTCCTGTAATATTTATGTATACTTATGTAGGTTCGCCCACCGGTGTCAGATCCAAAGGTCCCTGGTTCGATCACCAGGGGGTAACAATGTTTTGCTTGGATTGGTTCGTGGTAGAATTTTGTTTATGGTTGCCTGGCTAGCTACCACCATCATACCTAATGCTGTCGCCCTAACAACTTGTTGTGTTTCGGCATTAAGAGACAGCCAGTTCCTTAGTTTGTTGAGGATTCCGGGTGAAGTGCGCTTCCACCGAACGACTTTATCATAACTAAAAAGATTAGATGCGAATCATCGCAATGTATCTAGAAGTACAAAGAAGGTTGTTGACAAGCTTAAAGATTAAAAAAAAGTACCATCAAGAACCGATAATAGTATTATATATTGATACGTATATTGGTGATTGTCAATTGAAGCCGAGCTTTCACAGCTTTTTAGCTGAGTCGGCATTCTCCGAGCCACCTAGACATGCTGAGTGGATGTCTAGGGTGTAGGCTCTACCGCTCTTCACTCAAAAGACGGTAACTATCGACGCAGTCTGATGTGCAAAACGGTCGACAGTAATTATGAAGCCAGAAGCATCTCTGACAGATTAAAGGGTTAGTTCTGTTCGTTCGGCTTAACCTTTTAGTAGGGAATATTCGAGTTAAAGACGGTTTTCAAGTAGAAATAAAAAGAACAAGGAAAAATTAAACATTTTACAGAATTCATTTATGAGGACATTTATAGCTTCACAGCTCAGTTGGTAGTAGCTCTGCCTTCTACGCTGTAGGTTGTGAGGTAGATAGAGAGAGGTAGTTCAAGGACAAACATTTGTGTGATGAATATGTTTATGTGTTTGTTATGTTTTTTTTTTCATATTGTACGATTGAGACATCGGTCAGCAAACCTCTAGACCACAGACGCGTTCTTTGTTTTGATGTTGTAGCGTCTCATATATGTGTATTTATAAAAAAAAAGCATAAATCTGTTTTAAATACTACGAGTATATGGCAATTTAAAACGGATAGAATATAATACTTTTTCCAACAACAGGCTTTATTTAGCTTTTAGTATCAGGACATGAATGGTGCTGTGTGAAAATAAGGTCCTGTAATAATGCAGTTTTATTTATTTTATAACATTGCAAATTGTGAATTTCATTTCAAGGTGCTAGTAAGGCAAATTAGTCAATTTCGGTATAGTTTTTGTACGTAAACAAAGTAATATCAATACGAAATGCAAGTTTTGATAACTCTCCGTGATATTCTTCTATAATAGGATAACAAAACGTCTGATGTAGGTACAAAGACGCAGATTGGACTAACGCTCCCAAACAATAGCTCCATTCTTCTGTCCTCGTAAGATGACAGTTCCACAATGTCTGCAAACAATGGGTAGAGGTTGCTTGGTGGTGATATCGTGTGACACAAAGCTTGCAATTTATTGGAATAAGAGTGTTTTTTACAAAGATACGTAGCATAATTTGTTTGGGTGTTGCATATATGTACATATGATAAGTATGTATTTACAAAAAATAGTATACAAGTATTTTATTCGTAATCTAGCTCCCATATCAGAAGCTTTGCTTAGTTTGGGGCTAGATGGTGCTGTGTGAAATTATTATTGATATCCTTAAATATTTATTTACATATTTTATTATTAAATAAATAAATAAATAATAAATATTACAGGACATTAATTTTACACAGCGCCATCTAGCCCCAAACTAAGCATAGCTTGTAAGATGGGAACTAGATTACGGATAAAATACTTAAATACTTTTTGTAAATACATACGTACTATATGATACAACACCCAAACACAGAACAAACATCTATGTTCATCACACAAATGTTTGTCCTGGGTGGGAATCGAACCCACAGCCTACAGCGCCGAAGGCAGAGTTACTACCAACTGAGCTATGAGGCTTGTGTGTTATTTACCAGTATATTGTTCATGGGAAGAAGCAGAGGGAAAAACGATGTTCAAATAAAAATACATTTATTCAATAAAAAGTACAATTAAACTAACTATGTACAAAGGAATCAGTCAGATTACCTAAGGACCGTTACAAACGGCCTATAGGTAACTCAACTGTTCCAGACCAGTACCAGACGGAAGCGTGCCCAAGACACTGGCTGCATTGCCACGCTGAATAGCTATGCTAATTCGCTGGCCTAAATAAGAGCCAGCCCTTGGGTCACGTGTCGCCTCAATCAAAAGCCCCGCAATATTTTTGAAAACCCGGAGGGCGCCGGCTCCCCACGGACCCAAGGTCTCCACCCCAAAAGGCTCAAATAGGTAAGCTCTGTCGAGACCACTATATTTGCGCCTTTTGTGATCCTCGGCCGAATCAGCCGCCGCACCAGCCCTAACTGATGTCCCAGGCAGATGAGATGGCGCTAGGGTGTCGACGCAGGTAGCGTCCCACACCAAAGGCCTACCCATTTCCCAAGGGACAAGAGTCATACCGTCGGGCCGCTTACCATCATCACGTAACAGACCATTCGGTTCAAGAACGGCTGGCACATTGACACTGGTAAACGCTCGACGGATAATGTCATTAAGACTAGCGTGGCGTGAAATCCTGCCGGCAGACCTTGCACACGAAAGTCCGTGAAAACCAAATTGATCTACGGTCGCACCGCACCGGCACTGGTGAGAGGCGCAGCATCTTGCACCCAACCGAAGACAAGTGGCAATACGGAAAGTTACAGGATCAAATAAAATATTTTTCCTTGAACATTGAACCCTGGGCATAATTTTTCAAAACACAATGACTTAGTTATTTCCAATGGTTATAAGGGATAATAATCTTGTTATTCACCTTTTTATTATTCTCGACGTTTTAAGTGCGTTGCACCAAGCGTCGTCACAGACTATCTGGTACTCGGTAGCTATCATTGTATAGCGAAGGCTTTCCTAGACTACTTACCCTCAACGTGGTATTATTATTACACTATTCTGACACACAACACTGACTGTATGTGTGTGACACAGGTACGCGGGACCTAGGTATCTGCCTGGATTCTGCGAGGAAGATTCTGAATCCGTCTTCACGATTCAAATTACGAACTTCTAAATTTGAACCGCTTTCCGGTTCATCCTCTTGTAATAGTGCCATCATTGCAGGAAAGCTCTTATAACTGAAATCATTAGACCAACACGATCTCGTTATTTTGATTCGATATACGGGTATTTATCACTAATTTAGCTATATTTATCCCGATTTCGACAGATCAACACGATCTCCACAGATTGTAGCAATAATTTGTTATCAAGATTAACGGGCAATTCAAGTGTCTATTACCTTCAGACGCAATTCGTCGAGCCAACTAATTAAAAAGTAAATAAAATCAGCTTCCCCTGCTCAGGAATCCCAGTCCCATTCGATTATAGCCGGAAAGTTATTAATCGAAGTTTCGTCGCCAGTAAACGGGTCAGCGGGTTTTTCAGATGAGTGGACAGAGCTTTTCAAGCTATTGAATTGTGTAGACCTGAATGCCTTTATTTAGTACATACCTTATTAAAAGGTTTTGAACAGAAGTTAGCTATATCTGAGATTGAATTCGAAAGTTAAATTTATTTACTTTTAATTGGAATAGGATGGGCTAACCGTTCTTCTGAAAACCAGCGTTGCACCTCACTTCGGCAAGGTGCAACATAAAGCTGAGTCTGGCCCATTTTGGCACATACATCTATTTATTTATGTGTATACCTTCGTATTTTTTTTGTAAACCTTATTTTTATTTTTATTTATATTAAAATTGTGATTGTTATTATTATTGTAAACCACTGTTCCTATTTCTTTATGTGTCAAATAAATATTATTCAATTCTATTCTATTCTATTCTTTGACTTGGAGGCTTTCCTGGGCCTCTATTCCAGTAAATTCAATTCAAAGTTCAACGAGTTGAAATACCTAATTGGATTTTTTCATCCTTTTATTTCAACTTTGTAACCACATTGTGAAAGGAATATTTTTATCGAGTTGAAACAAAATATTGTAAAAATGTGTGTTGCGTCAGAGTACACCGCGCAAGTTATATTGTTTGTTAGCCGATGATAAGATTACGCTACCACCATCGTACCTAATTCTCTCCCCATAACATTTCGATTTTTTTTTGTATTAAGGCATTTAGAGGTATGATAGCCAGCTCCTCAGTTAGTTGAGGATTCCCGGTGAAGTGTGCCTCCACTTTCAGCCTTATCTCAACTTGTAACCAGGTGAGAGGAAGGCCAAGCGTTTCCCCGTCGTATAATAAAAAAATAGACAGACATTACTCTTAGATTTAACAATCTTAAGTGGCAGTGTACAGGCCACATATCTCACAGAACCGATAAACGCTGGGGAGCAAAGGTTGCATGGCAACCATGACGAAATGGAATATGGGAAGACCTCAGACTCAATGAACCGGCGACATTGTGGCGGTTACTGGGGTTTTGCTGGTCGATTGGGGGGAGAACTGATGTTCAGCAGTAAACGAATGTAGGTTGAAATTAATGCTGCCTGCGTTAAAAATCGGTTAAGAACTAATCTAATAAGTTACTGTTTAAAATCACGTAGAAAATGATACAGAGGCAGACCGAGCATGGATATAACCCAGAGTAAACTTCGCAGTCAATCCCCCCGGTTCGTTACGTCCACGCAAAAGTTTGGACCCGCCATTGTGGAGTTGTCGTGACCACAGGCAGAGCTACATTGTTTGAGCAATTTGCAGTTTAATGAAGCTGATTCTGTTGAAGGTAAAGGTTGACTGACGGTTGGAAGATAGATACTCAAGGAGTACCCATCAGCTGCGTTACCAAAGCCTAATCATCTTACAACCGGAACACAATTTGTGTGCAATTTGCTGAGCGAACCGTGGAGGTTAGAAAACATATTTTATTTCGGAAGTACTTCTTCCGAACTACGATACAAACGCGATAATCATAGTTTTGCTCGTCAATCGCTTGTGTGTGTATGTGACTTGTGACTATCATAAGTAGGTTTCAAGTAGATTAAAATCCTGAGATAACTTAGGCTACATACGTTATCTGCTACTCGAATCATAAAAAATCCATCGTACAATTTTGTTTGTTTAATCAGGTTAAAAACTCCAGCAAACAGAGAATGCTTCTCCAGATATCTGGCCGGAATCATTCCGAGTACGCAACCCCGGACTGCGCTGCTGCTAGTGTCACTTCCACCATTCTCCCGTGGCATTAGTATCCTCATCCCCCTTATCCATATCCTTACGTTCTCATCCTTCCTTATCCCTCCAAAACCACTTAATTTACGGCTTATCCACACACAACCGAGTATTCCTAAGGGAAGGTTGACATTGAAAACTCTAACAACACGTTTAAGAAGACATGTTATGCCGAACCCACCAAAAGGGGATAACGGGATAAATGGGAAAACGGGTAGCAAAATGATGATGAAACATGTTAAAAACTGTTTTATCTGTACCTGATTTAATTTGTAGAATCTACATACGCACTTCTGACTATATCCGTGTTCTTTTTACAAGTTTTAACGAGTTATTGCGGTGCACTTATTTATAACTAGATTTATTTTCACAAAAGCCAGTCTAACCAGCTAGCCTATAGTCGGTAGTAATATAGTTAGCAAACTGTTGGTTCGTTAGCCCGGACACGAAGTTTGAGTGCTCCGCCCAGGCTCCAGCGGAAATTTTACAAGATTTAAGTTTGCTATCCAGTCAGGGTTATCCCGCGCTGTGTCCAGGGTCAGACTTCTGCATATACTTTGTTTGCAAAACTGTAAACTTTGCATTTCAGCGGCAGCCTTAGTTTGAGTTTCGTAACTTCAGCTTCAGTAGTATAACCTAGTTACATACGAATATATTCTTGATCTAGAAGCTATCCAAGTGCTCAGGTATACATACTTAGTTGTCTATAAGTGTTTAAAAAAACGTACCTTCTAAGTGTGCTCTGCAAAATATTTCAGGGGCTGAATGATGTATATCTTGGCTTACCTGCGGACAAAATGCATAAAATAAATACAAGAAATACAAAATGTTACAACTACAACAATTACAAATACAGTACTTTTTTAAAGCGTATATTGCAATACATATTATCCTTTCAAATATTTTTTTCGAGCAAATTGCTTAGTCAATGCCGGATGCTTAGTAGCCAAATAAGTGTTTGCAGCTTTCTTAAACTTCAGACGCCAGACTTGTCAAACTCTCAACGAAGAAACTTCGCCTAATTTATCCAATTGTATTTTATACTAAAAGATACTTAGAGCACTCAGTCGCCACTTAAAACTCCGCCACAAATTGCAAATGAGCATTAACATTTTAACCGATCCAAACTTGAAATTGCACGGTTAAGATTTCACGGTCAAAACAAGTTTGAACAGTTCCTAGGGCGGCCGACGACTGCCGATTTCGAAATTAGAGTTGCCATTCATGAGACCCTTAAATTGCTATCCTGGATTGTTCCCCTGGGAAATTATGGACTTAACACCTGACAAGGTTCAAATTTTAATGTTAGCATCGCGCGCGTCCCCTTTTAGCCACGAATAAATTAACACGTTTTTGTTGTTTTGCCACTTTACAGATGTAGGCGCTCGGCGCTCGTTCGTTCGTGACGCTGACATGAATCCACAAAGTGGGACGAAACAGAATAGCCATCTCGTCAGAAAGCAAAATGAGAATGTACAGCGTAGGCCTGAAATTTCACATTTCGCTGTGATGCTTTCTTTGCGAGTGGAAGCTAGCTTTTTTGTTCCATGTGTCCATGGTTCCACACAGGCAATAGAATTAAATTGCGTGTTGTTTTTTTAAGATATTAAAGTTTAAAATAATCATCTTTTAAATATAACGTTTAAGCGCAGACATGCACACCGAGGTTTCCAACCCACATTTAAAGCTATAAATCACGTTTCTTTTATGCGTTGCACCTTTAATTTCATATTAAAGATAAGATTCAAGCATTTGTATCAGAATTTTTTTAAATTGTTAAGTGTGGGAGAATTAAGTAAAAGGCTTTTTTATTTTATCTAAGCCCATTGTAATGTGAGACTATAAGCAAAACATCACAACTAGCCGCGAAACATTTCGCAAAACGATTTGATATTTATTTCACCAACACTTTCCCTCAGCGCCTTCTTGAATTCCCACTAAACCGTCTAGAAATAAACGATGTCGTTCTAAACAAGCTTCCGTAACGAGCATCTCAGGACCTCCGCAAATATTCAGATAGTTACGGTGAGCCTTGGACGTGACGAGACAGGCCAGTGGTAATCTGTGACGGTTGCCTTCCCGTGCAGTGGCCTTACCACGGGTTACTGTAGTCAATTCGTTTGACGTGACTTCAGGTAGTTAGCCGAAGGATACGTTGAATTCAAACAATTGGTCTCACTTCGTGCCCGTTTAACGGCCCTCGAGTAGGCTACGCACTGGCTAGCAACCGCCATACTGCTGAACTCTATAGTTTGCCATGTTTCGTCGGTGCGCGGGAGAGCCAGTGCCATAATAATACTGGTAAGGAATAGAGCTCCTTGCTCATCTATTTTCTCGCACCAATACAATCTTGGTGTCTTCAAGTCCAAAGTGAACAGGTCCCTTTTAGACAAGCTCGCATCATCAAAGACCTCATTCTTGTTATGCCCTAAAGCAAGACAAGTCTAAAGGTCAGCTAACCCACCATTAACGAAAAATAATGCAAAGGCACTTACGTTGTGAGCATTTAAGTTCCTAACTACCCGCTTGAGGCGCTGTAGACGCTAGCAAGAACATTTTGCTAAAACTCGTAGTAAAAACGCAGACTGGATAAGGGTTTCTAGTGGTTGGATACAAGTATGTAGCAAGTGTTGGGAAAACTTTACCGGGACGGTCACGTAGAGGCTGTACCCTTGTCGGTTTGCTTAAGTCACGGAGCGCATTTGAACTGTGGTTTTACGTTTGAACTTGTAATAGGCGTTCGTATTCTACCAAGTGACTCAACGAATCGAATACAAATAATCGTCAATGGGGGTAGGGGGAATTACTTTAAAATAAACTGATTGTTTCGCCCAGTAAGAGAAGATGGAATTGGCCATAACAAACACAGGATGTTTGCCCCGATTTTAGTAAACCAGTCGATTCATCATGACAATGGTATCGTTGCGGAATGACCACTATTATACTAGAATGCACATTGCCCATTTTGCGACGATAGATTACGATTAGTTAAGAAGAATCAGGGTAAGTATCCACTGAATATTAAGTATTCCCCAAGACTGACCATAATCTCCTCGTTAAGGTACACTTTGTTACAAAGTTGCAAATTTTCAGCAAACATAGTTCATCATCATCATTAACAGCCCATTAGCGTTCACTACTGGACAGATTCCCCTTCAAAGCTGGTGGGTTTCGCCATAATCACCACGCTTCGTTGGCGGATTGACAATCGCAGTAAAGGTGTAGATAATACACAGAAGGAAGCTACTGCCCTTTACTGCCTTTTCTGGTCGGTACGACATCCATGAACTGAATGGAGAGGTCGATTCTTGAGCCGCGACCGCCACGGCTACGGCTCAAACGTTGTAATACTTACGTATAGACCTCGGTATATGTTGGACCGAGCCAACACGAAGAGATGAGATTCGCAACGTTTCAATTTTATCAAACTCTCTAAACTTGAAAATACGACCGGCATGATTGCGCCTGCAAAAATTCAAGCCGTTAAAGCATAGATGCGCTTTATTGCAATGAATAAGCAGTAAGGCGTCGGCGAAACGACCTTTTTATAGTCTCGGAATGCTTGTTGGTGATAAAAACGTTTTATAGAGTGAGATATGATACTATAAACTAAATAGGTAAGAAAGCAAGAGTTAATATTTTTGGAATATTTGGGCTATTATTACCTCTGATAATATAATGGGTATGTTGAAAAAAAAATATATATAGGTATGTTATATTGTATTAATTAGTCTCATAACTCAGTTGGTAGTAACTCTGCCTTCTGCGCTGTAGGCGGTCGATTCAAGCGACAAACATTTGTGTGATGAATATAGATGTTTGTTCTGTGTTTGGGTGTTGTATCACATAGTACGAATGTATTTAAAAAGTATTTAAGTATTCTATCCGTAATCTAGTTCCCATATTACAAGCTATGCTTAGTTTGGGGCTGGCGCTGTGTGAAATAAATGTCCTGTAATATTTATTTATTAATTATTTATTTATGTTATGTACCTATTAGTACCAATATCTGCAATCCGTAATCTAGTTCCCATACAAGTTTGATGCTGTGGCGCTGTCCCATGATATCCGTTCCCGTCTTACCGCGCGATATTCCCAAAACCCTTTATTAATGCTCCCTTAAACCCCTAAAGGAAGCTTTAATTGAATATTTTTTTGGGCGGAACCCTAAAATATAAGTATCCACGCCACTCCTTATATCACCTCGATGTCGGTCCAGCTATTTTGGAGTTCATAAGGATTTTGATTTATATATAGATCGATTTGAAAGAAAGTCTGTTAGTTTATTTGTTTTACCTATACCATTCATGGCTGAACGGATCATAATGAAATTTGGTAGAGATGTATGTTGTATGAATGAACATACGCTACTGTTTATCCGGGAAACTACCACGCGGGCGAATCCACTAGCAAAAGCATGTTGTAAATATTTCATTTAAATCAATCAATTTTTCTTGCTCGTTTTTCTTGTCACTATTTTTACATCACCAAACTATTATTCATGGATACATAGTAATTTGAAATCTCAATCATTATTTTGGGCTAACGTTTTTTTAATATTTTTTTTGTAAAACTAGGAGACGGAAGACGTAATTTTTCAAATATCCCACCTGAAGTGGGATATTTGAAAAATTACGAAAATTTATATTATATTCTCATCATTACAATATACGTCGCTTTCTATCCTCGAAGTAATTTGGTTGCAACGGCGGTTAGCAAACATTTTCAGGTTCCGACAAGCATCTAAGATACTTCAACACAACCTTCCCGAGAATGATAAGCACGTTTTCACGTCATTTCAAACATGTTAGGGGTTGGACCTCGACGAGGCAAGTGGAACTTTGCTATAGTTCTTGGAAATTACTGAAGTTAGACATTAACCCTGGACCTATTCTACTAAACCAATAGCTTCACTATGACAATGGTATCGTCCCAGAATTGCCACTGATAGGTATCTTTTAATTTTTTTGAAGCGATTGGCTAAGTTGAATCGAGGATCTGGAACAATTTTAGTAGGTCTTAGTGGGTTATGGTCAAACATATACAAGAATCGCAAGAAAAGCACTGAAACATCCACTGCAGGACTTAGGCCGCCTCAAATTTCCATAATGACCACGTGAAGTGCGGGTAGGGTAGGGGCGTAGTAGCAGTAGGGCAATAGGGTCACACTGCAAAATTCAAGCCTACCCCAATCGACGCCTCATAGATATATCCTAAACCTACTCCATCCATCGACTCCCCGCAACCACTTCAATGTCTTCAGTCCATCGAGTGATTCTTCCAACACTTCTTTTCACATTTAATTGTGGTCTCAATGCTTCCTTTATAAAATCCTTTACCCGCCAGCGGTTATTGGTAAGTGGTCACAGAAGGCCCAGTTATTACTAATGGCCTACCAGACTCCCATAAAAACTTAGTTTGTCATTAATTTCAATACCAAATGCAATGTTGCATGTATTATTAGATAGTGAAAATCTAGGTTTGCATCCCTTAACTTTTTCTAAAATCAATCAAAATCGAAATAGGGCAAAAACATTTTCCAATTCAAACACTGTTTTGCACATAAATCAGCTGTATATTGTGTTATATATATGTGTTAGATTCGGGAGGATTTAAATGATTATATCTCTGTACCTAAATGTTGAATGGATCATAAAAAATTTACCAGCCCGAGATTCTTGCTTTTCTCCTTATGTGCTGGTCGCGATTCTGAACAGGCGGTAGATATGATATTTCAAAATGATCCCAAAAAATCTTAATGAGTAAAACAAAATTGACTTTGACTTTGAGCCTGAGTCGCTTTTTACGACAGTCACATACAAATAAGAAGGGCTCAATTCCTAAGCCAAACTTTTACATGTAGTCCCTCAAGTACAAGACTTCAATAACCACTATCTGTTTGTATAAAAGCTTCCATACAAATCTGGAGCGCAGGCCACGTGCCTTCATCCTTTATTCATAGATAGCGTCCAGGGGTTGCACACAGTCGCATGCAATGATTTGATTGCCTGCGGTGTATTTCTTTAATGGAGATCGTGGACTGCTTACCAGGTAAGAGATGCTGTAATCTACCTAAACACCTAGTTTAGGTAGATACTCTTTTGTAGTTTAAAAATCCACAGATTTATATGAGAAATACGCGATAAATACCCTATTTCTCAAATCAAAATAATGTGTTCTAATCGCGCAAGCTTAAAAAGTCCATAGATTTGATATCAAAATTGAGCTGGCAAACTCAAATCAGATCAAGAATAGATCTCCGTGGTTGCTAGACTAGCTTCAAGTAGCGAACTTACACTAAATATAATAATATTATATGTCAATAATGTTGTTATTATCAATAAAACGTTAGAGTAGTCGAGCCCCTTGATAAAGGGATCGTCCGGGGAAGTACTACCACCATACCTATTTCAGCCGTCGAGCAGCATTGCTGTATTCCTGTTTGAAGGGTATGGTTGCCGGTGAAATTAAAGGCATTTTGAGGTATAAAGGCTTAACACCTTTAAACCTCAAATGAAAATGAAATGACAGTGGCTATGTTCTTTGTAGATGAGACCTACGCAGTAAGGCATTGTTATATGCAAGAGATGCACTTAACATCTGATGGGTTACTTGCTTGTTCCATCTCCTAGTTGTTTAATGCCACTGCTTCCTTTGTAGGTACATTATTAGTTTAATTGTAATTACTATATTTTAATTGTTTGTGAATATTTTAAGTAGCGAACTCATGTTAATATTTAGGCAGCCAGGGAAACAATATAGAAAATCTGAAGTATTCAATGTCAAAAATGTTGTCATTTTTAATTAGGCGTAGCCTGTAAAGCAAATTAAATGAATCATTTATTTATCACACGAAGTAATTGGGACATATAGCATTATTTAAGCATAATTATTAGCAAACCAAGAACAGATAAAAGAAAACTTACGAATACAAGAAAATAATACAAATAAGTCGGCACGTGACCCAAGGGCTGGCTATTATTTAGGCCAGCGAATTAGCTATTCAGCGTGGTAATGTAGCCAGTGTCTTGGGCACGCTTCCGTCTGGTACTGGTCTGGAACAGTTGAGTTACCGTTTGTAACGATCCTTAGGTAATCCGACTGATTCCGACATAGTGAGGTTACTATATATAATATATATAGTATAATATTACATTATATTTAGGCAAAGGTGAATAAGCTACTTGTTTCACGATTACAGGCAGTAGAGGTGAGGGTTTTAGTGTGTAGCCTGTAAGTAAATATGTATATTGCAAAGCTTCAATTTACCAAAATCCATATCGCGCGTATATCACACAAAGTAACCACTTTAACCTATGTTACTGAATCCATAAAGGATTTTGTGGTCGCCCAAGGAATCTAAGCTTTTTAATTTCGACCATTAATTCGCAAGCAGTAACTGAGCCCGTGATTTAAACCATCGACAAACACAAACTCAAACAGTGTTGTTTTGTAAAGTTAATTTACAAAACAACACTGTTGATAGATCAATATTGCTATTACGTCATTTACCTATTTATAACACAGGCAAGTCGAAGCTGAAATCTAATGAAGTTCCAGACTTGTTTATGTACACGGACATGTTAGTAAAACTAAGCTGTGTCTATGTGTCATGTTATCGACGTTAATCAATTGGGCGGTTGCTGATTTAGTCGTTGCTTACGTCATCCACAGTAAATACGGAGAGTCGTTCTTTTTTCCGGATCTGTCGCGACAAGTATGGATAGATATAGCTTTATTTAGGTTTAGGTTTTTTATATATCGTTACTTGTACATAGGTACATTTTAAGCCTGGGGCACCAGCAAAACTATATTGTTGCAAATGCATAAGACTAAAAACCAACAAAGCTATTTTCAATCTCTTTAAACTTAATTTCAGTGTTATTTCTACAGTAGCAATTTCAAAACAAATTTCTCTACATAAGAAGTGTTTCAATTACAATTTCAACTGGCGAGATTTGAATCTGACGCCAAACAAATCACATCCATTTCTACGTTCCAAAAGCAATTACAACACTCACTCGAAACACAAATCTAAGCTTGCAGCAATTTTGATGTAATTTATGTCTATTGTTTTGACTCGCGAACACAATACTCGTAAATAACACCCTTCAGTCGAATAGAAAAGTACTAACGACCCATTGCACATCCATCCCCCTTCTGCAGCTTAAACGGTCATAAAAACTAAAGCATTGTCCGTTGCCGAGTGTAATACACTTAAACTGCTACCTATTGTGTAAACAACGCAATGTATGATGAATGTAACGATGCAGAGCAAACATTATGGAACACATCCTGCGGTAGAGTGGACTGTAACATAAAACTAAAATGAGGCAACGATGCGAAAATTAAATGACAAAAATTACATAAAATGTCAAAAATTACATAAAATGACAAAAATTACATGAAATGTCAAAAATTACATAAAATTACAAAAATGACATCCAAACATCAATAGATCCATTTTGTTAATAGGTATAACACAGAAAAATACAAAACTTAATTTATTTAAAGTCAAAACATTTCTTTAGTAAAAATTTTCAGGATCATTTTAAAATGTCAATACTACCGCCATTTTAGAATCGCGACCATCATACAAGGAGAAAGCCAAAAACCATAGGCTACTTTTTTAATATTCAGTCATTGATTTCGGGTATTTTTTCAGATAAATCTTTATTTTGATAAAAAGGTGCGCTTCGCATCAACAAAATATATTTAATTTAAAAGACAGCCAATGCGGTGTCGCATTTAGAGGTAAGATAGCCAGTTCCTCAGACCGTTGAGGATTCCAGGCGAAGTGCGCTTTCAACTTCGACCTTATCACGCTTCCCCTTCGTACAATAAAAAAAGGACATTTTATTTGGTTTTGAGTTTGTTTTAAAACTGCTTTATATAGAGGTATATTTTTGACAGCTCTAAAAACAAAATAAAGAAGAATGTATTCACAAGTTTTCTATAAAAGTTTTTACTGATACTGTCTACTCAACCGTGCACTAGCCTGCCACCGCCACAGCCAGGTAAATATTTTGTTTGTGGGGACAGTGCGTTCCGCGCTGAATAATGATGAGCCCACGTGGGATGCACTTGCATTGTACTGTCCATTTAGCTAACAGCTAATACATGAATGACGTAACGCTATAACGCAGGTCGAGCGGTCAAGACTAGAGATGACGAATATAACTATCAACCAATAAATTTAACTAATATTTAAAATCAACCATTATATTCAATAATCAGAATTAACATTATCGAATAAAAATATCATATCAACTTCAGCCTGAGTTAGAACTAACATAATTGAATGCATTGAAACTTTAACTTTAAATTGCTACAAATAAGAAACATTTTCGTATGTTGCTGCTCGCAGAGTTTTCAACTATTCATTAGGTTGACTTCATTCAATTGTATGCTTTCGACTCATCACTATAGAGATTAAATTTCTCTGATTTGCTGTATATGATATTTTTATTCAATACAAAGTGATGTGATATTTTAAACAAATACCCATAGTGCTACTATGATAGAGACGAATTAGCGGTTACTTTTATTTGATCAATAGAATAAAATATTCAACTGCATTAACATCAACCAATAACCAAATCGTGTACTAAACAAATAATATTAACTAATATTTTCAACCAATAAAAATATCGATATATTTTTTTATCAATTAACAGGTAACTAATATTTAATTTTAACCATTATTGCCATCTTTAGTCAAGACACTTGCCGCGTGTAGATGAGTCATTATTTTGATTAACCGCATCTGTGGTGTAGTGGTTCGTCTATCGGTGTCAGATCCAGAGGTCCCGGGGTCGATCCCCAGGGGAGTACAATATTGTGCTTGGTTTGGCTGGTAGGACTTTGTTTAAGCTCGCTTGGATAGCTACACCATCGTATCTCAGTCTGTCGCCATATCGATAAGCAAAAAAAATATTGTGTTCCGGCATTTAGAGGTAAAATAGCCAGTTCCTCAGTTTGTTGAGGATTCCGGGTGAAGTGCGCTTCCACCTTCCACCATCATAACTTGAAAATCAGGTTAGATGAATACCAAGCACATCGTTAAATGACTGATTTTTATTCTTGTTTTATCATAATTTAAATTGATGATGGCTCAATTTAAATCATGATAAACAAGACATTAATACGCTATAAAATTACGAATGAATATACTAATAAAAGTCATAATAAAGTAGTCATAAAATAGTTTCTCTAAGAGATAAGATCCGAAACGAATGTATTCGTCATAGAACGAAAGTCCCCGAGATAGCTCTGACTGGATTAGCAGGCTGCAGTGGTCCGGCCATATTTGCCTAAAAACCGGCAATCACTGGAGTAAACCCGCTCCTGGAGTGGAGACCGCGTCTTGCTGGATGACCATCGGCACTTTGGAACAATGACTAGCTGGATGGGGAGACACAAAGACCGGACTCAGTGGTGAGACTTGAGAGAGACTTATGACCCAGTGGACTGCAAAAGGTTCATGATGATGATGATACTAATCAAATGCCTAATGATTGTTGAAAAAAAACCAGGCGTGTGAGCATTTCAGGCATTGCCTTTCGAGGCTTTTTAGGGTTCGGGACTGAAAGGGTGCTGGGGACCCTATCAGCAAGCCTCCAACCGTCTATCCGTCCGTATGTACACAGCTGGCAGTATGAACCGTTAAAGGTTGTTGAAATATAACAAATAAAAGAAATCAAATGAAAATAATGGGTCGGCAATCTCGGTGTACGTAGCCGATTTTTTTATTTAGTTCATATAACCCATGTGAACTCAACGCGCCAAGGCAACCTCACAGCTTCTACATAACTGAGCGTCAATCAATAATTTAATTAAACAAATTACAAGATACCCTACACTTGTGTTGCTTGTGTTTAGCACAAGTCATGTCCCAATGTCGGAGGATTTACTCCCTGGACGCAACTGTTCTCGCTTGACCTCTCTAAACAAACTACCAATCTAGAAAAGTGCTTGACTTTTTGTTTGTTTAGTTTCTGACCAATTTTTCAGAGAGATCATGCTTTTTACACGGCGGGTTATTTCCAAATAAAATCGATCTATTTCGTATTGATTGACTTGGCGTTCGCTTAAGAATCGACCCCTCAAACTCAGCCCATGGATGTCGTAAAAGCCGAGTAAAGGATCACACCAGATGAACGGCAGCAGCTTCCTACAACTACAGCTGTAAGTTTTGGTCCAGTACTTGAATCGCTCCAGCGCTATCCCGCAATACCTACGGGGATACGGAGGGTGCATTCCTGTTTAATATTGCATGCAAGCTACGTGAACTGTTTAAACTAGAGGACCACTCGTGTTGGGGGGTGAAACAGAAAAACCTTGATCTCGTTTGATATTAAAGCGCATTTTTGTTGCACACGGTGTTTTGTAAATGTTGATCTTTTTTAGAGGTTTAAGCCCTTCTTACCATATACATAGGGCTATGTGTATTTACATATAGTACAAGTATTTATCTCACTAAGCAAACGGTTGTTTTTAACTTTCAACAGCTCGTGTTGGTTTGAGTAGCTAGTAGCTCTGCCTTCTGCGCTGTCGTTGTGGGTTCCCACCCAGGCGAAACATTTGTGTGATAAATATAGATGTTTGTACTGTGTTCGGGTATTGTATCATATTGTAAGTATGTATGAACGAAAAATATGTATTTCTAAATATTCTATCCGTACCTAATCTAGTTTCCATATTACAAGCTATGCTTAAATTGGGGCTAGATGGCGCTTTGTGAAATGAATATCCTGTAATATTTATTTATTTATCTATGCATATTTATTTGAAAGACGTTCGTCGGTTTATATCAGGACCGTAGTAAACGGTTTTTTGGTAAATCTCCGTAATCTTGTTCAAATATTATTTTGCATAGTTTGGGGCTAGATGGCGTTGCATAAAATGTCTAGTTAGTAATATTTATTTCGCGGACATAAAAAAAACCCTACCACCAACCAAACCAAGCACAGTATTGTACTCCTTCTGGGGACCGAACCCGGGACCTCTGGATCGGATACCGGTAGTCGAACCACTTCACCATAGAGGAAGTTAAAAATACAAGTTTTTTTTCCCTAACGATTTCCTTTCGTGATATAGGGATGCAATAAGAACAATTCATTACCCATCTACTTTACAATCTAGACCTTCTAAAAATATCTGAATCTTGACGTGGCAGTAACGCTATCAACCCCTCCAACCCAGCCCGTGGATGTCATAAAAGTCGAATAATTACTTCTATCTTGCACCTTTACTGCTATAACCAATCCGCCTGCCAATCGTGGTGATTATGGCAAACTAAACCGTTCCATTTAGTAATAAAGGTTTGAAGGTGTTTTTTTTTTTTTTTTTTATTTATATCTACGTGTTAATCTAATCTAAGTAACTATGGGCTAAGTTGTCTGAAATAAATGCACTAATTATTTATTATCTTCTGAAAGTGTAATCCCTTAGTCGACATATACGATATCCACGGGCTGAGTTGCAGAAGAATGAATTATTTTTCGTGTAAACTGCATTTGAGTCAAACAATCCACAATTATAACGTCAGCTTCTATGAATACGGCTTTGTTTACTCACCCCGCGTTGTTAAGACGAGGGTCTACCTATGAGTTATAAAATTGGGGTTGAACTATGAGTGACTCATACCTCCCCTTATATTACGTAGGTCATGGTTGCTTACCATACCGATCACAGCGGTAATAAACATGCTGTATAAATGTACAGCTATCATTCAAAGTGGCAGGTTTGTTTAATCAGTCAGCCAATTAAAGATATTTTGGTCAGCCCTAAAACGTATTTTGTCAGCGAACAAAGTGAATTTAACAAATGACCTTGATAATTCGAAGCCATAAAGCAAGCTGCCAACAATCCTAGCAACCTATATACAGACGCATTTCGCCAAGATAATAAACATCCCAAAATATTAACTTAATTACCAGTGTAGCGATTCACATATCACACTTTTTGTCAGATTCGACTTAGAATCCGATATATTTCAACGCGACTCAAACCATTTCGGAAAATCATCTGTTGAAGTCTCAAATACTAATTGCAGGTTCCGAATTCGATCCGATAAGGCTTATGTTTGAGAAATGCTGTACCTACTGGTGTAAAACTTTTGAGTGCTCCTAAACCACATTTTCAAGAAACAGCTAAACCTAAAACGTGCTTCAAATCCCATTCTTAATACAACATAGGTACCTCATTAGAATGTCTGAGAGGCTCTCGTCCCAAAATATATTTCTTTGACTACCCTCTTTGCGTATATGTAAATGCATGTTGCATTCTTGTCCCACGGGATTGTCTGCTTATAACCAGCTCGTGTTCTGTGTACGATACTCAAGCTCTGTTGACAGAGAAAAACAGATTAAGAGAGACTGCATACGTCAATTTAAATAGCATTGTTAGTTGCTCAAATCATAATGTGTAAAATCCTTGTGTGAAGACACATACCTTATACGAGTATATATTAGTCGTATAATCATGATTATTAAGCTTGGCCGGACATCCTAAGGTTGTCTGGAAGAGATCGCTTGGAAGTGATAAGACGTCCAGTAAAATGTCAATTATCCGACATTATTTTGGCAAAAAATAAAACATTTTCCTTCCGTTTCATATATTTACCACCGCTACATTTAAGTAAGTTGTGTTATTTTGCACTTCTTCAAATACGGTTGAGCATTAAAATTGCCTTCTTTCTGTTTTATTTTTTCTTGTACAACGGTTTTTTTACTGTACGACAGGGAAGCGCTCAGCGATAAGGACGAAGGTGGAAGCGCACATCACTCGGAATCCTCAACAAACTGAGGAACTGGCAATCTTACCTCTGAATGCCGGAACACGACAGTTTTTTTTAAACTGTTGTTATGGCGAAAGGATTAGGTAAGATGGTAGTAGCTGCTATCTAGGCTAGCTAGGCGGTCTTAAACAAGGTTCTACCTCTAACCAAACCAAGCCCAGTATTGTACTCCTTCGAACCACTAGACCATAGAGGCGGTTATACCTTCTGCAGGACTTTCGAGCACTGCAGTGCGAATATAAAGCAAAAAATCGCTTATTATTTGGTCGAGCTCTCATCTCCACACCTTTATATGTAGCGATCTAAGTGAAGGACTGAAGAACTGTCCATTATGCACCTCGTGGTACAAGGAAAAGAAGATAGTAAGTGAGGACGAGGCAGATCCCCCATATGGTGGACGGATTAAATTACATCAGCATTGGATGGTCCCCAACACAATGGGTTAGCTCCTATATTTCTTTTGTCTGCAACTAAAGTGAATTAAAAAAGCAATATATTTCTGGGTGCAAAAAAAAAGCGTACCTACTCCTCCAAAAGGGTCAAATTGAATGCTGACAAAAAAATACTAGAAAAAAATTCTCGCTGTTTATTCAGTTTCATAACAAAAAAAATCCAGCCTATAATGGTCGTGAAAGAAAAACCACACAACAGAAATTGACGGCGTAATTAACTGAAAGTAATTATAGAGTAGACAGCTATCCCTTAGTTTTATGAATATAAGAAAAGCTCGATAAACAAACTTCGGTATTACCAGCTATTTATGAATCAGCACGCTATGTCAACATGGGGGCAACACCAGCTTTTAGATATTTTTCCGGAGCATATTTTTAAGTAGGGCCGAACAAACAATTTGATATCGACCAGCGCTTTCATAAATTCTACGGCTCTTGTAAAAATACGATAAAAGTTGAGGCGACACACCAATATTCACTTCTCAATTCTCGTTTTTTCTAACAAGGATAAGCCTCTCTATTTTGCCAGGCTTAAACCAAAGGGCAAACGCGAAAGTCGACAGATAACACAGCGTAGTTATAAAACATGATGCCTGGCAGCTCGGTAATCAGATTGTGTTTCCAGCGAATTCCCAAAAGTATTTCACTAATCCACAAATTTTAATACATTGATAACCATGCTTTTGACCACCAGCTCACTCGAAAAACAAATAAAGATTTGGCTAAAGATGGACCACACCTGTCCAAGGAACCGGTCCGTAACTTGACTAACAATATGTAAATTCAAGGATATTGTATTAGTAATAGAATATCACATCACAACTACACTTTATAAGCTTATCATTAGCATTACATATCCTGTGGCACTACCATAGGTTACTGTAGTTAAGACTTCTGACGTGACTACAGGTGGTTTACCGAAGCGTACGGTTTAGTTACATCAGCCAGTGCTGTTCTCGAGTCAATTCCGTGCCTGGTCGACGGTGGTGGCGCTCGAGTACTTTCGCTAGCGTATGCGCAATAGTGAGTCAGTCAGTATTCATATGTACATTAACAAAAATTGCCCAAGCGTGAGTTGGACTCACACGAATGCCCCAGAATGAATTGAAAAATTCTGAGTTGGAATACCCTCAGTGTGCATGTCTGTTTCGACTTGACTTGACTTGCTTTATTTACTGTAAACGCTGACGTTACGCTAGGAACAGTATGCTAAAACTCGTGGTATACGTACAGGTACGTACCGTATCCCTGTCGTATTTTCGCATCAACCCCCGTCAGCATCCCGCCCACGGCGCTATCGGGGTTTCCAGCTCGCATGAAATTACGTAAGCCTCGATCGCAACAATTTTTCAATCCCGAAGCGCTGCGAGCAATATCACTCGGTAAATTGAGGATGTTTACTCATCATTTAGGAGGCGATAAATCTCTTGAATGACTTGGATTACGCTAGGTAAACCAAGAGCGTAACTGTGATAACAGTATCTCTTACATTACTTTCAGCTAGACGGGGATACCTGTGTAAAATGAAATTTTCCGTTTGTTTCTCTTAACTTTACTACACGGCACTACTAATAAGGCCTTGGGAGATTTTTCTCTCCCGTAACTCTACCCGTATATAACAAAAAAACGTTTTCATATATTTTCCCATTTTTTTTTATTGTAAGTCGGGGAGGCGCTTAATTTCAATGAACATAAATGGATATCTTTATTGACATCACTCGTAAAGGTTTATTAGGTATCTATAATTGAGTAAGAGCCTTGTACATACTTAAATAAAAATGAATTCAGTCAAGGACAATGCTTTAATATGTACCTAGGTACTGTTTTCATTAACTGTTGACCGGCGCGAAATATTTGTAAATAATGATTCTTTGATTGTAGGATGTCAAACAAAATGGCGGTTGAAATCGGAACTTCAGAAAATCTAGTGTTTTGATACTACACCTACAAAGATTCCAGAAGAATCTCCATAAATTTCAAGTCTAGAAATCAATTAAATCTCAAAAGGTTTTAAAATAATTGCCGAAATTCTCAAAGTAAAGATCAGCGATCGATTAGAGTGTTAAAGCGAACAGAAATAAAAAATATGTTCTATATTTTAGTGTTCGGTTTTCACGTATTTCCTAAAATAATACGCGTAAATGCCCGTTTTTCATGTCAGAATAATGAGTTATAATCTGATAGCTAATTCATTCAGGCATTATTATGCGGAGATCCATATTTCAAAATTAAATCTGAAAACAGAAAAAATATTTAGTAATAAATCCGCCAAATCTCTCTGAAAAAAACAAATCGACACGTGTTTCGCCTCTACACGAGGCATCCTTAGGAAAAATAGTCTTGCTGCTAACTGACGAGCCCTCTGTGGACGTGTTGTCGCTCCGAGCTCTGCGTGTAGAGGAGTAGTTCTAAACAAGTGTCGATTTGATTTTTTCAGAGAGATTTGGCGGATTTATCACTAAATATTTTTTCTGTTTTCAGATTTTATTTTGAGTTATAATCTTGTTTACAAAATACTACAGTCACGTTAAGGTCGTTTATGGCTAAATTTTAATAAGTGCGGCAGCGTTGGCGCTAGATTTTGTCTTTTAATTTCAGCAAAGTGATCATATCTCACCGAGTATAATTCGTTACCTAAAGCACCGTTTTATTTCTAAACAAATAATAATTTCCATAATGGGCGCCCCATTTTTCAGGGTCTTAATTTCCCGCCCGTTTGGGACTTGAGACAAAAGATTGATATATCTTTTCTTTTTCATTAAGTTAAATGATTAATATCTTCTAACCCCATTCGCGAAACTCACAAGGCTTTTTAGATCTTGAGCTGTTTTAACGGATTAATTGTATCTTTAGGTATTTTGATAGGAATTTATAGGAAAACAAGATTTTCAATGTATACTTTTGACATTGTATCTAGGATTTACAATACCAACGATCAAAATCATAATCTTGTGTTAAGTAATAGTTCTGACAGAGATTTTTTTTCAATATTACACCCAGTAATAGATAATTAATAAACCAACCAAACCAAGCACAATATTGCACAAAAAAAATCACAAAAAAAACATACAGACGAATTGAGAACCTCCTCATTTTTTGAAGTTGGGTATAAAACGAGTCTTCATCGCGTACCTTTTTATATTCCCGACAATTTCGACAGTGTTACAACGGGTATAACCCTAATAGAATAATGATACGTCAATCATGGGGAGTACAATTTATTGTGCTTGGTTTGGTTGGTGATAGGACTTTGTTGAAGTCCGCCTGGCTAGCTACCACCATCTTACCTAATTCTGTCGCCATAATAACAATTCTAAAATGGTTGTGTTCCGGCATTCAGAGGTAAGATAGCCAGTTCCTCAGTTTGTTGAGGATTCCGGGTGAACTGCGCCTCCACCTTCGGCGTTATCTCAACTTGTTACCAGGTGAGATGAAGGCCCGTCGTACAGTAAAAAAAAATGATATTTTTAAGTTTTTAGTGGCATAGCCATTTTATTCCAAAAAAAGCTTACGTTCATAATTATGTATATTTATTATTCCTTTGTAAGTATATTATCACCTATATGATAAATTAGCTTGATTTTTAATAATAGACGTTTTTATTGTATTCACAACTCCGAAATCACATCCGACCGAAACAAATACCATTAAACGTTAATAGAGCTGCATTTACTGACAGACGTAAGCACCGGAAGTGTTTTTCCGTGTATCGGCGGGAAATAATAAAAGATTTTATTTGATTTTATCTAATTAATCGAATGATTTTGGCTGATTAAGTATCCTGTGCTATTTTATGGGGACTATGCACGAGTAAAGAAACTAGTCGGGGTTTTGATTTTGTGTTTCTATTGAAGATGTTTTATGCAAACGCTGTAGTTTTTTTTTTTATATTACAGGACGTTAATTGCTCATATAACGCCATCTAGACCCAAACTAAGCATAGCTTGTCATATGGGAACTAGATTACGGATAGAATACTCATTTTTTTTGCATTTAATACAAACTTATCATACAATACAACACCCAAACACAGAACAAATATCCATATTCATATTTATAAGAGTAGTAGAAGTCCCTAGTGAAAGGGCTCGTCCGGAGGATTACTACCACCATACATATTTCAGCCGCCAAGCAGCATTGCTGTGTTTCGGTTCGAAGGGTATGGTTGCCGGTGAAATTACGGGTACGTGAGGCTTAACACCTTTATGCCGCAAGTTGACGGGCGCAATGCAGTGCCGTGTAGGCTATGTTCATTGTGGATGTGACCTATGGCTTTATCATAGGCAAGAGATGCACTTAAGGCGCTTCCCTGAGCCAATTTCGGTCATAAGCTGATTTTCCCAATCTATACCCTCGGTAAATAAAACATGTAGAAAGTAGATGAAAAGTCCTCACATATCTTTAACATTTCAACTTCAAATTTTCTAATTAAAAAAGTCTAATAGAGCCGTATTTATGTCGTAATAAATCAACGAAAATACCTCTAAAATAGAAATAAATGTCTATCTCCTCTTAAAGTTTATGTCATTTATATTTTTGGTTTACACCATTGAATAGATAAATTATTGATTAAATGATTCCCCAATTAATTTGAGACAATTTATAAACTTAGAATTTCTAAAAAAGATTTCGACGGCGAACCACTAGACCAGAGACTTGGTAAAATATATTGATTGTGGGTTTGATTCCCATCTAGGATTGTCCTTTGATTTTAGATGTTTGTTCTGTGTTTGGGTGTTATATTGTAAGTTATGTATGTTCTTACAAAAAAAGCATAATTATGTGCATTCTATCCGTGATCTAGATCCCATATTACAGGCTGTGTTTAGTTTGGGCCTAGGTGGCGATGTGTCAAATTAATGTCCTGTAATATTTAATGATTACGAATTCGCTGTTGCACGTTTAAAATGATGATCGTCAGAAAAACGCCAACAAATTTGCTAAAATTGAGAAAAATAGCGACAACCATGTAGGTAAATACAATAAATTATTATATTAGCATATCAACATAAAACAAACGGTTTCAGGCCGTTAACCTGATGCAATAGGTAATTAATTTTGCAAGCTAGGTATCAGAATGACAACGATAAATTGTACTTATCTACGTTCCATGAAAATGATTTTGTGAACAAATCGTTGACTTGAAGTCATACAAAACGATAATAACTCAAAACAAGTGAATATGTCAAAATAACATAAACAGCATTATAGTTTCGTGATGAATGTACCTAGTAATTCAACATTTACAACAAAGATGAATGTATTGAATATATTAAGCCTTTTATATTCAAATATAATATATGGTTAACTAGCGAATCACCCAAGACTTTGTTTCATCCCGTGATAATTTGATATTACACTATTAATGAAGCTACCCAGCAGGAATATGCCACATTCGTCCCGAGAAAGTTCGACCCACATAAAAAAATCTGCTTTCGTCCGCTTTGTATGCCGTAAACGGCCCATTGTATAATTTATTTGAAAATTTCTGGTTTCGTCCTACTTTTCAACTCCACATTCATCCCAAGTTTTTTTTATTGTAAATAATAAGTAATAACAAAATATGTTAGTACAGTTGAAGCAATAAATCTTCACTTTACTGTGCGTCGATTTGTCAGTCCATCAGCATTCACAATGATTTCATACATGATTTCATACAACTTTGCTTAAGGAGTCTAAGAATAATAAATATGTACATATTCGTATACGTGAGTAAAACCCGTGTTTTAAAATGTAAAGAAAATACATGTTTAATATTGTAACAAGCCTCGCAGCTCAGTTGGTGGTAACTCTGCCTTCTGCGCTGTAGGTTGTTAGTTCGATTCCCACCCAGGACAAACATTTGTGTGATGAATATAGATGGTTGTTCTGTGTTTAGGTGTTGTATAGTATGATAAGTATATATTTACAAAAAAAAAGATTTAAGTATTCTATCCGTAATATAGTTCCCATATTACAAGCTATGCTTGGTGTGGGGCTAGATGGCGCTATGTGAAATTAATGTCCTGTCCTGTAATTAATGTCCTGTGTGAATTAAAAAAGCTGATATTCAATAAAATAATTCATCGGTAGCGGAGGATTCCGGATAAGCGCGTCACCACCTTCGGCCTTATCTTTATTTGTAACCAGGTGAGATGAAGGCCAAGCGCTACACCGACGTACAATATAAAAAAGTTAGAGTAATACAAACCCTTTCCACACATGCGTGTGGAACATATAACTTAACTTTATTTGATAATTTGTTCGAACTAGGTACCTACATACCTACTACTTACTTACCTAACTTACCTTAAATAAGCTCAACATATTTGATGTAAAAATTTAAACTTGCCTTGTGTATTAAACTTTGTTATCATGTAGCCAGTAAGTAAAATCTCAAATTAAAAAAAAACAATAGTTGGGTCTGCAGATTTTTTTTTGTCAGGGAAGCGTCTTCATCTCATCTGGTTTTTCAAGTTATGATAAAGCCGAAGGTGGAAGCGATTCACCGGGAATCCTCAACAAACTGAGAAAGCTGGCGAACTTACCTCTAAATGCCGGAACACAACAATTGAGAATTGTTGTTACGGCGACAGAGATTATGTAAGATGCTAAGATGGCTTTGGTAGTTCAATACTGCGAACAAGCGCCTCCACCACTCCACCAAGAGTGAAATTATGACAGAACCCTGTTCCATTCAATCATATAAAAAGTATGCAAATAACATACAGTGAAATGTTACGAGCAGTAGTTTAAACCTAAGACGATGTCAAAAGCGCCACATAAATACTAAGCTCCGAAAGCATCAGCATCTTAACAGAAACAGGTTAATCAGCTCGATTCCTTTGATGGTCGGTAAATCGTGATAGACGGGCTTGTAATAGACTTTTCACGTCGTACCCAGATGGTAGTGCCAATCAAATTAGGCCCGATCGCTCGGGCTTGTCGGCTAATCGACGGATTAAATTCTTTGATCGGTCTATGGATTCGGTAAATCCCTACTCAATTCTGTGAAAAATTATCACGTCACCAGTTGATAAGCCATCAACTCATCATAAACCAGCAACTTTTTATTATTGTCTTCTTTTTCAATTTTACATTGTAGAGAGATTATTTTAGCAAAGAGGTACACTTTAGTTACAAAGGCCTCAAAGGAAAAGAATTAATTAGTTAAGCATTTGACAACGCATATAATGTAATAGTTGATGATTTTATACTGGTAGGTAGCTGATAACAAAGTTCTTTTTTTGACAGTCTACGACGGAGAAGCGCTCGGCCTTCATCTCACCTAGAGTAAAGTTATAATAAGGCCAAAGGTGGAAGCGCAGTTCAACCGGAATCATCAACAGACTGTAGAACTGCTGATAGAAACCCTCGCCGTAATAGAATAAAACTTTAACGGTTTTGTGGAGAAAAAATATAACTGTACGGAGCTCGCAGGCCTTAGTATGTTCAAAAGATATTCATTCATCTACCAATCCTTTGTTACCCATAATAAAATTGGGGTTTAAAAGTATTGATGCTATGACAGTGGGATCCCGATAGATTGGGAGGCTTCGTTGGCTCTGCACGGTGATTAGTTCCAATTATTGGCATTCGCCGCACATGCTCCCACCATTCCCGTAATTGCATTTATTCCGACAGAACCTCCTAGAACCTCCTTTACTTTCCGATACAGATTTTACGACTTCGAACATTATTTGTTTTTTTAAATATGTACCTAATACGAGTATAACCCAAAAAAGTTTCAAACACTTTTAAAATGGGAGTAAAAGAGTAAAAAGAAAACTTGCTCCTTGCTAGGCCTTGAAGTCGAAAGAGAACCTTGTCATGCTCTAGAAGTCGGCGATACCTTCGTATTCGTTTGTTATTTGCAATCAATATGTTAAACATCCCAAGAAAATCTATTAAACATATCACATAAGTTTACCACAGTAAGGATCGTTAACAAGATTCAAGAGCTCATACGATATAGACGATATGACTTGGCACCGTAAGCCGTAAGTCTGAAAGCGTGCCACAAGATAATTCAAGTTAATATTTTCACACGTTCCCCAAAAGAAACTTTATTAACTGAGAAATCGTAAAACGCGTCAAAAACTTTGATCGTGTTCGGAGACAGTAGATAAAACTGGTAATTAACGAAGTTTGCTTAGATAAGATTATGAGTTAGGAAGGTGTAACATTAAATAAGTATATTTAACAGGCCTCATAGCTCAGTTGGTAGTAGCTCAACTTTCTGCACCATAAGCACAGCCTACCCTATTCCTAGACCCCCAGGTCCGACTCTCACCTTAGAACAAACATTTGTGTCATGACAATAGATATTTGTTCTGTTGTATTATATGACACGTTTAGAATTCTAGTATATTTTACAAGAAAAATGTATGTAAGTATTATTTAGTACTCGCACTTTGGTGAACTGACTATCCCACCTTCCACTTTCCACCAACGGACTAGCAGACGTACGGCAGGTATCTGTATCTTGTAGATATTCCATTGGGCCTAACATATAAATTTGGCTTATCTAAATTTTAACCGCCTCTGCGGTCTAGTAGTTCAACCCACCGATTTCAGATCCAGAGGTTCTGGGTTCGATCCCCATGGGGAGTACAATATATTTTGCTTGGTTTGGTTGGTGGTAGGACTTTGTTGAAATCTGCCTGGCTAGCTACCACCATCTTACCTAATTCTGTCGCCATAATAACAATTCATAAAAAAATGTTGTGTTCCGGCATTAAGAGGTAGGTGATCCAGTTCCTCAGTTAGTTGAGGATTCCGGGTGAAGTGCGCCTCCACCGGCGGCCTTATTTCAACTTGTAACCAGGTGAGATGAAGGCCGAACGCTTCCCCATCACACAATATTTTTTTTTATAAAAAACTATACATATACATTGATACTGTAAGGAATGAAACTCCTTGCCTTCGTCTGTTTTTCCGCACCGATACAATCATAGAGTTTTCAGAGTGAGCCTAGGTTCCTTTAAACTAGCGTACTCTTAAGCCACATTTTTACTTGTTTTTCTAGTTAGTTGGAGGTCAAACGCTATCATCAATAAAAATTAAAATTAAATATCCGTAGTCTAATTCCCATATTGCAAGCTTTGATTTGCTTGGGGCAATAGTGGCACTGTATGAAATTAATTTAAATGTCTAAGGGTGTAGACAGGAACCTTATATCATCACTATCTTCTTCGAATAAACTCAACACAACCTGTTTTTATCTTCCATTCGACTTTTATAAAGGTATCTAACGGCCTATGTGGTCTAGTGGTGCAACCCACCGATTTCAGATCCAGAGGGTCCGGGTTCGATCCCCATGGGGAGTACAATATATTTTGTTTGGTTTGGTTGGTGGTAGGACTTTGTTGAAATTCGCCTGGCTAGCTTCCACCATCTTACTTAATTCTGTCGTCATAATAACAATTCTAAAATTGTAGTGTTCCGGCATTTAGAGGTAAGATAGCCAGTTCCTCAGTTGGTTGAGGATTCCGAGTGAAATGCGCTTCCACCTTCGGCCTTATCATAACATGAAAAAGCAGGTGAGATGAAGGTCAAGCACCTCCCGTACTATAAAAAATAAAAAAAACACTCAATCTATCCATGTCCTTTTAGGTCATCTACCAAACCAAACTCAGTGTAAATGTAACTGTCACCCTATTAAGGATCATGACACAGATGGAGAGCGGAGACTTAGGTCCTATTGGCTCCCTTTCGGTACCTACAGAACTCTAACAAAGAGTAAAAAGTAAAGTACCTGAGTAAAGTGAGGTATTTTCTGTTTCGTTTGAGCGATTTTTTTCTTGGTATCGAGCTATTTTCTCAGCTATAATTTCGTCTTGGATCTGAAACATGGTTCCAGAACCCCGTTTACCACGTCGCAGTGCCAACTCTGCGATACCTAAGCTGAATGAATTTAATAGGTCAGGGCTGGGAGTTACGGCCTTCGTCCAGGAGCATTCAAATATTAAATATGTTTGATTTATGTTTTGATTTCCGAGGTTTTACGATTTGGAATATAATTTAATCGGTATCTCTGCATGTGTATATATCTGGAGCACGGGAGTACCACTGTATGTGATTTTATGTGCAGTGCCTCTGAGAAAGCATGCTCTATAGTAGACCTCAGCATCGCCCAGGTGCCCAAGCGAGTTTCAAGGTCTAAAGTTACCCATAATGATAAGGCCGAAGGTGAAAATACACTTTACACGGAATCCTCAATAAACTGAGGAACTGGCTATCATACCTCTAAATGCCGGAACACTACAATTTTAGAATTGTTGTTATGGCGACAGAATTAGGTACGATTGTGGTAGCTAACTAAACTTAAAAAACTTAAAAAAATCCTACCATCAACCAAACCAAGCACAATATTATACTCCCCCTGAGGATTGAATATGGGACATTATCTGATGCTGGTAGGCGAACCAGTAGACTATAGAGGCGGTTAAAGAAGAATATATAGGTATATAGGACTCCAAAAACTTCAACATCAAGAAATCTTCGATCGCAAGTATTAAATTATAGACCATCGAAATTAACAAAACCGAATTGAAATGCCCTTGTAACATAATAGACGTAGCTTTATATTCGAACTTAAGTCCGCCATATAGACTTAACGAATTATCCCAGAAGGTATTATCCCAAAACTGGGACTGAGCAAGACCCTTGCTAGCTAAAACGCTCGTCGTAAAAAGCAATTTTGCCTGCCACAGAATCCATTGCACGTTTTGTTCTTCTAAATATTCAAATGGGAGATGAAAGCCGGCAACGGTTGGTTAGATCAGAGATGGATTCGGCGCCGCCTGTGGCATTAATTTATGTAAAGTATTGGGTTACGCGGTACTCAATATAAACGTGATACCAATGTTGATACAAATTGTAAACGACGTGTAACCTGAGTAAATACGGTCTCTTTTTAGCTTCACCTTACATCTTCATTATACACTGACAAACCAATTTCTTCTCGTTAATAATCAAGCACATTTTTAAAGTTAAAAAAAATACGCAAATATCCAATGATTCTTGAATGATTTTCTTTCTTGAAAATAATAAGATACCCAACATAGTACCCAATACAAAATAAACTGAAGATAAACAATAATGAAGCATTGAATTGAGTGATTACCGGTTACATCTTTGTTTCAATGACTAGATATGATGTGCTTCAAGCTCGAAATGATCACACATAAGCCAGCTTCATTGAGATTACTCTCAGTGAAACTGTAAACAAGATCGTACCTGACAGAAGCTCTCTCTTGCAGGTTTCGCCAAGAGCACGCGGCGCTCATTCACAAATCGCAGCTACTAATCACTGTCCATCACACGATTCCTAAACGTTTGTTTTTGTGCTAGGATGCTGAACAACTTAAGGATGCGAGGTATCCCCGCAACCGCTGAGGGGTGACTGTTACTGTCACCCAGACCGGGTTCACCCCGATGACGTCATCCTAGACCAATGGGGTGGGATTCCTCGCGCATGCGCGTCTTACTTACTAGCCGCCATGGCGCCTCGGCCATCTCGCGTTGAGATGAAAGGTGCTTCGTACATTGCTGTGTCGATTATTTGCGCTTGGTATATCGCGCGTACTTAGCCGTCGGTGTGTTGGCGGCAGGAGTTTCGGTAGATGTTTACGCTCTTAGTAAAGTGCGCTTCTGGGGGTGACAGCTTTGAGAGCACCCCGATGGGCCTTTCAAAGGACCACAGCCACGATTCTTTTTGTAACTGCCTGTGGCGTGCTCGGCGCTTTTCGAATAATTGAGACGCCCGGTATATGATTTAATTTGCCCTTTTCGCGGGGCTACAGCTTTCAATGCAACGAGGGGTAATAATTACATGCATGTAGAAAGTTATTCAAAGGCAGGATTTGAAGCAAACCAGACTGAAAAAATAAGGTAAAAGCAAATGAGTGAATCCAAATATTTGAATTCAGATAAAATTTAAGCCACATTGAGTTTTGGGCTTATTTTGGGTCTCCGGCATTAACAACACAAACTTGCCCTACAACGAATAAATCTTCGTATGCATTTGTGTTATGCAAAATTAAAAAAACTTGCAAACGCCCGGGACTTCACTCCCATCATCCCGTAGGTATTTCTCAAAACCCTTTCGTAGTGAACTCCTATACCATAAAACTTACCATACAACGAATATAACCATAAAATGAACCTTAAAAATATTAAGTCTCTAGGATATCTTGTTTCGGCTGTGCGTTGTCATTCAGCCAGGTGAAATGCCCAGGAATTAATATGAAATTAAAATGAAACTTTCCCATCATCCCGTGGGAATTCCTAACAAATATTTTCTTATTAAACCCCTACACTACAAAATGAAGCTACCCTGAATATTTCAAGACTTTAAGACAAGAGCAATGCATTGATTTTAACAAGCCTCATAGGTCAGTTGGTAGTAACTATGCCTTCTGCGCTATAGGCTGTGGGTTCGATTCCCGACCAAGACAGACATTTATGTGATGAATATAGATGTTTGTTCTGTGTTTGGGTATTATATCATATAGTACGTATATATTAACAAAAGTATTTAAGTATTTTATCCGTAATCTTGTTCCCATATTACAAGCTATGTTTAGTCTGGGGCTAAATAGCCAATATTTAATAAATAAAAAAGTATAAAATTAATGTCTTGCTATATTTATTGATTGTCATTCATCAGTTGGACAACATGGGATAAAGTATTTTTGTAACTTTGAGCAAACAGTTGTTGAATTATTATCCCCTAAAGTTTATATTGAACATTGATGGATAAGTTTCAAGTCTGAGCGTCGATCGACATCTAATCTTGCAACGCCACTTTTTCATACTCAATCACGCTCGCCCAGAGGTGTTTAATTTGCCATCCGTCTTGTAACAGATTCGGGGTCTAGCTGTTCTGTTACAGATTGGTCGATAGCACATGGGTAAGTAATGTAGTAATATAAACCAGAATTCGACAGGACAGTGGTAATCAGTTTTTGTCCTAAACTTAAGATTTTTAAACAGGTGTAAGTGACATGTTAAAATCATATTTATGTGTACAATAAGGAATTACAGAAAATTAACGGAACGGAAAAAATATATATTTTCACTGAACATATTTTACGAAACAAGGAAAACAGTTGAAGCAACTCAACTGTTTTCCTTTTCCATATTTACCGTTTGTAGCGGTCCTTAAATAATCAGACTGCTTCCCTTGTACAAAGTTAGTTTAATTGTACATTACATTTTTAATAAAATAATAACTTGTGAATAAATTAGTTTCAGTTTTTTTTTTATTAAATCCTACCTACTCGATCAGGGTCCCTCGGAAGACCAGCGCTTGGAATACACCTCCATTGCATTATGCTGAGTGATATTAATTTTTGTTAATTGTTTTGTGTTTTTCTTTTATTTTCTTGACTATGTATTTTGGCAGAATAAATATTTTCTCTCTCTCTTTCTTTTAAAGTTTTTTTTTTATATTTAGTGCATATTACATTGATATATGCTCTAAAACTATATTACAATCTAGCCTGTGTAGGCTAATGAGTAATTTTATGCTAACTTAGTTTTAAAAAATAAATTATGTTAAAGAGTGTGTCCAATGTCACGTTTCTTACATTTTCTATTTAAGGGGAGACACTACGTTATTGTGTTCTTTGAAGTAATTAAAGTTATGAGTTTGTTTTTTATTTCTTACTTGCATGTTCAAATTAAGTTAATCATAGGTATCAGGAAATCGAAAAAAATAAAATAAAAAAACACTATGGACACAGATTATCACTATCCGATTATACACACAAAATTTAATTTGAAACGGCCATGCTATTTCGAATTGAACAACAAACTTCGTTTGTATGGAAGAGCGGTACTACTGGATCTTCTGAACCTCTTTGTGGATCATGAATAATTAAAAAGATTCTAAGGATAAGGGTTCGAGGTAGTAAGTAAGTACATCAACTTACCTTCAAGCTGTTACCGCTCGAATTCTGAGAATCTAAAAACCAAACAAAGCGATTCAAGAACAAATAAATAAGTCCTAATTCTGTCGCCAAAACAACAATTCTAAAGTTGTTGTATTTTTTAGATTTTCTTTTATTGTATGACGGAGAGATGACCTTCATCTCACCAGATTTCAATGTAATGATAAGGCCGAAGGTGGAAGCACACCTCACCCGGAATCCTCAACAAACTGAGGAACTGGCTATCTTACCTCTAAATGCCGGAACTCAACAATTTTTAAGAGTTGTTGTTACAGCGACAGACTTCGGTCAGATGGACGGACTTAAACAAACTCCTTCTACCAACCAAACCAAGCACATGATGTACTTCCCCTGGGGATCAAACTCGGGCCCTCTGGATCTGAAACCGGTGGGCGAACCACTAGACCACAGAGGCGGCGTATTCCAGCATTTTAGGGGTAAGATAGCCAGTTCCTCAGATCGTTGAAAATTCCGGATGAAGTGCGCTTCCACCTTTGGCCTTGTCATATCTTGTATACCAGGTGAGAGGACGGCCAAGAGATGACGGCCAAGAGATGACGGCCAAGTGCTTCCCGGTCATACAACAAAAAAAAGCTAAATATGTAATGTGCTCAAAATGACGTCCCTATCTAAAACAATAAACAATATTAAGCTGTATCTGTATCAACCTCTTATATGCTAGGTCACACTACAGCAGGGCCTATGGCAGGCTCTAGCCCCGGAATAACTAATAGTCCTTAGCTAATCTTACAAACAAAATAACACTCAAAAAATTTAATCTTAAAAAATAAATTTAATCTTAATTTTAGTATAAATTATGTTTCGTGTTCTCATATCTTTTTTTACCTTATTCATATGCTATTTTAACTTTTATATTTACTCTCAGTAAGAATTATTGTTTTCTCTCAATTGTTTTGTCTTTATTTCTGTTTGTTATGCTTGGAGTCTGTGGAGTGAGGCGACCTGGTGACCTGTAATTCTGATTTTCTTAAACCTATCTCAGGCACCAGTCTCTTACAAAACAGGTACCCACAATTGCAATTAGATTTTCTAGCAATTTTATTTTATTATGTTATATACCTATATGTATGTACCTTTGTGTGAGAAAAATCTTAGTTCCTCAACACATTTTCTTAGTAAATCATACCAAATATAGCTTAAGATGATAAAGCGAACGTTATGTACCTATACTTCATTTCTACCGCCTCTTAGTGTCCACTGTTGGACAGAGCCTCCTCCAAAGCTGGAGAGTATTGCCAGGCGGGTTGGTGATCTCAGTAAAGGACGCTGCTGCCTTTTATCTGGTGAGATCACTTAGTCGGATTGTATGACATCCATAGGCTGAGTTGGAGGGGTCGATTCTCAAGCCGCAACCGCCAAGGCAAGGCAAGATTGAACCTTTGTAGTATAAAGAATTGTGGGACATAACATTTTTACTCAGCGCCATCTTGCCCAGACTTAGTATAACTTGAAATATGGGAACAAGATTACGGATAAAATAATATTGTAACTAATATAACATAATTTATATTGTAAAAACATGATAGAATAAACCACCCAAACAGAACTAACATCCATATTAATCACAAAAATGTATGTCCCGGGTAGCAATCGAACCTACCACCTTGCGTAGAAGGCAGAGACCCGTCAGCTGTGTTGTTGAAACATAAGTATGTTTCAGCAGCACAACCTAAACATTACTTTACAGATAGTTTGCTGTAACGCTTAGCCAACGTTCTCAAAATGGCTTCTCAAACTCATATCACTGGCAAGACTTTTGGCCTTCTAGCAATTTTCCATGCCGCTTCTCGACTCTTCGCTACATAAGTTTGCCTTCTCGTAAGGTTGTTACTGATAGTGTTCGGCGCCTTGAAATTGCTTGAAACTAGAAGCTTGTCACAGTAACTGCAGACATAAGGCAGTACAATAGCTATCGTCATTTTCAATATACATATAAGCACTCAATCACAAACAAATAAAAATAATATTTATTATCAAACTATATACAAGGGAAACAAACGGTTTATATGTATCTCAACTGTTCCAGACTAGTACCAGACGGAAGCGTGCCTAAGACAATTCTGGATTGCCACGCTGAATAGCTATGCTAATTCGCTGGCTTAAACAATCGCCAGCCTTTAGGTCGCGTGTCGCCCCAATAATAAGCCCCAAAACACTTTTAAGGACACTGGCTCCCCTCGGTACCATGACCTAAGCACTCTTTGATTATATTTAAGAATAAATAAATAAATGAACATAACATTCCATTAATTTCATTAAGCTTACATCCCCGAACTAAGCAAAGCTTGTAATATGGGAGCGAGATTACGGATATAATACTTTTTCATTGTATTCTTCATACAATACAACACCCAAACATAGAAAAAACATCTATATCCTTAAGACAAATGTTTGTCCCGGGTGGTTATCGAACCCGCAACCTACTTGCAGAAGGTAGAGCTTGGTAGAGCCAACTGAGCTTTCTGAATGAAGCACTGCTTTCATTGTCATTTTATTTATATGGAAATCATAATTGATTTTGACATTCACAAGAAAATAACAATTGACATTTATCAGACCACATTATTCAATACTCATTCTCATGGATAAATTACAATTTAAATACTAACCCAACATCTTTTACTACTCAACCTGCAACTTAAATTACCAGAACACCTAAATGACTTGACCTTAAATTAATTGACTTTTTTTTTTATACGATGGGTCGGCTCTTGACCACGAAACTTACACAGGTAAGAATGAGATCTACGATGGAGCGAGCCTACACAGAAAGTGCCTATTAACTCTCTTCTTGAAGACATTAGGGTCGTAGCACAGCGGAAAAACAGACGCTGGGAGCTTTATATATTAACTTTATATTACTTGACCTTAAATTACTTGACCTTATATTACTTGACCTTCAATTACTTAGTATTTTTGTTAAGACCACCTATTTGTTCTTTTTGTTAAGCGAGGCCTTAGTTTACTTTAATGGGCGCAGTAGTATCTTCATGTGACATGTTATCAAAGTCATGCTACTGGTTGTACAGTATTTACTGCGGATTTAGACAGCAGCTCAGCCGGTGATTTATAGCGAAGATAGCTGGCGTCAACGCCATAACTCATGTTAGGCAAAAACTGGGCGAGACGTGCCTTAAGTTAGACGTAATCGTTCCGACGTGTACATTAAGTGGACGATTTTTATTCAATAAGCTACTTAATGTGAAAACGGTAATAAAGAACACGTTTTTGTTTGATCTTAATAGTAATAGTTGTACCTATTTAAAATGAAGCCTGTCTATTGAACATAAATATTACAGGACATTAATTTTACACAGGGCCATCTAGCCCTCAACTAAGTATAGCTTGAAGTATGGGAACTAGATTACGGATAGAATACTTAACTACTTTTTTAACATACATACTTATTGATACAACACCCAAACACAGAACAAACATCTATATTAATTACACATAAGTTTGTCTTGTATGGGAATTGCACCCACAGCCTACAGCGCAGAAGGCAGAGTAACTACCAACTGAGCTATGAGGCTTATTACTGATGGTAAAAATATCACACTGATACTCTATCAAGAGTAAATGCACATGAGCTACCTAAAAACTAAGGGAACTGCCGACCTCACACTTCAGAGAAAAATTAAAAACCTCAATATTTTGATTCGAAAAATGGGTATTTATCGCGTATTTTACCTTTATTTATCCCAACATTCATTTTATTTTTCCCGCGACCACGGCTGGTGCAACCCCACCGAAACGTCGGGATAAATAAAGGTAAAATACGCAATAAATACCCGTTTTCCGAATCAAAATAATTTGTGCTAATAAATAGCGAAAGTTTAAAAAAGACTATTTTAAAAGCCTCGTTAGTTAGAAAATATTATTAAAGAGTTTGAACAGTTCATGAACAACCAGTTTTTTTTATATTTAATTTAGATAACCCAGTATTTTTCTATTAAATTAGTTTATTTGTAAATTTTATTATTGTTGTATTTGTATTCTTGTTTATAGTATTAGTACGTAGTAAGTACTTAATATGTATTTGAATGTCAATTACATTTTATAGTTTTATTTTATTAAGTAAGTACAAATGTATAGGCTACAACATATATTTCAAGCAATAAATGTTAACCTTTCTTTACTAACTTCATTTTACATGGACCACTACTAGTACTCTTACTGCCAATATTTAAAGTGTATTTTTAAACAAATCTGGTATATTTCAAGTTTTATTTTTATTGTAATTATGTATTACTTGTATTTTCGTAGGTTGAATGGTTTTGCTTAATACTTTTCCCTAATTTGCGCACCGCCATCTGGTTTTTTTTTTCTTTCACAGCGTGCTTTTAGCGATTACGCCATTCATACAATGATCTCTGTCATCGAATGTTTCTATCAATTGATGTTATATATGTGTTTAATAATAGGTTCATTCATTCATTCATTCCAAACCAGTTGACATAACTCTAATCTCCCATTACAAGTTTTACTTATTTTGGGTCTAGATCGCGCTGTGTAAAATTATTGTCCTGTGTTTATATATGTATAATAAACGACAACTTCTAACCTAAAATAATCAGCTGGAATAATTTTGGAAAATGTGATAAATACAATCAAATATGAGTCATCACAGATGCTGATCCACTAAGCGTATATGATTGATGACCATCTCTGTGCAACAAACTAAACAAAAGCAATACCGTTTACCCATTCGGTTACAATACCTACAACAGAAAAAAGGTATTGCGGATATCAATCGATCACATTTATACTGAGAGTTTTTTAAACCCTGTAGGTATGTTTGTTTCACTCAAGTTGTAGCACGAGTAGGTACGTGCTGTGTGTTTTTGTTTCATTCATTCAGTCCATTGGATCTCGTACCTTGATACGTGATACAGATCCGATACAATTGTCCAGAAATGAATTTATCAAACGCTCAAATGCAAATAAAAAGGTACAAACGACAACACGAAGGGTGACGATCGAGGGGCCCTAATCCAGACAGGTAAGCCCGCTAATTTATCATCCCAAAACAATAGGGGGCTGAACACATAGCCCTGTGTACTCCAAACTAGGATTTAATGTTCAATGCATTAATTATTTGGAGGCAATGGTAGAATTATTTATTGTGAAGGGAACAATACGTATTCAAATCAATATGAACTTCGGACTAAACCTCCTGTTCTATTCCATTCGAATTCATTTCAAAGCATCTTAACATTATTGATAAACATTATTTATTGACCACAAAAATAATACAACAATTGCGAATTAAAAAGTAAAGATTTATGTACTTACACCTTAAGATGGAGAAGTTAGTACAAGTTTGGTACTGTATTTTTATTTTGAAGACAGACGTTTGTGACCGCTGTCAAGAGGGACCACGGTCTCAACTGCCTGATTCATAAATTGAATAACATTTTCTCAGGCATTTGGGACCACAACATAACTTAACTTTACAGTCGCCAGAAGAATCAAAAGCTAACACGCGATTTTTTTATGGCATTAACAGTAAGCATAATATACACTAGTGGACTACTCTAGCTGCTAGTGTCACACTCACAATTCCTCCGGGATATTAGGATCCTCCCCACTTATCCATAACCAGATATCCTCATCCCTCCTTGTCCACTTAATTAACTTTATCCTTATCCCTTCATCCCACACAACCGAATATTCCCAAGGAGGGTTTACGTCAGGCGGCGGCTGGTCTTAAAAATTTAAACTCCTACAGCATGTCAGAAGACATAGTGTGCAGACCCCACCGAGTGTGGGATAGCAGGCAGGATGATGATGATGATGGTCTTTGCTTGTACCTCATTTTCTAAAGGTATGTTTGACTTTGCATTTTACCACTTCTAACCTCTGTGGTCTAGTTGTTAAACCCACCGATTTCAGATCTAGAGGTCCCGGGTTCGATCCCCAGGGGGAGCAATATTGTGCTTGGTTTGGTTGGTGGTAGGATTTGGTTTAACTCCACCTGAATACCACCATCTTACCTAATTATGTCGCCATAATAACAATTCTTAAAAAAAAATTGTGTTCCGGTAGAGGTAAGATAGCCAGTTCCTCAGTTTATGCAAATCAAATATTTATTTATTTTCTCATACAAAAAGGTCAGTAACATAGTAGGTTTAGCTAAAATTAGAGATTAGAATAACCTGTTCTGTATGAGACTGGTGCCTATGGTAGGTTTGAAACAAACCTGTAATACAGGTCTCAGGAGGGACACTCCGCTGATTCAGCTTGACGACATAATTTCAACTAGTAATATATATAAATACAACTAGTTGAAAATGTATACAGTGGTGGATGTGGATGGATAGGTGTATGTGTGGGTGAGGTACGAGTGTATTGGTATGTGGAGAGTAGTTTGTGTAGTTTAGTGGATGGAAATGTAAGGGTAGGTGAGTGTAAATTCATGAATTATGTTAGTAGTGAGTGTGTGGAAAAGGATCTCGTTTGAGGGTAGTTGGGGAGAGTGCAATATAATAGGCTTCACTTAGTGACTTCATTCATTCAAGCCACACTAGAGGAAAGTTGTTGTAGTGGTCTAAGGAGTGTAAACAAGTGTTAGTTATTACTCAGGAGGATGGTAACATTACAGCTTCTGTTTCGTCATAATTTAGTGTTTTTAGCCAATCACTTATCGACTTTTTACATTTATATTTTGGAAGAGAATATATTGAGAGAGAGGCATTGAGCATGTTGTAAATAAAGGCGCCTAGGAAGCAGAAGAAGTTCTGGGCAAACCTAGTTCTAAATGGGGTAGTACGAGAAACCGCACCTCTTCTACGCCTGCCTTTGTTAGTCTGTGGGTCGAAAACAAGTTGCCCACGTTTTTTAAGCAAGACGTGTAATAGGAACGTTTGCCTGACAGTCAGTACGTCCCGCTCTTTGTACAGGTCTACCGTGGGGAACTGAAAGGGGTATCCAGCGCTAACTTTAAGAATAGCTCTTTGGGCTCTTTCGAGCAGGAGGAGATGTGTCTTGGCTGCGCCACCCCAAGAAGAGACACAGTAGTCCACAATTGATTGACAGAGAGCTAGGTAGACAAGTTTAATAAGTCTGCGGTCGGCAACATGCCTAAGGGTTTTAAAGACAAAAAATAGTTTACGAAGGCGGGTCACTAGGACTTCAATATGAGGTTTGAAGGTAAGTCTTTGGTCGATGGTGATGCCAAGATACTTAATCGACTCTGTCCTTTCAACGCAGGGAAATTTACAGTGAATAGTTTTTACAGAACAACTGTGGGCCCTGATGGTCAGAAAAGTTGGAGGTAGCAGGTTTTTTTTATGTGCAAAAGCAATGTATTTGGTTTTAGAAACATTTAATGTCAACATGTTGAGGATTCCGGGTGAAGTGCGCCTCCACCTTCGGCCTTATCTCAACTTGTTACCAGGTGAGATGAAGGCCAAGCGCATCCCCGTCGTACAATTAATAAAAAAACAAGTAAAGTTGAGTAAAGTAAATTTATTTCAGTAAATTATAAAATAATTTAGAATCATTAGATTAGGTTTAAACATAATAAGTACTTCACAGGTAAGATTCACTGTAGTTTTAAGTAGGCATCTGCGTTGGAAGTCCTTCGCTCTTACTTTAATAACTTACTTAACAAAACCTGTATATGGAGGCGAGGGTTCTAGCTCTGCAATCATTTATTGTAATAAAGTAACAGTTATAAATAAATGATTTGATCGCACATTGCCTACTGTCGTACTTAGTTGACTTTTAAATATTTTCATGATATCGGTAGCTCAATGCCAACCTTTGCAAACCTCCATAACTTAAATCGCACTATGCCTACTTTTTTTTTGTCGCCCTTTGCCAACTTTTGTTAAAACCTATGCCAAAAACCGTCTTTGAGCGAAAACTGCTGAAAGGTTTACTCAGATAAGAAGATGCAGAAGATTAAACTGGCTGTGCATTCTTTTCTTATTCAAAAAGCAATCTAACCTACACCTCCTTCGAGAGAAATCACTACACTACAAATAAAACGCATTACAAACTTGTAATCCAGTCAGCTGCTTGCACTCGAAGCCAAATTCCATGGAAATGGTATTCCCAAATTTGAATTTTACCTCAAGGAATATTTTTAAATCCACCATTTACCGTGTCGCATAAAGTAGTCCCGCGTCTAAACCGGTTGATTTTTTGTAAAAGTGTGGCCCAAAATGGTATTCCTGGCTTAGCAAGAATGTAATATGGGAAAAATAAGTTAAACTACAAGAAGTTTAGAGATAATAGAAACATTTATGTTTTTAATACAGGTATATTATCAACATTTGTGTGGGTAATAGCTTTGTATTGTTATATGTGTATTGTTTTTCTATGTTTGGCAGTGTAGGTATTTTACTATAAGCTTTTTAAAAAAAATACCTTAGTATTTTATACGTAATCTAACACCCATAGCACAAGATTTGCTTAATTTGGGGCTAGACGGCGCCGTGTGAAAATAATATCGAGTAATATGTATTGATTTATAATTTAGTTCACTTTGAGGAATATCTAGGGAATAATAAAACAAGCTCTTGTATGTGGTTTAAACGCCTCTGTGGTCTATTGGTTAGCCCTTCGGCATCAAACATAAAGGTCAAGGGTTCGATCCCCGGACCCGACAAATTTGTGCACGGTTTGGTTCGTGGTAGCACTTTTTTTGAGTCCGCCACCATCTTACATAAACTCATCTTACTATCGCCATAACAACAATTCTAAATTGTAGTGTTCCGACATTTTAGGTAAAATAGTCAGTTAATCGGACCATTGAGGATTCCAGGTGATGTGCGCTTTCACATTCGGCCTTATCATAACTTGAAACCAGGTGAAATGAAGACCAAGCGCTTCCCCGTCGTACAATAAAAAAGATCACGTTCATAAATTATCTTCTCATTAGTACTAATTGTTTTTCCGAACAAATGAGATTGCTCCAATTAGTATATATAAGACTTCCATCATAGCTTAATAATGCTATATACCAACTCAACACAGGTATAAAACCCAAATACCATTAACAATGTTTTCGAACTTCAAAAGAGCGCCGTAAATATCGGCATTCCAATCCCAATTAGCGTACTATTCAAATGAAATTCCTCTTTTCATGCAGGATTTCATCAGCTTTGAAGCCCTGTAACGACCGTAAGTTTCATATTCGCAATAATACGTCGAACTACCTGCGATGATTAATTTCCCGTCATTTGGGATGGTAATAGCCTTTTATTGCAATGCATAACGCATGACTTTCACATTACCCAAATTAACGGTTCAATGGCGTATCAATGCAGACGTGGCATTTCTATAATATGCATAATCTAGATATCCTCGTATGTGTTAACATTCCAGAGGTCCCGGGTACAAATTGTGCTCGGTTTGTTTATTTATAAGAAAACCAGCACATTAATAAACAGGCATAATAATATAACACAGAAGGCCAATTCAAGTATTTCACGTATAAATACATAAAGAGTTTGAACTGGACAGGATACAATACCTACAACACAATAGATACCTACAACACATTTGTTTATGGTTCGGTTTCTTTTACCATCATCTTATCGACTAGTTATGATTCTCTTCATTTAAGTAATACGTTATAGCAACAATTCTAATTGTATTCCGGCATTTGCAGGTAAGATAACCAGGGACGCTACCGCCGACGGCGAAGCCGATCTCCACTGGCTTAAAATTAGCTTCATGAGAACTAGAAACGATTTTTACTACCGGGTATGTGTCATATCCAAAATGGCGTTTCCCATCTCAAAAGTGTACACATGTTATGAAACCTATCCGTTCAGTACATTTGACGGTAAAAATCATTTCTAGTTCTCATGAAGCTAATTTTAAGCCAATGAAGATCGGCTTCGCCGTCGGCGGTAGCGTCCCAGATCCTCAGTCTGTTGAGGATTCCGAGTATACAGGCGCTTTCACCTTTGACCGTGTAACTTGACACCAGTTGAGATGAATGCCAAGCGCTTCAACGAGTATGTCAAAAAAAAATACACCGACTGTGGTTATGGTCTAGCGACCGTCATCAGTGCTTGTTCGTTACAAGTACTGGAAGTTCTTGTAATAAAATGTAGAGATCTCTTATCTTCGATTGTATTGATATAAATTCTATTGACCGCCTTGTTGACCAGGAACAAACCCACTAGGAAGGTCACATATATTTATATTCAGTAATTATTTTTTATTTTCCTTTTCCCTTTTATCAAGTATGTAATAGTAAGTAAGTAGAGTAACGTGCATATAACACATACTTATTAAATAAAAAATTGAATTAGACCAGCAAGCGAGTACCTAACCTTGTTTGATCACGTCACGTCCAATATGTTAAGACAACAGAATATGTTAAGAGCTTGACTTCTGAAATATAGGTGATTCATTTAGTTCAGGTGTCAAAGGACCATCCACCTACTTCATTGTGCACAAATAATATTACGAGCCTTGGCCTCTAAAATACAAGTTTTCAACTTAGTTTAGAGGTCATATAGGTATTATGTACCCATTAGGTTTACATTATTAAGTAATAAGGCTGTACAACTTTTTTGAAAAATAAACGTTATTATTATTACTTATGCGCTGGACTGTCATATCTGCAGAGGGCAACCACCTGCATGAATGTGGCAGACTGTCCATTATTAGGGAAAAATGGCGATATATCGTAAGGCATGCCAAAACAGTCCGAAATAATACATTGTGACAACTGTCGAGTTCGTAGCGACTGGGAAGAATATAATAATGTACCTCTACACATCACACCCACAGCCCATTAGTGTCCACCGCTGGACAGAGCTTCCTCCAAAGTGGGAGGGTTATTTGCCACCACGCTGGGCAGACAGATTGGTGATCGCAGTAAATGTGTAGCTATAGTACATAGTACATTTTACATAGTACAATTTGTTTAGTACATTTTATATAGTACAATAAAATATAATTTCTCCCGTTAACTAGCACTACCACCCACTCCATAATGCTTCGTAGCATTAAGTTCGCCCATGTACTTTTATTTATTAGTGCAATAAAGTGTTTTCTATCTATCCATCTGCATAGAAGGAACTTGCTGTCTTTCTTCTTGTGTAATCCCTTAGTCTTTTACGACATCCATGGGTTGAGACGGAGAGGTCGATTCTTAAGTCGCGATCGCCATCGCAATGTACCCTCGATTCTATTGTTATGTAGATTGTATTGACCGCCTTGATGCCCAGGGACAAGTTGAAACCATCAGACCACGAGAAAAGTATGGGCTGGACTGCTCAAATCTACAGTGGGCAGCAATGAATATGGCACACTGTCTACGATATCGTGAGACCTCATCAGCCCGGAATAATACATCAACCGCGACTACCTGTCAAGATTATACCAACTGAGCAAAAGACATCATATGAAGCTACAGCATATCCCTTTATCCGTTTTCCAACCATAGGCATTGTAATATCGCTAAATAAGCAAGCGCAAGCTCCGTCTTGGACTCTTTCGTAGTCATTTGAGTATGACTACGAATTATCAATATGATAGCATTCCGATATTCATCGTATCTTGCATACTCAAAATTGAACAGTCATGTTGTAGAGTGGATAAACTTATAGAGACGTGCTATTTGATATTTATGCTTCATGCTAGTAGCGGGTTTTTTTTGCAAAAAGCCCCAAAATAAGCATAACTTGTAAAATGTGAACTTAATTACGGATAGAATACTTACTTTTTTCGTCAATACATACTTATAATCTATTACAACACCTGAACAAACAAACATCTAAGTTCATCACACAAATTTAATGTTTTTCCAATGAAAATCGAGCCCACAACCTACAGCGCAGAAGGCTGAGCTACTACTAATACTAACTGAGTGTGGCGCTTGTTTAGCTGTGAAGGTAATCAAACAGACAAACAAAACGGAAATAAGCGGGAATAAAAATCATCGGTAGACATAATGGTAGGACATGGTAATAAATAGAGATACAGTTTTATGGTTTTAAGCATCTGCATCAGCATGACTAAGCTTTGAATTGCTTTCATTCAGATGATGATAATTTCAAAGGGCCATAAAAACGTTCAAAAAAGAAAAACAACATGATAAAACATTCGGCTTTGCGATGAATCCTTTGATCCTTTTTGCTACTCATCCAAGCGTACGTATTACGTGAATAAAATGCACATTGCACTTAATTATATCATCAACATTCCTGAGGACTACGACTGAAGAGCCAGGTACGGTTGTATACCCTGGACCATCCGTGTTCGTGCTCAATCAAATCATCAATCTTTGAGTCAATTCCAGAGTGAATTAAGTTTCTTTTAAACAAGCGTGCTCCAACTTAATCCTCATCTTGACTTATTTTTCAAGTGAGCTGATGAACAAACGCTTTACTTGACCAATCAAAAAAAAAAACTTCATCATGAAGAATACATTCGATAGAACCAAGAACCAAGAACCAAAGTCACCGACATAGCCCAGAGAATTAGCAGGCTAAAGTGGCAGTGGGCCGGCCATAATTGCCAAAGATCCGACTTGGGAGAGACCTATACAGTTGAATGCAATAGGTAATATATAAATATAGTGACAATCGACGACACAATTCCGTTAATCCATCGAGTGGGGAAATACCACACTCCGTGTCGTATTTCATCGTGCATGATCGTCTGTCATGCGAAAACCATTAACTCACCCAGGTTATCAGTTTTGGCCAAGCAGTGTGGTTTCTTGATAGGTACTTAATTAAACCATAGAATCCAGCTCACTTTCACAAGAGCTATTCTTAGCCTTTCTTAGAAAACTATAATTAGAAATGACCACCATTTAGCGTATTCTTTTATTGCTTTTTACAAGAAATATTGAATATTGAAACGTTTCAAAAATAATAAATTTATTCTTGAATGATATAGTGAGATAGTGATCAAACAAAATACTGTCAATAGAAAACATATTATAACTTGCCTTCTACGTGTCTAAATAAGAATAACTCGTACCTATCAGATCAGAGCAAGATAGATGACAATGTTATGCTGCAAGTACACCCATTGTGTATTACATACCTACCTTCTCTGAATGAGTCTCCGTTCAATCAAACAATTATCATCAGAAAATAAAACCAGCTGAGTGCAATGTAGCATCAAAAACCTTGAATTCAGACCAAATTTTTTTTTAAATACTTCTAGCAAAGTTAGTAAACTAACAGCATATTATGAATCTAAGTTATCTGAATACACAATTGAAATGATTTTGCTGTGATTGTAATTTTAATTAAAACGGTACATGCCTGATTTTGGGACTTCACCTAAAACTTGTATTTATACCGCGGATTTCTGAAACGCTTGCTGACGTCATGTCTGGATTGAAGTGGAGTATTCGGTTATTTTATCGAATTGGTAAATTCAAGCATAGTCACCGGCATAATCGACTTAGGTACCAAGTTTGTTCAGGTGGATTGCAATTTGAATTTAAAATGTGTTATTTATCACGTTTAATCCACAAAATTGCGGGGGGTCAGTGACCTACCATTCGTTTTGAGGCCATATCCTTGTTTTTACCAAATTTTAAACCGCGGGTTATTACTACAGTACGACAGAATGTTATTGTGCGGATAATGCTATGATACGACCTGCAGTCAATGATTGATGTTCTTTAAGATGGAACCTCAAGAATAAGTACGAATAAAGTGCTTTAAAATTACAGGATAATGAAGAGCATTAATTTCACACAGCGCCATCTATCCCCAAACGTAGCATAGCTTGTAATATGGGAACTAGATTGCAAATAGAATACTTAAATACTTTTTCTTTGTTAGTTGTCAGAAAAGTATTGCAAAGCTGTAATATATTCAATATTAAAGGACATAAATTTCACACAACACCATCTAGCCCAAAACTAAGCAAAGCTTTTAATTATGAAAACTAGATTACAGATAGAACACGTAAATACTTTTTTATGTAAATACGTGCTAACAAATAATACAACACCCAAACACAGAACAAACATCTATATTCATCACACAAATTCTTGTCCTGGGTGGGAATCGAACCCACAACCTACAGCCCAGAAGACAGAGTAACTATCAACTGAGCTATGAGGTTCGTTAAAAATTAACCCACGGTTTGATTTACAACAATACAATACAACTTACCAAAATCCATATCGCGCGTTCATAACCCAAAGGAACATGGTATATATTCATAACGAAACTTCAATTAATTATTCCGTAGTTGGTTCTGCTATAAAGATAGCTCATATTGTATCTGACTCATCCAAGGGCATCAAAGAACTGAGGTATCATCTACCGTCATTCATAAATCTTGATTACAATAAAAAAGTAGAGCTCATACCTGTACGTACTCGCTCAGCCTCTTTCTAGAAACATGACTTGAAGTCGAGGTGGAGGCTACTTCACTACGCATTCATTAGATATAGTTGGTAATTTACAAATATTTTTTTATGCAGATACATAAAAAACATTAAAAACATTAATTTTAAATACAAGATAGTATTGAGTAAATAAACTCTTTTTGGAATAAAATGGAACCGACTTCACCACTAAAAACATACGAATAATACTTAGGGTAAGTTCATTCAACAATTTGAAGTTGGTGCCGAATTGCTAAGCACAACAACATGTTTATTGTATGGCACCGCCTTCAAATTGTATGAACCTACCCTGAGAGTTATTTGTAAGTTTTTAGTGGTGAAGTCAGTTACATCTTTTTTTTTTATTTTTAGCTTTTTTTCGTTGTAAAACCTACGACACCACGACGTCTCCGACACACTATTTAGTGTGTGAGGGAGCATAATACGTTATTTTTTGTATGAAAATATATTTTCCAAATCGGTTGAGGAACAACGGAGTTCTGAGGTAATGCAGTAGTAGTCGTTAAAGAGTCATCGATCACAACATGCGTGGTGATTATGGCAAAACCCTGATGATAATGATGATACTGGAAGGTAAGCGGTTCAAAAGGTCTACTATAGTGACCGTAAACACCACAGAAAAGCAGAATCGTTTACTTGGATGACATATATTTTCCAGTTATTTTGATATAAAAACCAAACTACTGAACCGATTTTGATAAAAAGTTCTATGGGACCACCTCGCAAGTATGGCCTACCAAACATAATAAGAATCATCAAAATCTATTTCGAATTGGCGGAGAAATCAAGTAACAAACAAACAAAAAAAAAACAGCTGAGATTGTTGGTACTTGAATCTCAATGTTTTCGCATTGTATGTTGGTCGCGATATTTATTCGGAAAGGCGTAGTGAACACTTATTAATGTTTTTGCAACAAAACTGACACTGACTTAGTACTGACGGTGATAGATACCTGTCACGGCTATCAACCGTCTGTCTATAGGTAGAGATAGTCTTCGATCGGTCCTTACCCGTAGTTCATATGATCGTAAGTATAACGTGGCAATGACAATGTGATTAAAGTTAAATACGTCAAAAGTGGTGTCGGTAAGGTGTACAGTGTCACGAGTTCAATGATTTTTCCCATCTCAAAAAATCCCCAACGCGCCTTTTGAGTGGTTTTAGGACTTTGTTTAAATAAACAAAGGCCTTAAACCAGTCTAGCTACAACCATCGTACATCGTATAAGTCTATCGCCGTAAAAACAATTCTTATTTGTTATGTTCCGACATTAAAAGGTAAGATAATCAGTTCCTCAGGCTGTTGAGGATTCCGGGCAAAGTGCGCTTACACATTCTCGCCATTGAGCCCGGCTTTCCCAATATAGTTTGAACCTTGAGCAAGTGTTAATATTGTGCCTGAAATTTCGACGCTTAACATTGTATTGGGATTATCTTCAGGCTGTAGCTATAACCTGGTAACTACATGATGCTGAGAGTAAATTGCTTTTCATCGCTAATTGCGTTTGTGATCACATTCTGTCATCGAGATTCGAGAGTGCCATTTGCATATTCGATACAATTATAAAATAAATAAACGATATAGGTACTACAATATAGCTTTAGTATTTTTCTTTTATACCTTTTTATAAAAGCCTAAGTCACATAATTATTTTCATATCTTTCTTTCTTCGTGTGGGCTATGTTACAACCATGGCATCAGACTTATTATCATTTTCAGTACAGGACAGTAATAAGACGAATAAAAACGAGAAAACAGTACAAAACACTTCACAAAGCGCCACCAAGCCCAAACATAACATAGCTTGTGGTACGGGAACTAGATTACGGATATATTTTGGTTGGTGGTAGGACTTAGTTAAAGTCCGCCTGGCTAGCTCCCACCATCTTATCTAAGTCTCTACAAAAAAAATTTGTTCCGGCTGTTAAGATAAGCTAAGATAGTCAGTCAGTTGAGAATTCCGGGTGAAATGCGTTTATCGAACACACAACCTTCAGAAAGCTAATCTACAACCAAATTAGCTGTGAGACTTGTTTATAGTTATTTTCAGGAAATGTATAATTGTTTAAGGTGACATGTTCAGCTTTGAACAAATTCTTCAATTAACATTTTTTTTTAACAAAAGTGTCAAAGAAAATGTACTGCGGGAATCCCAAAAATATGAATGCAGAATGTTACCGTAAGTAGCTTCTAGTTGGGGTTTGCCAAACTCTCAGCTCAATTGGTTCAGTGGTTTTTGTGTGAACTAGCTACAAAGAATCGAATCCGTTTTTATGCCAAAGTTTGTCCCAATCCACTCTCACGGGAACAGATCTAAAGAATGAAAGCCTATCATACCATCCTGACATCCAGTTGAAGATGAGCTTCTTCATCTGCAACAACCCATTAATGTCCACTGTTGGACAGAGTCTCCTCCAAATTTGAGGGGTTTTTTTTTTTTTCCATAACCACCATGCTTGGCTAGCGGATTGGTGATCGCAACAAGGCTGTATATCACACAGAAGTAAGATGCTGTCCTTCTTATGGTCCATTTAAGTTAATACGTCATACGCTGGCTGAGTTGGAATATCGATTCTTAAGCTGCGACTATCACAGTGCTATTCAAACAAACTTTCGAAAATGTAATGATGAGTAAAATGCATAGTAGAAAAAACTCAGCCTCATTTACAGAATGACATTAGCCTACTTTTGCCGCTTATGTAAATTCGCAGGAAGCCGCCAGGGTGAGTTGTAAGGTAGATCTAATTGAAACGATATGCTAAGTAAACAAAGTTTCACATTGTCCTTAGTCCGCTGATGTGGACAATAAAATAATAAGAATACGCTATGCCACAAATTGATATAGGACAGTAAATTCTAGATGAAAACGATTGGTTTTTTACAAGCTTTCATTTAAATTGCCTACCTACCTATATTATTTCGGTAAAGTCAGATCTGGCAAGCTGATTAAGAACCACTTTTTGAGATCCGATTGTGCTGAATACCGCCTCTGTGGTCTAGTGGTTCAACCCACCGATTTCAAATCCAGAGGTCCCGGGTTCGATCCCCAGGGGGAGTACAATATTGTGGTTGGCTTGGTTGGTGGTAGGACTTTGTTTAAGTCTGCCTTGCTAGCTACCACCATCTTACCTAATTCTGTAGTCATAACAACAAATCTAAAATTGGTGTGTTCCGGCATTCAGACGTAAGATAGCCAGTTCCTCAGTTTGTTGAGGATTCGGGTGAAGTGCGTTTCCACTTTCGGCCTTATCATAACTTGTGACCAAGTGAGATGAAGGTCAAGGCCCCGTCGTCAAATAAAAAAAATAAAAAAACTTTACAACCTCCGGTGTAATACAATATGTGAATATGAGCTTGAAGTACTCAATCAAGATATAGAATGTAATTGTTATTACAATTAATTTATTTTTTGGTAAAGTGCACTGAAACGGCTATATTTTGCAATGGGATACTGAGGCTAAAAACACGCTTGCAATAAAAACAAGACAGATAAATAATACTCTTATCATCAAAGATCACATTTACAATACAAAGTTTATTGCTTTGTTTAACATTTATTTCCTAAATTCATCTCAGCTTATTCAACGCAGCTTAAGTTCATTCACCTACTTGATCATGTTAACCTTACTTCGCATGTTTTAGGAAAGGCCGACTTAAATCATTAGCTTTCTTTTTATATCCTTCGTTTACTTTTCCTTTTGCGGAATAGGTACCTACTTGTAGTATTTCGGGATTATTCAAATTAGGTTTATAAGCGCGCGACTAAATTCTTGTTGAAATTATTTTATTAACATTGTTTTGTAATTTCTATAGGTACCATGTTATCATTGTCAAGAGGTTTTAGATCAACAGGAAGCCTTATTTTGCCTGTTTCAATGAGTAATTTCAGTATAATATTTACAAGAGTATATTTTGCTCTGTGACTGAGCAAAGGCTTTCCACAAAATCTCATAATTCTCCGTCCTCAGTCCAGATCCTTCGCAATAATTCACTTCCATACACAGCCAACAACTAGTATTGATTTTCATAGAAAAAGTTAAAATTGTTTTCTTGTTCTGTAAAATCCATTATTGTCACATTAGGTCATCGCAACTGGGCGTAGCTTAACCCATAAATTTTGAAAACGGTTCAATGAACTCTACCAAATAAACTGCATTTAAACTAAATGATATAGACTACTAACTAAAATTAATAAATCAGGATCATAAATAAATAAATAAATAAATATTACAGGACATAAATTTTTACACAGCGCCATCTAGCCCCATACTAAGCGTAGCTTGTAATACGGGAACTAGATTACGGTTACACTACTTAAATACTTTTTTTTTTGTAAATACATACTTATATTATGACTGAAATATAATCTTTAAGGAAATGAATCAGTTTGTTATTGTAAATTTGACCTAAAACTTGCTGTATTAATTTATTGATTGTTGATGAGATTATGATTGATTGTGAATATTGTTGTTATCATTTATTTTTTTTTAACTACAGTTTTATTTTTGTATTTATTGTGTTTTGAATGGTTTTAATTGAATGTACCTATGTCTTGAAATGTCTTGATCTATTTATATAATCTTACAAGTTTAAAAATATTTTTAAATGATATATTTAACGTAATAAATTACTTTCTTTTGTGATAAATAAAATGTAAATATTAGGATTCTATTTATAATTTCTTAGTTCTAATTCTAATGACATATCTGACTACTTTACTTAAATTTAATCTTAATTAAAATATTTAGTCTCTTAGGATGTCTATGTTAGCTGTGGTTGCCTTTAATGAGTAAACACAAGAAATGTTATAATTGTTATGCTGTAATTGTAAGAAATGTGTATTATTCACAGGTAATCTTTAATAAATAAATTATATACAATACAACGCCCAAACACAGAACAAACATCTATATTCATCACACAAATGTTTGTCCTGGGTGGGAATCGAACCCACAGCCTACAGCGCAGAAGGCAGAGTTACTACCAACTGAGCTATGAGGCTTATTTCATTTGTCATTGATCATGAGATTGAATATCAAATGGAATTGTCAGAATAAAGTGAACATAAAAAGTAGCGAGATGATTAACCACAGAGATCTCAACTTGAAATGCGAAACCAGTAAGAATACGTAATAATTTAAAAGTTCAAAATGTCCGACACTTCTTTGAAATTGCTTCTTCTGAAGACTCTGTGAGCTGTAAATTTGTCAGGTCTGCACTGCCGGTGACATATTCGAGAAGGTCGTTGACACCATTCTAAATCATTTTTAGGAAATGTTTATGGGGTACCTTTTCTTGTTCTGCTCTTATTCAAGACAAAAATATCAGGGAAATACCCACGTTAAAACTCTGGGATGCTCGCCTCTGTACAAGCCTTTTATAATACTATTTTTTGAGTAAACATGTTATGTATACAATCACTAATTTCATAATTACGCTTATCTTTTTGTACAAAACCATTCGTGTTTAGCGTTTTTTCAATTATCGCGATTATATACATAATTAATAACATCTGTCGGGAATATAAAAAGGTACGCGATGAAGACCCGTTGTTCGTGTTTACTTCAATCTCATTAAATATATAAAAATGTTAATGGTACTTTTGTCATGGTATGCATAGGATTGGCAATGAAACAATTGTTGTGTTGCGGCATTTGAAGGTAGGATAGCCAGTTCCTCAGACTGTTGAGGATTCCGGATGAAGTGCGGTTCCATCATCGGCCTTATCATAGCTTGAAACCAGGTGCGATGAAGGCCAAGCGCTTCCTCTGCTGGCAAAAACAAAATAATTAACAAAACATAAATGTTATGAAAGAAGCTACAGGTAGTTTTTCTCTGAAGAATAAAATCGGAATTGCGGTATATATAAAAATGCCACTCCCGATTTATACAACTAGGAGACGGAACAAGCAAGTAGCCCCCCTGATGTGACTTACTGCGTAGGTCACTTCCACAAAGAACATAGCCTACACGGCACTGCATTGCGTCAACTTGAGGCATAAAGCCTCACGTAACTGTAATTTCACCGGCGGCCATACCCTTCAAACCGGAACACAGCATTGCTGCTTGGCAGCTGAAATAGGTATGATGTAGTACTTCCCCGAACGAGCACTTTCACAATGGGCTCTACAACTCATTAATTTGAAAATAAATTTATTGAAATCAAATCAATAAATTGCTTAGCTCCGGACATTGGCATACACGAGATCGTAAGCCAGCTAGGGTCATTCAGCCCTAACCGTTGACTCAAGGGCAATGGATCCATTGCCCGGGCAAAGATCACTAAGTAGGTAGATTCCACCCCGAAAACAATAGAACGAAGTAGTGGTACAGGCCTCTGATTTCCGACCCTATTCATTAGATATAAATAACCTAACAACCTCAGAAAATCCGCCTCTGTGGTCTAATGGTGCCCATCGGTGTCAGAACCAGAGGTCTCGGGTTCGATCCCAAGTGGAGCAATATTGTGCTTGGTTTGGTTGGTGGTAGGATTTAAGTCCGCCTGGCTAGCTACCACCATCTTACCTAATTCTGTCGCTATAATAACAATTCAAAAATTGTTGATTTCCGGCATTTAGTGGTAAGATAGCCAGTTCCTCAGTTTGTTGAGGATTCCGGGTGGAAGCGCACTTCCTTCGGCCTTATCATAACTTGAAAATCAGGTGAGATGAAGGCCAAGCACATCCCCGACGTACAAAAAACACAATATTAATTGAACTTAATTTAAGTGCAGTCAAGCAAAACCGCAAACCAAATGAAATGTGAGATATCTGTTACAGTTTGATTTATTTCAAATTAATTCAGTTTTTCACTCGGGTTCACCACATCTTTCCTTGTAACATTTACAGAATCGGAGTCAATGAACTCTAAGATGAGATGTATTCGTTAAAAGGAGAACGTGAGGTCAAGGCGATTAACGTTTTGTAGCTAGTTTATTCAGACGTGCGTCATTCTCAAATATATTTCTGTTTTCATATCGAAATGTATTGAATGTTTAAATTGAGCTGCCGTGGCGGTCGTGGGCTTAGAATCGACCCCTCCATCTCATAAATGTCTTTTTTTTTTAAGTGGTTTTTTAGATTTGTGTTATGGCGACAGAATTGGGTAGGATGGTGGTAGCTAGCCAGGTGGACTTAAACAAAGTCCTACCAAACCAAGCACAATATTGTACTCGCCTGGGGATCGAACCCTCTGGATCTGAAATCGGTGGGTTGAACCACTAGACCACAGAGGCGGTAAAAATGTCGTAAAAGCCGACTAAGCGTTCTCACCAGAAGAAGGGCAGCAGCTTCCTTCTGTATATTATGTACACCTTTACTGGGATCACCAATCCATCTGCGTAGTGATTGTGTCAAAACCCTCCAGCTTTGGAGGAGGCTCTGTCCAGTAGTGGCCACTAATGGGCTGTTGATGTGATGTGATATTGAAATAACGTTTTTTTGTAATGGGTTAGCTCTTAAATTTACTTGCGTAGACAAATATGACGTCTACGATAGAGCTAACCGAACGTGTAGAGAATTCCTGTGTCTAAAATTTTATATTATAAAAATGATTTCCGTCATTGCAATTTGCAATGGAACAACTGCCAGCGACCATCACAGATGCATACTGATGATGCCTTTTAAGTCTAGACTGAAAGCTTGGTTTATCAGGCAGTGCTTATACAGTGTATACAGTGCTTATACAGGAGGAATTCATTGGTATACCTAATAGGATAAGTTAATAGTTACATAAGTACCTATTCTATAATAATACATGTGACAATTCTCATTACATTTTTGCAAAACTATGTACCTACCCATAGTACAATTATTATAATGTTTTTGACATTGCTATTTCTTATTTTTGACGTGTATTTTATGTTATACCAATAAATGAATTTGAATCTGAACCAACTGTATCTCTTTCGCGAATTGATGAGGATCCTTCTGCTTACATACGCATTTTTAAAAAGACCTTCAATAAAATGCATTACGAGGAATGATTACACCGAATATTGATGGGGTTTGACAGCGGGTTTGTGTATGCAAAATTAATGGCGTGCTACAACTTTATCAAAACGAATGCATCATTCTCTGTGGACGATAAGGCTAATGAAATTTCACAAATATGTGTGGGAAAGGAATTCACAATATAAAAAATGTCCGACAAAGGAATTTTGAGACCTTCTAAGCCTTTTTTTAAGATGGGTCGGCTCTTGACCTCGTTACTTAGAGGCAAGAACGAGATCTACGATGAAGCGAGCCTACCCAGGTAAACTGATAACCGAGGTAAATTGTACAATTAATCTAACTACGCTATTACTACAAATGAAGCAGTCGGGTTATCTAAGGACCGTTACAAACGGTCTATAGGTAAACTGCTCCAGATCAGTACCAGACGGAAGCGTGCCCAAGACACTGGCTGCATTGCCGCGCTGAATAGCTATGCTAATTCGCTAGCTATTGGGTCACGTGTCACCACAATCAAAAGCCCCGCTAGAATTGAATACCCAGAGGGCACCGGCTCCCTGAGAACCCAACGTCTCGACCCTAAAATGTTCAAATAAGTATGTTCTATCGATAATACTATATTTGCGCCTTTTGTGATCCTCGGCCGTATTAGCCATTGCACCAGCCCTAACTGATGTCAGAGGCAGATGAGATGGTGGATTTGCACCATCTCATCTGTCAACGACCCACACCAAAGACCTACCCATTTCCCAAGGGACAAGATCCATACCGCTGGCTGGCACGCTTACCATCATAAAGTAACATAGCATGTTATATAAAAATGTACAGAGGAATCATTAAAACATACCTACTTAAAATTGTTATTTCCACAATCTTTTTGATAGAAAATATTTTCAGTTCTAGTCTGAATACTTCTATAACAAAAATATCACATCTTTAGAAAATGAATGGCCAAAATAACATGACCAATCCTTTTCACTACCTCAGAAGGTCATAAATAAAAATATTTCTCAACCTGACTAGTGAAACTGAATTTCAAGGGGTGGAGCGTTGATACAAGCGCTATTTAACGGAGCCATAACTCATCTGAAGTTCTCAGAAAGTCGTATATCTTTTGAGAATTCCCTCAAACAAAAAGACTGGATGCTCTCCAGATTTATGTGGTTTAAAATAGCGATCACAGTTTTAGCAAACTTCTTACTGGTGAAAATTCTCATTTTAATTCATTGTGTCTCACAGCTTACAAAGTCAACAAGATTCTAGATATTTTCTGGAAATCTGGCCAAAATTAATAGATTAATAATAAAAAGATTAGGTGCGTATTTATTTAAACAATAGACCGAAAAGCTACAAGCAATTTCTACCAAGCAACCTTGAAAGCGGAAACAGAAATTCAAAATTACAAAAATCATGAAGTAATATAAAACTAGCCAATTTGACTTATTAACCGAACAAGCGAAGCGTCTATTGTTATTACAGAACCACTAGTAAATAAATCACAAATACAAATATGTACAATAATAAATCATTGATATATTATTAGAGTAAGAGAGCTCCTTATGACCTTCCTCAGCATAGCTGTGTTCCGGTTTGAAGGGTATGGTTGCCGGTGAAATAGGCCACTTGAGCTACCTACATACCCTGTAAATTGTTGGTCTAATCTTACATTATTATCGTTTTATTGTTCAACTTTAGCAACAGTTTGATCTTGTAAATTGTTTTACATTTGAGTAGAATTTGCAATAAATCTCTCTTAAGTATCAGCTAAAGCTATTAACGCTTGACCGCAACGTGGGCTGCCGCATCTTATTAATACACCTCGGGGAAGGAACTTAATTTATTGTATTACGCAGGTTGACGACATTAAAAGCATTCAAGTATTTAAATTTAATGATTGGGAAAGTGCACTTATATATATTACATACTAGCTTTTGCGCGCTGCTTCGTCTGCGTGGTACCCGGATATAAGGAGCCAGAGAGATAGTCAGTTCCTCAGACCGTTGATTATTCCGGGTGAAGTGCGCTTCCACCTCCGGCATTATCATTACTAGAAAAATCAATATGTAATAAATTGTAACCACCTCTGTTTTTTTTTTTATTGTACGACTGGTATGCACTTGGCCTTCATCTCACCTGGTTACAAGTTGAGATAAGGCCGAAGGTGGAGGCGCACTTCACCCGGAATCCTCAACAAGTTGAGGAACTGGCCATCTCACCTCTAAATGCCGGAACACAACTTTTTTTTTAAGAATTGTTATTATAGCGACCGATTTAGGTGGTGGGTGGGATGGTGGTAGCTAGCTAGGCGGACTTAAATAAAGTCCTACTACCAACCAAACCAAGCACAAATTGTTGTACTCTCCATGGGGATCGAACCCGGGACCTCTGGATCTTAAATCGGTGGGTTGAACCACTAGATAATAAAGATAAAAGATAAAAATTTATTTATTCATAGAAAGATACAGCTGGTACATGTTTTATATATTCTATTGTAAAATTGTCAGGAAGTTCTTGTCCCCTACACTAGGACTAAAGCCTGTATTGTAGGGTTACAAGCACTGCCATGGATCCTTCTACATTTTAACTTATATTATCTATATAAACCAGTGATAGTGGCAGAGTAGTACCCTAGGTATTTCTGTTCCTCATACTAGGACAAAGCCTGTATTATGAGGTCACAGATATGTTTTTTGCTCTTGCTTCTATTACCTATATCTAATAATCTAAAATTATACATTTTTTCTTGAACTACTGTACATAAAAAATAAATAAAATATGAGAATGTAGATTTTGCCGATGTAAAGTGACCACAGAGGCTTCTTCTGACGTTATCCTTTAGTCGTCTATTACGACATCAATGGGCTGAATTGGAGGGATCGATTCTTCAGCCGCGACTGCCACGGCCAATATCCTTTGTAATAAGTATCCTCTACATGCGTTGTTCTAGAACAACTGATATTCCCGGGAAAGGTGATCTAAGCCTCATAGCTCAGTCGATAGTAACTCTGGCTTCTGCGCTGTAGGCTGTGAGTAGGTTGTGTGTAGGTTCGATTCCTACCCAAGACAAACATTTGTGTGATATAGATGCTTGTTTTGTGTTTGGGTGTTGTATTGTATGATAAGTATGTATTGAGAAAAATAATCCGAATCTAGTTCCCATTTTACAAGCTTTGCTTAGTTCGGGGCTAGATGGCGCTGTGAAAAATTAATATTCTGTATCTACCCAGAGTGTAGCTCTCTGGTAGGGCTTCAGAGTGTAGCCCTACCAGATGTACTGACTAGATTCGAAACATGAATACGAAATTTCACGTGCCAAGGACAGATGTAGCTGGCAGAACATTATCTCAACCAAAATAATTCAACAGACACACAACCCAGTAATATGGACTACGATTTGAGGTGCCTAGCTGATGATGCTATGTCAATAATCAAAATCTCAGTAAGCCGTTATGAACTCCGAACATTTATTTGTTCGGAGTTTATAAGTAATTTTTAACCAATTACTTACGATATTTACTCACGTGGTCAAAGCAAACCTTGTCTTGTATTTATTTACCAAATAACTTAAATACAGTTACCTGTTTTACGAGAATAGCGTAGAGCACATTGTTTTGGAAACAAAATAGTATAAGTACTTATTAAATTATATTTTCTTTATTAAATTTTAATTTATAAATTAAATAAAATTATTTTAATTTTATTTTATTAACAAGTAAGTTGAAGGAGGCTACGCCAACGTTTCTGTTGGCGTGACGACCTGACTGCATTAAACCCGGACTAGTGGGAAACGGGGGATGACCGCAGTCCTGGAAGGATATGGGGGACACCTTCGCCCAGCAGTGAGATATTATCGGTTAAAAAAAACCAGGATCATAAAAAAATTACCAAGCCCGAGTTTCTTACCTTTCTTGTGTGCTAGTCGCGATTTCGAACAAGCGGATTTGACATAAGTTTGACGATTCAAAATGATCCTAAAAAATATTTGATGACTGATTAAACAATATTTGATTTGTATTCCTGGAAAAAAGCCACGTTTTTTAGGCGAAAGAAACATATTGAAATCTGTTTGACACATGGTTTGCCAAGAAACGTAAATTCTATCAAAAAATGTACAGATTTATTTTACAACTGCTGTCTCTGTCAATCGCATGGGCGGCTGCAGTAAAGGCTGATATCAATTTGTTTGCTAAATACCTACAACGCGAAAACAGTTTCGGTATAAGATTCTCTTAATATACAGCCTGCTGACAGACAGACGGATGGACAGCGAAGGCTTAGATAGGATCCCGTTGACGCCTTTTGTGTTTTGAACCCTAAAAAACTATAAGATTAGGTAAATATGTTTGTAAAATTTTAGTAAGTAAGTGTAGACGATTCAAATTGGCTATGACTAATTTGTAACCGCTGTTTGTTCATTAAACTCATTGGCAAATCAACAAGCCTCATAGCTCAGTTGGTAGTAACTCTGCCTTATGCGCTGTAGGCTGTGGGTTCGATTCCCACCCAGGACAAACATTTGTGTGATTAATATAGATGTTTGTTCTGTGTTTGGGTGTTGTATTGTATATAAGTATGTATTTACAAAAAAAAGTATTTAAGTAGTGTATCCGTAATCTAGTTCCCGTATTACAAGCTATGCTTAGTTTTTGGCTAGATTGCGCTGTGTAAAAAATAATGTCCTGTAATTTTAAATCAGTTACCCATACTTCCGGTACGTACAGGCTTTTATTTCACGCTTAGGTCACTGTTTACCTGACTGTTAGTCGAAAACACTTAGTAAATCCATAAATCAAGATGAAATCGTTGTAGCTTGTCTTGCTCAGATTGTCTGACGCACAAACCAGACCACACATGAAGACTTTTTCATGTAAGTTTTATATCCGCCTCTGTGGTTTAGTGGCTTTCCCTACGGTGCAAGATGCTCTCGGGTTGAATCCCTAGAGGGAGTACAATATTGTGCTTGGATTGTTTGGTAGGACTTTGTTCAAGTCCGCCTGGCTAGCTACCACCATCCTACCTAATACTTAATTATGAACAAAAATTCAATATCGCGTATACCTTTTTATATTCCCGACAGTTTCGACCGTGTTACAACGGCCGTGTAGAGACTGAAAAAAGGTAGGTACGTGATGAAGACCCGTTTTTGTAAATAACACTGTCGCCATACCCAGAGGTCCAGAGTTTGATCCCCAAGGGGAGTACAATATAGTACTTGGTTGGGTTGTTGGATATTACTTTGTTTAAGTCTGCCTGGCTAACTACCATCTTACCGAGTCACGTCGCCATGACAACAATTCTTAAATTGTTGTTTTCCAGCATTTAGAGGTAAGATAGCCACTTCCTCAGTTTGTTGAGGATTCCGGGTGAAGTGCGCTTCCACCTTCGGTCTTATCATAACTTGAAATGAAGGCAAAACACCTCCCCGTCGTCAAATAAAAATAATTCAAAGAAGTATCTACTAGATATCGAATATACGCGGTACATCGGGGCTTTCCTAAAATTTAAAATTCAAATTTAAGCAATTAATATCGTTTGAAAGCTCTGACAATATAGTGTTTACGATTGCAGCGTGCTAATTTATACAAAGCAGGTATTAAAAAGCCATCCAAGTAAACCACTAAAACACTGTTTCGATAACGGTTCGCATATTTCACCGCGATTTTAGTCATTTGCGTTATCATGATTTACATCCAGTCTTCAGTTTACATTCACGGCCTTCTCCAAAGCAAGAGGGCTTGCCACGCTTGGCAGGCGGATTAGTATTTCTTTTTTTTAACAACGGGCGAGCACCTAGCTCGGCCTTCATCTCACCTGATTTTCATGTTACGATAAGGCCGATGGTGGAAGTGCACTTCCACCATCTGGCTATTTTACTTCTAAATGCCACAATAATTTTAGTTTTTTTTTAAATAGTACTACGGGGAAGCGCTTGGCCTCAATGAATTGTCGTTGTGTCGACAGAATTAAGTAAGATGGTGGTAGCTAGCCAGGCGGACATACTCGGGGATCGAACACGGGACCTCCGGGTTCTGACACCGGTAGGCGAAAAACTACACCATTGGCGGTCAAATTATATGATCGCAGAAAAATTATAGATAATACACTTTTTAATACAAATGACCTCTAGGCTTGTCTAGCTTTAGGCCAGAGCCAGGATGAGGTCAAAGGTGGAACGAGACTTCTCAGAAGGCACTTGCGGGGAGCCAGTGCCTTCTGAGAAGTCATTGACCGACGGTTCATTGCAAACTGCTTGGCGCCGGACGGTTCTTTACAGGTCTGTCAGTGTTACACTGACAAAAACTTTTTTTTGTAGTGATTCGACTTTTACGACATCCTCAGGCTGAGTTGGAGGGCAGCGACTCCCACGTCACAGCTTTATTTAGGTAAATACGTCGAGTCCGAGTTATTCGAAGAGTTAGTATTTAAAACAACACTAATGAATGGTTTGAGAGGCATTTGGATAGACAGCTAAAAGAACAATGAAACACAATAGAAACTGCTAACAATACATAGCAATACACAAAACGATCTACAAGAGATATTTATATTAAAACGAAGCCATCTATGTCAGAAACAATTAAGGGCTATATTTTCGTAATTTTATAACGCTTTCTTTATTTGAAATGGGTAAGCTTTTGACCTCGAAACTTGCCCAGGCAAGGATGAGGACTTCGATGGAGCGAGTTTACCCAGAAGGCCTATTAACTCTTATCTTAAAGCCAGAAAGAAGAGATATAAGAGAGATTAAGAACTTCACCGTCGTGCATAAAAAAAATCGTAATTGAAACACAACGGAAATACGAACGCTAAACCAAAATTCTATTAAAGAGAGATAAAACACAAAGAAAAATGTTTTATTTGACACAGAGTAAGCACATAAAAACGCAAGTTAGCACATAGGTGAGGCCACACGACAAGAAAGATAGGGAAAACACAAAAAACATTTCACTAGAATAAGTACCTACTATCAGTAGCAACCTATTCTAACACAAAATGTAACAAAAAATGTGCAATTATTTCAAACAGATCTTGGACAACTCTTTATGGACTCGACGTTTATTTCAAGAAGCTTTTCTACGATGTTAAATTATTACAGATACTTAGGTTTTTTTTTATGATTGAATAGACCATCGTTTGACCACAATCTCACTCCACACCTTGGCTGTTCTTATTATAAAAGTGGTCCGAATAGGTGGTACACTAACTAGGTATGAATGGTAGTACTCTGTGCGTCTGCTTGTCCTGTTGAGGAAAGGAGAGGGTGGAATGAGATCGTGCAAATCCTGTGCACATTCACCAAAATGAAGCCTGTAGAATATAGATAGGCAAGCGACTTTTCGGCGATGCTCGAGACTAAGGATCTTAGTTTTCGCCATAAATTGCTCACCTATCAGCCTAAAAGCTCTACGCTCGATCGAGTCAATGGCATCAAGTTGGTATTTTGCCGAGCCATCTCAAAGGTGACAACAGTACTCCATACCAGATCGGGATCGGTAGTGAACTTCGCCTTCGTAGCAAAAAGATACTTCTCATTCTGTCAGCACAAGATTTCGAACCCTTTCGCCCATACGTTACTTAGGTATGCTATATTTGTATTTTTATAATCCAACAATAAAATTGAACCTGAGGACTCTAGATCTGAAACCGGTGGCCAAACCACTAGACCACAGGCGGTAAAAACGTTTGCTCAATTGTGGCTTCAATACATATAGTCGATGAAAAACGTGAGGTTGACAACAGCAAAGAGGCTACCTGTACTCTATAACAGCAGATTATAAATAAATAAATAAATAAATATTACAGGACATTCATTTTACACAGCGCCATCTAGCCCCAAACTAAGCATAGCTTGTAATATGGGAACTAGATTACGGATAAAATACTTAAATACTTTTTGTAAATACTACACCCAAACACATAAAAAACATCTATATTCATCACACAAATGTTTGTCCTGGGTGGGAATCGAACCCACAGCCTACAGCGCCGAAGGCATAGTTACTACCAACTGAGCTATGAGGCTTGTCAGATTTTAGATACTAAATGTTTGATTCTGTCGCCATAATAACAATTTCCAAATTGTGGTGTTCCGGCATCTAGAGGTAAGATAGCCAGTTCCTCAGTTCGTTGAGGATTCCGGGTGAAGTGCGCCTCCAACTTCGGCCTTATCTTAACTTGTAACCAGGAGAGATGACGGCCAAGCGCTTACCCGTCGTAGAATAAAACAAATATGTTTAGATTCTATATTGGTTCCCAATTACGAAAATTTGTCAGTTAGGTAACGAATTTGAACAATGTAAGCATTGAATAAAAAAATAATGTTGCTAAAGTCACATCTAGTATGTACGTAGAGGCGAATAACCATACAATGTCTTTGAATCTACGATGGGTTTTGAAACTTCAATTTATCAATGTACGCGTACTTAGTCTCATCCAAAAAACACAGATACGTATACTGTGACGTCATTACGATGTATTCATTCTCGATACAGACCCTTGTTTTATTGTTCAGATATAAATCCACTTAGGGCGATGATAAACCCAAAATCAAATTACGCCCTTCATTACCAAACTGTATATAAGTACGTGGTGACAGAGGTGTCTTATTTTCTTTATTGGTAACTTGTAAAGTTATTGTACGTTAACGTTTGATAAATTATCGTATAAACAATTGTAATGAGCTGGATACGCCACGATATTAACTGCAAACGCATGGACACCAATAAAAAATAAACCAATACCATTTTATAATGACCTGACTAATAGACAATGATGTCATTCAGTAATAAATAAAATATATTACAATAGGTATATTCAAATATATGAAAGTCTAGCTAATGCGTCAAGGATTGCGATAACATAGATTTTTGTTCAAGATAAAGCTGGAAGAATACCTACGGAATGATGACACTCAGTTAAATTTATGATAGTAGATATAGTAGATAATACATACCTAGTATGTAGTATATGTAATATGTAGGATGTACTTAGGTCATTCATACCTAACTACTTGTATTTTTATTGTACGATACTATATACTATTATCCCAGAGGCATAATATTCTTTAATTATATTATAAAAATCCTCATAGCTCAGTTGGTAGTAACTCTGCCTTCTGCGCTGTAGGTTGTGGGTTCGAGTCCCACTCAGGATAAACATTTGTGTGTTGATTACAGATGTTTGTTCTGTGTTTTGGTGTTGTATGTACGTATGTTTAAAAAAAAGTTATATACTTTTTTTTTAAACGGTATTCTATCCGTAATCTAGTTCCCATATTCCAAGCAATCCTTAGTTTGGAGCTAGATGGCGTTGTGTGATTTTTATTATTTCATTAAACACCTTGAGATTACAAAGTTCTTATAAAAGAATAATAATAATAAGTAAACTGATGTTCCTAAGAGAACATATCTTTTAACCTAAATTGACAATTAAGTCGTACATACAGGTTTTACGACAAAACATTAGGTATACAAATTCTTGCTTTTTAGTGCATTCAAGTATAATTAAACATCTACGTGTATATAAAAAGGATGTAATTGTACATCGTAATCTGACTCATGTACACCATAATAGGAAGTGCAAAACTTTTAAAACCATTGAAGGTCCGATTTTAGAAAAAATAAGGTACCGGAGTGTAGATTCTCAAAGACACGAAAACTTTTCGGTTCGGAAACACTTACTCGTATTGTCGGATTCGAATTAGAATCCGATGGATTTCAATGCTATTATTAAAACATTTCTGAAATTCTTCTGTGGAAGTCTCGCATACAGATGTGATTCTTTTTTAAATTTTGAACTTTGATCCGATTGAGTTTCCGGAAACGGAAACTCAATCGGAAGTTTCATCCAATGAGGGTTCCCTAATATTTGAAAATAGCAATACAGAACCATTGAGTAGTACCTATTGATGGTACAATTGGTCCCGGTCTGTACCACTAGTACCAATAATGTACAACTAGCACATACGTATCCTACTAGTACTAAATACATGGAGGAGGGCAGTAAAAATAAAAGTTGTACGAATGATACAAATGAAATAGGTTGTTATTTTTTAATAGATCTCATATGAAAAGCGAAAGTAAAGTTGCTTGCACAAACAGTTCCATAAGCCGAGAAAAGCGAGCGCAGAAAAATTGGGGCAAATGATACGCTTAAAAAGTAATCTTGTTTTTCATGTATGAAGCTTTCAAGTGGTTCTTTGAAAACTCACTACACGCTCCACTAAGCATTCCTAATATTTTCCTTTCGTGTACGTATATTTTCTAATAGTAAAAATATTTATCGAAAAGATGATGTAATTTCCTGTCTCAGTTGTCGTTCATTAAATATTTAAAACATTTTCTTTTAAACGCACGCAAGGCAAGTGTTAGGCAAGCAGTTCAAGAATAAATTATTTTCTCATTGTCACAGAACTATTGAAACGTTATAAAATCTTTATCGAATTAAATGATTTATTGGATTTTTTAATCTTACAAGGGGATCGGTGCATTTGGCTTTTGAATTTAATATCTTTACTCAAATAACCCTTTAAACCGTTATGGAAAGGGCAAGCATCGATGTGTGATTCATCAAAAACCGTAGCTTCCAAAAAACTGGATTTAAATTGACACATTAGATTGCAAAAAAAACTACACCAAACTTACTAAATTAATACATTTGAAAAACTTATGGAAAACCATTGTACTAAATTATTCCATTTAAGTTATTATTATGAGTAAAAGCTATTTCAGTAGCTCTCAACATTTCCGCAGAACCGATAACTGCTGGGGATTAAAAGGTTCTCGTATAGCGATCCCGATTACACGCGAAATGGCGTGTGAAAATACCCACTCGATGGACCGACGATATTGTGTCGGTCGCGGTAGTCTATGGATGGAGGAGGCTCAGACTATGCGTAATCTAAGCTATTAAATCCTCTTTTGCTTTAGTTTTGCATAATGGAGTCACCACTGTGCAAAATTGGAGAATCCATAAATTTGCTCCATGACATAAAACCAACTTTATTCTAATTTTGAAATTTATGAGTGATTCTGTTTTCAAAAGCTAAAGTTGTATCTTCTCATTCGGCGATATTCGGCTTTTATAAGACGTTCTGACTTTCAAAAGTTCTACACAAACAGCAAAAGAGGATTTAATAGCTTCGCTTACGCATTTCAAACTATACGTACAACTATTACTAAATTCATCAAGTTGAATTTATAAATTTTCTGTTTTAACAGTGTTCAAACAACTTTGGGTACATAGTCATCGTACCCAAAGTCTTGGAAGTGAATCAGACCAGCAATGCACTGTAGTTACCAAGCTGTTTATGATAACTCAAAAGGACTTTACCATAATCACCTCGCTTGGCAGGTGTATTGATGATTGTTATAAAAGTGTTCGATTATACACAGAAGTAAACTGCTGTCTGTCTTCTGCAGATCCCGTCGTCGGCTTTTACGACACCTGCGTGCTGAGCTGGAGCAATCCTTAGCCACTAGCGCCACGGCCCGCTATGGAGGCTACTAAGCTACTAAGGGATGTCGTCAAAATATGGTGAGCAGTTGATGTTCGGAAACTTTGACTGTTGTACCAAGAAGACCAAAATGCAAGAAATAATTACCAATAGGTATTGCAATGAAAAGACTGACTTAATAATCATCAACAACGCAGAAATGTATTATGGTTTAACACATTTTTAAGAATTCAATCTTATTTACACTTAATAAATAAATACCATAAATACAGGGGTGGTTTCAGCAAATCAAAAGAAAGTTAATTGTGAAGTTAATCCCATTTAACAGTCTATCCTACAAGACATACCAAGCGATTTAATTCCTTAACGCGCCCCTTTGTTACGAAAACCACCTGTAATAGAAAGTAAAATATATATTTATCAATGTGCAGTCGATACTCTTTCAAATGACACCCCACAAACCAAAATTCTTCTCGTCTCACTTAACACCCCTATTTCTCAAAAACTACCCTAGTGTCAATAAAATCATCTTGCCAATTGATGATTATTATTATAATCTCTGCATGTTCAAAATATTGAATTGATCGGATCAGCCATTTGCCACAGCAAAAAATTGTATATCTTTTCACCCCAATATCTCAAAAACTAACCTCTTATCAAAAATCTCCCGCGACAATCAAATTCTATTTATGTTATCTCTATTTGTAAATTATTAAATTGGAAGTTTGGAATTCTTCTCAGCCCATTAATGCCCACTGTCCTTCCTCTAAAACGTAGGAGGAATTTGCCATAATCACCACGCTTGGTCTACGGAGTGGTAATCGCAGTTAAGGTGCTGCTGCTCTTCTTTAGGTAAGATCCTTGGTCGTCTTTTACGACATTCGCAGGCTGGGTTGGAGGGGGTTGATTACTAAGCCGCAATTGCAATGGCCGGGTAAATACAGTCCTTTGTTGTTAAATGCCTCGCTATACCAATTTCAAAAAGTATAAGCACGACGTGGAATACACGCATTATTCAGGAGTTCCCCTGGCATCATCATAAGACCCTGGTTCGCATAGTTTGTAGAAGAGTATCACACATTTAAAATGATTATATAATTTTATCATTTATATTGTATTATTTTGCTTCAAGACAAAACATACCCTCAAAATTTCAAGTCACTACGATTAGCCGTTTAGGCTGTGCGTTGTATGTCAGTGAGTCAGTTAGCATTTTAAATTAGTAATAATAGATAGATAAGTATGTATTAACAAAAAAGTATTTTTTCCGTAATCAGGTTCCCATATTATAAGCTTTGGTTAGTTTGGACCTAGATAACGATGTGTGAAATTAATGTCATGTCATAAAAACAGTTTATCTGTATTTTATGTACCCGCAGTCGTAGATAATTTTATTTTTCACATTCTGTAAGGTCTTTGAAAGTTACTGTGAGATGTTGCTCATTTACAATTCAATGCGTTCCCACATTTAATGTTGTTAAGATCGTTAAATAAGGTTTTTGGATCTTACATCTAGACAAGTCGATAACAGATAACATTTAAAGGTTTTTTTTAACCGCCTCTGTGGTCTAGTGGTTTACCCCTAAATACCGGAACACAGCCATTTTTAGAATTTTTATTATTGCGACAGACTTAGGTAAGATGGTGGTAGCTAGCCAGGCGGACTTAAATAAAGTCCTACCACCAATCAAACCAAGCACAATATGTTGTACTTCGATCCCCATGTTCTATGGGGATCGAACCCAGGACCTCTGGATCTTGAATCGGTGGGTTGAACCACTAGACCACAAAGGCGGTTAAAAAGTATATTGAGGGATATCAATTTTGTGTCATGATCTCAAAATATAGAAATGGCGAAAACGGGGAACTGGCCCAACAATCTATACCTAACGTATATATTCAAACATTTTAGAAAATGCATTGAGCAGATGATCAGGTCACTGTATCCGATCACAGATGAGTTAATAGTCAGTGCCGATTCTCGGAAATCTTACGATAACCTAGGATTTTGAGTATAAAATGTGAGCGACCTAATAGGCGGACAGTGCTTTACGGACCACGAAGGCAAAAGGACACGAAAATGAAGCTGGTGAGTCCTTGGATATATTGTGCCGTGGCAAAAACGTGAAAAATATTTGCGAAAATTAAAAATTTTCGTTAAAATACTTTCGCGTGTTTTGTTAAATTACTTCAAATATTTTTGGATAAAATTTTCCTGTTCGGATTTGTGTCAAAAATCTAGTTATTTTAAAAATAATATAAAACACAGAAAAGCAACGTGCGTATACATTCTTTGATCTGCTGCGTAAAATAAACTTTTAATTCCTTTTAATATAATGAAGTGTTGCTTATGAAACAAAGATGACTGATTAGGCAATAAACTCTTCATTTGTGAATTACCTTTATTTCCTTGATACATGTCGTGACTTTATTCAATTAATTCAGACTTCATGTGACTACCTCGCTCTATGACTTTATTTTAAGGTAGCTTAACTTAAAACCTTTCCAGTTTTAGTATAGGCTCATGCCAATTAGAATTACGGATTATTTATGTCATATGTTTTTACTATTTGATGTTTTTTGATATACATTAATAATAAAATTAAATCTTTTACTCACACATTACCTAAACTTGTGGGACAATTTAACACAAACGGAACTTTTACCTAAACTTTAATTAAAGCCTCCTTTGAAGTTTATTTTCGTTGAAGTCTCCTAAAATTAAAATAAAATTATAAACGAGTCACAAGTCGTCATCATTTATATCTTGGTTAACCATTTTTTTCCAAAAAATCTGAGTCTTATTTATGCCAGCGATTTGACATAGCTTTTTTATTTTTATTCAGCGTGACGATGCAGCCAAGATCTTGGGCACGCTTTTGTTTGTTAATGTTCTGGAACAGTTGAGCTGCATATAGACCGTTTGAAACGGACCTTAGGTCACCCGACTGTTTCCCTTGTAAATCGTTGATTTAATTGCATATATTGTTTGAATAAATGTAATTGTATAAAACCAAAGACCAGAAAGAGTCCAAAATTAAGATCAAGACTATCTTTAACTGTATATATCTTATAGAATACTTTAACTTTCCCAAATGTATTTCCATTGATTGGCCGCAACGTCCGCACATATCACTGTATTTTTCTTGTCAGAATTATAAATTAAACGGCATATATTTTTTTCTAGTTATGCATATTTGCCGCTATCCTCGCCCTCTCGCTGGCTGAAAGCGAAAAAAAGCACAAGACCTATGAAGACTCAGAAGTTGCAAAATCGATAGGGCTGCAACAGGTCCTAAAGCCAGCCGCGAGCTACTATCCTCACACTTCAGTTCCATCTTATCCGCCATGGAACAAGCCTCAATACATCCCCCAGCCCACGTGGCCGAATAACCAATACCCCACGACCACTCCGGTCGCGGTGATCAAGAATGAGCAGTACAATGATGGAAATGGCAACTACAAGTATGAGTAAGTATAAAGAAAGAGTATATACTATGATGCCGTTCTTACCACGGCGGGCGCGGCTTAAAAATCAACTAAGCCGACTAACGAAGACCGTAAGAGCAGTAGCTTCCTTAAGAACGACTGCAGCTCCAAAGCCGGACGACAAAACCCTCCAGCTTTGGAGGAAGTTCTGTCACTATGGGACACTAATGGGCTGTTGATGTGATGTGAGGTATATTATGTGGGGTCGGTACAACCATTTCAGGAACGTGTGATCTACCTCCTAATACTCTACTCTGAAAAATGGAATCGCTGGCTTCTGCTAACGGTTACGGCTGAATTATCATAGCACTGATGGTAAGACCTGTTAAGGTTCATCTTGGTAGCCCCACAAAAAAATTTTTTGACTACGTTACGAATTTCATAATCTAATCTGTTTACAGGTATATCATAAACATAATCTTTTAAGGTATATAAAGTCAGACGTAGGTAGGTACTGACTGACTGCCTGCCTGACAATCAACGCAGAACTCAAACCAGATTTCCTAGAGATTGAAATATTCAAGATAGCTTTCTTTCGTGATATACTTTGTATATTAAAGGTATAGTGCACCCGGAAAGAAATTTGAAATAATCACACGGGATGTTCTCATCATATAATTATTGACTAAATGACTAAATTTGTATCCTTGTTGCTTAACATTACAACATCACAATCACAATCCCATAAAGTTGACATTAATCTTACGAAAACCATTTTAAATTCAAAGGATTCGAAAGCAAAAAGGCGTTAGAGTACCCCACAGTACAGTAGAAAACTGACAATTGCTGAAGTCAATAATACAAATGTATTTTATTACACAAGTTATCTAAGCAAGCATCCGCGAAGCAGGGTTCCTTACAGTACCTCTGTACCTGCTCAGCTCAGCGGATGCCCGAGTACTGTATTCGCATGGATTAACTGCGCCGAACTTCCGGCAGACAAAAGTAAAATCTGTTTCTTTTTCCACACAGATACAAGCTTTCTGACGGAACCTGGGTTGGCGAACAAGGATACTATACCAGCCCAATGAAAGAAAATGAGAGCCTGGTGAAGACGGGATGGTATCAGTTTAGGGGTGCTGATGGCAAGGTCTACACCGTCACCTACTGGGCTGATCACACGGGATACCATGCTAACGGAGACCATTTGCCCACCCACGCTTCAACTACACAAAAGCCAATCTACCCTCCCCAGACGCAATATCCCAGTCAACCTCCCCAGCAGACTCACTACCCTGTGAATCCTCCCCCTCCTCAATTCCCCACCTACTATCCACAGCAACCTCACTACCCACCCCAGCAACCACAATACCCTCAACCCCGCGGCCATTAAACCTTAGGTATATAGCTCAGATAAATAATCCGTGAAACGTAGCGAAATATTTTTCAACTACGAGGAGATTACCAATATTTAAGAAATAACGTTTTCTTAGCCATTATAATTTATATGTACTTAAGATAGATTGCTGTGGGTATACAATAACCTAGGGATAAGGTAATTAAGTTCACGACTATGCATTGTGAGCTTAATTGCTAAAATTGGTATGAAAGACGGTTGTGATTACGATAAATACTGTATATCAATAAACGAATTTGTAACATAGCAAGAATATGTTTCATTAAACTTTGCTGTCACCTTGTCCCAAAGTAGGTTACCACCCAATACCTGAAAAAGAACATAAAATTTCAATATGTCTGAAAACTATAAGACAATGATAGTGTCTTATAGTGAAGTTGGGAAATATTTTATTTACTCTAGCATTTATCTGCTGCATTGTAGTACCCTAACTTACACTAAGTTTAACCATGTAAAATCCGTTTTAGTCGTGAATATCTAAACTTATTATATACTGTACCTATCTTTATGTTTTCCGAATCAAATAAAGTAAAATAAAAACTTTCCCATTTATAATAAAGTATGAAGAATGAATATGATTTAAAATTGAGAAATGCCAATTAAAAAAATGTATTTTGAGATATATTTTTTTTAATGGGGTAACACTGCAAAAGTTTTTCTATCTATCAGGTCTATCACCATCACTTTCACTAGCAGGCACGGAAATAAGTACCTGATAACTTTTTTTTATTCAATGGTGAATTGGATAAAAAAAAAATTAAATTGGTGTAGGGAACATTCATTATCAACAAAGATAACACAGCACGTCAGTAGTTTTTTTTTGTGTTTGAAGACCAGCTCACTTAAAAAACAAGTAAAGATGTGGCCTAAGATTTTCATTCTGGACTTGCTAGCCAGGCGGGCCTTTGCAGGTCCAGCTATTGGAGTTGGGATCATTTAGCAGTAACCGCTTGCAGAACCCATCTGTAGCTGAGTGTCCCCTTGAAAGTCATTCTCTTCTCTGTCCATCCAACGATTGCCTGGAAGAGATCGCTTTCAGCGATAAGGCCGCCAATTGTTTTACCAGTGTCGGTTAGATTAAATTTTATTTTATCAGTATTTATGTTTTATGTAAGTGGTGAACAATAAAGAGTTATCTATCTATATATCTGTCTGTCTATCTGTCCCAAAATAAATATATATATACAGAAACTCTTATCGCACTTATTAAAAAGTATATGAGGCATTTCCTTTTAGTCAAGCGTGGCTTAAATGCATGCGAATAGTTTACGCCGTGTATATTGACAAGTACTTTCCTAACGGAACCAGGTAGGTTGATTATAAGTCCTTAGACATGACCATGATAATTTGAAGTAAGCATTTGTTCTAATACTTCTTGGAGATTAATCTATGTTTGGCATTAAACATCCACAAGCTAGTTATGAACATGCTTAGAAGATTAGTAGAGACCCATGTGAAAGGGCTCGTTTGGGGAAGTACTACCACAATACCTATTTCTTTTAGGATCGCAAACACTTGTCGGTTTTGAATTAGAATCCTATATAGTTCAACGCATTTCTAAAATTATTCTTCTGTTGAAGTCTCAAATACAAATTGACAATTTTCGATTTTTTATTGTTCATCGGAATTTACAATCTCACAACGGGATCGGTGCTTACTCAAATAACCCTTTAAACCGTTACGGAAAGGGCAAACATCGATGTGTGATTCATCGAAAACCGTAGCTTCCGAAAACCTGGATCAAAATAAACACATTTTATTGCAAAGAAACTACACTAAATTTATGAAAAAAATATATTTTAAAAGCTTTTGGAACACCATTGCACTAAGTTATTCCATATAAGTAATTGAGTGTTAGAGAACCAAATTTACTGACATAGCTCTCAACATTTCCGCAGAACCGATAACCGCTAAAGAGAGAGGGGAGTAAAGGTTCTTGCACAGGTATCGACCACTATTAAACGCGGATCGGAGTCAGGGAATACTCACTCGATGGACTAACGATATTGTGGCGGTCGCGGGAGTCGATGGATGGAGGAGGCTCAGATTTGCTTGTGTGGCCTATGTTTAGCAGTGGACCTGTGTGGGCTGAAGGGCTAATGGTTCCATCTAATACGGAGGTCCCGTGTATTTTTCAAATCCAACCCTTTATACCAACGGGTATGGTTTATATGTTGATTTTATGCGCTATAAGACAGTTGCAGCTTTTATTGTAAGTTTGCAATTCTGCGATTCCGAACCCGCCTCTCAAAAATCAAGTCAGGTTCTTCTGGAAAGGCCATCATGCCTTGGAGATGGATCAGACCAACAGTGCACTGCAGTTACCGTGCTATTTATGATAGCTCAAAAGTAGAAAGGTTTTGCCATAATAACCTTGCTCGGCAGGTGGATTGATGATTCTAATTCTAATTCTATTTGGGGGGGAAATGTTGACTACTGACGTCCCGCACGTGTGTTCTGCATTACTATCTTGAACCCAGCAAGCCCCACTCCTTGAAATAACGTAGAAGAGTCCTGGGATGCTGACAGCATTGCTCCAGAGTTCTTGATGTTGATGCCGCATGTGCCTCAGCAGGTGGGTCCAGCAGGTTTTGCAGACCAGTTTTCACTCTGGCTTCCCTTGTGGCGGCGCCGTGAATAACAACGTGCTCCAGCGTTTCTTCTTTTTGAAAACAAATGCATAGTAAACTGCTTCCTGTCTTCTGGTGAGATCCTTTCGGCTTTTACGACACCCACGTGCTGAGTTGGAGGGATCGATTCCTTAGCCGCGAGCGCCACAGCCCGTTATGTGTATAGAACCCTAAGAGAACTGCCTTCTGCGCTGTAGGTTGTGGGTTCGATTTCCACCCGGAACAAATATTTGCGTGATGAATATAGAGGTTTTATTCTGTGTTGTATATGGTTATATATTGTATCATAAGTATATGCTTGTTATAAAAATTTGACCGTGGAAACAATATCTAACCAATAACATTACATAAGTTATAAAATTGCAACCTATTCATTTTTTTATCTATTCTGACTTAGGTATTTAGGCGACTGACTTAGGTAAGATGGTACATTGGCACGTGAAACATCTTGTGATATAAGGACTCTATGTTAGATACATGATAGATAACTCTTTATTGTTCACCATTTACAAATAACATAACAAAATACAGATAGTGGAAACTTAACCTAAGCGTCACTGGTAAAAAAGTGGGCGGCCTTATCGTTGAAAGCGATCTCTTCCAGGCAACCGCTGGATGGACAGATAAGATAACGACTTTCAAGGACGGCGGATTATACGAATAACGAATATAAAACAAAATATACATACATAAAATTACATCAATAATAATCATGATAATAATAATAATGAAGGATAAAAATTATAATTTAAGAATAAACTGATAGATAATACTGATAAACTTTCAATTTAAAAGTGTGTTGCGATGTTTTCTTTTTAATATTATCAGGTAATGCGTTCCACACGTTGTGTATATAGTAAACCTGATTATTTGAAGGTATTTCTGTCTCTACGAGATTTCTGGTGAACCTAGCTTCTACCTAAGCACTGAATATCCGAAATGATTATACATATTTAAGTACCTTTTATCTGTAAAAAAATTGGGATTTGGTTATCTTATCAATATTGTCATTTGACAAGATAACCAAATCCCATTTTTTTATGCTAACAATAATAATTATGCCTAATGATAGTGCGCTATTGTTAGGGACCCCATGCAATCGTCCCTATAATAGTGAATTATCTGCCATCAATTGGGACTTGACCAATTCTCCTCTGCGGCTTTTGGCTAAAATGTGACACCTACATTCTCATTCACTTAAGAAGATAACTCCCTAGAAATTGTAATTGTAAACAAAAGTTATGTTCGCATAACCTGTCTTGGTTATGCGAACATCATTTTTGCGAGAATATGAGAAAATAAAAACCTTGAATTGTCTTTAAGTTGTAACTATCAACATTCATAACACTTTACGAGTCAATGGCCTATGCACATAAATTAAACGTTCATAGTTTGGATCTTTCAAAATTCATCTAGGGTTACCTGCAGGACTCAATTATACTACATTAATAGTACAAAAGAGACCCTATTATTCTTATTTTTCCGGAGGTTTCCGTTCCGTTACAGTTTTATAGAATATTCTCTACTACCTACCTACTTGATAAAACTTAACCTTAGCTCTATATAAAACCAAACTAATCTTTGTAATTTAGTAATTAAAGAATCTACTCTTTTTATTTTATTATGTTGACCTGATAGCCTTTTACTAGTTCTCTAGTAGTATGACCAAAGAGTCAGGAATGCCTCTTTGGTCATAAATTCCAAAAAATGATGCAAAAACCGATCTTTTGCATCATTTTTAGTAATATTGAAATTAATACAGATGTAGGGCATGTCTGCAAAGTTTAGTTATTACTTACTAGATTTTGTTTGTCGTTCTTAATCTAAAATGTATGAATTCGGCTTCATTTATCCCAAAAGGTCATGTATAAATCCAGCTTAATTTGTCCTAAAATATATGACTTGTTTAAAGGTCCGGGTAAATACCTATTATGATCTGGGTAACCACTGGGTACGGTAAGTACCTACTAACCTTCCAGGAGTAAATGTGACAACCTATCGAGATTCAATGGTAATATACTTCACTAATATAAAAGGATACTGTCTGACCGTCTCCAAGGAGTCTAACCTAACGTTTCACATGATTTAATTTCTCACCTTTTGGAGATTCCACACTGTAGCCGGGATTAGACATGGGACCAAGAAATCTTCACGAACACAACACATGTACCTATAATAGATAATTCCTAGACACGTATTCCATTTTTCCAAGAGTTATATTATTTGTAAAAATAATTATTTTCTCAAAACATGACTTTCCACCAAGAAATCCAAAATCTTCCTCTTTTCACTTTTATTCCTTCTGACGTACCTATCTATATTCGAACTACGTTACAAACTGACATACTTTTTAATCAAGTTGAGTTACCTATAGGTCGTTTGTAACGGTCCTTAGGTAATCTGACTGATTTCTTTATACATAGTTAGTTTAATGGCACATTTTATTGAATGAAGTAGTTTAATCAAGAATAAGGATTAACTATTTCTTGACCGGCCTTTGCTCAGTTTGATTACGTAAATATCTACTTGCTATAGGTATCCATAGTTATTGTTATCCATTATATGGATATATATTTGTGACCTACACGAACTCTGTTTTGTTACAACTAAGACTTCCTAAATCATATATGACATTGATGTGCCAAGTCATACATCAAACCCTGCAGCCTCCAAATGTACTTTGGTACTTTGAATTTTTGTCACGTAGCTACACAATTATTATTTTTTAAATTATTACATACTTTTAAAACGTTAAAGGTCAAACACATACAAACAGCTTTGCCTTATCAATCCGCAAAACAAAACACATGGTAAATCTAATTTCTATGACTCACGACATTCACAGCCTCAAGAGATAGCCTCCATGACCAATTAGTCTTGTTCACAGTTTGTCGATTTTGGTCAATCGCTAAACAAAACGCGTAGCTATCCGCCTACGGACGGCCACCACGTTCTCAGAGGAACACCTAACTGGCTATAGCGCAATTCGCAAGGAGGAAGATCCTTACAATAACAAGCCTTATAGCTCAGTTAGTAGTAACTCTGCCTTCTGCGCTGTAGGTTGTGGGTTCGATTCCCACCCAGGACAAACATTTGTGTGATGAATATAGATATTTGTTCTGTGTTTGGGTATTTTATTCTATGATAAGTATGGATTAAAAAAAAAAGTATTTAAATGTTCTATCCGTAGTCTAGTTCCCATATTACAAGCTATGCTTAGTTTGGGACTAGATAGCGCTATAAAATGAATGTCCTGTAATATTTATTATTTTATTATTATGTATCCTCGATCCACTGTGGATCTCATCTTTGCCAGTTTATCAGCATTGAGCAATCACGATTTACTAAGCTGCCAGCTGTTTTTTTTTGTACGACGTGGAAGCGCTTAGCATTCATCTCACCTGGTAACAAGTTAAGATAAGCTAGGCGGACTTAAACTAAGTCCTTTTAAGTAGTTTTAAGTCCTTTTTACTAAGTAGTGTTTTTAAGACAGTTTAAGGTTTAACTAAATATTAGGTTTTCAATGACAGTTACTAATATGGATATTTACTAATATAAGTTATGTCTAGTTGGTTAACGGGTTGTGTTTGTATTCACAGAAGCGTAGGTAGGTACATTGTTCATCTTTTGCTATTAACAAAGTTGACTCGTCAATAGGTTAAATTGGAAACAGCTGCCATTTTCCTTTAAAATAAACTAGTCTCATGCTCAGTTGGTAGTAACTCTGCCTTCTGCGCTTGTAGGTTGTGGGTTCGATTCCCACCCAGGACAAACATTTGTGTGATGAATATAGATATTTGTTCTGTGTTTGGGTATTTTATTCTATGATAAGTATGGATTAAAAAAAAAGTATTTAAGTGTTCTATCCGTAGTCTAGTTCCCATATTACAAGCTATGCTTAGTTTGGAACTAGATAGCGCTATGAAATTAATTTCCTGTAACATTTGTTGTATTAATTGTAACAACAACAGCGCTTCCACGTCGTAAAAAAAAAACAGCTGGCAGCTTAGTAAATCGTGATTGCTCAATGCTGATAAACTGCCAACCAAGAATTTAAGTAGGTATATAATGTACCTACTTCTTTATATAATTTAAATTTCAACAAAATTACTAGTCCAAGTCCTTTCTCCTTGTGCTAGTTGCGATTCCGAACAGGCGGTAGATTTGACAATCAAAAATGATCCTAAGAAATCTTACTGAATACACGATACGTATTTAATTTAAAATAATAATACCTTTTGTATGCGCTCTTCTTGTAGTGTACTTGTTACTCTGCCTGCTACGTTTGCAAACGGGCATCAAACGCGTTTCTGATTAATTTGTAGGTTACAACGATATCCGAACAAACTATTTGTTTAAAAGGTTTATAATTAAGAATGTATCGAAACTTAGTAGGTATTTGCCATTAGCTGAATTATTCATGGCTTTCTTGGCTGATCGAGATTCTTAAGTTGTTTTGAGGTCTTAACCTCTAGCTCAAGATCAGGGCAAGTATGAGGTCAACGATGGAACGAAACTTTCTCTGAAAGCACTGACTCTCCCACGCACCGGCGGAAACCGTTTGGCGCCAGACTTCGTTAGGAGGGAGGTCACAAGCCAGGCGGAACATTACAGGTTGGAACCACCAGTGTTGTGATCATACAGCCGTAATTTGAGGACTACAAATCTTCAAATGTGTTTTTGATTCCAATCCAGAACAAACATTTGTGTGATGAATATTGATTTTTGCTCTGTGTTTGGGTATTGTATTGTATTGTTGTGTTGATAAGTACCTATTTCCGTCATCTGGTTCCCATATTACAAGTTTTACTGGTTATGGACCTAAATAGCACATTTCACAAAGGAATGTCATGTAAAAAAATCGTTTATCTGTTATTTATTTACCCGCATGCAGTCATAGGTAACTTTATTTTTCACATTCTGTAAGGTCTTCTGAAAGTTACTGTGAGATGTTTTTCATTTACAATTGAATGCATTCCCACATTAAATGTTGTTGTGATAATTAAATAAGGTTGTTGGATCTTACATCTAGACAAGTCGATAACGGATAACTTTGAGAGGTAAAAACTGTACAAAGCAACAAACCCTGACGTTAACGAAGCAGAACTAAATATAATTGTATTTATATTGAAATAAACGATGAACGAAAAAACATAGAAAATTAAAAAAAAATCAGGTTTATTTTTTCAGTATTATTTTCAGTCAGACATACAAACTAGGGCCTCAAACTTGTAACACCCCTCTTTTTATAGGGGAGTTAAAGGGCAAAACTTGTTTATAACTTACGTGCGTCATTGAACAACCATCTTAAATTTGTATTAAATTCTGGAACATTCGTTTCGCTACAAACCTTTTCTTTAACCTCTTTATACATGCATATTAAATATATGACCAAGTCCTGTCGCGCATCGGCATCTGTTGGGAGTCTAAATCTTCTCTTAGTCGTCCCAATTAACGGGCTAGTATATTCTTAAATCGCTAATTACTGAGATTACCACGCTGATAAAAACATTTAATAAAATAATAAATATTACAGGACATTAATTTCACACAGCGCCATCTAGCCCCAAACTAAGCATAGCTTGTAATTTTGGGAACTAAATAACAAACACAGAATTCACCTAAGCTGAGCTTAGTATACAAACTCTTGAGCTTTATAAGTATTAATAATCGTCATAGAGTGTCATAATCTCACAAAAATAGATATGGCGAAGACGATTAGGTATTTGGGTTATTGACCCACCAATTTATACCTAACCTACATATCCTAACATTTTAGGCAATGCATTCAGATGATCAGGTGTGCCATATATAAGGTCATTGTATCGGATCGCAGATGAGTTAATAGTCAGTGATGATCCGCGGAAACGCGTGCGCATCTTACGAGGACCAAGGATTTTTGCTATAAAAATGTGGAGCGACCTCCTTGGCGGACAGTTCTGAACGGACCGCGAAAGCAGAAGGACATGGAAATGACGCTGGTGAGTCCTTGCATATATTGTGCAGTGAATAAAACGTGAAAAAATATTAGCGTAAAATAAGAGTTTTGGTGAAAAAACTTCCGCGTGCTTTGACATTACTTCGAATATATTTGGAAAACCTTTTCCTGTTCGGATTTGTGACAAATAATCTAGTAAAAAAAAAACATAAAAGCAACGTGAACTGCTGCTTAGAAGTAACATTTAATTCCTTTTAATGTAATGTATCGCGTATGAAACGAAGGGGACTGATGAGACTTTAAACTCTTAATTTGTGAATTACCTTCATTTCCTTGATACATGTCGTGACTTTATTCAATTAATTCAGTCTTCATTAGACTACACTGTTACTTAATTTTAAGATAACTAAAACCTTTCCAATTTCGGATTAGGCTCATGCTTAGTAGAATAACGGGCTTTTTATGTGATGTGTTTTTATCGATTTGATGTTTATTATTTTAATTAAAATGAAAGTTTATGCATTTCCAAAAAACAAAAAAAATCAAACATTAACAAAACTTTTTGGATAAATTGACACAAACTGAGCTTTAACCTAAACTTTAATTTATGCCTCCTTTTAAGCTTATTTTCGTTGAAGTCTTCTAAAATTTTAAAAGCACTAGTTACAAGTCTTCACGATTTATATTTTGATTAGATTTTTTTGCAAAAAACTTACAGTCACTCGCCTGAATCTGTATCGAGACTATATACATCTGTTTATATCTTATAGAATAGTGTAACTTTCCACAATAGTCTTACTCCCAAATGTCTTTCCATTGATCGAGCGCAACCTCCGCTCTTCATTTGATATATTGTCTTTGCTTTACAAAGTTATAAATTAAACTGCATTACGTTTTTTCTAGTTATACATATTTGCTGCTATCCTCGCCCTCTCGCTGGCCGAGAGCGAAAAGGAACACAAGACATATGAAGACTCAGAAGCTGCAGAATCGATAGAGCTGCAACCGGACCTAAAGCAAGCCGCGAGTACCTATCCTCGCACTTCAGTTCCTTCTTATCCGCCATGGAACAAGCCTCAATACATCCCGCAGCCCACATGGCCGAATAACCAGAACTACGCGCCACCTGCATCAGGATCTCATGTACCAGAGTTCCAGAAACCACAAGCGCAAAGCGATTACGTCGCGCCTGCGCAGAACGATTACGTTCCGCAGAACCCTCACTACCAATACCCCACGGCCACTCCGGTCGCGGTGATCAAGAATGAGCAGTACAATGATGGAAATGGCAACTACAAGTATGAGTAAGTATTCAAAAAGAGTATATACCATGATGCCGTTCTTACCACGGCGGTCGTGGCTTGAGAATCATCCCCTCCAACTCAGACATGCATGTTGTCAAAGCCGACTAAGGAAGACCGGAAGAAGGGCAGCAGCTTAAAAACGACTGCAGCTCCAAAGCTGGAGGACAAGACCCTCCAGCTTTGGAGGAAGTTCTATCACTACGGGACACTAATGGGCTGTTGATGTGATATGAGGTATATTATGTGGGGTCGGTACAACCATTTGAGGAAGGTGTCCTCCTTACCTCCTAGTGCTCTACTCTGGGCAATGGAATCGCTGGCTTCTGCTTACGGTTACGGCTGAATTATCACAGCACTGATGGTAACACCTGTTAAGGTTCACCTGTGTAGCGATCCACCTGCTGTAATCGGGCGCCATCCAGTTTGCCGTGCTACGCCAATGCGTGTTAAAAAGAAAAAAAAAGCTCGGTACATTATCTATGACCTCATTCTTGGCCTAGAGCTAGAAAAGCATAAAGGTCAAACCCATCATTTAAAAAACCATTATTCTTCATTATCCTTCATCAGTCTCAATACTTTTCGTTCCTACCCATCCTACTATGTCTTGTTTAGTTAACCTCTAAAAGCACACGTATGATTTCCTTGAAAATAAGTACATATTATGTCAAAACACATTTTGTGTGTCACGAAAATTGATATGACGCTAAAGACGAGACCTAACGGTCGCATCACTATTGTATTTACATATATCTTCTTTACTGTCAATATCATAATAACTGTATGCGTCTTAAAAAGGTCCTCAAAAATCATGCATAATTTATGTATCGAAAGCCTGTTCGTTAGTCACTAGGTGCGGAAGGGTATCAGAATTTAACGTTTTACCGTTTTATTCCGCTTTCATTATTTTTAAACGTTATGAATAATTTTTGTGTCAATAGACTTTTTTAGAGCTACGAATTCTATAATCTCATCTATTTACAGATTTTATGTATCTGTTTATCATAAACATAATCTATTTTGAGAAGGTGGTCGTGACTGACTGACCGACGATCAACGTAAAATCCAGACCCAGTCCTAGAGCCTTGAAATTTTCAGGATAGCTTCCTTTCGTTGTATACCTACGGGTGCACTAAAAAGGGTTTTAAGAAATTACCACGGGGTTATGGGAACAAAGTAGGCGCTGCTAGTGCGTACTGTTTAAAATAACTTGGCGTGACTGAGTGACGTTAGTCTAAGTGATTTGAAATTTGGAGGGTGTGTACCTTACAAAGTGTAGGAGTACTTAGATACGATGTTAAAAACTCCCCGGAATGATGATCCGGGGCTTCCATCTAGTCATTCCATCAGGATCCTGATTAATGTTGTTTCACATTACAACATCATAATCACACAAAGTTGACATTAATATTATGACAACCATTTTAAATTCAAGGGATCCGAAAACCGGTAGTTAATGTTGTCCAAATAACGTGAGACAGCACAAAAAGAAGATAAAAGCTTCATTTAATACGGCTGTGTTTGTTACCCTGTTTGGCAAAGGTAAACCATAAGATGTATGGTAAAATCAGTATGCTTGTGTAATATCGAATCAGAAAAAAAAAGTATGTAATTATATCCTCCTCATAGGGTCGATGTAGAAAGAAAAATAAAATTTGGATTTGTATGTACAAAGACGTTAGAGTACCCCACACAGAATAATCACTATAGCTCAAGCCAATAAATTGTATTTATTTAGGTTTCTTAAACAAGTTATCGACGCAAGCATCCGCTAAGCAGGCCTTATAGTACCTCTGTGCCTGCTCAGCTCAGCGGATGCCCGAGGACTTTGTTCGTATAGATTAATAGCGTCGAACTTCCGCCAGACAAAAGTAAAACCTGTTTCTCTTCCACACAGATACCAGATTGCTGACGGAACATGGGTTGGCGAACAAGGATACTACACCAGCCCAAAGCAAGAAGAAGAGAGCCTGGTGAAGAAGGGATGGTATCAGTTTAGAGGTGCTGATGGCAAGGTCTACACCGTCACCTACTGGGCTGATCACACTGGATACCATGCTTACGGAGATCATTTGCCCACCCCCACTTACGCTACACAAAAACCAATTTACTACGATCCTCCTCAGACACCCACTTCCCAGAAACCGATCTATTACGACCCTCCACAATCACCTTCCACCCAAAAACCGATTTACTACGACCCTCCCCAGACGCAATATCCCAGTCACCCTCCCCAGCAGACTAACTACCCTGCAAACCCTCACCCTCCTCAATTCCCCACCTACCCTCCTCAGCAACCTCACTACCCACCCCAGCAAACACAATACCCCCAGTACAACTACCCCGCAGGTCATTAAACCTTATATAGCTCAGATAAATTATCCGTGAAATGTAACGAAATAGTTTTACGAAGAGATTACCAATGTGTAAGAAATAACGTTTTCTTAGCCATTCTAATTTATATGTAAGATATATTACTGTAGGTATACGATAGCCTAGTGATAAAGTTATTAAGTTCACGACAATGCATTGTGAGCTTAATTGCTAAAATTGGGATGAAAGACGGTTGTGATTACGAAATAATGTTCAAAAAGTGATATCAATAAACGATTTTGTAACATAGCAAGAATATGTTTCACTTACCATTGCTGTCACCTTGTCCCAAAGTAGGTTACCACATACCTGAAAAAGAACATTGATCAGGATCAGAAAAGGGAAAATAATCATGTAAATTTGCCTAAATGACACTTATAGAGAAGTTGGGAAATAATAATTTTACTCTAGCTTTTCTCTTCTGCTGCATTGTAGTACAAGCCCGGATGAAAAGTAGCTATTCTGTTCCCCTAGCTTACACTAAGTATATCAATATCAAATCCGTTTTAGTCATGATTTTATAAAAGACTGTTGCTTTTTTATTTAAAATATGAAGAATGAATATGATATTCAATAGATATATAAAATTGAGAAGCAGTCACTTCTCAATTTTATTTTTTTAAATTGGGTAACACTGCAAAAGTTTTTTTATTTATCAATACCATCACATCACTTATTCTAGCTGGCACGGAAAGTACCTTATAACTGTATTACTATAAATATATGTCGCCGTCATACAAATCATAGTGGACTCGAATCTCTAATTTTAATCAGTCATTCAGATCATTTTGAAAGGTGTTTTTGTTCAATGGTAATGTGATAAAAACATTTTATAGTTTGGTGTAGGGTAAATTCATGAACAAAATAAACAGCACGTTAGTAGATTTTTTTCTGGCGATAGCCAAACGTTAGACCTCCAGCTCACTTAAAAAACAAGTAAACATGTGGGTGTGAAAGATGGAGCACGCTTGTTTAAATGGAACCTATTCACTCTGGACTTGAAGATTCGAAGATTGTAATGGTGCGGATAAACAGACGAGAGCAAGGAGTTACATTATTTACCAGTTCTTAGTATTTTTAGTACATTTTAGATATAAATATTAACGAGAACATTATGTGGCACATAATATAAAGAAAGTTATCGATAACACCGAATTGGCAGTTCCAAAAGCGTGAAGGGTCTTGCAAAAAACCGGTTGCAGAGGGCATCGACATGACTTTGACCATGGTTTGACCATTACAAAGCTTGCATCACTATACGGAGCGCAGGTTTGGGATGACCACACGGACGCGCCAATTTATATGCACATTTATCGAGCAATGCCCTTCCGATGAATCGCCAAAGGGTATATTTATGCCTTTAATTAGTTAACTGTGATTTACGTCCCGTTCCTCGCAAGTGAAACAAAAAGAACAAGAAAGTTTTTATTCTTTTCAGTTATCTTGTTAAGCACAACGTAGTAATTATTTTCACAATTAGCGCAAAAAGCGAACTGTGCGCGAGACAGCCAGGAGAAACTTGACTTAAGACGTCTTTTCACGAATGCCTGGACACAAGCACTTGCGTGTGTATAAATATATGCGGAATTCATTTTCATTATCAGTCCATTTTCTACTGGTGTAAAAGTGTGACGTTGTTCTTGTGACCAAAGTGTATACAGTTTCAGGGAAAATGAAGCTGGTAGGTCAAGGGTGCAGTGACATGGATTGTGAATTTGGAATGTATAGCCAGTAAGTCAAACTTATATATTCTTTCAGATACCATTAATATTATTGACCATGAGCACAGCAGTTAATGTGAACGCCGATGAGCATTATACTTTCCCGCCACAGTTTCATCCACACAACTCTGGAGTGATGTCCCCAGATAGAACAGTTTATCTACCCCCAGAAAGTCACACCACTATTCCTTACTATCCGATGAAGAATGTGAATCTTCCATTCCCGTATCTTCCCTCTACTGCGACAAAGGCACCAGCATATTTTTCTTCACCATTCCCAATAATGGTGTCATCATCAAGGTCCATTGACAAGGATGATGATGATGACGAAGATGATAAGCCGAGTAATCAAAAATATAACCGCACTCAGAGAAACCCACCACCCAAAGTCGAGCAGAGAGAGCTAAGACCAAAGCAAATGAACTACCAATACCAACCAATTGACAGGATAGATATGAAAGTCCCGTTTGGATTCACAGCAAATCCTAACCAAGGGAACGGCCCGGTACAGCACGCGACTTCAAGAAGTTTAATAATTTCTCCACCTGATAATCATAGAAATGATGCAATGGATCAATACAAATCGGCTGGTTTCCAAGGACCATCATTTATAGCAGCACCAAACATACCGGGGGTTTACCTTTCATCAACAACAGAGACAGCAGTTCCTATCATTAGGTTATCTAATGAAATGGACTTGGATGGCAGTTTTAGTTATGAGTAAGTACCTAATTCTAATTATAAGATGATAGGGATTAATTTAAAGGATATTATATATTTTTTTTTTATTGTACGACGGGGAAGCGCTTGGCCTTCATCTCACCTGGTAACAAGTTGAGATAAAGCCGAAGGTGGAGGCGCACTTCACCTGGAATCCTCAACAAACTGAGGAACTGGCCTTCTTACCTCTGAATGCCGGAACACAACAATTTTAGGATTGTTGTTATGGCGACAGAATTAGGTAAGATGGTGGTAGCTAGCCAGGCGGACTTAAACAAAGTCCTACCACCAACCAAACCAAGCACAATATATTGTACTCCCCATGGGAATCGAACCCGGGACCTCTGGATCTGAAATCGGTGGGTTGAACCACTAGACCACAGAGGCGGTTAAAATATTCTAATTATATATATATTCTAAAACATATTATATTTTAGGGCACTGGGCGCTGATCAGACACACTACGTCCAACACAGTAGAATGGACAATATGGGAAATGAAAAACAAGAGCAAGTCGTGGAAGGGTCCTATTCATATGTCGGAGACAATGGTCAGACTTACACAGTGAACTATATTGCAGATTCGAATGGATTTAGAGCTAGTGGTGACCATTTACCTGTTGCACCACCAATCCCAGAGATCATTCAAAGGTAAAAATATTACATATTACATAATTATATTATTATATATTAGTATAGAGTTATAACAAATATTTCAATATTTTAGATCCATTCAATATAATCTTGCTGAAGAAGCGAAAAAGCCGCCGCATTTGAAATCTTGGCAGAATGAAGAAAATGAATTGAGCGAAAGTGAAAAAAGCCAACGGTATGCCATCTCACCGTCGCGAAACTTATTTACCGGTAAAACTCCGGAATCGTTCTCCTTTGCATTTTCACAGGGATCTCAAAACGCTCAAAACAATTTAGTACCCGCAGCAAGCAACCAAATCCCAATCAAAACGAATGTTGACTTTACACCGGAGCAAATGAAAAATGGCAAACTCAACAATGGAATTTCACCCCAAATAACTTTTCTGGCTTCGCAAGGTGCCCACGCTCCTGCTGTGAATCAACAACAAACAATAGGTAGAGTGTTTACAACTGAGAGATCAACTATGCCGCAGTTAATAAATTATGAGTCCAGTGTTAAAGATCCCGAGGAAAGTAATAAAGCTCTATGGAGGTGGCAGTACGGTCTGAATGCAAACATTAATCAGGCGCCAGAGAAAAATTCAATTTCGAGATCTTTTGGTGAAGGAGACGACGTAATGATCAATTTTAATGAAATGACTCCTCAACAATATACAAGCATGATTCAGTCTCAATTGGATTCGAGTAATGGATCACCGCAAAACGACCAACTAGCTCAGCCAAATACGAATGTAATGAATATTTACCAACAACCGTATACCTACGACCCAACTCAGCAAAGCATCACTGTCGAACCTAAACAGATCGTCTCTTCAACAGAAAACAATTATGTTTCTAGCCAAACCATGGACTGGTATCAAAATAACGAGAAATTTCAATCGATTCCCAGAACCAATTTAATAATAAATGAAAACCAAAACAATGCTAACAAACCACATGAAACTGTTTTAAATAGTTATCAAAATCAGAATAAAAATTATCATTATGACCCTGATGCCCGTGCAAAACTTGTAACTCAATACAAATTTATTCCACCCAGTCAGTCTGTTACTCATTCTTACAACTACGAAGAAATGGTTTATGAACCTCAAAAAATCAGACCCTCAACATTAGAACCCCAAACCGAATCTACATTCAATAATGATAGGCCTGAATATAAACAAGGCAGTTATGAAAAGGCCATCGCACAAAATATATTATGGCCCAATACGAATCACACGCCAAGCCAATCACATTTGACCACACAAATACCCACAACTACAGTAATCACTGATATAAAATTCTCTCAAGTTGATGATAGCAAGAATGAGTTTAAACCAGTTTATAACAGTAATATGCAGAAAGATCATCGGGAAGTTATCACAACTACTGAAGAGAGTGAAGAAAATATACTGAGAGACAATATATTTTTGAGGAATTTATTCAAACCTGACGCTTATAGCTCAGCAGCTACTAACAAATCTTTGAAAATGTATAATGATAACAAAATTAACACACAAGTAACAACAAACATAGAAAGTAAACACGACAAAACTCCAAAATTTATTTCAGTGAACCCAAAACCAATGAATGAAATCCAAACTGTGAAAAAGAAGCCTTTGGATCTGGCAGATGTAATGAACATCATATCTTTCAAGAATAGTTTCGAGGCTGCCAAGACGAAACCTAAATCCCGGTACGGACAAAGTCAAAGAAGTGAAATGCGCTTTATACCTATGCTAAAAGACCAATACGATAATGAGGATGTCGGAATGGAAAATAGTCCAAGTGATTTAAGGCCAAATTACTACCAGCCAGAGGAGGTTCGGGGAGTTATTAAAAATTACAAAGTACTTCAAAGAAATAACAACGCATTTTCTCAGGAAGCCGAACAGTTGAAGAGGGACTTATCGCCTCCTCCAGTTAAAATATCCTCCAATCTGCCACCCTTAGGGCGAGCAGGGCCATCAATGAAAAGCTACTTGCCCCCTATATATGTGTAGACAAAGTAAAGTCCTGTGATTAGGTAAACTCTTATGTAAATTGTTTGAGACTGCATTTATAGGGTAAGATAATTGTAGTTTATTCGTTAGTAAATGATTCAAAATAGTTGTTCGTTCAAGTCAGTGTTATGTTTGAATAAATTAGTTTATATTAATTTACCGCGGTTTACAGTTTTCACGCGAATACACAAATGCCAATGTCTAGAATAAGCTTATAAACGGCTAAAGTATCATAAACTGTAAAAAAAATAAAAAAATCAGTATTTTTATTAACAAGCCTTATAGCTCAGTTGGTAGTAACTCTGCCTTCTGCGCTGTAGGCTGTGGGTTCGATTCCCACCCAGATCAAATATTTGTGTGATGAATATAGATGTTTGTTCTGTGTTTGGGTGTTGTATCATATAGTACGTATGTATTTACAAAAAGTATTTAAGTATTCTATCCGTAATCTAGTTCCCATATTACAAGCTATGCTAAGTTTGGGGCTAGATGGCGCTGTGTAAAATTAATGTCCTGTAATATTTATTTATTATTTATTATTATTTATTATTTTTTCCTTGAATATTCGACTAATTGACACAGTGAGATATATGTATATACCAAGCATTTATCTATACTGACAACTCAGCAAGGGTGATAAAGAAAAGGTACAACGCAGACAAATGAAGGACCGCAATGTTTGTATCTACTTGAAATTTATTCGGTGTGTATTCGCATGACAAAATTAAAAGGTATCGAAAGCATGTTATTAAGATCGCGTGCAGAGCGATGGTTCCATCTCGCCAGCATTGAAAGCGTAACGGGAGAGTTTTCTACGAATAATTAACATTGCAATTCTTAATTTATACGAGTAGGTATGATTCTTGTTTTATTATCTGTGGTCTAGGTGACTAGGTAATAACCGCCTCTGTGGTCTAGTTCACACTCACTGTTCCACTGTTCCGGGTTCGATCCCCAGGGGATTACAATATTGTGCTTGGTTTGGTTGGTGGTAAGGTTTCTTTGAATTCGCCTAGCTACCATCATTTAATTTCATTTCATTTCATTTCATGTCTGTAGCTATGTCAACCGTTGTAAATTGTTGTGGGTAAGAAAACCAGTTCCTCTGACTGTTGAGGATTCCGGGTGAAGTTGTTTGTGTGTAATACAGTATCATAATAATGTATTTAGAACAAAACGTGTCGGTATTACAAGCTATGGTTAGTTTGAGACTAGATGTCGCTGTTTAAAATGTCCAGTTGTATATTTTTTTATGACTTCTTCAAGACACTAGTCTAGAAATATAATCGAATCACTAGATTGCTGCGAGAGAGTAGCAATTTCCGTTGCATCTGGATATTAACGCTTCTAAGGAAGTTTCATAAACGCAGGTGAAATATCAAATACCTGAGTGGTAGATGTGATTTTATCTCACATTTTTAACTCCTTCATTCGCATTTAACCCAACTCGGTTATTTATTTTGGTTATACCCAGTTAGAGAATTTTTACTTTGGGAAAAGGCACATTTCATTGTGATATATTTTTTCTGAAAAATTAGGATGGGTTATAATTTGATTCGACTTTTCGGTGGTTATTATTGTTAGTATTTTTATTCTATAAGGGGAAGCACTTGACTTTAATCTCATCTGGTGTCAAGTTATGATAAGGCCGAAGGAATATTCAACAGACTGAGGAACTGGCTATCTTACCCAAAGCCGGAACACAAAAATAAGCATTGTTGTCATGCCGTCATACTTATATAGGGAAGATGGTGGTAGCTATCCAGGTGGACTTAAATAAGCCCTACAATCAACCAATACGAGCACAAATTAGTACCCCCCTGGGATCGAACCTGATCTGATCTGGGCCACGTATACTATAAAACTAAAGTATGTACTCTTATGTTAGCGCTGCAAAAAGCGTAAATTTCATCGCAGGGAACCCCTCATTTTACGTCCTGTATGATATTCCGTAATTTAACAAAACAAGGAGATTCCTGTCGAAAATAGCAGACAGTAAAACATTTTGGTGCATCCCATGAGGTCGGCTAGAACGCTGGCGTAAATTACATTTGCGCAATATCACGCCGCATTTAGAAATATATCCAAAGTCTCATCATTATCATCTCTATTGTTCAGCATCTTAACTTTCAGTATTGGATTCAGCCTTTCCTAGTCTTATAATTCTAATTCTTAAAGTGGGAAATTAGTACGGCACAGATGTCCTGCACAGGGTTGCATCGTCCATTGACCCCTTGCTATTCAACAAGCCTCATAGCTCACTTGTTAGTAACTCTGCCTTGCCTTGCCGTGGGTTCGATTCCCACCCAGGACAAACATTTGTGTTTTGAATATAGAAGCTAGTTCTGTGTTTGGGTGTTATATCATATAGTACGTATGTATTTACAAAAAATATACAAGTATTCTATCCGTGATCTAGTTCCCATATTACAAGCTATGCTTAGTTTGGGGCTAGATGGCGCTGTGTAAAAATTAATGTCCTGTAATATTCATTTATAACTTATCCTGAAAACAGCCAAACCAACTCCTTCAAAAAACGTTCTCGGACGCTTCAAGGATTTGGTTTGGCTGGGACCCTGGTATCGTGACAGCATTGGACAACAAGGATCCAGAGTAACCGAGGTTGATGCCGCTTATTCCTCAGCAGGTGGCTCAAGCAGCTTTTGTATACCAGTTTTCACTCTGGCATCCCTTGTGGCGCAGCGAACCATTACATGTTAAACCGTTTCGTCCTCTTAAAAAATAAATAATAAATAATTCTATTAAATAAATCACCTTGGCCTCTTTTACATTCTAAGGCTTGATCCATAGAAGTATTTATTTAAACGAGGCTAGAACATCATACACCAGATTTATATAAATAAAGACGAAAGATCTAATTTGATGTTGATGATACAAATAACATTAGGTCTCTATCCATCCAGACACGCAATACAACACACACAGCTGATTGCGTCGCGACAAACTAAATTACATAGCACCAAAACTTCGTTTGCATCAGTCGCGTCTCCTAATCATACTGCTTCTACCCAGGGGGGCGAGGACTTGAGAATTTCAGGATTTTCATATTTAGAGATAAACAATGCATGCCTGTGGAGTTTTGGTCCCATATAACCAAATATGTATGTATAATACGGCGTATCCATAGATACGCCTGTATAATATTATGCTTGATTTGGTTGGTGGTAGAACTTTATTTACGTCCGTCTGGCTAGCTACCACCATTTTACTTAATTCTGTCGCCATTACAATAATTCTTAAATTGTTGTGTTCCGGCATTTAGAGGTACTATAGCCAGTTCCTCAGTAAGTTGAGGATTTCGGGTGAAGTGCGCCTTCGGCCTTATCTCAACTTGTAACCAAGTGAGATGAAGAAGGCTTACCCGTCGTACAATAAAAAAATAAAATAAAAGTTTTTTTTTTGCGCTGTGATGATGATGATGATGAAAGTGATGACCATTTCTATATCCATGTGATCTGTGTTAAACATAATTAAATAAGTAAAACAACATAAAACATAATTATGTACCCATTCTTTGACTTTGAGCGCAACACCCAGCAACATAAGGTATCCAAGCAATATTTAGTGATTATTCTTTACCAAGGTACAAGAACAAAGACCCAAAAGGTGTTGAAAAAATATCACAGACAGTAGGGGTGCACTTTCAGTAGTGTACCCCAAGTTCCGATGCACGTACAAAGGAGCCCATCCCATCAAACAACTGTTGGTTTCAAAAGCGCAACTAGAAATGAAAGAGCTCTTACCGTTTTCATATACAAATAAGTATATAGAAGAGGAACTACATTTATCATTATTTCTATTCTAATCATGTAAAATGCCATAATATCCTCTCCATCCAAGGTATATCTAGAAGATATCGCTTCTAAGCGATAAGACCGCCCATCATACTTTTTTTTTTATTAATTGTATTTTAATTGTTTTTTTTTTATACTACAGAGACGGGACAAGCAAGTAGCGCACCTGGTGTTAAGTGTACTCTTGCCTATGACAAAGCATTACTGCATAGGTCACATCCACAAAGAACATAGCGTATACGGCACTGCATTGCGCCCGTCAACTTGAGGCATGAAGGTGTTAAGCTTCACGTACCCGGAATTTCACCGGCAACCATACCCTTCAAACCGAAACACAGCAATGCTGCTTGGCGGCTGAAATAAGTATGGTGGTAGTAATTCTCCGGACGAGCCCTTTCACTAGGGGCTTCTACTACTCTTCAGTAATCCAGTTTTATTTATAAGGTGTGCAATACGATATTTTAATTCATTCATTTATTCAATGTTTGATAAATATGTGGATTTGAGAAATAGATTACAGATAATATCGATATTATATGTAGGTACAATCTATTTAATATGGGTATATCAGGTAAATTTATTTAAAAAAAAAATTAGAACATATTTTTTTTTATTTTCGTAAGGTACTTTTGAATAAATTAAGAGACACATATTTCTTAGATCAAAATACAACTAATAGATCCTCAACAGGCTATGGAACTGGCTTTATTACCTCTAAATACCAGACAATAATAACTCTAAGCACACCTATAGATTCATGGCGACATACTTCGGTAAAATTGTGGTCGATGTATATTTCTTTATTTGCTTATATTTCTTGTACTTTTTTAATTTGTTACCATGCTGCCTATCCATGCTGTGTTTTCTCTTTCATGTTTATCTTGTTTGCTTTACCAACCAAACCAAGCCCAAATTTGTACTCCCTGGGGATTTAATCTGGAACCTCTGCATCGAACACACTCAGTTTCGATACGATGTGGTGTACGATGCGGAGTTTCGCATCTGTGTAAGAATTATGGCCATAACCATCCTCAATCGGAATAGAAAAGAAAAATATAACACCGATGTTGAAAATCACTATCGTCTTTGATCTTACCGCGGCATTACAATTTACATATTCCTCTGCTTCCATTTGCGTTTGCACTTTGATGTCAATGCGGTTTGTGATAGTCTATATCGATCTGTTTTCGAAAACGTATTAACGACGAAGCCTTCTGAAGCCGTTTTTATTTGATGCCCAGTAGGTTTGTAAGCTATATGAAGTTTCGTTTAGAAGTTTAAGCTATTATATGACTAGTTGAAAATACTAGAACACGACTGTAAAAATTTAAACTTCATGATTTTACGAAAAGAAGGAAAGAAAGAATAGCCTTTAAAATTTTTAAATCCTTTATAATATCGGCAGCATTCTAAAAGGTTTTTTTTCCTTCGCCATATTTGATCCCTGCTTTTAAATATTTATGCTACAAATATAAGCAGCTAATTCACTAAGGCGTCTTTTTGCAGTAATCCATTTTCAATATGACAACAAAAAGATATTTAGCAACATATCCTTTTCAACGGTTAAGGCTGCAAAAAATGCCTTCTGCGCTGTAGGTTGTTGGTTTGATTCCCACCCAGGACAAACATTTGTGTGATTAATATTGATGTTTGTTCTGTGTTTGTGTATTGTATGATAAGTATGGTATAGGTATCTAAGTATTATATCCGTAATTTCGTTCCCATATTACAAACTAAGCTTTGCTTAGTTTGGGATAAGATGGCGCTGTGTAAAATGAATGTCCTGTAACATTTATTTATTTAATTATACTCTTGAAGAATATAGCCCTCCTTTTGAGGCAGATGGGTAAACAGGACAACTATCAACATGATATCATGTTGATGGAGTAAGGTAAAGTTTTCGGCCTTCCTCAAATTACATCTCGCTCAGTAGCATTAAATGTTATTGACTGTTAATCACGGAAGCCATTTTGTTATCCCTTTTGGGGAAAACGATCTAACTTCGCCTGTAACCACTTACACAGAGATTACATAATGCGTGTTTGTCGTGTTGAAAGGTCGTTTCGGGGATCCCTTCGTCTCCATAGTACGTATGTGATGGGACATAATTATGTAGAAGAAGTTTTTGCATCAAAGTTTCCAGGTAAATATACTTTTTTATATAAATGTTGGGTTAGCTGTAAACTTCAATTCTTATGCTCTAGGCCAGAGCAAAGGATGAGGCTCTCTCGCACAACGACTGAACACGGTGAGCGGTTTGACGCCGGACTTCGTGTGAGGTTGGTCTCTAGCCAGATGTACCTTTACAGGCCCGACCCTACCACCAATGCTATGATCACTCATTTCATCCCTTCGCCGTTATTCTAGCAAAGGCCAGAATTTCCGTTGCTCAGGGTAGTATGTAGACATGGAAGTAGATCGTACTTGTAACCGCCTCTGTGGTCTTGTGGTTTGTCTACCGGTATCAGATCCAGAGGTCCCGGGTACAATATTGTGCTTGGTTTGGTTGGTGCGGTAGGACTTTGTTTAAATCCGCCTGGCTAGCTACCGCCATCTTACCTAGTTCTGTCGCCATAACAACAATTCTAAAATTGGTCTATTCTGGCATTTAGAGGTAAGGTAGCCAGTTCCTCAGAATGTTGAGGATTCCGGGTGAAGTGCCAAGCCTTCATTTCGCCTGCTTTCTACATCCCTGTCGTCGTACAAAAAAAATATTTAAAAAACATACCCTATCTACGGCAAAGTAAAGTATAAGTATGGTTTTTCATTCCATGTAGGTAAGACAGCTTACTAATTCGTGTAAACCTACTTTGTTGGCAAACTTATAGATTCTCCAGTTTGAATGAAAACTTTTCAAAGACATCGTAAACATGAGCAACATGTGATTTATAACGAGTACACGAGGACAAATAACCGAACCCGAGGTTACGTTGAGGAATGTTGGGCTCTCCCTTTTATCCCAATGTTAGGGTTCCAAGGGATTTGGAACAAACTTTGCCAATATCGCAGGAATCAATTTACACGAAAGTCCAAATAAATGCGCGACAGTGTTACTTTATTTGAAGTTTGACTTGTAAATAAAAGTGGGAACAAAGAGTTGATATTTATCGCTGTTTGAGTTTGTTTGTACGTAATGTTTTATTTTTCATTGTACGAAGGGGAAGCGCTTCTTGATCTCACATTTATTTGCCAGAGCCTCTTTAAGAGAAGTGTGTATACGATTCTAATTATTTAAGATTACCTAAGACAAATTCCTTTCCTTTCCTTCTCAACAACTGTAGGGAGTGCAAAAAAACTATAGCAGAAAATGGTCCAAAATCACAAAACTGGCGGTCACGTTGTGATTAAAGTATATGTTGTACCAGCTTCTTGTCGCAACTTCAGCAAAATTTCAGCTCAATCCGATAGCAGCAAAGAAATAATTAGTATATATAACCTATACCTATTTCGCCTAAGGCGAAGCCGATCTAAATTGGCTTAAAATTAACTTCATATGATATAAAAACGATTTTTACCTACCGGGTATCACAAGTGTCAAATCCAAAATGGCGTTTCCCATCTGAAAAGTGAACACATGCTAGGAAACCCATTCATCCAGTACATTTTGACGTTTAGATGACAGATTCGGTACCGCGTAAGGCAGATGGGCTTCAATAGTTGTTTTGCCATGGGTTATATCTTCATTGAATAAATAACTTGAAGCCGGCTACCGTAGAGCACCGGTTATCAATACCATTCCGAATTATTCAGCTTTCGGCAAATTTAGGATACATATTTGTTTTTTTTCTGGGCACTATATGTTATTGCCGTGTTAAGAGTAATTTGTGTGTGTCTTTTTCGTTTGTTTGAGAGCCATGGAGAGAGTTCACTAATACAAATAATTGAGGTCGCGGGCAGATTGGATGTTGGGAGCTACTTGGGAGTACCATAATGATATATTCTAAGAAGTACAATTTTTAATAAGAAAAACATGGCTTGTACTAATTTTAGCAGCGGGTATTTTTTTATTACCCATGTTTTTGTGTAATTACCTACCTAAACAAAAACATGTTTTATGTCATGGCCTATTGGACACATAGTTAGTAAGGTACGTTATTTCGACAAATACTAAGTAAATCAGCCAACTGCGTGTCCGGCACACTGAGGGTTCCGACCTACAGTTCAAAGCACAGTTTTTACTTTGCTTTTTTTTATTATTTATTGTTATAGCGGAAAGTATACGTCCACGGGAAACCCCAATAGACAGATGGACGAACGGACGGATTGAGACTTAGCAATAGGGTCCCGTTAGCACGTTTAGGATCCCTACAAAGCCTTGTAGTAGTTTTAACCGCCTCTGTGGTCTAGTGGTTCAACCCACCGATCAGATCCAGAGGTATTGGGTTCGATCCCCAGGGGGAGCAATATTGTGCTTGGTTTGGTTGGTGGTAGGATTTTGTTTAAGTCTCCATAATAACGATTCTTAAAAAAAATGTTGTGTTCCGGCATTTAGAGGTAAGATTACTCAGTTAGTTGAGGATTCCGGGTAAAGTGCGCCTCCACCTTCGGCCTAATCTCAACATGTTACCAGATGAGATGAAGGCCAAGCGCTTACACGTCGTAGATAAAAAAAAGTAAAAACAAAATCATGGAAACTGCCAACCCTCTTGCAAATCACGCCGCGCACTACCCGATTACAGCGTATTACGAGTACTCCGTTCCCACAGGCAACAGTAATCAACTTCCATTTTCGGAAATTCGGTGTAATTGAAAACGACGTGCGATGTTCATTTTCCAGTAATTAATCGACATGATGACGAGGCTAGGTGTCCCCTGGCGCATTCTGATAGCTTCGATGGGTTTGAGGGGTTGTGTTTATGTGTACGCTAGGGCTGGGGCTTTTTACAGAACAACGAAACAACAACGTACTGTAATAGTATCAAAAACAAAAACTTTTTCCCGAGAGTCCTTTTGACATAAACAGCGAACACTACGAAGAAGATAAGGCCACGGAATTGCTGGCTCTGTTGGCGGTTCCAGGTTCTTTTATTATATTGGTGATAGACAAAAGTGTTTTACCACCAGCTTACTTGAAAAACGAGTCAAGATGTGGCATAAGATGAAAGTTCATTCAAAGTCAGTTCATCAAACAAAATGTTTGTCCCAGGTGGGAATCGAACCCAAAACAGTCAGAGTCAGCTTCCTTCTGCATCTCTAGTAGTTTCACTATTAAAGAAACTGTTAACTCATAACAAAATTCTAAATATTATTTATCGGCCAGCCTACCTTGGAGAGAGACAGACTGGGTTCTACTAAGTTTTAAGGCAATACCAAATTGGTGGAACTGAAGTCATCATCATGGTCGGCACAACATGTCATCTTCAAAGCTAGAAACTGAATTCAACTGAATTCGAATATTTCCTAATATGTGTCTTATCACTTATCTGGTTATTCGAGATTGGTAAGCTCTTGACCACAAGGCTGGTATAAAGATAAAACAAGAAATTAATTTCATACAGTGCAATATAGCTTCAAACTAAGCATAGCTTGTAGTATGGGAACTAGATTACGGATAATACTTAAATGCTTATTATTGTAAATGCATACTTATCATACAATACAACGCCTAAGCACAGAACAAACATCTATATTCATCACACAAATGTTTGTCCTGGGTGGGAATCGAGCCTACAGCGCAGAAGGCAGAGTTACTACCGACTGAGCTGTGAGGCTTGGTATGGTAATAGCATGTAAAATAAAATAGTGGATCCCAATTTTTAATTGGCAGTGGCAAACAAAAGTTCTCACATGATAAGCTTGGGGTCCGTGAGACGTAAGGTAACAATTACGAGCCGACACTGCCTACGCGAGCCAAAAACTGGTCGGATACCACATTGCCAAAACTCCAGATATAATCTTCAAGTAAAGCGGAAAATAAACTCAAAAACAAACCTTATTCGCTGGAAATAAACAGACATCTCTAGTTTTTTGCTCTGTAGGTATATTTTTTGCTGAATAATACACGGAATTAAAATGTCCAGCTAAGTGCGAATTTGGCATGTTTATGGAACTATTATAGCAAGTAACTAAATAAACTAGATTGTTATACTTGAACAACTTCACAGTAGCGAACAATTTTATGCGAGACATATCAGGGTGAGTTTTTTTTTCAGGGCCACTGAGGCCACTGCCGTGCTACTCTATAAACCGATAAACGATATATCGGAACAATTATCGTGCAAAAGGTACTCTTAGTGACATCGTTTTGAGTATCGTTTGAACGATGGATCGTCCGACATTAATTTTGACAATCGATGCCGAAATCGTACTCTAGCACCAAAAACGATACAATGATTTGAATTTGACCAATATATATATAAAATTTATAGTTCCCAATAAATATTTTTGAATTTGAATTTGAATGTTTATGTTAACTTAGGTACCTACCTAATAAACACAAAAAGTCCAATCGAATTATTTCTGTAGGAGGTACCTAGTAGGTACAGTGTTTATGTTAACTACGTACCTACCTAGTAAGCTTTAGGTTACTAGGTAGTGGAGTCTCGATTTACCTTGTAGTCAATAAACTCACCACCATCTATAACTTTTAAAGTTATATGTAACCCAAAGCTTAGGTAGGTACCTAAGTAGTTAACATAAACACTGTCCCTAGGTACAACTTCAGAAGTTAAAGATAATGGTGAGCTTATTGAATCCAATCACAATGTAAATGAAATTGGTTTCAGACAATGTTTTTTATCAAATTATGTAAACTACGTAGGTAGGTAGACGTTAGGTATAGGTGAGTAACATACAACCTACTTTTTGCTACTGCTAGACAATATTATCACTGCCGATGAGGGAGTTTAGAAGTTATGTCAAATCTTGCAATAACCTCCTTGCCATAGTGCGGCTGGATTCCATTAGCAAATCCCTTGCTAGATCCCTATGCAGGGTCAAATAAATCTAGCAAGACGTTCAACGTTGATGATCAAGCGTTGACGTGTAGCTCATGTTATCATGTCGGGAAGGGCCCCGTAGGTACTTCCGCGCCATCGATCGATCCTGAATCCAGAATGATCAGAATGATCGATCGCGACACTATTCAAAATGTTCAGCCATTAGGGTGTCCGTGCCTTGTCATCAGCTACGTTACCACGAAAAACAAACGTTTTTTTTAATCCGATGACGATTAAACTTAAGCTCAT